>JAIWNE010000002.1:0-600000 GCA_025331445.1 Blakeslea trispora | reverse complement strand
GTATTCAATCTTTGATGTTGGATCCAACCAACCCACCTGAGCAAGGTCTTGTCATTGGGGCTGGTGGTACTGCTCGTGCTGCTTTGTATACTTTGCAAAAGATTGGTATTAAGAAGATTTATTTGTGGAACAGAACCGTCTCCAAGGCTCGTGATCTTCAAAAGTCTTTTGAAGGTGTGATTGATGTTCAGGTTGTCGACTCCTTGGATGACAAGGTTGAGCCTGGTGTTATCATTTCTACTGTCCCTGCTGATTCTGGTATTGAGTTACCTGAACATCTTTATGGTGGCATTAAGGGTATTATTTGTGATATGGCTTACAAGCCTCGCCGTACCAAATTACTCTTGCAAGCTGAACGTAAGGGATGGTCTTGTGTTGAAGGAATTGAAATCTTGATTTCTCAAGGTATTGCTCAGTTTGAGATTTGGACTGGAAAGCGTGCTCCAATTGACAAAATCGAAGATGAAGTTCTTAAGAGATATGAATTGTAAGAAAACTATAAATAAACAATTAGCATAAGGATAGCCTAAGAATGGCTTGTTCCTTTTGTATCTATTGATACTCTTCTTGAAAAAGCAACATGCGTATTTTCTGTAGTTTTTAGAGTACTTTCCAAAAGAAAAGCCTTTTGTTGTTGTTGCTTTCTCTAAAAAACCCCACAGCTTGTATCCTTCCCTTCTTCTCTTTTTTTTTTTTTATTGGAGATGCTAAAAATGAAGCTACAATGGATTTGTATCGACAATTTGATGCTCTTCTGATTAATTGCTATAATCTATTTTCGATAAAATTAAAGGTGGAACATGAAAGGTTACACCATGTAATAAAAGTCAGCAGCTTTTCCCCCTTTTTTCTTTTCTTTCTTCCCCAAATCAGCCTTTTCCCTTTTTCTTTTTTTTTTGTTCTTGTTACTTACAATGAAAGTGCTGAGTCAGCTACTAGGGAGATATTCTGATCGCAATAAGCCTCTGATCTTATTTAGGCTACCGGAGACTGACACTTTGTTCTATCGGTTGTCTGATATTGAACCTCTTTTTGATCTTCCACCTATCAATTTTAAAAGAGAAACATACAAAAATTGCTATCGAGATCACGAAGATACTTACTTGAACACAAAAGTACTCGAAGAACTAGCGCGCAAGTACAACCGTCCTCTCTTGGGCGATTTATGCAAACTGAAGCCAGATGACTACAATGTTGGACTAGCCGATCCGATTCTGCAAAGCTTTCCTAAATTTAAAAGAGCTTCCAAAGAAGATCATATATGGGAGTCCGTTCAACTACCCCTCGAGAATCTCGAGGATATCGTCGAATATGATAAGAGAGGGATAGAAAGAACTATTATAAAATCAGAACCAACCTCACCGCCACCTATCAGTCAAGTGGTTGAGACCAGAAACGCTATGGCTTTAGATAAAGTCTTACTGAGCTCAAGCGAACTTAGAAAGCAAAGGTAGAGAAAAAGACATGCAAAAACAAAGGAAGAAAAGAAAAAGGTTGACGATGTTTTTGTCTAGCATGTTGGATTTAGAACGTCCGCCAACCAAGCGACAACGTGTGAGTACCAGTAATACTTCTTCTCCTAACCACGAAGTGACAGCATCTGTACCAGACCGAGAGAAAAGGATCCTGAATAGCAATACACCCAGATCTGCTCGTAGACTACAGAGCAGTTATCCCCCTTTGGAAAAAGTAGACAATAGCCACGATAAAAAGCGGCAGTCATCGAAACATAAGAATTCGCTCAACTTGACTATTTTTGCGCCTTCTTATCATGAACAGTTAGCAGGCGTCAGATCAGCACCCATCAATTCAAACTTCAATTATTCTATGCAACAACCCCAACCACAACAACATAGGGCTCAATATGGTAAGCTACTTGGTTTGGTAGATACAATATAAGCTGCAAGTCATTAAATACCATTTGCAATAATAAATCAGGTGGTACAAATCAAAATCATTTTCATGGATCCACATTGCAGACTATCGCACCTGCTTCAGCAACCATTGTGCGCCCCGCCCCTTTTGCTCACCAACCCTCACCTAGAAGACACGAATTTGCAATTCCTCCTATTGTACCCTCTCAGCAGCAGCCACCTCATTCTGCTCATCCCACTAGTCGTGAAACGATTTCCTATCAGCAATATGTTGCATCCCCTTCCCTTTATGGTAATGGCCACCCAGCTCAAGCCAAGCTTCATCCTCCACCCCCGCCACCCCCACCTTCAACTGCTACCTCGAGCACTTATAACTTCACATCCAAGGTATCTCAACAGCAAACAAGGAGTCATGATAATCAACAATTAGCAGTCAATGCAGCCAGCGTTCCTCTTCCTCCAAAAACACCTACTACAAATTCATTTGCCGCACTCCAACGTCAACAATACCTCCAACCTTTCGAGCATTTGTTCGATACCATCGAAACTACACGGACCCTAAAAACGACTCTGGATGACCAGATTAGACGTTCTTCTTCGCTCATGCAAACACTACAGGCATCAGTCACAACTATAGAAGGGTTGGTAAGAAATCAAGTAAAGGAAGTACAATGGGAGATGATGTCTCAAGTTGAGCGCACCATGGATGGATTAGTGCGTCGCCTAGAGGCGCTTGAACATCGTTTAGATCGACCCAATCTCAACGGTCACTCAAGAAAGCAGATAAAGCCATCAGTTAACGAATCCCCTGTTACAACTACAACTTCAGCCAACCATTCCCTACCTTCGCCTCTACCAAGTGCAACAAAAGAAGAACGATCTGCTGCAGAGGACCTTGTAGCCTTTTCAGAAAGACGACGCGAAAACAATTCCTCAGATCAACTACTGTCTGAAGAACTGCAGACACCACCTACCATTGTTCGTTCTCAAAATGACATTGGACCACAAGAGTATCATACTATGTTAAACACATTGCGTGAACGTCTTGATCGCCTAGAAAGACAAATTGAAACCTAAAATAACATGACATAATAATAAACTCATACAACACTTGCATAAATCGAAGCTTTTATGCGCTTCAAGTAATTGGCATAAAGCAACTGGTTTCACATCAAAGCCTCCTGCTATCTTTTTTTAATGCAAATTTTCAGATAACACAAATACTCGTCATTTCTTTCTTATTTACTTTAATATATTCAATATGCCTATGGAAAAGAACCTCGGTAAGTTCTAGACTAAGTCAAAGATGGTTGTTGCTGATAATTGCTAAAGAAAAGATTCACCACGATCTTCAGCAAATACTGAAGGAAAGCAGAAGCCTGTCACAAAATAAGCATTATTCTTCAGATGAAGTTCAAGGCCTACAAGAAAGACTCCAAAGGATTGATGCTCAATACAAGGAAGGCATTATCGATGACCGTAACAAACAGGATGCCAATGATGATCCCTACCAGCATGATGGTCAAGCACAAGTAGCTGACGACCTATACAAGGTTCATCAAACATTGTCTGAGATGTTAGACCGTGCTGAATAAACTTGAGTTAATGTAAATAGCAATAAAGTCATCGATACTTTGATTGCATAAGTTAGAATTTGCCTTTCTTTAAGTTTTTTTTTCTTGCTTTCATATATCCTTGAAAGTAGAGCATGGATTGTCCCCCCCCCTTTTTTTTTATCTTGTAATCATAAAGTGCAGCTACAGTGCCCAAAATTCAACATGTCACTAACAAAATAGTTTTTAATGCACCATTCACACAAGCTGTTCTATAAACCTTTGTTCTCATTTTTCTTTAAAGCACACGCAGTCTCTAACACATGACAATTGTTCAATACATCCAGCTTTAAACACATACAATGCAGCACAATTTACAACAAGCAAATTTACAAACGCTTACTATTCATCTCTTTATTTCTTGGCAGCAGGTCTAGGCTTGGTGTAAGGAATGAAAGTCTTGCCATCCATATAAGGAACCAAAGGAGGAGGGACTTCCAAACCATCTTCACGTTGCCAGTTTTCCAAAAGACCACAGAGGGCTCTTTCAGTAGCACAAAGGGTAGAGTTGAGACAGTGGACATACTTCTTTTCACGGTCAGACATCTTCTTTACGCCACAACGAATTTCCAAGTTACGGGATTGGTAATCTGTACAGTTAGAGCAAGAAACAAGTTCTTTATATTCACCTTGGAAGGGGAACCAGGCTTCCAAATCATACTTCTTGGCAGCAGCATTGTTCAAAGCACCGGAGACGATAGCAACAACACGGTAAGAAAGACCAAGAGACTTGAAGAATTCTTCAGAGTGGTCAATCATTTCGTTGAACATTTCCCAAGACTTTTCGGGGTCAGTCAAGACAAATTGTTCGATCTTTTCAAATTGGTGGACACGGAAAATACCCCAGGTATCCTTACCGTGAGCACCAGCTTCCTTACGGAAACAGGTAGAATAGCCAGCATACTTGATAGGCAATTGTTCAGAAGGCTTTTCAAACCATTCACCAGAGTGGAAAGCGGAAATGGGTTGTTCAGAGGTAGCAATGAGGTATTTGTCTTCACCGTCACCAGAGACCTTGTAAAGCTCTTCGTCAAATTGAGACAATTGGGCAGTCTTGGCCATCATTTCCTTGTTCATGAAGAAGGGTGTTTGCAACTTCTTGTAGCCATATCTGGCAAGGAAGTTGAGACCATAAGAGATCAAAGCCAAGTTGAGATCAACACCAACACCAGTCAAGAAGTAACCACGGTGACCGGCAATCTTGGCACCACGATCTTGATCATAACCATCCAAGCGAGCAAGAACTTCATGGTGAGACATAATGTCAGTTCTCTTGACAGGCTCAACACCGTTGTGGTTATAAGTACGGATCACTTCATTGTTATCCTATGTCAAATCCTTATTAGTCCACAACATACAGAAAAAAAAAAACACCTCAAAATATGCATACTTCATTCATGGAGGTAGGAACAGAAGAGTGAACGATGTTGCCAAGAAGGTTCAACTTGTTCTTCCAAGAGGTTTCCTTATCCTTAGCTTGAACAAGAAGGGTTTCCTTTTCCTTTTGAAGGGCATTCTTTTGAGCAACAAGTTCAGAGGGATCTTCCTTGGCCTTGAACTTCTTGCCTATTTCCTTTTGAATGGCGTTAGCTTCCTTATTCTTTTGGTCACTGTTGAATTGAACTATGAAAAGTAGATCAGTGTGAAGTTCAATAGATCAGCCCGGAATAAAAATATATTTACTTGTAGTCCATTCCTTATATTCAGCAATGATTTCATCTACAATCTCGACAGGAGCGCCACGTCTCTTTTGAGACTCCTTGACAAGTTCAGGATTGCCACCACGTTCCTCCAAAAGCAAGTTGATATCAAGCATACTGACTTATATGTAAACACGTAAAAAAAAAGGGGGAATAAAAAAAAGAAGCTTGCAAGTCAAAAAAAAATTTCTTTCTGAGTTTTAAATAAGCATTTGGCTATCAAAAAAAAATAAGAGTTGCTTTGGAAGCATATCTTGTACAAACATCTGACTCGATGTAACAGCCATGTATTTGTTATGGTAACATCGTTTTGATTTAACGCTTGCTAAATCGTACAGTAGATAGGAGAAAACAAAAAGCAGTAAAGTATGTGCTCATGTAGTAGCTAAGCAAAATCTCATAAAAGAAAAGTTGGATCAAAACTGCTACAGGAAACAATTGAAGAGACGAATAAAGGGAAGAATAATAACAAAAGAAAAGTTACAGCAAACATTCTTTTCTCTATCTCTCAGACCGAACTTGGCGAGTGTGCAGTATTAACTAAACTACCAAGCATTCACGAACACACTGGACTAGACTTTTTTCATCAAGCATATTTGAGACTATAGGAAATAGGGAAAAGTAAGAACCAAAATGAGAAAACCGAGAAGCATAAGCGAGGTAAAGCTCAATTGTATTCGGCAGTGAGCCTATGAGTATATACATGTATCATTGCATGATGTTCTTTGAATTTCACATGAATATCTTGGATGTCATGTGTGGAGTTTTCTTTATTAGCTGTGATGAATATTGTGTCCCTATCGGCTTATAAGTTGATTACCATGAGAGGCTACGGAAGCGTTCATCTTTCTTCCTAGTTATTCAAGCCCAAATGAAAAGTTCTGGTGTTTTGCCAGGAGTAAAGTTTAGACAACTACATTATTGAATGTTATAGGCCTTATGATAAGAATTTCAAAATCTCAGAATAGTGTTTTAATATTCATTTGAAGTGTTTCTAAAGTACTGCAGCATTCAGCCTAATCGATGAAGAAATAATCAGCTCGTCTGATTGAATGTCTACATATCAATTTAAAAAGAGGATCCAAGTGTTGTGATTCTTCAAGTAGAGCGCAGACAAAAGCCTTTAAAAACAGGCGTAAATTATATAATCATTTTCACCAAAGTTTAGTTTTTTGAAAGTCAGCAGGCTGGCACTGCATTCACAGTAGACATATGGCCGTATTCCAAATATTGAATGTGTAATACCTATACAACCATTGATGTTGATAAATTTATTCCACAAACATAGAACAATAAGTAACACAATAGTTCCATAGCAATTCGATCATTTCTATGGAAATTAAAGCGGTCGAAAGACATTGGTTGTATACATAAAGTTTATGTCTAGATTACATTATGTATTTCATGCTAATTTAGAAGTTGGGGGCCAAACTATTTTAGGAGAAACATATCAGGCAAACAATAAAAAAGACGATTTTAATTTCAAAGGTAAAGGTGAATTTTTTGGTAAGCAATCTCTTGAGGTAAAATCAGATACATTGCAGAATAAAGGTGGAAGAGCAAAAGAAAAGAAAGAAAGCCATCAGACGGCAAATTTATAGGTCTTAAAGTGAAGGAGACATTTCAAATTTTTGTGTAATGATAAGGAGATGTGCAAGGCTAAAGTAGTATAAACAAAGGTGAAGAAAGCGATAATAAAGAATCAGAGAAGGCAAAGCGTTTGTTTTGTTTTAATTTTGGAGAATGTAGTACAAAAAAGTTGACATCATGACTTAATGTCGATCTTCAGATCGCTCATCCCCATCTTAGAAGGCAACACGAGCACATGTGGAGGGACCAATTATTGCTATAGATACCTTCTAAAGCAAATAATAATTTGTAAAGATAACAACATACATTCTAACAGGTAAATAAAAATAAGTTGCTAGCATCTTTGTATAAGGTGAAATTCTGTGGGATATCTTGACTCAAGTTGCATTTCATAAGTGCAAATAATCCGTTGAAAGCTGAGAAATTCAAGTGCGGATGTAAGGTTATGCATGACAATTTGAAAGAAAGTCTGAGAGGGAAAAGAAGTGGTTCCAATTCCTACCAAATCACTATTTCATCTCCAGGTAATGACTCTCACCAAATAAGGATGAAATGTTTGATTGATTCTTTTGAGATTTATAGGCTATATATATATTAGAAATCTGTCTTGACACTAGACAAATCAACAGTTAGGGCAAATGACCAAATTAGCAGTTTTGAATAAGAGATTGCTTTAAAAAGAACTAAAGACCATCATATTCCATTGCTAAAAGTGTTTAACTCTTTATAGACAAAAATATCATTCATTTTACAGTAAAAATTGCTCTTTATGCAAATTCAAGACATCTTCCTTTTCATTACAATTTTAGCTTGAATCTGTCAATGAAACCATACTTTCTCGCCATCACTGCCATATTTCTCTTATACTGTACCTTTCTTAAAAAAAAAAGTCCTATTTTCAAAAGAACGTCCCATTTTCAAAATTGGCGTCCCAAATTTTTCTTGAAATGGACCAACCTATTTTCTTCAGCTGTAAAAAGAAAAGTGCACCGTGAATAGCTTACTGTTTTTGTCAAAGAACAAAGTCAATCTCTTGTGTAACTCAATAAATCAATTATTTTATTAGTTTCCACTTTCAGAATTTTTAACTTTATTTCTTCTTTGTTTTCTTTGTTAATCAGCCTATGTTCAAAGCAAGAAAGAAGAAGCAACATCTTTACGAAGCAGTAGTAGAAGATCATACAATGATCAATCTATCTCAAAAACAGTTAGATTTCAATCTGCTTAACGATGTCCAATTGAGCAATGATTTTCGGTCGTCTATCATTATTCCTGAGTTAAACAAAGATCTTGACCTAACCCAACAAGAGCACCTTGCGCTTTTGCAAGATCAATCCATATCAGTTCCAAAACCACCTATCATGACCAACATAAGTCGAGACCCTGAAGCTCCTAGCTACGACGGTGCAAAGCAATATAGAGATTTGGCAGCCTGGAGACAGAACAGAAGGCATCGGCACTCTAATGGCCTCTTTGGCGGAAAGCAAAGGAACAAGCCTAAATCAACAAAACGGCATAAAGAACGTTATGTTGAGGAGCGTAATCATCATCAGACTGAAGAACATATTGCACATAATGATAAGCCAGTAAGGATTTTATTAGCATAATCCTTCCCTTCATATTCGCTTTTGCTTATCAGTGCTCTTTTTTCTTATATGAAAAGACAATAGAACACAACTTTATCCAGGAGAACTATGAACCTGACTCAGATACTGAAGAAAACTTTTTCTTTCAGGATTTTTCAATGGATTCAAAAAGCCCAAAACCAAGAAAAAAGAATATGGCTCGAAACAAGAAATCCACCAACCCATCTAGCCGCTTTGACTTGTCTTCATTTGCAAAGGATTTACATGATAATCGGCTGTCAATTATTCAAAGAGAGAGCAAGATTGTCATGACTGAGCAAGACGAACTAGAGCTCCAAAAGCTACTCGAATTGCAAAGACAAAGAATGTCAATGATGTACCCCGAACTTGATAATGAAAGCATAGAATCATTTCAAGTTATACCTCCCTTACCTTCTTTAGAAATGCTCAAATCTCATCAACCCACTAAGATGGAAAAGGAAATTCAGACATCTACATTGAACAGCGACCAAGATAGTGTAACCACAACAAGTGCTTCCACTAACGAAAGCATTTGTGATAACTACATGCTAGATGATACCTTGAAAGCTTTTTCAGAAGTAGAAGAAGAAGAGGAAAAGCAACAATTCAGCTCAAAGGATGAAGAGCCGCGGCAGATGGAAGAATTAGTGACACAAGAAGAAGCGCCCATCAAAGAGGCGCCAAACAAACAATGTCCAGAAAATGATAGTAAGAAGATAGCTGTGGATGATGGACAAGGTGAGCTTATTTGCACTAAACGTTGCCTCTCATTATTAATTGAGCCGGTACCCCTTACAGATATCAATGTGCCACAATCCAATGCTACATTGGAACCAATCAACGCTTTAGACGCAGCTGCTTCTGATCCTACCGAATCAGACAATATGACAGAATGGCTTTCAAAAGTCGCTTTGGCCAAAAACAATCGTTTGGAACAGCCAGAACAGAGCTCTCGAGTACCGAAAAATTCAAACGTTCAACACAGTATGGACCCAGTTGGCCGCATAAACAATGATAGAGAATTAAATAACATGGCTGACTCTGTGCTAAGCAATCCTGATAAACCAGTCGCAACTTCATTGTTTTTCCTCAACGAAGAGTATATTAACCCTGTAACAAATCTCGAAGCTAACCACAAAGTACAACAGTCTTCAAAGGACGCATCTAATAATCATAAAGTCTCCAGAAGTCTATTTGGCAGTTTACGACAAGCAAACAAGAGCCATAATGGAGGCAACGGGTTCAAAGGTTTAGTTCGCAACTTTAGCACAAAAGAGTTCAGCAAGTTACCAAAAAGCCAAAAAGAAACTATTGGAATGTCAAGAGCAGCTATGGCTGTCATTCAACACAATGTAGCAAAGCAAGAAAAAGATCAAGCGTTTCGTAACATCTTTGAAGAAAGTGAGGAGACACAGCAAGACAAGAGACGCAAGTCAGACAATAGCAATCCGCTTGTTCAGCTCCTGACCCGAGCGTCTTCTTCTACTCGAGTCAAAAAGAGCAATGCTACCAAGGTTGTCAACATGAACACGGACAACAAAGATAATCGAGCTGAGGTTGTCCGCAAAACAATCATTTACGTTCAACCCGACTCACTACAACGTTACTTGAATAATGGTGGTCAGTCTGAAGATATCCCAGCTTTGCCTTCTATCAGAAACACCATCACCTCTGAAACATCATCTTCTTTTGATGATGACATGAGTGGCTCAAAAGAATACGCTGTCGCCACCAAAGTGACTCGCCAAACCTCTATTCGAAAGCGTCTTGTAGACACTCAGCAGAGCGACATTTCTGTTCAACGTAAAGGTTCTGAGAAGAAGCGATTCCAATTGCATAACATGGACGAAAGAGAGAGTCAAATAGAGCAATTGCACCCACGCAATGATTATATGGAAGGCGTGGAGTTGCGGGAGATGAGCGATGGCACAGTCATATGGGGTATTGTGAAAAAGGAGGGAAATCGAAAAAGCTTTTACGCACCCAATATGAACAAACCAAATCGACATACAAGCACAAATGGATCTCTTCATAGACTCGATTCTGTCAAGAAAATAGCAAACACGACTATAATTAATCCTCCTACAAGTAAGGCAGTGTTGATATCTACAGCAGACGGCTCTTTGTCAGCGCCTCCTATACCTCGACGCTCTCCTCGCCGAAGAAACACATCAAAAAAGGTTGATCAACCTAAAGAAACAGAAACAAGCATATACTACTCCGACAAAGTAACACTTCCCAATCTATTGAAAATGATGCAAGGTCACGATCAATATCTTGGTGATATGATGGATGGAGAAGTTGAGATTGAAGAAGGAAGCGATTTCGCTTTTGACGAAGCAGCTATGTCTTCTGTTGACGACCAACTTGACAGCTTCATGAGAGATTTGCTACATCAACAGCTAGAGCAGGAGCAAAAGCAAAAGCGCCATTTTTGAACATTCTAAACATAACTTATCATACATAATACTCTATACATAGTTGCATATAATCTAATAACAGTCCAAAGCCCTACTTTTTTTTATTTCAAATCGCGTTCCGTATTGTCTTTCTTGTTACTTGATGCTTTTTTTTGTCTCTCATAATAGTCATACTGAGACAAACAATCCTACATAAGCTATGTCAACCAAATGACTGCACAAAGTGTTGCATCGTTTGAGTGCTTCAATAACTATTAAATAAAAAGCCAAAGATGCATTCAGCTTTATTGTGATTTAATCATTATGAGTCAAGCAGTCTCTGTTTCCCAATTTGCTTTTCGAGTCCCACAAGCAAAAAGCGATAAGCCTATGCTTTTGCAAGCAGCAGACAGCTTCAATAAAGCTCAACTAAGTTCGATATAATATCTAAGCTAAGAAGCTTGGTACTTAGTACTTGGACGTCCAATAAACTAGCTTTCATGTGGTCGAGGAATTTTTTCTATCAGTAGAGTGAATAAGCTGAATGTAGCAAGCAAGTTTATTGTAAGTAAAGCTTATTCTTATTGTTAATTTTGTTGAAAGTTTGGATCGTCTTGGACCTGCAAACTATTAACCAGATGAAGAGAATGTCTCAATTTACTTGACTCTCCGAAAGACAATTATCTTTGGAAAGAAAATCGATGCTGTCGTTTCATAGCTTAAGTAAGGTTAACATTTGATCCGGCTTTTCGAAGGTTAGTACTGACGCAGATTTTTCCAAGTCATTTTTTCTTTGTATACTTTGCACAATGCTTGATTTCCTGTTTTTTCTTTCTTTTCGCAAGTTCATCCTAACATACCGTGTTAACAATATCCAAAAAAAAAGGCTTCTAGTTAGTAAGCAAACAAATAAATATATATAAAAATGATACATATCTATAAAAGAGCAAATGTTGTCATTATTTAGGTACAGTTTCGGAGGCCTATAGCTAAAACAAAGGGTATAGTTAGCAACATGTCTTTTTTATTTAAAGGAGAAAATTCTCTCCCTGAAAATGCAATCTCATGCTTGAAATCGTTCAATTGTGCATATTCGAATCAAAGCAACACTTTAGACTCCTTTGTTTTGATTTGGTATCCAATCAAAACTTAAAATAGTAAACAATATCAACAGTTATGCATAGTGTATTGTCTGTCTATAATATAGGATATAGGAGTTGTATGTTTTCTTTTGCTGTCTTTGCCTTTTTTCTGTTTCTTTTTGTTCCCTTTTTTATAAGGAAAAACATGAAATTTGGTCAGCAGCTCGATCAGCAATTATTCACACCATGGAAAGACAATTATATAGATTATGATAAAATCAAATGTTTTCTTAAACACAAGCAAGGGCAGCTCCAAGGCTGGACACATATAGAAGAAGCATACTTTGCAAATATTCTTCTCATTGCTGAACTCAGTAAAGTCCATGCCTTTGTTGAGTCACAGTTGACAAAGATAAGAGACTCAAATGACAAAGCAAATTTGATTTCCTATATAAAGCTAAATGCCATCGGATTCCAAAAGATCTTGAAGAAACACGACAAATGGACTGGAATTCATTTGTCATCCAGTGTACACTTTTGTGACATAGGTAATCAATTCGAGAGCCTTGTACGAAAAGTCAATAATGTATTGACAGACGAGCAGTGCAAAAGAGTACAATACTGGATACACCCTGAAGATATTGTCAAAGTTCAGACGATTCTGTTGTTTCATTTGCATGTATCAGTGCAAAAGCAATTGACTCACACAATGTATTTTGAAAAAGAGAATGATTTCTCTTGTTATTCGCGACTGATCAAGCGACAAATCAATGGACATGTTGTAAGTGCCGAATGGTAAGTTTCCCTATCTCTTTTACCGCTGTTTCCCTCTCTCTCTCTCTCTCTCTCTCTCTCTCTCTCTCTTCTCATCACTAACAAAACTAAACAAAAATAGGGTCGGTGCACTAGCATTGGAATCAAATGTGTCTTTATGGCATAAAATTTTCGACCATTCATGGTCATATGACAATGACATACCATCCAGACAAAATGATTGCTTAAGTTACAATCAATTGCTTCTCTACATGCAAGAAAACAACAAAGAAAAAGAGAATACGTTAGCAGCAGATACATACAGCTATATAAAAGCAGAAAGCATGAGGCCAGTATTCAAATACTCTCGTGCCTGTACTGTCTACGATCAACTGCAAAAGTCATTGAAAGTCACTCTTAACGAAAACATCATACTAAGAAAGCAGTATGAGCTAGACCCAGTCTCTTTTAAAAAGGATTCGGGTGAAGCATACAACTTCCCTTGTGCTTTATTGGAAATCGAAATAGATACAACTACGACCGATTTGCCTCATTGGCTTGTTCAGTTGAATGAAAGTCAATTGATATATGAGGTTCCATTCTTTTCGGTTTATTTGCATGGTATCTCATACTTTTACAACGAAAAGGTATCGCTGCTGCCTTGGTGGCTCAGTGAGCTAAAGTCGGATTTCAGAAAGAAGCTTTATGGTGCTCAAACGTCTCAAACAGCACCGAATTATGAGGCAACATCCAAATCAGAAAATTTTCAGAATAAGGATAATACTATTGTAGATTTTTCATCCCCATATAACCATTTCAACTCTATAAATATGAATGCTCGAGGTTTGGATCAGTTTGATACTCTACTTGGTATGTATGAGAAAGGTGAAAGATAGAAGCACTTGTAAATAAATTCTCATCTAATCAAAAGTGTAGATCAGTATAAATATAACGGCCATTTTCAACCATCTAGGGAAAACAACAAAAACAAATCTTTATTTAGTGACAAACTTGTTGCCAACTTGAAAACGATGAAACAAGATCTTGCCCTCTACCGCCAAGAATTAAATAACCAATATACCGACAATATGAGTATGGCAGTATGGTTACATGCCAAGCTGATCAATGACAAATCAATTCTTTCCACTGTACAATCGACAGTGAAGAAACCAAAAAAGAAGAAAGTCGAGCCCAACATATTCTTCAGCAATGAGCGAACCTTTATCAACTGGCTACAGTTTTCTGCTCTTCTTTTGACCGTTTCCCTTGGCTTAATCAATTTTGGTGATCGTATATCTAGGGCCAGTGGTGCATTCTTTATCATAATTTCCATTATCTTGGCTTTCTATGCTCAACTGCGTTTTCAATATAGATCGTGGCAGATACAATACCGAAGTGGATCAAGATTCGATGACATCTATGGACCAGCTGTGCTATGTTTTGTTTTGATTATTGCCTTGTTTGTCAATTTGGGGCTGCGTATCAATCAACCACTTCCTTCAAACCCTAGTCCCTTTGCTTATAATGTTACATTGAATCGCAATTTGACAACTCCAGATCGCGTACAGAATCCTGAACAGTTTGGAACAACAACTGATGGGCATGTAACAAATAAATACAACACAACACAAATCCAAGACCCACTGGTAAATACCAAAAGCCCAACAAATACAAAAAAGAAAGCTAAAGATGAAGATGAAGATGAAGATGAAGACTAGACCTATGTTTAATTTGTCTCATAATTTTCTTGCTTATTTCTATATGCCATTTTCAGAGAACAGATTACGTACATAAAGAAACATAATTAGATAGATGAAATGCTTGGACTGCAAATCAAACAGTTTCTATAATTGCATGCATGCAGAAAGAAAACATATAATGCATTTCTACAAATACTGCTTGATTAGCTATGCTTTATTGTATTTTTGCACTAGAGCACTTCCTTTTATTAGAGTAGTATGTCTACATCCTTAAAACTGATGATTTAAACATTGAAATAGCATGCTCTCTATCCGATTATTTGTATACAAAAAAGAAGGGATTTATCTCACCATTGATACCAACCAAAAATGATGCTTTCGTTCAAGTCTATCAAGCTTTAAAAGGTCATGTTCAGTTTGAGAGCATATTGTTTCAACAGGTTCCATGAATACAGCTTTATAGAGCTTGTAAATTCATCTGTTTCTTTTCTTACAGGATAAAGAATTACATTGAGCAATCAATATCGCAAAAACGAGAAAAAACAAACCTCATGAATACACCTTTGTTTTTGAATCATCTAACGTTACTGTTGAGCAACATTTATTCTTTGCACAGCATACACTATAGCAAATCCTTTAATTCCAGGGAATATTTTACCTTGATGGCCATTTTATTTCAGATATTCTAGTGGTGAGTTCATTGCCTGCTTCATAAATAATAATAAACATGACGGCTTGGAACATCCCTACTTCTTTTGAAAAAGGGAGAAAAACGTCAATCTGTATTTTCGATACAAGTAACCATAGCTACCAAAATAGCCCTTCTCTTAAACCAAGTGTTATAAAAAGAAAAAAAGGGTTTAAAGAGCTAATATATACAATCTTTTGTCCTTGCTTCGAAAGTCTATTCTATGCATAAAAGAAAGGAATGTGCTGATTGGTATCAACCGAAAATAATTTGTCTCTGGTATTATTTGATTTATTTTTGGAAGCAAACGTGAGGTCGAGTGGCTCAACATAAAATGTTACACAAACAGTGACACAATGTAACAAAGAAAGAAAACAAGTTGATATGTACGACTTTGATAGCTGAGCGAAGTGCTCAACAAACGCAATACCTAAAATGATGTCAACATCACCTACAAGGTCTTACTACAAGACCTTTTGAAGCTGAGTATTCGTTATAGCGGTCTCTCTCTCTCTATTTAAGTCCATTTATACTATATTAACAAAATTAGGAAAGATTAAAAAAAAAAGAACCATGAGACAGGATAGTCAAGTAGTTGAAGAAAAATTCTGTTTTTTTTAAAGCATCTATGGCATGTCTCTCAAATATTGTACGACATATACAAGTAAACCTTTAAAATTTTTTTTTTTTATTCCCTTCTTCCTCTTTTCCCTCCATTCAGATGAAGTTTGCTCAGGAATTAAGCCAAAGCATCTTCCCACCTTGGAGATTGTCCTATGTTGCATACGATATATTAAAGCAAGAACTCAAATCGAGACAGCTTGAGCATGGTTGGACTTCCAAGGATGAAGAAGATTTTGTTGATCTTTTAGACAATGAACTCTGCAAAGTATATGATTTTGTCAATGCCAAGCTATCTGAAATAGATGCTAGAATTTTGTATTGTGAGAGAACCATTCAAACACTCAAAAGAAACCCAACCGCAAATTCCCAAAGAAACTATAAGATCATGGACGAGGCACTGACAGATATTCTGTTTGATGTCAATGATCTATCTAAATTCACACGAATCAACTTTACAGCCATTCAAAAGATCCTGAAAAAACACGACCGTTGGACAGGTCTTGATCTAAGACAATCTTATATTACCAAGCTAAGAGAAAAGCCGTTAGATAAGCAGAGATTTGATATAGCCATCGTCTATATCTCTGCTCTACATAACATTTGCCGTAATCAAGGGGAACCATCCACTGCTGACAATACTCTGGACCCTAACACCTTTGAGCGTGCTACTGCCAAATATTGGATTCATCCTGACAATGTGACTGAAGTAAAGGCGATCATTATGCTGCACTTGCCTATTTTGGTATTCAACAAAGAAAAGAAATACGCGACAGAGGATTCAGCCGTTTCGAATGTTTATTTTGATAACCCAGATTTAGATTTGTATACTGAACGCCTTCAGAGAGATGAAATGGCTGAGGCCATTCAATTTAAATGGTAACGAGTTTTCTTACATAAACAAAAAGAGACACTCATATCCTTTTTAAGGCATGGTTCCTGTTACACTAAAGATGTGTTTGTTGAACGCAAAACGTATCATGCAACATCAACGAACGGAGCCTCGGTAAAGGATATATTCTGTATCAAGGAAGATCGGGTGGATGCATTTATCTCAGGAAAATACACAGCCGATCAACTAGTGGATGAGTTGCGCGCCGAGGGCAAAGCAAACGAGGATATGCTTAAACACACTCATTTGATCAGTTCAGGCATTCAAAAGTCAGTTCAAGAAAAGCAACTGGAACCTGTCCTTCGTGCGTTCTATCATAGAACAGAGTTTCAACTACCTGATTCTCAACAACTTTGCATCTCATTGGACACAGATCTGGCATTTGTGCGTGAAGACCATTTTGATGGACTGCAGCGCCGAGAGAACAATCATTGGAGACGGACGGATGTAGGCATCGATCATCCTTTTGAATACCTTCATGAAAACGAAATAGAACGCTTCCCCTATGCAGTTTTGGAGACCCATGTGCAGACTCATCCGGGAAAAGATATACCATCATGGTTCACTTCATTGATTGAAAGTCACTTGGTTCATGAGGTACCTCACTTTTCTAAATACCTGCACGGTGCTTCTCACTTCTACAGCAACCGACTCGCTTTATTGCCCTGGTGGCTATCCGAGCTAAAGAACGATATTCGTAAACCCAGAGCTCAAAACAGTGGTCTGACACGCTCTCTTAGCTTCAAACCTCTGATTGACGGTCGCTATCATCGCGTTATGGTTGAGCAAAAGGAACAAGTCAATATAGAATCCGTCTTGAGAAAAGAAAAGGTGGTTGGCTCAGGTACATTAGATCTTCTTGACCAATCCACCACCGTGCCTCTATCACAGCCTCTGAGGAACACGTCTGAAGATTTTACACTAGTCGATCTTGGCACACACTCATCTACCACCCTAAGCCCTTCAAAGACACCTCTCTTGCGTTCACCCCTAAGTCAATCTACAGCTATAGATGAGAAAGCCAATACAACTGATTTTTCGAAAAGAAGTAAGCAAGATAAAGAAGATATGAGTGAACCGGTCGATCTTGAGAAGGGAGAAAAGAAAAAGAAAGTAAAAGGCAGGGATCCAAAAACATTCTTTGCCAATGAACGTACCTTTCTCTCTTGGCTGCAGTTTTGTGCTCTCTTGTTGACTGTTGCACTTAATTTGCTTAACTTTGGTGATAGCGTGTCTCGTATTGTGGGTGGTGTATTTATTGGTTTAGCTGGTGGAGTGGCTATGTATGCTCTTTATCGATTTGAAAAGCGTTCATGGTAAGTAATTGATTTTTATATGAAGGAAGAAACATGACTGACCTGTCATAGGATGATCAATCGACGATCGAATGGTCGTTATGATGATGTTTGGGGCCCTGCTGTTCTCTGTGCTTTGTTAGTAGGAGCTATCATTGTAAATTTCTACTTACGTTTTAAAAACTAATATGATTATATCCCTTTCCTCATTTGCATATATACATGAAAAAGAAGTGTAAATAAAGCTAATACAGTCAATGTTTATTTAAAGCTATCATGGATACATAGTAAGAAGAGAGAAAGGGCGGGAGGGGTATGGTTTCATTTTCTATAAATGAGAAATCTTAAGCTATGTCTATATCCTGTTCTTCTTCTTTTATCTCCTTTTCTGCCTCTGGTTATACTTCTTCCATTTCCGATTCTGCTTCTTCCGTTTCTGATTCCTTTTCTTCTTCTGTATTCTCATCTTCTTCTTCTTTAGGTGTTGGCTTTGTCTGACTGGTACCGTCTTTAGTTACATGAAGATAAGTAGCAACCGTAGTAGGAATCGAGGTAAGCCATTCAGGTGCAGGTGTATTCAATAGGCCTTTTTCAGCAAACCGCTTTATACCAAGAGGTACATGTTTACCACTTAAACTCATACTAAACTTGATATTACCTAGACCTTCACGATCGGTTTGGTTACCTTCCCCTGGTTGAAAAGGTAAATCGAGATCAACGTCCAACCGATTGGTAGGTGTCATGGTGTTCCAGCCAAATTCCTTTTTCAAAATATCCAACCTTCCAGTCATACTTTTGGGCTCTACAGGTTTGATACGCCTCGACTGTTCTCCTTCATCCACATAGGTCTGTTCCCATCCCTTGGTCTTTGATTGCTGTCGTATGTCCAATGGGTTGGCATCTACCTGATCATTTCTTAACTGAGCAAACACACCGCCTTCCTGTCGCATACGAGTGAAGTTTCGAAAATGCTCTACAGCTCGTTCCTGGACTGTTTGAAAGACCAAGCTCTCGGCCTTGAAGACGCGCAAGAGAGCCTCTTTCAGGTCTGGGTTCATAGAGGCTCGACTGTTGCCTGTCGCTAACAGAAACTCACTTTGAGGCATATAGACTATGCAGCCCTTAAAGGTACGTTTGGCTCGAATTGAAAAGTCCTGTATCTGATTCAGCTGAACATGCATCCAATACATGCCTGTATGATGGTCTTTGATGTGCACGAAATAGCAAGCGTAGAATTGAGATAGGTATTCTGTTAATAAATTCTGAACATCAATCACGTCTAGATTCAATCGAAGATTGCCTCTTTCTCTCAACATGCGTACAATGTCCCATCGTTTGTTGTCAGCACTCTGCATTAATTCTAAAAATGTTTAAGCATTATTTTCCTATCCTTTTTTGTCTTCTCGACTTACTGTGAAGATCAATATGAGCCAATTGGATAGCAAAAAAGCCTTTAGACTATATGTAACCTCTCTGTGTTAGTTTACTGTGATCAACCAAGTCAAATAAACAGATGCTTACCCAATCTTTAGTCAACATGCGGGTAATGATGCTTGCTTTCGAGACGTTTGGATCAACATAGTTATTCAGTGTTGTACTTGGGTTTTGTGGTCTAAGTTCAGGTATATCAAACCAAGGCTTGACGATCATAAGCAGTTGTTTATGTCGTAATGAATTAAGGATCCTCTCAATCTTGTCATCATGTTTAAGCAATACTAAATCTTTCTTTGTCAACATTTTTTTTTTTAGAAAAAAAATATCACTAAAAACAAAATAAAAATAAAAAAAAAAGAAAAACTGATGATTTATTCAATTGAAAGTGCTTCTGTTGATTTCACTATGGTTGTTTCATCAGCATCTTGCATGATTTGATTCAATGACTTTTGTGACAAGGAACGAGAATGACGCTTGAATTTTGATACAGCCTTGATCTAAGCTGATGTGAGTAATCGATCAACCCAAGAATTCAAAAGCACTTACCACTGCAAAAATACTAGCAATGCTCTTAATAGCATTGTTCATTTCTTCCTCAGTGACTTCAGATACAATGTCACAGTTGTCTTCTTCAGATAACATAGTTTCAGTGCCATTGTTTGTAATCCAAGGATGTTCCTGTTGAATTCATTTAATTCCTCTGCTTTAAACTTATAAAGAATGCAACTTACACGAAGTTCTTTCATGGTAATACGTGTCTCTGGATTTCTATCAAGTATCCTTTCAAATAGATCTAATAACTGATCGTCTATAGGGTCATAGTGTATACTTTTTTTAAAAAAAAAGGGTCAATCTTGGATTATGGTAGGATAAAGAGGCTTATTTACGGTGCTTCGGTAATCATTGCATACAACTCTAAAATGTTGGTACTGTCGAATGGTGTTTTGCCATAGATCATGCAATAGAGAGTGATACCCATAGACCAAATATCGGCGGCTATGCCCGAGACTTCGCCATGTTTAGCCACACATAATTCCGGAGCCATAAAGGCAGGGCTACCTGCTGATTTCTTGAGTTTATCGTTTCCTTTAACAAATATCTCTGACACACCGAAATCAACAATCTTCAATACATCGTCTTTTGTCAACAGTAAGTTGTCTGGTTTGATATCTCTATGTACGATATCATTGGCATGCACTAGCAATGCACTTTTGTTGTCAATATACGAAACTTCTTTTTTTTTTATCCAATTTGGTAATCTAAAGCTTACAGTATTCAATACCAAGCATCATTTCCTTGAAATATCTTCGGGCTACATCAGGCGCATAAGGTGTAGCCACTTGATCTACTTCAATTGACATCAAGACACCTCGGTGCATCATTTCGAATACCATATAGATAGAATCACCGGAAGGATCATCCAAGACTTCAAACAATCGAACAATATGAGGATGATTCAGTTTTTTCAAGACAGCCATTTCACCACGAATCAGGTTCAAAGGATTCTCTGGCTCTTTTTGCTGTTGAGGGTTATGTACGCCTAATCCCATCATACGGCGTCCTCTGCCGCGAGGACCGGCACTACGAAACAGGTCCATTTGTTCCTTTTTTCGAAGTCTTGATTTACTAAATTCTTTTACGGCCTACAAATATGCTTGTCAATTCATTGTGGTTTTTGATTTGCTTTTTTTTTTTTTATACATATTCAGTCTGAGTGATCTCATCAATCCCGAGATGAACTGTACCAAAAGCGCCTCGTCCGATCTCTTGTTTTAGTAAATAATTGTTGATCTTTCGAAAGCCTTCTTTTGTTTCAGATGTAGTTGCACCTAATGTCTCTCTAATCACTGGTGGCGCATGGTGTTTTCTAGCACTCGAAGAAGAAGGTGAAGGGCTCGGACTTGACATGACAGCAGTTCGAAGAAAAAAAAAAAGACAATAACCTTTTTTTTTATTATTTAAAAATAAAATATTAAAAAAATTCAAGTCACTGCCAAAGGTCTATTTAATGCCCCCCTCTTTTTAGGAAAGCGAGTTTTGGTGTATGCTTGGTTCATTTGTTGGCTAATTCACATAAGCACAGAGGCTTCCAACAGCTAATATATATGGCCTTAGTAAACACTCGTTTCTTGTTCCTACTTGATCTGCCTAGAATAAAGCCAAAAAAAAACCCCCTCAAAAGAAATGATTTTGAGCCTTACAATGTGCAAAAGCATATATTAACTTACAAGTGTAATGTCAGTAAGGTAAATAAATAAAAAATGAATTTCAAGCTTAAATATATACTAGTAAATTGTTGGAAATGAGCTTGCAGCAACAAAGAGTTATTATGCTTGAAATCTTTCAACAATGTAAAGAAATGCCAAGATAAGTATTATCCTTTTTAGGAACATTAAGCGGTACATGAATATTAAAAAAAAGGTACAAAAATGTTTCTAATTTGGTATTCAATCGTCTAAACCGAAAATAGATGACATGCTAAGCGACACATAGCAAGCAAAGATTATGTGTTCAAAAATCAAAGGCTTAGTGCTGCCGAAAGAAAGTCAATTGCATAATGAAAGGAAACAGCATATTTCAAGTGATGTGTTATGTCGCCATCATTGTGCTTATTAGCATGGCTTGCAAATCAGGGAGAAAGAGAAAAAAATTTCCTTATATTCTCTTTTTCTTTTCAAGGGCAAGGTGATTCTTGCTATCGCACAGACTGAGGCAGCTCGTTACTGTTTCTTCAGTAATGCACAGTTGCAAGAGAGACCGGCGTGAATGACATCTTTTCGATAGACGCGTTGGCTGCTGTTATGTTTGAAAGGGTGCCCTCCTGATTTCGTAGCAGTGTTGGACTTTCTCTTTTGCTGATCTCTTTCTCCCTTCTCGCATGACTATTCTTTTGCTTTTTAGTCCCCTTCAGTGAGGGAGCAGTAGAGAATAAGAGAGCTAGGAGTTGGAGTTAAAGGGGAGGATACTCTCACTCAGGATGTGACAGCTTCACTTTTTTTCTTTCTTTCTTTCTTTTTCGTTAGAGAGAGATAGAGGGAGAGAGAGAGGGTGATGCCTGGACGTATGCTGGCTACCCTAGTCAAGTGAGAGCTGTGGTTCTTTGAGCTATGGTTCTTTACTAGGCAGGTTCAGACGTGGATATTAGAAGCAATTCGGGGAGTGCTTATGGAAGATGAAGAGCGGGGAGGATGGGTACCCCTAGCATACAAGTTATGTTTTCTTCATACGAAATATGACACTCTTTTTCCTTTCGAGTCTTTGACATATGCGACACTTTGAGGGTATTGGTTACCTTTGCTCTCATTGCTTGTCGTCAACCCCTAGGGATCCTCAGTAGGACGTTGGTATGGTCTTCCCCTGTTTTACCTTACGAGGTCACTCAGGCGGTATCTCGCACCGTGAGCTAAAGAAGAGGGTAGATTGAAGTCAACCTCCACGATTGGTTACCCTTGGAAACAGTTGTAATAAACTGGCTAATAGACTTCTAACATTATGTTGTTATAAATCCAATAAATAAACACTTGTTATAAAATCTTACTTTTCTTTTTGCTCGCTAAAGATGCATTTCTTGATCACTTAATTTTGTTGAATGAATAAGAGTTCAATCAACTCAGTAAATTGTGCCTACATTCAATAAGCATTCTACTGACTGACACTAGGTTGCTCGATTACTGTTACTCTTATGTGATCAAACCTGTCTAAATCTACTGCTTGATCAAGCCTAATCTCTACCTGACTTGGATGGAATGATGAACATCCTCTACACACTCTATTATGCTTATCAATTGCTTCATGATTCATCCTCAAGATTCATGCATATATTTCCAGCCCTTTATCTCTCTCATATAATAGTGCTTTAACAAGGTGTGCTTTTGTTTGAGAAGCACTCTACTGATCTCATACATGTTTGCATAGTCAAGGCTTATTCTTCTTACTTGATAGTATGTGCTACTCACAGTCCCCCCTTTTTTTTCACTCAGTGATTGTATACAAGTTGATGAAATGCTCAGACAACATAGTAAAAAAGATGCGACGATAATTGATAGTAAACCTCTCATTTACTCTTACTCACTCACTCTCACAGAAGGAAGATGGATCTTTCATTGCTTTGCATGCTTCTCCACGTAATGCATTCATTGTACTATTTCGGATAGGCAAGAATGGTTGAATCAAGGTATGTCATATCTGCTTTACATGCTCTTTCGTCCCCTCCCATAGACTCAGATTAATCTGTACTCATTGCAACATGTACAATACTATGATAGCCCTTTGTTGCTCTCATCAGTACATTTGATCACGGAATTGTATCCGTATCCGGCATATTCACCAGGGCTGCAATCACATGCTGTCAAACTACTTGAACAAAAGCCTTCCTCATCACTTGGCTGTGCTGCATCTTCCTCAAATGTTCCTCATGTGCTCCTCGCACTGCTATATTTGCCACGCTGTTTCTGATCCTCGTCATTCTCCTCCGCCGCATTTCATAGATAATTGTACATCGATGCAGGGTAACGAAGGCAGAGTTCAATACAAGTCAAGAGCATATGATTGAATGTGCTATACTGTGGTGCTATGTTGATCATCGACGAATTGGCAGATAATTTTATACTGAGATGATACGGCCATCCTTTGGACCATCCTTTGGACCATCCTTTGGACCATCTATCAACTCCCTCTTCCTCTCTTTCTCCATCGTGCAATGCAATACAACAGGATACTGTATCGCTCGTTGTACCGGCTATCTCTATCTTTTTTCTTTTTCGTCTTCTTCTTTTTCCTCTGCTCTTTCTCCACTTGTTTCTTGAGCAACCTCGATCCAATCCTTCATTCTGCAGCTTGACCCTCAACTCTCTGATGCTGTATGCTTGCTGACTAAACACGCTATTCCTGTTACTGAGAGTCTGTCTATCTTCCGTGTCTAAGCCTCCAATCAACATTCAGGCTTACCAGCTAAAAGTAGATGCTGTACCGGTTAAAAGAAAGAAAAAAAAAGAAAGAAAGAAAAGGGCCGCAGAATAGATTGCAACCGATACCTTGGTGATTGATCAACAACAACAACAACAGCCAAAATATAAAGTATGCTTGTAGGTACCTTTATTTCGAGTTACTGTCTAGACGATAAACCAAACGAAGCAAAATACAATAAAAAGCATAGCTCTCTTTTCATTCAATCACTCTACATCTATCAATACAAGTTACCGGTTCTTTTCTCTCTCTTTTCTTTTTAGCACTAATCAGTTGTTCTACGCGTTCTTGTTTTGCATCTCGGTATATTTCAGCAGTGATAGTGTTGGTGATAATAGTCGGCACTGACAACGATGAATTTCGAACGCATCCTCAATAGATACAATGAAATAAAAATAATAAAAATCCAAAATCCCTTGAATCAGGTTCGCTGTTTAATATCTTTGGCTCTCCTTCCATTTTGTGTCACTCTTGACTCGCATGGATTTGAATAGAGCAGGCCAGACTTTGCAATCAGTCTGGATAGCCCCCATTTGTTATACATGAGAGAGTAAAAAAAAACTAGACTGTGGATATCAATGCTGTTGTGAACTTTATGCACAAAACTAGCCAGACATGAGCATGATTATGGACTGGCTTGATTGGTTGGTTGGTTGAATAGCTCAATTAGATATGAAATACCCAAAAGTAGTGATATTAACACACACACAACTGAGGACCCAATTTATACAGATTTTGTCATTCACGCATACATCCGTATAGCTTTATTTGCAAAGAGTGATAGAAACCTTTTTCTTTCTTGTAACAAAGAAAGGCTTTACAATGTAGCTTTTTATTGTAATATCAAAAGCAGCTATCAAAGGATGAAATTCCAATATGGATGACATCTTGATCATTCGAGTATTTATACAGAAGACTGCAACAAAGTACAGTTATTGTCTACAGCTTAGTTTACTCATACTAAGATTTTGATAAATCGTATAAATATATTACACACGAATCAATGAAACAATAAAAAGACAAAAAAGTAAGCACAACACAAAATAAGGCTTATGCACAATATAGGTTTTCATAATCAAATTAACTTTTTTATTAATTATAAATATTATCAATCTAGAAAAGGGCACCAAGTGCCCCCTTCTCCCCTAACCCCAACAGATTCAGCAGAGGTATTATTAACATGCCTATAGAGAACGCACATCCCGTTCATCTTGTCCCCTTAGCCCAACAAACTCAGCAGAGGTATTATTAACATGCCTATAGAGAACGACCATCCCGTTCATCTTTCTGTCCCCTTAGCCCAACAAACTCAGCAGGGGTGTCATGACACATGCCTATAGAGAACGACCATCCCGTTCATCTTAAATGGATAAAGAAAAAAAAGAAGAAAAAAAGACGAAAAACGAAGCCTTTTTATATCTTTTTGACAGCACTCAATCACATGTTGGACTGGACTGCTGAAATTTGCCTGCCGATCCTTTGGGACTGGTTTTTTATTGTTTTCCCACACCTTAAACTCCTCTCCTACCCTTGTATACATTGTAAGCAAAAGTGGGAAGAAAAGAGAGAGAGAGAGAGAGAGAGAGCAAGAAAAGGGGAGCCAAGAAAACAAAGAAGTACAATAGACTTTTTTTGTCTTTGATTTCTCTGACTTACGAACTCCTTTTTAAAATAAACGCGTTGGTTATCATGACACTTGTCCAACCATCAAGATGCTGGTCAGTGCGTGTAAACTCCGCCTCTTCTTCTCCTCTCAAAGAACTCTTAAGGCTTATTTCTTTTCTGTTCAATAACATATAGCAAGCAATCTACTTTACTATACAAACATAGCGAGTTTTTTTATTCTTTTTTGTAGAGAGCGTCTATTGAGATCACTGTTTTGTTCAATGACACTGTATTTGCAAAAGCTAAAGGAATAACGCTTTGATATAGTCGGCCTATTTTTGCAGTTGATGATAAGATTCAGTTACATGCTAAACAAGAATGACAGTATAATTTTATGCCATAGTATGGAACATATCATACAAGTCTAGAGTCTTTCTTTTTTCTTGCATCTGACACAATAAAAGAATTGACCAGATCCTCGAGATTAATCTTTTGACACGAAAAAAAAGTCAACATACATGTTTGAGTCAAGTAGGCAGAGAGAATGCACCGAATATATTAAACCAATCGAATGCTGAAAGTAAGGTGCTCTTATACTTTAGACGGTGTCTACAGATATAGCATGAGACATAGCATAAAATAGAACAAAATGATTATTGGAGTTACACTCCACACTTAAAGAAAGAAAAAGGGGTCTTTTTGGAAATTACAAAGTTTATCAGGCTCTCACCTTATTCCTACTTGCCGCAATGCCCTTTTCGTTTAAAGCCCTTGATCTCTCCTTCTCTTCTTATTTAAGCACATGATTACCTATGTTCATCTTAAGTATCAGATAAAATAAGCTAAAGCATTCCTCTTCTGTTGTCTTCAACAGAATTCTTTTTGCTTGCCTTTATCTACCTTGCTATACATTATAAAGCGCAGTTAAGTGACCCTTTCTTCTGGCGGTTCATTTTGCAAATCTGCCTAAATAAAGTTTCTGTAACTATCATTCTGAGGCAATACAGTAGTCGCTCTATTTAAGGGTATTCTCTATATAAGGGTGGGTTTCTGAAAAATATTTTTCAATACGAGCTCTAAAACCAATTCTATTTAAGGGTATTCTCTATTTAAGGGTGAAATTTTCAAGATTTTTGACTACCCTTAAATAGAGTGACTACTGTAACTAGACAATGCTACACATCCAAGATCAAGAGCTTTGAGTTGTAGTTATAATAGCATGATAGCTAATTGATTTAAAGAGCACCGGGATTTTTTAACAATATGTCTTTGTATCTCAACACACAAAGATAAAAGCTTTGGCAATTTGGTATTCCATACGCCAGCACTTTATCTCTCGCTATTAATGCTTGAGTGAATGATACACGAAAAGCCATGCGTTGGACTGCAAAATATGAAACAAAAGAAAAGTAATACATTTCTTCCTTTTGTCTTCTTTCGAGGTTCTACTTTATACTTAAAAGTCCCACAACAAACAATCTCTTTTTGTATCTGTTCGCAAATTATTTCCTGTCGTAACAATTGAGCCTCAAGGCAGGAACAATATTCTTACTGTTTGATGAGCGTAAAGAACAAAAAATTTACAATAGCCTTGCTTAGATAAATTGCCACTTTCCTTCTACTAGAAAACTTCCGTTGCTTTAAGAGCAAAAACTGATACTGATAAATAAGAAAGAAGAAAAGAAAAAGAAAGGCTGCTTATTGGTTTGGATTCCAATAAGCTTATTTTCTCTCTTTGAATGTTTACTAACCTGTTGTCTCTGTTCAAAGGACAATTAGATTCAAACTTCTTTTTCTCTTTCTCTTTTCTCGCTCTATTTCTTTCTTTTCCTTTATTATATTGTTGAAACTTCATATCTAATTATCATTAGTTAGAATGTATGTTCTATTAATGGCTTTGTTGGCCATATTCCAAGCTATTTATGCTTTAGATGTAAAGCTCGGAGATGAAATACCCTATTCAATGTATCCAAAATCGAAACTCGGTAATATAAACAGAGACAAGAATAGATTGTACTTGACTTATCGTATGGTTTAGATATGATGCCAAAAATATCATGGAATGTTTTGCATATTGATCTTGTCAATCGAGAAAATTTATGTACACGACAGATTGCTTATTGTGCCGTAAGTAATCATTTTCTTTTCTCTTTCACTAGTTTTGTAGAGAGTCTGATTTTCTTCTTCAATGTAGAACAGTTGTGGAGGTCCAGACGAGGCACCCAAAAAGTATGTGTTGCAAGCATAATTTGTTCCATATACATATATATTTCTTTGACTGAAATGAAAAGGGTGCTTGTTATAGTTTCTGTAACGCTACTAGTATGGCATGGGGTTGTGGCTGCAGTGTAAGTGTGTGTGCGTGCGTGCGTGCGTGTGAATGCTTTGAAAGAACAGAAAGAAAAAAAGATACAGTTTGAGATAAATTCTGATATTTTATATCTATTTTACACGTCTTTTATAGAAAAAGAAAGCTGCTTTCACAACACATTCATGGCCTGTTGTGCAAGCGGAATGCGCTGGGAAAGCGCAAGAATGTCGATCAATCTGTACCAAAGATGTAAAGAATCTTGGTAATTGTGTCACTGCTTGTAACAATCATTATCAATGCGGTACCAACAAAGCACCACCTAGTTTTCTCGAAACCAATGATCCATCTGATAAACCATCATATAATGGACCTGGCTCTGAAAAGAATATCCCGAACAAGGAAATAGGCTTAGACGAATATGGCATTGCTGATTTCACCGGCCGTGCAAGTACTATACCAATCAATCTGACTTGCACTCTTTGCTTTGTTATGATCACTCAAGTTTTACAGCATCTGCGATGGGAATTTAGATAAAGTCTTGAGGCATCATAAGAAGTAGTTGTAGCGAGATAAACAAAAGAGAAACACATATACACATACAAATAGATATATTTATGTAAATAAACTCATTCGACTAAATGAAACGAAAGGGATTTCTCTCTTGACTATAAAGGGCTATATCTATAGGAGGATAAGAAAATCTTGTATACGCTCAAGAAAATATCATACAAAACAACTAAATGAGTCAGAAATCTCGACTTAGTGCAAAGGATAGTTTTGGTTGACTTATTGCACATATCTTTTTCGTATGTTTGCTGTCAAAGGTTTATAGTCCTTTGTTTGGTTTCGCTGCTAAGAACATAATTGCTTGACACTACAGCAAACAGACTTTGAAGGCATGAAATTCATATTTGGTTTCATGGATTTAATGGGGTGTTTTTTACTGCAAATTTATATCATGATCAAAAATGGTCAGAATACGCTGAAAATTGATGAAAGTATAGTTTTGACTATTTAGAATACATCTATGCAGAAAAATTGAGGTCTTTGCTGCCAACTTGTTTTGCTTAGTAGCTGTTCAATGTATACATTTTTAAACTTAGAGATATTACTAGAGAAAAAAAAACATGGATACACCCCATATTCAAGCATGAAATCCAGGCCCAATCCTGCATGAAATACACTTTTTTTTTTAGCAGGCGAAAAAGATGGATTTTAGACCATTTTCTGAATGAGATTCATGTTTGTTAAAGCAGACAAAAAAAGATGAATTATAGACTATATTTTATACATTTTACTATGACTTTCAGGACCACCCTTTAATCTGATTCGCTCCTTTCATCAATACATGTTTCACACTATTGGCTTGAAAAGACCTTCGGTGTTTTCAATATCAAATTCTCATAGGTTTCTCAGATTACAATTTACACTTCTGAACTGTTTGAGCTGTGTCATACTCTTTTCTTCGTATCATAAGTTGTCACTTGAAAATAACAATTTCTACACTGACTACTTTGGAGTGAAATGATTTGACGGTGAGCATTCAGGTAATAGCGCGCCTGAGTCATAGGATGAGAAGCTCGGTGGTTTCACCAAATGTAATAGTGGCATTGGTTTAACTCTAAAAAGAAGCATAAAACAAGTTGTGAGGCTTTGGATAAAGTCCATCTTGCGATTTCTTTAATCTGGTAAAGGTAAAAAAAAAAGAGTGACCACTTTTCTAATTTTTGTAGACACCTAAAATTAGGGCACCCAAAGTATCCGATACCTCATCATAAAATCTTGGGTTTGAAGGAAATAAAAAAAACCAGTCCGGATCGGAATTACTACAGTTGCTGGCACCTTAACACAGTACCGTATGCGGACACCTAAAAAAAAGGATTCTGAAGGTCAAAAGATGGCTCATAGTAAGCCAGTGTTTGGAACCCCCTCTTTTTCATCATATAGACAGGATGAAGTTCTCTGCTGGTAAATATCATCAGAATCAAAGCAGACGGGCGAATGGACAATAGATGGATGTCGAGATAAAAGAACAGATGGATGAATGAGTTGATAGTTTGTTAACTTCACATCATTGCACCCAAGAACAAGAAAAATTCAACTGTAATACAACAACGAACATCAACCGTTCGAAAACTTAATGTAACAACTTGGGCAACAACAACTGCATACTAGGTACTTGCAAGTTCACTTCCAAACAGTAATCGCAACTAAGCCTATTGAGCTATTTTTCTCTTTGAAAAAGAAACAAGAGCTCCAAGTTATTCTCGACTATCATTAAATAGTTCGAATTCACTTGGTTCTTTTTGCTTGAATTGGTAGTCGGCGACTTTCTGCAGACCACTATAAAGTTCAAAAGTGGAAAGAAAATAATGAAAGGAAGACAGAAATAGAGAAAGCATTCAGCACGTTCATTTTCTCGATTCGTCCGTCTGATTTGATTACTTGTTGCTGCCATTCGAGATTTAGAAACTAATCTTTCTTGTCTTCTCTCTTAGACGTCAGTTCTTCTCGCCGTAAGAGCAGAAAGGCTCACTTTTCCGCCACCTCTGATGTTCGCCGTAAGATCATGAGTGCTCCTCTCTCCAAGGAACTCCGTGAAAAGCACAGCGTTCGCTCCATCCCTGTTCGCAAGGACGACGAAGTCATGGTTGTCCGTGGTACTTACAAGGGTCGCGAAGGTAAGATCGTTCAAGTCTACCGTAAGAAGTGGGTCATCCACATCGACCGTGTTGCTCGTGAAAAGGTCAACGGTGCTACTGCTCCCATCGGTATTTCTCCCTCCAAGGTTGTTGTCACCAAGCTCAAGTTGGACAAGTCCCGTGTTGCTATCCTTGAGCGCAAGGGTAAGAAGGAAGCCATGAAGCAAGTAAGTTGAGCGATCTAAAGTTGACGTTTCCATTTCGAGAAATACTCATCAGAAACCCTACCTTTTTTTTTCTTAGTAAATTTTCGTTTAAAGACTGTCTGATTTAAATAAATAAATGCATTCATTTACTTGATTCATCTTCACCTTTCATCTGTTCTTTTTCCTGTCCTTTATGTTTTGAAATGTTCTAAGCTACTGTATGTGCCATTGCTTTAACTGACGCAATCTTTTTCTTGAGCTTCTTGTTGCGTCTTCACTTAGCTTAGTTGAAGTACACAAAAACAAATCATTGAGAGGTTGTAAAGATCATGGCAAGCACCCTTACAAAGAATTAAGAAGTGATCAGCCTTGATTCTGTATGACTGACTAGAGATGCAACGTTCTAATTTGAAAAAAGAAAGAAGCTTTTTTTCTGTGAATAGTAAGGAGACAAATGCTAGCTAATAATATTATTTCTGTTGGTGAGTTTCAGAACAACAAAACGATACAAAATATTAAGATTTTGATTTGGATGAGTAAAAATAGGCTTTGTTCTTTATGGCTATCAAAACAAGAAGTTGTGGCCTTTCTTCTTCCCCCTTTCTTAATAATGGACTTGATAAAACAAAGTAGCTTGTTCGTACTCTGTTTTATCGGGGTATTATTGCATAATAAACTGAGCTTAGTAAAACAAGAGCAAGAGGAAGGGGTAGGGATACATTGTTTAAGACAGGTTTTATGATAACGAGAAAGGAAACCAAACTATGATAACACAGACATGGCTCCAACTTGATGGATTCGTGTATATGGTGAGGAACCATACTTTGAGTTAAGCGAAACTTAGTATATGGTTGGTATACAAAGCCTATTTAATTCATATTGCTCATTAAGAATAGTTCCTGCTAAATTAGGTTGCGGCTTTTCAAGTCATTGTGATTTCACAAAGTAAACAATCATTTCGATTTGAAACTATGTTCACTAATGGTTTATGGTTTACCGATGTAATAGCCTTTATGCAACTCTCTTTTTCTGGGAGCGGTTCTATTTACTCATTGATAAGCCAGATTGGGATTGATCGAGTTTATATTTCAAATAGTTATCAATCACTTTGCACAATGTCTCTTGTGGAAGATTTTTTTTTGAGTATCCATTTTATTTCTCGTGTAAATCAAACAGGAAATCAATTTCTTTCTGAAGCGAATGAAAAATAGAATAGAAGTAGATTACTATCATGACTAATACAGCAGACTAAGTACATAATCGCTCTAAAAGCGTTGCACTTCATAAAGCATAAAAGACGAAAGAAAAGACTCATAGAGGATGCCTCAATTAGTCAAGAAATTTAGCATCATATGAAGGGCTTGAAAGTATTTAATAGGAAGAGTTTTAAGAATGAAAGGAAACGAAAACAACCTGTTGAGAGAAATGAAGAAAAGACAAAGAGTATTTTATGCAATGTATTGCCACCACTTCCTTTTTTTAACGACAAAATACATGTGTCTAATAACGAATATCTGCTACCGATTCTAGTCGAAAACATAGATAGAGAGCGAAAAGGGTGGCCAATTTGTAATTTGCCAAAAATTCAAAGACATCAATCTTTACAACACAAACGCAACTGCAGCTATTGTAAAAAGCTTTGGAAAGAGTGGGCTAAGTCCAACCTGTTCATGTACAACACCTTTCTCTTCTTATGCAACGAGAAATCATTTCTCAAAGCGATCGTCTTTATTAAACTCACTATGATACTCCGAGAAGTGGTGTTCCGAGACTGCATATGAAATTATGATAGCTACGTAAGGAAGCAATATAAGTAATAAGGGAAGAACACCCATTCTCTTGGCTAAAATATCTTCTCTTTTAGTCACTTTTACTTCTTCCTTTTTTTTTTTTTTTGCCTCGAGAGCCATTTAATATGAGTTTTATTAGAAAGCGAGACTTTATATTAAATATTAAATGATTCTATATGACAAATATTTTGATAGACTACTAAAAAAATTTCATGTTCAGCCTTTAACGGTTAAATAGTTTTTCAATCTTGTGTCAAGTCTTCACACGTTATTCGACCCACGTCTCTCACTCAATTTGGAAATCCTTTTTTTTTGCTGACTTAGCATATATTCAGTAACATTTAAATATTTTCTCCATCCTGTTTTTCCTTTTTCCTTTGTTATTTCACTTTAATTTTAATATAGACGAGCATGGCAAAATTCAGCTTAGAAAACCAAACTTATGAAGTTCCTGGTACAAGAGCTCCTGGCCAAACAGGTAAGCAAAAACGGCTCTTCTATTAACCCAACTTGAATTGACATATACTTTATTTTTCTTTAAAAAGGTATTTACCGTAATGCCCAAAACACCACTATCATGGAAACATTCAACCCCAAAGTCAGAACTATGATCGATATCTTTAACCATGGTGAGTCATGAAGAACATAGAAGCGAGTTGTATAAATAATCAAAACCATGTATGTCTAGGTTTGAACATGTCAAAGGACAGACCCTGTCTTGGTGTCCGTTCTTTCAAGAATGCTGAAACTGGTGAACGCGGTCCCTTTGTATGGCAAACTTACCGTGAAGTTAACCATCGTATCAACAACTTTGGCTCCGGTCTCTTGAACTACTTGAACCATACCATTGGAGAGACCAGAACTCAGCAAATCCCTATTGGTATCTGGTCCATCAATCGCCCTGAATGGACTTTGGCCGATTTGGCTTGTGCTTCATACTCTTTATATTCTGTAGCTCTTTACGATACCTTGGGTCCCGATACAGTAGAATACGTGATCAACCATGCTGAGATCGAGACCGTTGTCTGCTCTGGTGATCATATTGCTGATCTTTTGAAGTTGAGACACAAGATCCCTAACCTCAAGACTATTATCTCCATGGACCCTATTGATGAAGTTGCACGACCTGGTACTCTTTCCAAGAGCGCTATCATTAAGGCATGGGCTGCAGAAAAGGAAGTCAACTTGGTTGATTTCAACTTTATTGAAAACTTGGGCAAGAAGAACAGACGCACTCCTAACCCTCCTAAGCCCGATGATTTGGCTTTCATTATGTACACCAGTGGTACTACCGGTATGCCAAAGGTAAGAAAAAAGGAGAGAGACAGATGGAAGCATGGGAATTGCTTGAGAAAAAATTTGGCATGTGATTAAGATATTAACATGACTATTATTATTTAGGGTGCCATGTTAACACATCGCAACTTTGTTTCTGCCTTAAGTTCCAGTTACACTTTGCTCAAGGGCAGCCAAAATGATATTTCTCTTTCTTATTTGCCTCTTGCTCATATTTTCGGTCGTATCACTGATATGGCTACCATCTGTAGTGGTGGCCGTTTAGGTTATTTTGCTGGTGATATGAACACCTTGGTAGAAGATGTTCAAGAATTGAAGCCTACTGTTTTTGCTACTGTCCCTCGTCTTTTGAACCGTATTTACGGTAAATTGGTTGCTTCCACCATCAATGCTCCTGGTACTACTGGTGCTCTGGCTCGTCGTGCTGTTGCCGCCAAGTTAGCTAACCTTGAAGCCGGAAAGGGTTATACTCATGCTGTCTGGGATCGTTTAATTTTCAACAAAGTCAAACAAGCCTTGGGAGGTAATATCCGTATTATGGTCACTGGTTCTGCTCCTATTGGTAAGGATGTCATGCAATTCCTTCGTATTGCCTTCTGTTGTGATATCCGTGAAGGTTATGGTGCTACTGAAACCTGTGCTGCTAGTTGTGTTCATTATGAAGGTGAATACAAGGCAGGTCACTTGGGTGCTCCTTTTACTTGTAACGAAATCAAATTGGTAGATGTTCCTGAAATGAATTACCTCTCTACTGATGCTCTTCCTCGTGGCGAAATCTGTATTCGTGGTCCTAACGTCTTCAAGGGTTATTACAAGGAAGAAGAAAAGACAAAGGAAGCCATCGATGTTGAAGGTTGGTTCCATACTGGTGATATTGGTATGATTAACGAGCGTGGTGCTATTGTCATCATTGATCGTAAGAAGAACATCTTCAAGTTGGCTCAAGGTGAATACATTGCTCCTGAAAAGATCGAAAACGTTTATGCCAAAGAATCTGTTGTCTCTCAAATCTACTTGCACGGTGATTCTCTTCAAAGTGAATTAGTGGCCATTATTGTTCCTGACCCTGATAACTTGAATGCATTGGTTGCCAGCAAGCTTCCCAAAATTCATGCAAAGAAGTTGAGCTTCCCTGAGCTTTGTAAATCTCCTGAAGTAGCTGCCTTGATCCTTGAGCAACTCACCAAGATTGGTAAGAAGGCCGAATTGCGTGGATTTGAGCAAGCCAAGGCTATCTACTTGGAAAGCGAGCCATTTGCTGTTGAAAACGATCTTTTGACACCTACTTTTAAGGTCAAGCGTCCTCAAGCTAAGAAGTACTATGAAAAGCAAATCAACGAGCTCTATGAAAGTCTTGCTGCTGCCAAGGCTGCTTCTCCTAAAGCCAAGCTTTAAAAAAGAAAAGAAAATTGCTTTCTTTTTGTTGTTGTTGCCTAGATGTTTATTCCCTCTTTTTTAATGTATTTATTTTTTCTTTCCTCTTTCTGCAATAAAAAAAAACTCCACACACACATACAAAATACACACAAACACACCGCTTTGAATCTAAATTAAATATCGATTTATGGAAAATGTACAATAAAATTAAACAAAAAAAGAAAGAAACTTTAACGCTTGACCCAGGTATATTTGGCACGGGCCTTTCTTTGACCTTCCTTCTTACGTTCAACTACTCTGGGATCGCGAGTAATACAGCCAGCTTTTTTTTTTTAAAAAAAAACAGTAAGTCACCTTGATCTCATCATTGCTATGAAATCTCCATCTTACCTTTACGCAAAACTGGCTTCAATTCATTGTCATGAATTAACAAAGCCTTACCAAGACCAAGCTTGATAGCCTGTGCCTGACCAGTGCTACCACCACCCTTAACAACAACCCAAGCATTATATTTTTCTTTGCTTTCAGTCACTTCAAAAGGCAAGTTGACTTCATCTCTATCAACAGGTCGTTGGAAATAGTCGCTCAATTCCATGCCATTAATCAGTATTTTGCCATCACCTTCAACAAGATAGCATCGAGCACTTGATTCCTTTCTACGGCCCACGGCATAGGCGCGGCCCATCTCATCTAAACCGCGGACTTTTTGTTCACCAGTACCTTGTTGTGTAGCATCAAAACGTCCATAGGGTTCGAGGATTTTGGCAACAGCAGCAGGTAAAGGTTTAGGCAAAGAGGCCAATGTATTGAGGTGAGTGGTAATCTTTCTCCATTGTGAAGTAGTGAGAGGGATGCTGAGAAGCTGAGACATTTTATCACGTTGTTTCCAAGAGTAGACTTTGTCAGTTTGAGGTTCAGCCAAAAGATCGGAAGGCATGTTGCCGGCCTGGTCTGAAGGCTTCCAGTCTTGGAAGCGCTTATAAAGAGCGTCGAATTCAATCAAAAGATCATTGTATTTGTAGTTGCCAGTGAAGTAAGATAGAGATCCAGGCTTTTCTCTGTACTGAAGAACATCGTCTTGCTGGCTTTGTTGATGCGCTGCTTGGTAGTTGGAGGCAAATCTTTGTGTGATGGAGGCGAAAGCAGACAAAGGTTGACGAACAACATTGGCTCTTACTGTTGCAGGCACAATGCGAGCAATTCTCAATAAACTGGACATCTTGAGTCTATAATAAAAAAAAAAGAGAGAGAGAGCGAAAGATGGCTAAATTTTTTTTAACAGGCCCCTTGACAGCCGCCTAAATTCCATTTCATTATTTGTAACACCTCTCGTGCGTGACTTGCGTATGTTGGGAGTACTTGAGATTCACATTAGCCTTTGATAATTTTCCTCTTGTCTTTTTCACCTCTCTTTTATCTCTAAAAAAGCTTGTTTAGATGATTCTGCTTGTATTTTGAGTCCTTCAATATGTCTGCATTTATTTCCTATACCTATATCTTCCTCTCTCTCTCCCCTCCTCCCTGAAAGTGCTTAATTTTTCTGAGTGTCCAAGTATGAAATAAAATTAGGTTGCTAATGGTACCATCAATAGATGGTAAGAGCTGTAAGTCAATCCGCTAACGGGTTAGTTACTATAACTACAACCGCGATATCAGATTACTCCAAGATCTATCAGTTACTTCATATATGTATTCCTTGTAACTTTTCAGACTCTGATATGTTAAGTAAAGTCGTAGTCCCTGCGATAGAGCAGCTGTATACCAAGATCTCTGGTTTGAATAGAGCTACAACCATGCGATGAGATCAAAGCCATTTCGCTTGAATAGGGCATCTCTCAAAAAAACCATAATCCTTTATTCAAGTTCAATATGTAATGTACGAATAAATACGAAACCACCTTGGTTTTGTTCATGTTTTGGTTGTTAGATGCTGAGCTACATTTAGTGCTAACAGAAGGCATACACTCTATAAAACTTTTTATGCCTTTATTCTAATAAAAATTAAACATATTTTCCCTAGGATGGATGAAGCATGAATAGTCTATTCATATTTCAATGCATTCTTTCTTGAAGATATAATAAGCATTACTCTGCCTTGGTTCTGGATGTAACATTGAGGGTGCTATCTCCGCCTTTGAAATTCCAGTCACAGATGTCAAAATTAAGTTCTTGAAAAAAAAAATCGAGAATTTTCTTTCTGTTTTCACTGTTATGACAAAAGCTTCGAGAACGAACAAGAAGATCATACACAGTTATTGCTTAGGCTTTGGCTTTAGACCACCCTTCCAAGTCGTTAGTAAGTTTATATGATAACCATGAATGTTTCCGAGCGCCTTGACTGATCGTGCTTTATTTAGCTGATGGCGAGTTTTGTAAAAAAGCACTGGAAAAGAAGATTTTTGTAAAAGATGCCATTCCAGAACTCATTGGGGAGAAAGCTAGAATAGGTAAATGAAAGAAAGAAAATAGAAAAGTAACATGTAGTGCTCTCTATGTTAACACGATTTTTTTTTGTTATTGATACATAGTTGTTACTGACTGTATCTTGAAAGATATTAAAGAGAAAGGTCACGACTTTACTAGTGCATTGATTTTAGCACAAAAGCTCGACGTTCGCAAATGTCCTCACAAAGAAGAAAGTGTGTCAGCTTATCAGTGTATCCGTGACCTGATAGGCACCGAAAACAAGGACCACTATTTTGTTGCCTCTCAAAACCCTAAATTAAGAGATCGAATGAGAAAGATACCAGGTGTGCCTATCCTTTATGTAAATGTGAAGCATCAAGGTCTGGGTCTTGAGCCAATGACCGATAGATCCAAAGCAGCATTGAAGTCTCATGAAGAGCAAAAAATGAAGCCATTAGATAAAGATACGGCACGACTAAAGAGAGCGTTGGTCAATGAGGAAAAGAAGCACGAAGATAAACCAAGACCAAAGAAGAGAAAAGTGAAAGGTGTCAATCCTTTAGCTATGAAGAAAAAGAAGAAGAAGACACCTCCACCACCAAAGAAGAATCAATAAAAGACTTCTTGTTTTTTCTTGCTTGGTAGATGTTGCCTATAGAGTTCAGTGTCGTTGAGAAATTTGAACAATTGTGAAAGATATACAACTGCCGTTATTTGATAAGATAAGGGAATGAAGAGGAGAGCCTGAATTAGCAATACACACTCTGTGTTTCTTTTCTTATTCAAAAGACTGCCAGTACGACTAACGTGTATGTTTAGTGCAATTATATCAATAGAGAGACGGATATACGATCTTTTCTGAACTCATTATTTCTTGCTCGACAAAAAAAATGTATCTAATTGGAATCAAGCCGTATGGATACAAATAAGTTTCTAAAAATATATGTATACATATATGAATATATATATATTTTTTTTTACCAACATAGAATAATCAGCTCTCTTAGTATAGAGTATAAAAAAGAAGAGCAAAAGGAAATAAGATTATAGAATACACATGAATATAAAAGACGAGATAGAAAAAAAGAAAGGGAGAGGGAAAAAATGTGTTTTTGATGTATAGGTTGCATGTATGTACATTAAGCAACATATGTATAAAGTATATAATATGATTTGTATGTCTAGCGGTGACTTGATCCTACACGAGAGAGGGCAAACACACCAACGATAACCACACCCAAGAAAGCAATGGCTGCTGGTAACACTAATTCTTGAGGAATACCAGCCACTGTAGCCCCATTGTTATCTTGCTTTCTACTTCTTCTATCATGTTCTTCGTCTTCGGAGTCAGAACTGTATTCTCTTCGCATACTACGTCTCTTACTCTTCTTGTGATGAGATGGTTCTGGTGTTTCGACGACAGGTGTAGGAGGGGGAGAGGCTACAACTGGAGGTGCAGGTGCAAGTACAGGTACAGGAACAGGCTTTTCTTCTATCACAGATTCACCAACAACGCTAGCAGTAACGACAGTCTCTTCCTTTTGTGTAGCATCATGCACAAACAACTTGACACGATCTTGACCCATCTTTCGAGCCAATTTGACAGCATCAGCAACGTCAGCATCGGAAGTAATTAAGACTTGGTCATTTTCATCATCCAAATAAGAAATACTTAACCAGGATTCGACAGGCAGATCAGAGTCATCGACTGTTGAATGTGCCATATGTTCACCAATTACCTTTTGGTAAACAGATTCTAAAAGAGTAATGTAGCTATGGCTGGAAGAAGCAACACGATGTGTTTTGCCTCCTAGCGTAGTGAACTTGAATGAAAATACATCTTCACCTCGAGAAAGGGCATGGATGTCCTCAGACATCATAGAGCGGCCATCATCGTTGTTGGCTACCATACTAGCTGATTCGTTGGGTGTGATTTCAGAAAAGCCATGAAGTTGAGAAAAGGAAGCAGAGGGTTCAGGAGAGATAGCGCGGTTGAGATTACTGGTGTGATGGTTACTACTGTGCTGAGAGTGAGTTGAAAGAAGTTGAGATGATATAGGATCAGATAACTGAGATTCATTGTCGTGTGTATCAGCTGCACCGAAGCTATCCCAGAATCTACCCCACATAGGACCTAAAGAATGAAAATAATCAAGCTAAGAAACAACAGAGAATTGCTATATGCTTTGTTTCTTACCTTCACCATCGTTGCCTTGGATACTGTTGATTTGCTCCATGGTGGCATAAGTCAACTTCAATACATCAACGATACCAATCACATCACCATCTTCAACAACAGGAAGATTGAGGTAATGACCATCTGAAACAACAAAAATAAGAATGAGTAAACAAATCAGTCTTCCGACATTCCTTCTAATTTACCGTGCATTTTGCGAAGTGCGTCCATGATTGTCATCTGAGGAGGAGCGGTATCAGGATGAGGTGTCATCACACGAACAACGGAACAGTTTTCAGGGTTCAATCCAGCAGCAATTACACGCAAGACGACATCTTTTGTAGTGAAAATACCGGCCAACCCATCACGATCAGTCACCAGAACGGCGGTTGTGTGGTATTCCTTCATCAAGCGGGCAACATCACGCACGTTGGTCTTGACACTGACTTCGGCAGGAGCCAATCCATCCAAAACTGCTGTAAGATCAGGACATTCCATCTTATCACGCAATGCTTCCATGTACTGAACAAGTTGAATAGGGCTGTTACTCCATTCTTTTTCGACACCTTCTAAAGCATCATATAGCTTACGTGATGAACCGAATGCTCTCTCCATTTTATCCAATGCTTCATACAAACATTTGGTGATATCGAGTAATCCAAAAATATCACCCTCTTCATTACAGACAGGCTAGTAAAGAAAGTTAGTATTCATACCAAACAAAGCAAAGAAGAGAATTTTTACCAAGTGACGGAAACCACGAGAGACCATCAAGTTGAGAGCATCAGTGGCTGATGTATCAGAGGTGACACACATAGGGCCTTTTGTCATGATTTTAGCCACTGTAGTATCTCTGCGAAAAAAAATGAGTGTGACAATCAAAGAAGAGATGCTTTCACTCACCTTGCATCTAATGAGTCAGCAACAACACGATAGGCTAAATCCTTGGCTGTGAAGATACCACTAAGATGATCTTCCTCATCCACCACAAGTACACAGTCGCTTCTCTTTGCAGCCATCAGCTGTGAAGCTTCGATCACCAACATGTTTTCCTTTACAGTCAAAGCTTGAGCAGGACGAAGAGCAGAAACAGTGCCTGCAATCTTACGAGTTTGGCGTACTCTCTTTGAGCCGGTCTTCTTCTTTGATAACTCAGATTCTAACTTCTTTCTAATAGCCTAAACAACTTTTTTTTTCAGGAACAAAAATCTTTTAACAAAAAAAAAAGCAACAAACCTCGTCTCTTTTAGACTGACGTTGTCTACTACCGGTTGTAGACTCGGAAGGAGCCAAGGCAGACAAGTTGTCGCCACGGTGAGAAGCAGAAGAAGGTATTCTAGAGCCTGGTCTTTTAGACATCCTTGTTTTCTCCTCAAAAAAATAAGGAAAGAAAGAAAGAGAAAAAAAAAAAACTTAACAAACCCCCCCTCATTATTTTTTTTTTCAACAGATTTTGCTTGTTACACATGTTTCTTTATTTGGTTTTAAGGTTCTATCTTTCTATTCTTGTCCATAAAGTACTGAACAGTCTCGTCTGTGACCTTGCTTCTTCTTTCTTGGAAATCACCAACGAATTTTGACAACACTTCAATACAAATCTTCTTTAATTCACCTGTCATCAACTCACCAGCCTTATAGGACTATGAAGAGAATAGCATGAGTGTCATGATGTGTGGCCTATATAACTAGTTTTACCTGATAAATCTTTTGCAATTCTTCATCATCATCCATAAAGAATGAAAGGTATTGATAGGCAACATCAACATCCGGATTACCACCATTAGCCTTGTGTTCTTCAAGTGTGGCTCCTCCACCAGAGAAGGCATGTTTGTTGATCTTGTTCTTAATCTGCTTGGCAGTGTCAGTCATAAAGACAGCAGATGTGTCAATAGAAGCACTCATCTTGGTTTGGGGACCTTGAAGAGCAGGGAAGAATTTAGCATGGATGAGGCATGGTTTAGGGTATTTCAATCTCTTTGCAACATCGCGAGTCAAACGGAAATAAGGATCTTGATCAATAGCACAAGGAATCAAACAAGGAATGTCCTTTTTGGTGCCAAAGATTTGAGGAAAAGAGTTGGAGAAAGAAGGAGCAGCTTGGATAGAGACAAAGTGTGACTTACCAACATTGTCACTAAGTGAACATAAATGAGTCATCTTGAATATCTTGCTTGTGTTATCTTTTTACTCACCTGTCATTGAAACCGAATGCTGCCTTGGATTGAGAGAGTGTAATACAGCGAGAGATGCGGACAACATTATGATAGAATTCAGCACTATAAGAAAATATGAACCTTCTATTCAGATCAACCATCCTTCTTTTTTCTCTTCTTTTTTACCCGACAAAATCAAAGTTGGAAAAGATAAAGGTCTTTTCGGGCTTGAAACCACAAGCAATGATATCCTTGGCATTATCGTATGCAAATTGATGACACATTTCGACAGTCAAGTTTGGCTTGAACAAGAACTTTTCATCATCAGTCAACTGAATAACAATAGGAACATCAAAAACATCTTGAAGCCATTGACAGAAAACAAAAGGAATCATGTGACCTAAATGCATAGAAGCACTTGAAGGACCACGACCAGTATACAAGAAGAAAGGCTTCTTTTGTTCGTAACGATCAAGAATAATGTGAAGCTCTCTAACAAGACACGTATGTAAGAAAAAATGAATCATGTGGATATGAGAGTCTTAGGTTACCTATGAGAGAAAAAAACGCCTCTTCTCAGAAAAACATGAGGCTTACGGCCTGTTAATTTCTCGAAGCGTTCCAACATAGCCTCGTCGATATGCTTGGTGCCAAACTGCTCGATAAGTTTGTTATAGTCAATAGCTTGTTGAACACCATCGACAACAGCACCTTCAACTTCCCAAGGTGTAACGTTTTGAGAAGCAGAGGCATCATTAGAAGCCACAACCTTGATAGGCTCGCCTTCGAGCTTCAAGCTTTCTACACCTTTATTCAAGTCAGTCATGTTGATATAGCAAGAAAAGAAAAAACAAAATAAAGTGAGCCCAGGCAAAGAACTTTTTGAGAGACAAATTTAGATAACCGACAAATCTATACAGGCAGCACAGTGGCTTAAATTGACCTTGTTCTAATGCATTTTTGCTCTCTCTCTCTCTTTTTTTCTTTTTCTCTTCTTTTTCATTGACTATGTCTACTATTTTGACTTTAGCAAGAAGCGCTCCTGCTACACGGTTTATTCAACCTTGGTTCCGAGTGTTTCCATATGCTAGCAAACGCTTTTATAAGTTGAGCGTTGGTTCCGTTAAAAAGGGTCAAATTGTACAGTTGAAAGACAAAGCCTGGAGAGTTTTGACAAGAGACCATGTTTCCACAGGCCGAGGTGGTGCAGTTGTCAAAGTATGAACATTTCCCCTTATCAGTTCTCTTTTCTTTTGACTAATAATTCATGTTAGATGGAATTACAGGACATTTTGTCAAATCAAAAAATCAATGAGCGCTTCAAGTCAGGAGACAACTTGGAAAGTAAGCATCAAGAAGAAAAAAAATGTCAATTTCAGGCTTCACAACCACTAACTTTTTCAAAGTCTTGAACTTGTCTGAGGAGCCTTATCAGTACCTTTATTCAGAAGACGACAAGATTCATTTACTAAACCTGGAATCTTTTGAAGAGATCGAATTAGCGTCTTCCAAGTGTGAAGGAGGCAGTCGAGCAGTAGGCATGCTTGAAGGTAGAAACAGAAAGAAACTTCAGAGTAATCTTACTCATCCTTATGTTCTTACTTTAGATTCTATGCCCCTTACTGTGAACTTTTTGACAACACCTGAACATGGTAGACAACCTTGTACTTTTAAGCTACCTTCAAGTTACACATACACTGTTCAGTCTGTAGTCAACCGTGCTGGTCAGGCCGCTAAAGGTACTGTCTACAAGACCGCAGTACTTACAAACGGATCCAAGCTTCAGGTTCCTGAGTTTGTCAATGAGGGTGATAAGATTATTGTAGATATTGAGTCAATGAAGTACATAAAGAGAGAATTGTAGATTTGATTATCCTTATCATGAACGTGACTCGGCGCTTTAATTGGCTGAGATTTTGTCTGTTATTTATTCAGCTCCATTTTTTTTTTCGTATTCCTTTTCTCTCTCTTTTTCTCTTTCTGTTGTTGTGAGAAATTGTTCTGAAATTCGACAGTGTGGTAAACACAACAAGGTTACGCACACACGCATACACACCATCTAAGCAAATACACCCACACTGGCTTTCTTCCTTGACTCGTTAATCAACTCTATACAGTTTTGCGCGAGTTTCTTTTCTTATTCGATATCTTCACAAGACTTCAGTGTATATCTTAATTCAGCCTCAACATAAAAGGACCTTACATGGAAAAAGTTGTTGTTAGTTGGTGGAAAGAATTCGCGTAAGATCAAATTCTCGAAGCGTACAGTGTTCTCTTATTCATCTGTTATAAACTTTTCTTTTTGGTAGTCAAAATCATGAAAATATAAAGCATTCGATTGCAGGCGCAGGCGCAGGCATTGTCTCGTCTATTGTAACATGTCCTTTGGATGTAGCAAAGACAAGACTGCAAAACCAAGGCGTTGCATTACCGGGAGAAAGATTGTATAAAGGAACCGTGGGTACTTTGAGTCGTATCTGGCATGAAGAAGGAATTCGCGGACTATATAGAGGTTTAGGCCCAACCATTTTAGGATACTTGCCTACTTGGGCTATTTATTTTACTGCATATGATTACTGTAAAAACCAATGGGCAGGAGAGATAAGTAAAGTAGTATTGACGTACTGTAATGTGGTTAAATCTAATGACGTTTTATTTTTTTTAAAAAAAAGAGCCTAATAAGGAATGGCTGCTACATATTACCTCAGCAATGTCAGCAGGTGCTGCTTCTACCATGTTGACAAATCCTTTATGGGTAATCAAGACAAGATTGATGGTAGGTTTACAAAAGCGGTTTCGATTCAGAAAATTATTGAATGAAACAACATTAGACACAAAGTGATAGAACAGCCTATCGGTACAACAATACCTTACATGCATTCATTACTATTGCAAGAGAAGAAGGATTCAGAGGTTTCTATAAAGGATTGGGTCCATCACTTATAGGCGTTAGTCATGTTGCAGTACAGTTCCCATTGTATGAGAGATTGAAGATTTTGTTTCGTAAGTTTCAAGAAATACAATGTATATCATTGATCTGACATAGTATGGGGAAGCAGATGTGGATCGAACCGCTTCTACTACCGGCTCTACATCCATTTTGTTAGCTTCAGCGCTTTCAAAGATGGCTGCTAGTCTTGCAACTTATCCTCACGAGGTCATTCGAACTCGTTTGCAAAACCAGACAAGAAAACCCTATAAATACCAAGGTATTCTTCATGCACTTGAAGTCATATCTAAAGAAGAAGGCATTCGTGGATTTTACAAAGGTCTTTCAACAAATCTTGTTAGAACTGTGCCTTCGTCGGCTTTAACAATTCTTACCTATGAAATGGTTGTTCGAAAACTAGACGATTGGAAAAATCTCTAATAGGATCAATTTTTCATTTGTGTATATAATACCCTTTTTTTTAACATTTGCTTTTTTGCAGGATATGAAAACTTCAAAAAAAAAAAAAGACATAGAATACAAAAGGCTTGTCAAACTTTAAAGAGAAAAAATGACCAAATAAATAAAGTATAATATTGTACAGGTTTAATTGTAATTTATTTACTTTGAATGAGTTGGATATATTACTAGGTGTTATTAAAGTGACACATTCAAAACAATACAGATTGTTATTTACAATAAAATTACAGATTATTTTAATGGTTCTTTTCAGCTTCGTAAGTGGCAATAGCCTCTTCGTCAGAAACACCATTGACAGGTCTAGCATCACTATCACGGCCGATTGCATCATCTTCAACATCAGTGGCATCATTCTTGTGGTGACAAATGTAGAAGAGAACAGAGCAGACACCCATGGCAGCACTGATACCAGTGTACATCCAAGTCAACTTGGGATCAACAGTGACAGAAACCAAGGCGAAAGCCAAGATAGAGGCAAAACAGTTGGTGAGCAAGAAAAGAGCCATGACAATAGACTTCATGGATTGAGGAGCTTTCTTGTAAGCGTATTCCATACCAGTGACAGAAGCAAAGACTTCAGACAAGGCAACCAAGACGTAAGAGGGAATCAAGTAGGCAGCAGAAATCCAGTTTTGTCTACCCTCAGGGTGATCGTAGTAAGGAGCAGTATGGTAAACCATAGATTGGAGACCGGCAGAATAGGCCATGGCACCAGAGGCGAAGAAGAAACCTAAAGAGATTCTGGTGATAGGTCTCATGGGGATACCCATACTACGGAGACCTGGGTAAACAATCTTATCCATGATGGGGATAATGATAATCAAAGCAATAGGATCAATGTTCTGCATGATATCGTTAGGAACGTTGCCTGTCAACATAGTACCTGCCATGGAGACAAGGTTGTTTGACATTTGAGAATAACAGAGCCAGTAGATGGGGTACCAGCAGAAAACGACACAAGCTCTCAAGGTACGCTTCAATTCATCAACAAAGATATCATCGTAAGTGGCCTTAGCAGCCAGGTCGGGATGGTTGACAATCAAGTTGGAAGGCTTACAGGCTTCAAAGCCACCCTTGACCTTAAAACGCAGCATGAGAAGTTTACCGGCTTCGACAAAGACGGAACCACGGGGAGGGTTTTGAACATACTGCTTGCGACCAAGGATAACAACAGCAAGACAAGGAATAAACATCAGAGTAGGCAAGAGATAAGCGGGCCAGAAACCAACATTCTTTTCCAACTCAGTGGTAGCAATGGCTGACAAGGAACCAACGTTAATACCCCAATAGAAATAATTGAAAATTTTTTGGTAAGTTGCTTGAGGAGTGACAATGACGCGTTTGCCATTCTTCAATGTCTTGACATAAGCAGTTCTACTACGGTATTGTTCAGCTACCAAGGGAGAAACGTTGGACTTGATACCACCAGTACCGAGACCAATGATAATGAGACCTACAATAAAACCAGGGAAAGCAGCTCCGCTAGCAATCGCTTGGGGGATGGCAGTAAGAGTAAGAACGATAAGACCGACAATATAGATAACAGCAAACACAAGGATGGTCTTGTATTTGCCCCAGAATTGATCAGCGACAACAGCACCGAGAATAGGAGTGATGTAACACCAGAACTGGAAGAAGGTGGTAAGAGCAGTAGCTGTTTGTTGACCTCTGTTCATGGCACCAGGTTGGGTGGCGGGATCTAATTATTATGAATTAGTCATCAAAAAATTATATCGTTTACTACTAGAGAGAGCTTACAAGAAGGAGGACTAGGATATTGAATATAGTTTTGGAATGGACCGGTCAAACCATAGTATGTGAAACGCTCACAAAATTCAACAAGAATGACTAAAAATGCAGCTTTGGGAATAGCATCTGAAACTTCGGGCAGGTTTTTCCAATCTTCTGCAGTAGGCTCAGGTCCTGCAGTATCTTCCATATAAGAAGATTCATGATCAGTAACGTCATGAAAATTTTCTTCGCTTTTTGTTATGTCTTTTGACATTTGTAGATAGAGAAAGAAGAACAAGAGAGAAATCGGGTCAATTGCGCCGTTTGACAGTTTTTATATTATCTTTTTTTTTTTACATCTCCGTTTAGAACATGTAGCAAAAAAAAAGAATTCTTCCTAGCTAACATTCAATTAGGGTTGTTCTGATTATCCTTTTCATGTCTTGAACCCCTTCCTTCACTTTGTATCGTCAAACTGAAACCAAGCTTATCTTTACTATCTTTGTACTATGGCATCTTCAAGGTTTGGCATTGTACACGATCAGGTAGTACTTTTGTAAGAAAATATATCCAAATATGACATTACTTCTATATTCGCCTTTTTAGGATAATCAGTACTTTTTTGTTTTGACTCAAAGTGGCAATAACCTATCAAATTCACTCTCACGGCTTCCTCAACGATGAGGCAATTGTGGGAAAAAACCATTGGCGAGAAACCATATTTGGTGAAGTTGGAATTTTATTGAAGCATCTAGGGTTACACCTGTCAAACCTTATCTTTCTGTAGGGCAAAAGAGTTGACCCTTATTTTCTCGCGCGAGAAATGCCATGAAAGAAGACGAGTCAAAATGAAGCAAAAAAAAAAAAGGCAAGAGGTTTGAGAACAAATAAAAAAAAAGAGACATAAAGAACCAATCATTTGAGCCTAAAGGTGAATAAATTAATGCATATTTTATTGCCAAAATAACATTCCATTTCTGTTTCCAAATCCCAGCTATTAATTCCTTTTTATAAAAAAGAAAAGAAAATTTTTTCGTGATTACTTAATACTATTTGCGGCAGATTAAATATCCTATGTAGGTGTTTCCTTTTTGACTTGAAGAGATGATGTAGGTCTAGTAGTAATTACCTGTTATGGGATAATCATGTCAAAGTTATCCTCGTGAGCAATTCGTCAAAGATACATACCGACCAATTGCAAGGTATGGGCCCCATTGTTCTTTGGTGGTTACACTATTGTTTAGATTGATTGAGTAGTTTTCGTTGCTATCCGCATTTGATTGATAATAACAAGCTTGGTTTGATACAAATGAATTGCTCGTTTGATTCACTGTATCTTCTTGTCGCTAGTTTGTCAAAGAAAAAAGATAATATAGTTGTTACATCAAGGTGACGATTGCAGAGATAGTTCTCATTATGATAGAGAAATCAATTGGGCTTTTGTTGTTGTAGAGATATTCAAATCAAGATCTTTCAACTCGGAATTGAAAAGCAAGTTGGTTTGTTAAAGCTTGCTAGATTTCAAAACTACTCCTCTTCATCAAAACAATCTTAGCAAAAGATGTGTTCAGCTAGTACAAGGTAATGTGAGAGGTAGAGTGAAATTTACATATTCTAGTGACTTCAAATATTGACTTGCTAAGAGTAGGCTAAAAAAGTGAAAGAAGTAAAAACTGTAGATGCAATAGAACTTCGCAGTTATAAAGCATCGCAGTTTTCAACTGCAAATCAAATAAGATGGCTGCTAGTCTTTCCTTTAACCCTATTGCATATGCTGTTTTCTGGACTTTCAAGCTACTTTCACCATGCTTTTCCTTATTGTTACTGCTATTATAACAGCATTTCTTCTTTTAGAAAAGTAGAATAAGAAAAAAGCATTGCACCATATATGAAGAAAGCTCTAGAGCATCCCTCTTTTTTGCCACCTGTCTTCCTAAATGGGTAAATTTCTTCTGGGGATAGAAAGAGAGTGGATTCTCAATGGTATTTTCTATCATTGTTAAGCGATGGTAAACCATTAGCCGATTGGTGTTCAAGGCTAATAGACTTAATGAACAAAAAAAAAAAGTGTCTGGTAGATTTTTTTCCTTTTATGTGCATTTTCTTGCTGTGTACTCTGCTACAAATACACTTTATGTTTATTTTGCGTGTGATGTATTGAAATAAGAGCACCCCCATTCACATCACAATACAAACTCAGCTCAAACTGAATGTCCACTTAGTAGAGATGCAAATCTAGAAATGACTATTACTCTTTAAAAAATAGAGATACAATAGTCAAAATGACGACCCACAAATTTGAAAGCAAAATCCGATACAACCTTCCTGCCCTTAATATTGCTTGACGAACTTGCATGCAAGTCATTTTGAGGCGAAGAAAAAATAGAAAGGCTTTCTTCGCAGACCACCAGTATGCCGAGGTTGATTTAGAGATAGCCGGAAAAAAAGATGATCACACCGCTAGTATTGCTTGATATGTTTATGAGTATAACTTTTGTATACATACATATATTCCGCCAACGAGTTTCCTGTACAATAATTTATTGTTCAACATGTAGCAAAGAAAAAAATTGAAAAAGCAGCAATTAACTGGTAACAAAACTTAAACTATAGGTATGATACTAAGGCCTTTTTTTCTTTTTAAAATATCTATCTCCAAAACTGTATAGTGCAATATGGACACCTTTTATAATCATTTTACAGAGGAAGACAAGAAAAAAAACGGCTGATAATAAATTGTGATTATCACGCAACAAAACATATATTTTGGTATTTGTTGGTTTCTTAAGCTTTACAGATTAGTTAAAGTCTGCCAGCTGATGATGGAGTGCATATCTTCGTGAGACACTGTAAACCAGAGCAGCAGTCTGATTGAGATTCGCACGGCTGCAGAGGATTTTTACATGATGCTACAATAGCTATTGCTGAAGAAAAGATGACCGCCAACACCCAAAAAACTTGAACTTTCATAGGGACGAATTAATAGAGGAATAACAGAAAGAAGGTGTAGTAAAAGAACAAGAAAAAAAAACGCAAATGATAAATTGTTCTCCTTTTTGTGTTTTCAAAGAACTAAGGAGGAGAAAGATGAAAGGGGCTGTTTGCTGCAAACAAAACTTTAAGCTCAAAGGTTGAAAAACAAACAGTTCCAGAACAATCAATCAACAGCATTTATCTTGTTCTCATTTGAATCATTTTGATAAACATATGCATTAGTTCTGATAAAGATCAATTAGTATATCAATGATAGAGAGAGATTGTGTGTGTGCATTAAGCGCTTAAGCTGAGATAGCTTCCAACTGTTATTTGTTCCACACTCCATGTCAAAGCTTCGAATTGTAGTGTTGACATGATACCAAAAAATGTCAGAGCTAATGACAACTAACCTTTAATTTGTGCTTCTTTGTTCTACGAAAAGAAATGAGGGAACTGAGCATAAAGGAGTTTGGTTTTCTTGTAGTCAAACTATGTTGTAAGCAGCAGTGTTTTTATTTATTTTTTTCATTCTCTAATAATAATGAACTTCTCTCATTTCTTAAAGTGAACATAAATTTACTTTGATTAACAGAGTCAAGTATGAGAAGGTGGAAGTTCGTCTGACTACAAAAATTGGATGAGAACGCGTCTCTTGTAAAGTTTAGGTGCAAGCACCAGTTTTCAAAAATTGTAAAAGCACAATGGCACACAAGTCATTCCAGCACCTCCTCAGCAAGACCCCAATTGGATAGGGAGTTAACACACGCCCCGGTTATATGAGAGGCCCCAAAGGCTATGACTGCAACCCTCTTCGAAAGTAAAACATACTGTACTATAGGGCAGCCGTGTGACTAACGGCAACTTTTCAGGGAAGAGTCCAGCATGCCCATGAGCCATAGCCATAATGCACTTCCGCTACTATGGGTTTTCCAAGTGAAAAGTGCCTTCCTTCGTTGTGTGCCAATATATGCTCCCACCTAACAGCTGTAGTATAATGAGAAAAACTTATTTTTTTTATTAAATATTACATTCAAGTAAAACTGAAATTACATAAATAACAAGATTGGTTTGATTTTTACCTTTCTTTATACGTGTTCTATATAGACGTGTCTGGTATTATTCGAACCAACTTTTTTTTACTGCTATTTGAATACACAATGTAGGGTATAGAAATAACAGATATGAACTCAAAATCTATACATCTCTTGTCTTTGTTTACTTTTCTTCTATCAATATGACATCATTTAATTCAAATAAAGCAACTGGTGTTTCTTTTTTACTATAGAGCAATAGGCAAAAGAGTATTCACAAAAGAGTATAAATCAATAAGAACTTGTTTTTATGCTTCCTCTCCTTTACCCATCAGCAAATAATAAATGCATTGTTTGAATTTCTCATAATTGATGCCATCTCAAGATCTAATAGCAATGAGCTAAAGTTAAACAGCACTAGTGTTATAACTTATGGTTAAAAAAGAAAGAGCCTCTAGCGCTTGTATTCACAATTGGAACTTTAAGCGAGAGATAAAAACATCTATTACCTCGGTCAATTTCAGAATATGATGGATGACCTCAAAGTCAGTATGGCGTATATCAATTGTACCATAAAAATGCTTGAATTGCTAGTATCATCGTTGAACTTAACACTCTAGCTCTCAAACTTGGCCTACTTTCGTTTGGAATGCTTCAAGTTGATAGTCTTGGTTATCGTCCAACTACTGATGTTCTCTCTCTTTAAACAGAAGCAATGTAGCTCGACTCTAAACGTTTTATATGTCAATCACAGGTAAATTTTAGGGTGAAACTTTTTGAATATATCTCTATTCTCTTTTCTTTCTAGGAATCTTACAAATTCTAATGATATATTTTGAAATAAGCTTTTTCTGTGAGAATAGTAAATTAGGAATCGTTGATATATGAGAATAGAGAATCTACAGTTTATTTTAATTTCTTTTTGATACAAGACTACATGGGCATATAACATCCTGTCTTGAACTTGGTGCTGAATGGTTTGGAATAAGAAGAAGAAAAAATTGTTTCAACCAGAATGTTAGAAACCAGTGCTCATTGAGGTTCACTAGTCATAATACATAAACCAGTAGTCATATATACATATGCACATTCACTGCTTGAGACAATACAACATCAAACTATAACAAAATGATCTATGGTAAACACAACATACACCCCCTTTCAACACATATCAATCTTGATGGACGCCTTTTTCACTTTATTTTCCATTTAGGAATAGCAATGATAGCTTATTGCCACCTAAGCTAAGCTGGTACAACCATAGGCTGACGTTTAGTTGGCCCTGGATCTTTGCGTGCAGCAGTTCTTTTAGTACCACGATTTTTATATCTTTCAGAATTCATATTGTTGATGATAGGTTTGATGACTGACTTGATTGCCCAATGATTAACACAGTGACTCAAATGTATGCCTTCTGCCTGGTATTGAGTGTCCACGAGTTGCTCTAATGTTGCACATAGCTCTGATTCTTTGGATTTGTTATTGAACTCTATTGGATCCAATCCTTGCATGAATTCCGCACATAAACTACGAATCTCCAGACTCATGATGATCGCTCTATCTATAGACACATCTCCTTGTGCCATCAACAGTTGCTGCAGCCTGGTTGCTTTTGCTGTAGTGAAGTTTCTTAAATCTCCAAATTGAATAAAGCGATTTTTTGTTTTCTCTGATTTGATTTTAGCAAGCAACACCTCTAAGAACAAAACAAAAAAAAGAGAGAGAAGGATGAGTTGCGATATCATTTTTATGTCGCATGTATAATCATCCATACCTTTTGGGACAGGTGGTTCGTTAGTTTTTGATTGAACCTTTCTACGACGTCTGCCTCCCTTGCGCTTCTGATGCCGTGGAGTCGAATGAACAATGTTGACTTCTCTGTAAGATTCCTGTGATGCAGGACAGGCTATGTCAGGTTGAGGAGTGCCTTCAAAATCAGAAAGAGAGCCTTCTAGATCTGATCCCAAACAGACAGTCTCAGACAGTTGCTGATTGTCAGATATGGCTTTCACTGTATCCGCAATAGTGGGCGAAGAAGGTGATGCTACGAATTTCGGAAACAAGTCAAGTGATAGACCTGTCATGCTAACAAAAGGTGGATTCGCGTTATGCTGTTTTTGATTAGCATCTGCATGCATTTGCGAATTGATACGCGCAATCTTTTCTTTCTCTAAGCTAGTCTCTATACGCATTAACCTCTCTTGAAAAGATTCAATCCTGGCCAGTCTATCAAGTACAATTCCCATTAAATCGTACAGACCGGTAACAGTTCGGTTTTGAGCTACATCACGTATATCCATTTGACTTTGATATAAATGAGAAAGAGAGAGAAAGAGAGAGAAAGAGAGAGAGAAAATAAAAATAAAAATAACAACACGTCTATTGTCATTTTATGAAACCAAAAAAGAAAATTCAAATCCAATTTCAGACAAATATACCCACACACACGTATATATACGGGATGCTTGTAAACAAATGCTTTTACAGCTTCATGCAACTATTGCCCAGAAACAATCAGATATAACTTGATTTAAAACCAAGCGCGTAGCCATTTCAAACACAGCCAATCGCGTTTGTATACACTAACTTTTTTTTTTTTTTTCATTGTGCCTAATTAATTTTTTTTCTTTTACTTAGTCCTAAATGAGAGATCAGTTTGTGTTGTCTGAAGAAGTACTTAAACTTCAAGAGAATGACCAACTGAACTATTATATCCCCAATGAAACAGAAATCAGAGGCAAAAGTGACCAGGATCTGGCTCGCTTTTTGAATGGTAAGCTTAAAAATATAAGCTTTCGACACATACTTACTTTCTAATCTGAACATGTAGAAATGACAGATCATGTTCAAGTGTCCTCTGAGAACATTACTGATCCACTTGTTTTCGACCGATTACGAAGTTTCTTAAAGTAAGCAGCAACAGAATAAGACGTTTTTTTGTTTTACTAACACTTTACCTTATCCTAGATACTTTGCTAGTGTGAAACCTCGGATATTATCACGATTATTTGACATCATTTCTTCAGGTATAAGGTCACTTATCAATCTATGGAAACGATGAAACTCACACACATGGTTTTGTAAAGGCTTTCAAGCTGAAATCAAAGCAACTTCAGACGATTTAGAGAGTAACGAAAAAGAGACATTCAGTAATCATCGAGTTCAACTAGAGATGTACGGCTTCTTGATCCATTGGTTTTTGTTACAGGCAGAAGACAATGCTACAACTTCAACCATGATGCGCAAGTCAAAAGCGAATCAAACAGCCGGCAACAACGATCTAAAGACATTTGACTGGAGCTCGCAAAAACTAAAGGCATTTGACCTAGCCAACTGGCTCTTGGGTCTGAAGCTCACCAAGATCTGGACATTGAGCCCGGATCGGATTGCGTTTGTTGCCCTCTTTACCAAGCCTGCCTATCAGCTGTTTGAAAACCCAGTCTATGCTAAGTCGAGTCAGATGAAGGAGCGTATTTTCCGAGTCTTGAGTCTATGTGTCAAACACTATGATCACCTCTCTGTCGCTCAAACGACCATCATGCAAGATCTTCAATATTATGAACATTCAGCAGAAACCATGGCTGAGCTGCTGGTCTATATGGTTGATAAACAGAATTACACTCAGTTGGCAGATGAAATTCTACGTGAAATCAGTAATCGAGAATTCAAAGATGTCTCCAAAGAAGTCAAGGATTCACCTAACCCAAAAACATTTGCTACCTTCTTGCTCAAAATGGCCGAGTTATCACCCAAGACAATTCTCAAGAACCTGACTGTGCTGATCAACCAATTAGATAGTGAAGCCTATTTGATGCGTGTTACCCTGATTGATATTCTCGGCTATCTGATTGCTGAGCTATCAAAGACAATTGAGGGAAATGCAAACCATATGGATCAAATCAATGGATTCTTCGATATCTTGGAAGAGCGCATGTTGGATCCTATCTCTTATTGTCGCCAAAAGGTGTTACAGGTCTATTTGCGTTTGTTTGTGCTTAAAGTCAAATTCCCTAAACGAAGACATGCTGCCACTGTCTTGTGTGTACGTCATCTTCAAGACAAGAGTAGCATTGTTCGAAAGTACGCTATTCGTGCCCTCACTACCTTAGTCTCCACTCATCCTTACAGTATGTATGGTGGTGAACTAGACCTTGAAGAATGGACAACACGTTTCAATACACTCAAGCAGGAGATTGACAATGTGGTATCAGAAGAAGATGTACGTGCCCTTGTGGTAGAACAAGACGCAGACATGCAAGAGAGCGAACAGACAGAAAGCACACAGGTTACACCAGCAGAAACCAACAAGACTGTGGTCTCTCCCGAGAAACTTCAACAATTGATACTGATGCGCACATTCCATACAGATGCTATTCAGTTTATTGAGCTTGTTCACAGTAGTATCTCTACCGTCACCCAGCTCTTATCGAGCAAGTCAAAGGCAGAAGTACTTGAGAGTATGGACTTTTTGGTGACATGCTACAATTACAAGGTCAAGCTAGCCTCAGATGGTATCAAAAAGATGCTTCACTTGATCTGGACCAAAGACACAAGTGATGAAGGTAAAGGTATCAAGGTCAAGCTTCTTTCCTGTTATGAAAATCTCTATCTCGAGATGGATGCCAAGCTAAGCAAGCGAGAGAATGTCAGTCGAGTGGCCAAAAATCTGATTGAACTTACGTTTGACACGACATTAGCTGAATTGACTTCATTGGAACAACTGCTGAGTACCTTGATGGAAGAAGGCAAGATTATCAATGATGTTGTTCAAAAGCTCTGGACAGTCTATGGTTTCACTCAGGGCCGTATTCAAAAATCATTAAGACGAGGTGCTATTGTTGTCTTGGGCATGTTGGCCAAGACAAAGACAAAGATCGTGTCTGACAAGATTGATGTCATGCTCAAGATTGGCTTGGGCTCTCTGGGTAAATCCGATTTGGCATTAGCGCGTTATACCTGTATTGCTCTTCAGCGATTGGGTGGTGCTAAATCAAAAGAGAAAGGTCGTGGTGTGCAAGAAGGTATTCGTTTCCCTGTCAACCATCCTATCTTTGCTAGACTCAAAGACATTCTTGAGACACCTAATGAAAGTCAGGAATGGTTTAGCATGGCTGAACAGGCCATTAACACCATCTACTTGCTCTGCAAAAGCCCTGAAGTGATCTGTGAAGAACTGATTCTAAACAAGACTCACCGCGTCTTCAATGCAGCTGAAGATACACAATCTCTTCAAAATGACAGCCAGCTGATGCCTCCACCTAGCTCAGGTCCAATAGAGTCCCAACTATCTGATTATGATTTGAGCATGTCTCAACAGGCACTTCCTTTCCCTCAGACACCTCTCTATCAAAAGCCTCTTGAACTAGCTCAGCTCTTCTTCTTGGTAGGTCATATTGCACTAAAGGAGCTGGTTCATCTGGAGATCGTCGAATCTGCCTGGAAACGCAAAAAGCAAGAAAAAGAAAAGCAGAGTGATCAACAGAAAGAAAAGATACCAGGTGAAGATGAGGATGAGCTAGAGCAGGTGGGCGGAACAGCAGAAGATGATATTGGTGAAGCCATGGTGCGTATTCGTGAAAGAGAAGTCTTGTTTGGTCCTCATTCTTTACTGGGTATCTATGGCCCCCTATTAACTGAAGTGTGTGCTCGTAACAAGGTCTATACAGACCGAACGCTACAGATTAACGCAACACTTGCGTTGACTAAATTCATGTGTATTAGTTCTGATTTCTGTGAAAAGAAACTTCAGTTGTTGTTCACTATCCTGGAAAAGTCCAAGGATGCTACTATCCGTAGCAACATTGTGATTGGTCTAGGAGATATGGCTGTATGTTTCAATACATTGATTGATGATAACATCACCTTTCTTTACAATCGTCTGTCTGACTCGGATACGATGGTGCGTAAGAATGCGGTGATGGTCTTGACCCATCTTATCTTGAATGGTATGGTCAAGGTGAAGGGGCAGATCAGTGAAATGGCCAAGTGTCTTGAGGATCCCGATCAACGTATTGCTGACTTGGCCAAGCTGTTCTTTACTGAATTGGCTTCCAAAGATAATGCCATCTATAACAACTTGCCTGATATCATCTCTAATCTCACCAGTACACAGCCCACTCATCTAGAAGAAGAAGCGTTCCGAAAGATAATGAAATTCATCTTTAGCTTTGACTTTACAGAAAAGGAAAAACAAGCAGAGAATATTGTGGACAAGCTCTGTCAACGTTTCTTGACTGCACAGGATGAGCGTAATTGGCGTGATATTGCCTATTGCCTCTCTCTTTTACCTTTCAAGACTGAGAAGCCATTCAAGAAACTGTTAGAAAACTGGCCTACATTTCAAGACAAAATACACGAAGAAAGTGTGCATAAAAGTTTTGTGGAAATTGTTCAAAAGGTAAAAAAAAAAATGACATGATGATGTTCTATTGTGTATTGATGCTTACATTCTTTAAAACAACAGGGCCGTTTACATAAGAATCAAAGACCTGAATTAAAGGCTTTAGTGGATGAACTAGATCAAAAGATGGAAAAGCAAAGAGGCCCCGAAACCGAAAAGAATGATGAAACACCTACAGCTCCAGTACAAAAGAAAGGTAAAAAAAAAAAGAATCAAATAAAATATCAGACAGCCAAGGATATTCATCTGTTTATTAGTGACAAGAGCAACTCGTTCCAAGTTAAAGAGACAAAGACAAGATAGAGAAGAAGAAGAGGAGGAAGAGGATTAAGTCTGACTGTACAATTTTTCTGATAATATACCTTTGTTGTTTCATTCAACAACAGCTTTATAAAATATACAGTTTAAAAAAAATTAATCTTAAAACGAGCAAACTATTTCTCTAAAGGGGGTATTCGCTAAAACGAAAAAATAATCCATAATAGAAGCTTGGCGCCAAAAAAAAATAATAATAATAAGGAAAGAGCAAGTGCAAAGTGGGGCTTTTTGACCTTCTCCTCCTCTCCTTTTTCTTACACTTTCTTCTCCCCCTCTCCCCTTCCCCCTTCCCCTTACTTCTCTCTCCCCTCTAAAAGGAAGCACACTGTTTTTCTATTTCTTTTTTTTACATGCTTTAAACAAAAAAAAACACTTCTTTTTGGATTGAAATTTATCAGCTGCTTCAATGGCCTTTCTCTTGTTTTTTTAGTCTTCAGTATTTTCTTCTTTTTTTTTTTTCTCCTGCCTCCAATTAAAAAAAGAAAAGTTTCCGAAAGGGAAAAGTGTAATTGATTTTACATTTCTTGTGCTCTTTCTCTCTCTCTCTCTCTCTTCTTCCCTCCTTTCTGACTCGAGTTACTTATTTTACTTTTATAGTCAAATCTTTTCAAATGGTGGAGGTGAAAATGAGATTTCATTCTCTTTAATTTTTTTTTTATTATATCTTTTTCTTTTTTATCTCTCTTTATTTTTTGCATTATTAAAAGCAACCTGTTTTTCTTTTTTTTTTTGGTTTCATTTAGTCCAAGCAAAAGAGATGTAGGATTTTTGATGACCGATACAAGAAAATCAAAATTCTAGGAAAAGGAAATTTTGGTGAAGTTTTTTTGGCAGAAGATTTTACTACACGGAAAAGAGTAAGTAACTAGATCGATCAACAAGTTCAAATCTAATGAACAGCTTTCTTTCCTCTTTATAGGTAGCCATCAAAGTAGTGGATACCAAGAAGTTTAAAAACGAGGATCAAAAGAGACATGCGGAAAACGAAAAAGAAATCTGCAGACTATTCTCCAAACGAAATTTTCGACATCCGCACATTGTGAATGTAAAGGATGTGAGCGTTGAAAACTATTGTAATTACTATGTCCTAGAATACGTGGATGGAGGAGAACTCTATGAAAGAATCAAGAGAGAAGGAAAAATACAAGAATCTCAAGCTAAAGTGTGGTTTAGGCAACTAGTAGAAGCAGTTGATTACATTCATAAAGTAAGAAGAAAGTTTAGTTCATTCAAATGTAATCAAATTCTCAAAAAAAAAAAAAAATGCATTAAATTAGCACGGCATTGTACATCGCGACTTGAAGCCTGAAAATGGTAAGATTCCTAAATGAACGAAATAATGAAAAAGTATATCCTTGTTTAATTTTCATTTCTCTATCTCTTTCTCGTTGCATACATGTATATATTTATATATAAATTACACATACATCCATGTATAGTTTTGCTCGATAAAGCAGGTACCATTCGATTATGTGATTTTGGTTTTGGGAAAATATTTGATGCAACACAACTATTGGATACCTATTGTGGCAGTCCATTTTATGCAGCACCCGAAATGGTCACAGCCACGCCTTATCGTGGACCACCTGTAGATATGTGGAGTTGCGGTGTCATTCTGTATGCCATGTTGACAGGACAATTACCGTTTCATTGTGACACGATGCCCGAACTATTCAAAAAGATCAGTATGGCAGAATATATGGAACCCAGTACATTATCGATAGAGGCACTTGACTTGATTCGATCCTTACTGTGTCGAAATCCAAAGCGGAGAATGACAGCCGAGGGAGTTCTGAAACATGCATGGCTTAAAAACAATGGTATGACGAAAAAGAAAAAAAGAAAGCGACCCACATAAAACCATCTGCAAAAAAGACGATTTCAAAATCAGCATCATGGATACAACAAAGCGCAAGAAAGCAACATTCAGTTCAGCGCTCGAGTCATGTGCTATCCTCTTCTCCTGCCTCTACCACTGTCGAGGAAGATTCTGTGGTTTATCAACAACAGCAGTCAAAAGCAATGAAGTTCCTGCTTTATGTCAATCGAAAATCACAAGTAGCACCTACTCGAAGAGAGAAACCAAAAGACATCAAAAAGAAACATCGCAAATCAATGATCGAAACAGCTCATCGTATCAAGCAGTTGATTTCGACAGCATTTATTCACAAAAGAATAACCACTTTTTAGACATATTATTTATTTACATATATCCTTTTAATTAATTTTTTCAAAAAAAAAAAAGGCGTATTATTTTCTTATATACTAATACTTTTTTTTTAAATGCACATGATTGTTGTTATTGTGTGAATACAATAACATTTTATGTTTCAAACAGAATAAAGAGAGAGAGAGAGAGAGAGAGAGAGAGAGAGAGAGAGAGAGAGAGAGAGAGAGAGAGAGAGAGAGAGAGAGAGAGAGCGAAAAAGATATTGTAAGAAGAAAAAAATTTACATGATGTGTGTGTATGTGTGTAAGGTTGACAGGTCCTAATTCAAACCTTAACAAAATGCATTACACGCTCCATAAAGTCTCCGGGGATGAAAATGGGCTTCAATGAGTATGAATGAGTTACATGAAGTGATATTAACCCAACCATTGTCGACTTTGTCTTACTGAAGAAAAAAAAAAAAAACTTCCGAATCAGGATAGTAAAAGTTAGACGCCATGTTTGACAACATGGGATTTTGTCAAACAAAACAAAACAAAAAAAGCAAGAAATAAAATAGATATCGGATTCATCAAGTCGATCATGTCAATGACACTTGCAAAAATTACATGAATAACAGTATGATGATAATGTCATTACGTAAATGACAATGCCTGTTTTTTTTTAATTCGGGACTTATACACTTGCTCCTTGTTGTATGGCCAAATTAACAGCTTTTACTATAAAAGAGTCTCGGGCAAATATAATTCGACGACCTGGTTTTGGCCATAGAAAAAGAAACAAGTAAAACCCTGAAAGGAACATCTACCTTTGCTTTCTCTTCTCTCTTTTTTTTTCTTTCTCTTCTCTTTATCTGTCTTTGTTTCTTTCTCTTTCCAACCTATAACTTCCTCTCTCTCTCTCTCTCTCTCTCTCTCTCTCTCTCTCTCTCTCTCTCTCTCTCTCTCTCTCTCTCTCTCTCGCCCTTCTTTTTGTTTTTGTTTGTGCCCTAGAACTTTTTCAGTAATTCCCTTTTTTTTTCGCTTTTATATCTATCTTTTAGTTTCTATCATCTTTTATTGTATATTCTTCTTCTTCTTTTTTTCTTCGTACCTATATAAAGTGTCTGTGCGAAAACGTCCATAGTTAATTTTCCATTCAAAAAAAAATGATCCACATGAGTACAGCAACTGAATCTTTACACCATTATCAACCCATTTCACAAAAGGATGATCCTGACTATGAGGACCACAAAGCTGAGATGTCCCGACATCAAGGAAAATCAAAAGTGTTCCAATGCACAGGTTATGGTGATTGTAAAATGGTATTCACTCGAAGCGAACATTTGGCTCGTCATATGAGGTAAGGTAGATTGTTCTTTCGTCATACAGAAATCATTAAATTCGTTTTTTTTTCTTTCTTTCTTTGTAACACGATATAGAAAACATACAGGCGAGGTAAAAAAAAAAAATGAAAGACATGATTGTTTCTTTTATTAAATGACTCTATTAGAAACCATTTCAATGCGTTGTTCCAGGCTGCGAGCGCATGTTTAGTCGATTCGACAACATGATGCAACACACACAGACACATAATAAATCACGAAACGGTCCTCGAAGAAACAGTAAGCCAAAATCAGGAAAACGTGGTAACAAGAAGACCTCCAGGCGATCAAGTATGATGGACGACTATGAGGACTATGCGTTACCCTCTCCTCCTCCTTCACGTAGAGGGTCTTCACACAACATTATCAAGGAGCATCAAATCATTATGCCTAATCCGAAATATGTCGAGGTAGATGAAGATGACGATGACGATGATGATGATATGTTTATGGACGACGACCAGCCATCCTCTGGTTACCAAGGATACTATTGTTCTCAATCTGCCCCAATGCACTCAAACATGGATTATTCTCCATACAACAATTACTATCCTCCTCCATACCAACAAAAACATTATGCGGCACCTGACTCTCCTACTTCTTCTGATTCTCTCTCCATGCAAATTCATGATTATTTTCCTACACCTTCAAGACGCCGCTCTGCACCACAGGTTCGTTATCAACCTTATCCTTATCATTCACCAAATGTCAAGGAACAACAGGAGATGTCATTTATTCCACGTCGGAACTCAGTCTTGTCTCAATTGGCTACTTATCTTGTTGACCATCCAGATAAATCACCAGAGAATTTTTTAAGTCACCACCAAAAGCAAAACATGCCCACTCGACGCCTGTCAATTCAAGACCTTTCTAACCCAATTGAACATCTAGATGAATCTGGTAGCACCATGAGTACAAGTACGAGCAGTAGCAGTATAAGTAGTCATCATAGCGCTGATGATGAGTTGGACGGTGTTGATTTGACTGAAGATGAATTCCAGGCTATTCAGGGCTTTGGAAAATTCTATAGAACAGCCATCACCTGTAACAAGTAGCTTTCCTTTTCCCTTTCTCTCTTTTGAAGATGTCTTTTCTTTCATATTGTACATAGTTCTCCGTTATTGTTATGTTAAATTTGTTGTCTCTTATAGTATAAAGGCAGTACTGGTTTCTTCTTTTGAAAAACTAAAATTTACATATCCATTTTTCATTTTTGCATTTCTGATTTCCTTCAAGTCTTTATCTTAGAATTTGAAGTAAGCCAGTGTTGTGTTCTTCTTAAGAACTAAAAGATCCCACCTCCTCTGAGGTACTTCAAGTCAGGTCATTAATGCCAAGATAAATAAGCTAGATCGTGTACAAGTGCTCTAGTATACGTTTTCGATGCGCTCGTTAATGACATCTGTCTAGATTTCTTTTTGGACCAAAAGAAAAAGAAGTGCTGTATTCTATTAGCAAGTTGCTCTTTTTTTTTATTGTTATATTACTTAAAGACTGAGAATGATAAAACAGACACAAATAGCAGCATAAAATACTTGGCTCTGTAAATGACTGCGATATGAATAAGATGTCTCTATCAAAGCATGGTGGACTACTAATTTGGAATAAGAATTGGTCCTTCTTTTGCTTTTTTTTTTGTTTCAAGGAGGGAAGACGTCTTACCTCTTAAATCTCAGTAGCTCACCTTGCTGAAGAAACTGTCAATAAGAAACTGATGAACAGACTTGACCATTTTTCTTTCGCTAACTCATACTTTCATTCGTTAATGGGCTCGAAGACGCTTAATTTAAGAGCGTTTTCTATTTACGAATGATGTTCCAAAACTGAGCAATGTCTCGCAGTGTTAATACCCTTATAGTCTTATTCTAAATGAAAGTGAATGCAAAGTTCAGATATGTGATATACCTGTTCAATGAATACTAAATACTTTTTTTTCAAAGAGGTTTCTTAATAAACCCACCTTTTTGCTCCCTCTCTCTTCTTCTTCTTCTTCTTCTTCAAAAAAAAAAAAGACCGAATGACGGATATTTGTATGTATTCTCTCTTTCCTTATACTTGGCAATATTAGAAGAGGAAAATAAAGTGGGACTTTTGGAGTTTGTACTACATTGGCGGATGGAGCATCATTAGTAAGTGAAAAAGAAAAAGAGTCCCATGCGCATGAATGGATGCCTTTTAGTACACTTGAGCTTTTAATCTAAAATGCTAAAGGATGCTCACTATAGTATACTTCTCATCATGAGATGTGACTATTTTGTATAACTGCAATAAATTACAAACTGTGTAAATTCAGTGTTTTCATAAGTAGGTTGTATACTTGGTTTGAGGTTACATACGTTTTCTCCTTGAAAGCAAATAAAGCACAATGACAACTCTAGATAAGCAAGATTGCTGATAAACACTATATATCTTACCCCCTCCCTTTCTCCTTTTTTTTTATCTCTTTTTCATCTTGATTCTAAATGAAGATATTTCATAGAAAGACATCAACTACCGATATCTCAGTGGCAAATGAGAAGGAACTAAGAAAGATCTATCTGTCAGTGTTTGAACCCTATTCTTTCAAAAAGAAAATGGATAGCAATACACTGTCTTACATGATGAATTTATTTGAAGAAAAAGGTAAACATGAGCCCTTACCTGTCGGCTATCCTTTACCTATCAAAGCAAATGGCGCTATTGTGGTTCACCGTCCAAGCGATTTCTCCTCGCCTTTGGGATGCTCTCCTTCACTACCTCTTTATCTTCAAGATATCGATAGCGATGACAAACACATGTTTGATCACACCATACTTGACCAAGACAAGCAACTGCAAGATGGCAATGATAAGCGTAAACCAACTTTTGAAGAAACTGAACTACTGGACCTAGTACATGAAGAAAACAATCAGCTTCGTCGGCAAGTTTTATTAGAGCGAGAACAGAATGAGAAATGGAGGATTTCTAAGGAAAGGTATCAGCAAGAACTTGCATGTGCTGAACAAACAATACGCACTCTTAAAAGAACAGCTGATCGCTTTGAGAATTTGCTTTCATCCTCTGAAAAAGAGCAGCATCGCCAACCAAGACGTCAATCAACTGGCTCAGCTCTTTATACTGCCATGATACGAGGTACTTCCTTCAATACGATGGCTAGTTCTTATGAGCGCAAACTACAGATTCTCTTGAATGAAATTGAAGCAATGGAGCAGCAGGAACTAGCACTAGTGAAGCAGATTGCTCAAAAGTCAAATGAATGCGACAGATTGTATAGAAAAATGAATTGCAAGGACGATGTGATTCGACAATTGGCATATAATTTACAAATAGAGCAACATGTAACCCGTCACCGATAAAATAAAATCTTGCTTATGCATTTTTTTTTCCTCTTTACTTTTTTTTTAAATTATTTTCTTGACTATGTCGTGTGAGTGTTAAGTTAAAAAAAATTGTATCGGTTGTGTTCTAATGCTTGAATAGCACTGAATCGTCCTTTATCTAATATGATCAATAAGTCCTTGATCAGGCCTTCTGCTTCCTTAATCGTTGCTGCACCTGTACCTAAAAGTGCAGCAGGAAACGGTAGTAATTACCGTATATTGATGATGAAAAGGTAAAAGACCCCTTAATTAGACAACTTTGTTTACATAAAAGTAAATCTTGCATGATAGAAATGCCAAGAGCAGTTTTGTTAATGCACATGTATACCCTGGAGGTGTGGTTGACAAGGCAGACCATTTTTCACATTGGGCAAACGACCTATTGGAAGCTGAAAAAGAGTAAGGAAATAGAGCATATGTAAAGCGGAATCACCGTGGGAAACAGCTCATCATCTTCTAATAGAGGCGACATTTTGACAAGTAAAATTTGTGCCATCAGAGAGACATTTGAGGAATCAGGCTTGTTGTTGACTACACCTCCTTCGAAAACAATCAAGGGGCTCGACATTAATGAATGGAAGCATCGGATTCATCAAGACGCTTCCCAATTTAAGGTGTTGTGCGACACATTTCAAGTTCGTCCAGCAGTTGAGAAATTGATACCTTTCTCGAACTGGATCACACCAGTGATAGAAAAAAAGAGATACAATACCCTTTTTTTCTTGACTGTACTAGACGAATTCAAGACAAAGGAAGAGCAAGACGTAGAGCTGGCCAAAGTGGCTGCTGATGGAGAGGAAACTGTCTTGTTTGAATGGCTTAAGCCAGAAGAAGCATTAGAAAAGTACAAACGAAAGGAAATCATCATGATTCCTCCACAATGGTATTCACTCAGCTTGATGAAGCAGGTACCAGACTATCGTCATCTGAAGAAAGAAGCAGGTATAGGAAGCCTCAGAACATCCAACAACAAGATCATCACTATATTGCCTCAAGCTCATTCTTCTGATGACAAAGAAGGCTATGACAGATTCTTAGCATACCCTGGTGATGAATGCTACCGCTCTTCCGAATACGTTAGCAAAAAGGGGAACAGACATAGACTTTATTTCAAAGGCCGTATGGAGAAATTTTGTATTGAGAAAAATATTGATGTAGCTGACATTATTCAAAATGTTTCCAGCTTGTAATTTAAAAAAAAAAAAAACTTTCTCTCTCTTTTTTTTTTCTTTTTTTATTGATGGAATCTATACAGTTATGATAATAAAAAAAAAAAAAAGAGAAAGATAGGATATTAATGTAATAATTACATTGTGTGTATATAGGTATGTATATGTAAATTATATATGCAAATAAAGTGAAACGAAAGCTTTAGTCAACCTTAGCCAAGGCGATAAACTCTTGCAGCGAGGAATGAGGGTGATATGAATTGACTGCATTTTCTAGGTCATGGATGAGCTCATTTGGCTCTTTGAACTTTTTGTGGACAACGTAAGCATTCGATGAAATGTTGTTTTGCACAATATAGTGGTTAAAGTGACCTAGAATGCCATTGACATGACTTTGTGTTGTTTCGAATAAAGGTGGTAGATCTTGTATGACGATGGCGCGTATGGTTTGTTTGAGGTGATTTTCTATGTATTGGTCCACTTGGTATATAATCTTTGGTGATTTCTCGATAATGCATGTGCTAATCAGGTAATTCCCGTTTTGGACTGAACAGTATTGCCTTGTAACACTTTCTATATGAGTGGCCAGAAATGATTTATCAATGACAGCTGCGCGTGTGTTCCAAATTCCAGGCAAAGAATCTTCAACGAACGCTGTATAAAAAAAAAAAAGTTATTTTTAAGAAAGTTAGCGGAGCCATAAATGCGATTTATTCTAATATCACTCACATCCAACAGCGCCTTGTAACTGCCCTTTTAATAAATCTATATCCACTACAAAATCGTCTTTGGGACTTAGGGGCTCAATCGTCACCTGTATCAAATCTTGAAGGTGAAGAGAGACTTGCTTTGTTAGGTTGGAGAGAGTGCCATCCAGGTGCTCGAATATTAAGTGTGTTGAATAGAGTTGTGAATATTGTTGCATGTCAACAAAATATGGGTCGCTATAGATAGTTGGTAATGCAGATGTGTTGGATAGGAATGCTACCAAGCCTAGGAGACAACATAGGATCGACTTCATCTAGTCCTTTCTTGTCTAATATTTCTATAATGGTGTAGAAAGTCTTTAAAAAAAGAAAGAAAGAAAGAAAAAAGATAAATAAAAAATTTCTTTGGATTCTTTTTTTAAAATTAAGAATCGAAGTTCAATATCCGCGTATCTTGCAAAAAAGGCAAATTAGTTGAGTCATTTCTTTGGTAACTGGATTATTGAAATAACAATTTTTCTCTATCGCTCAAGTGCGACATGAGTAAATTTTATTAATTACTACTATAAGATATAGTCGTTGTCTAGGCAACAAAATACAGAAATAGATTGCACAGACGTAAATCAAAGGAAAAATAAATCTAGATTGCACAAATGAAATTTCTACATGACAAACAAACCGAAACTCGTTTCGCGCATATGAACAAAAAAAAAAAAAAAAAGAGGGACAGCATAGCCTTTAGATCTATTTTTTTGTACAACTATCTATTTTCTTACTGTTGTAAAGAGTTGTCATCAAAAAAATGAAACGTGGCTAGTTTAGGTACAACAGACAATTACTGAAAACAGTGTCAATCCCCGGTTTTTATATTGAGAGACGGGAAATAAAAAGATTAAAGGAGAGAGAGAGAGAGAGAGAGAGAGTAAGGATTTATCCAATAGATAGCAAAGGGCAGTGATACTCTGACATTGAAACGCGTATGGCCAAATAGAAGGCAAAATGTAACAAGAGGCATTGTGATAGATAGCATTTTAGCTCTTTGTTTAATCGAATTCTTTGTCTTGAAGTTAATTTTTTTTTTCTTGCAAATGTCTGGAGGTGAAGCTCTTTGTTTACTGTTTTTGTGCTAGATATGATACAAACTGCCTCAGGGATTTGCACCTACAAGCAAAAGCATAGCCTTAATTGAAAGCCATTGAATTGCTAGAATGCCCTTTCTGTTTGCCAATGGTTCGAGCCTGAGCATGTGTTGACGGCTGACATGTTTGTAAATATTTTTAACTACTGAATATTTTAAAAAGACATATGGTGTTTTGTGTAAATTGAAAAAACAAAAGATTATCAATAATATGATACGCAACAAAAGAGGTCTAGGTCAGAATGGACAAAACACGAAGAGATTTTGCCTTTGGCTAATAGTGCTCTCAGATGTTCAAAAGAGAAAGGAAAAAAAAAAGACGAGACATCGACTTACTCATAAAGACAGTATTCTTGGAATCATTGGATGTTATTTAGAAAAATCCTTGGTCTACAAAGTCAATACTGTTATAGCAATTTCGGACAATAGAATCAAAAGAGGTGCTTTATTAATACAACAAAGTATCAAATCTAAGTTGGGTTCTCATTTAACGGTTCTATCTATAAACATCATTCTGGATATTGATGTTTCAATGGCTTCTTGAGGCTCGAAGAACTTACGAAAGAGCGATCGTCAAGTCTTGCTACGATTGTTTCTTTCTAGCAATGGTGATCTTATTGTCCTAGTACTCTCTTGTTTAAATAGTCGATTGTTGTCCTGGTTTATTAAGGTACATTATGAGTGTCATATGTTGTTGTATAGTGAATCAATACAGGCAGACTAATGGCTCAATTTTTTTTCTATTACACGTTTAGAATCAATCTTCTATATTAATCATGCGAACGAACAAATCTAATGAATTTCAGTAAAATAATTGATTTATAGTGTTTAGAAGCCGTAGCCTTGACTAAAGTAGCAGTAACGAGAGTAACCACTAATAAGCACGAATTTATGCTAGTACTATGTCTGACGTTGGTTTATGTCGAGCAATCAAAGAAAGCAAATAACAATCAAAAGTCAGAGTAATTTCAAACAAGCTTTTTCTTTTTTTTTTTTTTTGAAATAAGACGGTGGAGCCACTAGGTTTTATGTCTGTGTACAGGTTTGTATTCGAGTTGGTGCAACGTTGCAACCGTTTAAACGGAATGGTTTTCTGTACATTCTATTAATCATTTTAAAACTTCGTTTATTTATTTGCTCTTTTGTCTGCAATTCATTTAGATCATGCAGATGTAGGTTGCCTTGAAACTTGACATTTTGCTGTCAATGCTATTTCTCACTTTAGTGACAAATAAGAATTTTATAAAAAAAAAAGCCATATTTGGACTAAATTGCAATTATTTTTAAAGGCTCTATATTCATTTTAGGCTACTCTAAAGTAAGACGGCCGATCTTTTCTTAAAAGAGAATCTATTCATATATTAGACCCCATTTATTCTATAAAAACAAGCATGGCAAGTACATTTATTTGCTTTTCTTGACGTTGGAATAAATTGTGTATGTATAATATAAATGTATAGGTGCATTTTTTTTACTCTTCTTTTTCTTTCAGAGATTTGTATGTATACTTTTCTTTATTATTTAAATATAGCTTAGAATTTCAAGTTCTACAAAAGAAATAAAGTTAGTTGTCGTCAATCCAAAAAAAAAAAGATATATGCACTTACAGAAATAACAGCGTTGGTGTATTCGGTGTTAGTGGCACGACCACCCAAATCAGCGGTCAAGTACTTGCCTTCAGCAAGGGTCTTGAAAACGGCTTGTTCAATGTTTTCGGCTTGAGATGTAAGACGCATATGTCTCAACATCATGATACCCTAGCAAAAGCATAAGTCATTGTGTCCAGACATAAAATTAGCTTATATACTTACAGAAAGAAGAAGGGCAGTAGGGTTAGCCTTATCTTGACCCTGTTCATATATTTGAAGAATGTAAGTCATTATATAAGAGCTTATCAACAGAACATAAAACTTACAGCAATATCAGGAGCAGTACCGTGGACAGCTTCGAAGATAGAAGCATCACGACCAATGTTACCTGAGGGAGTCAAACCGAGACCACCGATCAAACCAGCACTCATGTCAGACAAGATATCACCGTACAAGTTGGGCATAACCATGACAGTGTCGGCATAGAGAGAAGGATCAGCGGTAATCTAATTGTTCATTTACTTAGCTATCTAAAAAGCCTATCAATTGTCAAGTATACTTACGTGAAGACAAGCACGATCTAAGAGGACATCATCAAACTTGATGTTGGGGAATTCCTTGGCAACTTGCTTACAGGCATCCAAGAAGAGACCATCAGCCAACTTCCTATTGTTTCAAGTAATAGCAACAAGTCAGTCATGTAGTTTTTAGACTCGTTCTTTTTCCTTTTGCTCTATACATTACATGATGTTAGCCTTGTGAACAGCAGTGACACGGTCACGGCCAACGGATTCAGCATAAGTGAAAGCGTAACGGGCAACACGTTCAGAAGCTTCCTTAGTGATCAACTTGATAGATTGAACAACACCATCAACAACCTACAATCATACAATATGTCAAACTGCTGTACGTACGGCATATTCATGTATTGTCTTACTTCGTGTTCAATACCAGAGTATTCACCTTCGGTGTTTTCACGAATGAGAACGGTGTCGACGTTTTCATAAGGAGTCTTGTAACCAGCAACGGAACGACAGGGACGAACGTTGGCATACAAGTTGAAGGTACGACGAAGAGTCAAGTTGAGGGAGACGTGACCCTTACCGATAGGGGTGGCAAGAGGACCCTTGAGAGCAACAGTACTGGTGCGAACACTAGCAATGGCATCGTCAGGGATAGCAGTCTTACCATCCTTGAGGATAGGAGTGACATCAACTTCTTCCCATTCAATAGGTGTCTTGGCAGCAGCAAAGATATCCTTGACAGAGCGAGAGATTTCGGGACCAATACCGTCACCGGGAATCAAGGTGACAAGGTAGTTACCCTAAAGGTATTGCACAAAAAAATTAAGACTTGCATTATTTTACCCTGATCCTATTCTTTCTCGCTTCTTTTTTCCTTTCATTTATACATATATTTCCTTTCTCGTGTCCTTTCTATGATTCCCTCGCTTTTTCTTCATTTGTCTGATTGTTAAGCTTTTACTTACGTTGCTGTTCTTTTGAGCATTAAAGGCTTGTGTGATACTGGGTGTGGCAGTAGTGATGGCACGAACAGAGTTGGTCTATAATAATTCAAATAAGAAGCTCGCTCTCTCTTTGTTGATTGCCTTGACTTACCTTGGCAGAAGCCCAGGCACTAGCCTTGAGTGCAGCAGAAGAAGTGCGAGACAAGAACATATTTAAATAGATAAATAAAGGGAAGAAGAGGGTCAAAAACGGGAGTTCGAAAAAAAAATTATTATATTTTAGCAAGCCTTACCGAAAAAAGCGGGGGTATGTTGAAAGAACCATCCAGGGCCAAACAACTTACACAACTAAATTTTACCGTTTTTACTCAATCCAAACCTTCAAATTCCTCTTCCCATATTCAGTGATGCCCTTTGAGACACTGTTCTAACAATACATTAAAAAATGGCTCAGGTGATGCATCATACAAAAAAAAGAAGAGACTGCTTTCTTCTCTTAGTTAACTTAAAACTGCCATGGAAGAAAGTTTTTAAATGCGTCATCTCCTAACTCCGCTCACATTCGGGTAATCGTATTGGAGTGTTTTGACATTCAATATTCGCAAATTCAAATCTTTTTGCCTTCATTTTAGTTTTGGTTTAGTCATTTATAACAGTAGAGGGAAGAATTAAAATTCAAGCACAAGAACAGGCAGAGCATTATGCTAGACATAAAGAGTGAGGGGGGGGGGTGTTTTTCATGGTTTTGTTATTGACCATATTGGTACTGTTATTGGTTGTTTTATTTATTTTGCTCTGTAATCTTTTTCTTCCTTTAGATGAAAGCCTGCTTTTGTTTCGTTTAACCATAGCGTTATATTAAAACCGATCCAAGAGATAAGTGTAGCAGAGCTCGTATTCATATCTCGGTTTTATTCAGTTCAGTAAAATCAATTCCAAGTACGAATTGTTCTTTTTTTTTTACAATTTTGCTGTTTTGCTATAGTGCCAATCTTTCAATGTTTATTTTTATGCAGATTATCTTGTGAGTGGTGCCATAAACGTTCATTGTATAGTAGTCGCTCGATTTAAGAGTTGTTTGATATAAGAGTATTCTCAGTAGAAGAGTGCAACTCTTTGACTTGAAAATCGCTTCAAGCGCTTAAATGCTATTCAATTTAAGAGTATACTTGATATAAGAGTGCGTTTCTCAAGAATATGAACATTCACAGCACTTCAAATAATACCACACATAGTTAAAAAAAATTAAAGGTCAAATATGAGTTGAAAAAATGATTGTGTATTTAAAGCTTTTTTGCATATGCATTATGTATAGAAATATGAACAGAAATAATGGATGGAAGATGTACATTGGAATAAATAATCTAGTTTTCAGGAGTCCACTTCTTGAGACGGATGGAGTGAATCTTGATGAAGCCATCAGCATCTTGAGGGTTGTAACCACCTTGTTCATCCATAGAAGATTCTTGCATATCATAGAGCTTAGCACCATCGCCACGAGCAACACGACCTTCAACAATAGTGTTACCCTTGTAAAGCTTCAACTTGACATCACCAGTGACGTTGCGTTGAGTGAAAGCAATAGACTTGGACAAGAACTCACATTCAGGAGAGAAGTACTGACCGTTGTAAAGAGCTCTACCATAAGGAATAGTGATGTTTTGGTCACGGTGAGCACGCAATTGACCATCCAAAGTCAAACCTTCAAGATCCAAGTGAGCAGTACGCAAGATAGTACCACCGGGAGTTTCGTAACAACCACGAGACTTGACACCAATGAAACGTGATTCGACAATGTCAATACGACCAATACCGTTACGGCGAGCAACTGTGTTGAGGTAAGTGAAAAGCTTGACAGGTTCGGTTTCTTCTTGACCATCATTGTGGTTAACTACTTTGACGGGAACACCTTGTTCAAAAGTGATGGTGATACGTTCAGGAGTGTTGGGAGCATCTTCAGGGTCAACAGTAAGCTTCCACATGTCCTTGGGGGGAGTGATGTTGGGATCTTCGAGAATACCAGCTTCATAAGAGATATGGAACAAGTTTTCATCTGTAGACCAGGGCTTGGCCTTGGTTTGAGCAACATGGATGTTCTTTTCAGCAGCATAGTCCAAAAGAGCACTGCGACCAGCAAAACGTTCAAAGAAGACTATTTTAGAAAGAAAACCAGTCAGATGATGTTAAAAAGAAAAGCCCATTAAAAGAAACTTACCAGGCAATCTCCAGGGAGCAATGACTTGAATGTCAGACTTCAAGGCATAATAAGCAAGTTCGAAACGGACTTGGTCGTTACCCTTACCGGTACAACCGTGAGAGACGTATTGGCAACCTTCGCGAGCAGCGATTTCGATTTGCTTGCGAGCAATAACAGGACGAGCCAAAGAAGTACCCAAAAGGTAGACACTTTCATAGATAGCGTTAGCTTGAATGGCAGGGAAGATTTGTTCTTTGACGAATTCGGCTTTGAGATCCTACAAACAATACAAATTAGCATTGATTCGCTAATTTCTTTTTTGCATATTTCTTACCTCAACAAAGACCTTAGAAGCACCAACCTTCAAAGCCTTGGCCTTGATGGCTTCGAAATCTTCTTCTTGACCAACATCAGCAATGTAAGCCATGGTTTCATAGCCTTGTTCAATCAACCAAGCCAAGATTACAGATGTATCCAAACCACCAGAGTAAGCAAGAAGAACCTTTCCTTTATCAGAAGCCATTTTTAATAGATTATATTGAATAATATAGAGATGAAGAAAAAAAAACAGTTGTCAAATTGTTTATCTATATATATGCAGATTTTTGAATTTGAAAGCCAGAAGTATGAACACCAATTAAACCACCGAATAAAAAGTCAAGCCTTTAATGGACTACTAAAAAAAAGTTTCTGATCCATGTATTTGTAGGTTTCAGGTGACTTGGTTTGATTTGCATGTAAGCTACTGTCATATTCTTGAAAATGTACTAAGAACATAATCATGTATCATTAAAATGAGTTTGTTGTTCTATTTTGTCTTGACTACAGTCATGATCTCTAGTTGGTTTATTAAAGATTTTGAGTCGGACTCTTATTTTATTGCTGTTTATGATGAACGATGAGTCAGGATTCCTAAACTAGTAATGGAATATTTCCCCGCTAAAATAAGGATTTTCTTATCTCTACAGTCCCTACCTTTCCGCTAATTTAAACCAAACACCAATAAAGTATAGTCACTATTATAAAAGAAAAACCACGAACCCCATTAGATTGAGAACTAATTAAAGTCTACTGAGTTTTGTCTTGTACGCATATCAATATCTGAGGAAGAGGACGAGAAAATCGAGCAAAAGCCTATTTAATGAGTGATTACTCAAGTCAACAAAGGGTATTGATTTTAGAACACAGCCAGTGCTTTATCAATTGAAGGTCATGATCATCTTGATCTTGTATCAGTTTGCGTAGATTCTATTGGCTTAATGGACTTATTGTAAAGCTTTGAAACTATCTGCACTATCATTTATTATCTTTTCTTTAGTTAAGCACTTTTCTTTCTCTTATACACCTTTGTCTTGAATTTAACTAGTGGTCAGAATAAGACAATGGAATAGAGAAATAGCTTTTGCAGCAGCAATTTTGAATATGTCTTGAAACTATTTGTGAGAGGGCAAGCAAGCCTTGTAGTACTAATTGCTTTAACTAGATACTAAGTAGGGCTATCACTTTCAAAACTGATCTTGCAGGCAGGAGACTGATAAAAGACAAGAGAAGGAGCAAGTCAAGCAATACATATCTATATTAAACAGTTGATCTATGCTTCTATAATAACTATACTTAAAGCAACCTATCTATTTTCTCTTCTACACGCAACGTTCCCTCTTATAAGAGCAGGAGCAAAATTGGTTTTTGAATACCATTAAACACGTTATGTTATGTTGAAAAGCGATAGCTTTGTTTGTCAAAAGCAAACACGAATCTTGCTTTTTACACGATTGTACAAGAACATGTTGTATTATGAAGAAATTAAAGCCACAAAAAATTAATTGGGTCATCTACTTAATCGCTTTTGTCCCATTTGCTTTCAGCTGTAAGTTGCTAACTCGTTATTTGATTCCCCAATAAACTCATTGAGTCTCGTCTGAGAGAAGGGTCATCTGAGTGACTATGTTGCGCCAAGTGGCGTAAAACTTATCAGAAACTTGGGGACAGCAAACTTCTCGTGATGACCGAAGAATATTTGGTTTTGTGTGAATCAAGTTCGAGAAATCTCTAACTGCTCAAAAGCTCTCAATAAAGCACACAAGGAGAAGCTATCAATATGCTACTGTAGAGTGAGAAAGAGTTTCAGCGATGCCGATAGTCAGTATGGTGTCGAAATGAGAATATCGTGATACTTTAGACAAAATGCCAACTCTCGTATTCTTCTTGTTGCTATGAGAAGACTTGAAAGAACTCAGTTTGGTTTTCGTCAGGTTATTGTGGACATTTTGTGTGACTGAATCTATATAAACAAATTTCAGCTGCTTTCATACATTTATCTTTGACATCTGACTTTACAGGTACAGAAAAGAAGCATGTGAACCTTTTTTTTGTGAACGAATAATTTCCGGAAATAGCGTATTCGTATTACAGAAAAGTTGATTTCAAACAAACACAGCCACTGGAAACTGAGGTTTGGTCGGGCATTAAATAAAGCATATCTGGCATGATCATTATTTCATTCTTCTACAGAAAAAACAATTCAGTTCAAATATGTCTACTATTGAAAACAAAAGCAGCCGTGGCAAATACAACAAGAGTGAAGAGAAAACTTATTGAGAAGTGTATTAGTTGAATCGCGCTAGCATCCCTTGAGAGAGGTTTCACGCATAATGGGGATCCCCTACACGACTGTGGAAAAAGGCATACTTCTGCACAGTGTTTTGTCCTAGCTCAAACCCAAAAGCTAATAAAAGAACAATGAAACACACTCGATTGAATTGTAACAAACAGTTCTTTCTTTAGCATTGATGGCATCAAACACGAGCTGGAGAAATTAAAAGTTACAGTCTTTCTACAGACTGCCGTCAGATATTTTCGTCAGCTAGACTTCAAACCTTACCACGCATCTCACAAGCCTGCCTTGAAGAAGAAGCACAAGGAGTTTCGACTTGAATGGGCCAAGGAACAAGTCGATTGGACAACAAAGCTTCAACCCTGGTACTTGGAAACCCAAGCACAGGATGACAGACGCTTCTTGTTTCAAGAAGATGGGGCTACGTGCCATACAAGAGCTTCTGTGTGCTTTTGGAAGAGCCGTCATTTGAAGAGGCTTGAGTACTGGCCTGCCCAAAGTTCAGGCTTGAACCTCAGTGAGCATCTGTGGTGGGCTCTTGAGTAGCGTATAGCAAGCAGACACCATGCTGTCCACAACACTGCTCAGCTAAAGGAATTGCTGCTGGAGTAGTGGAGCAAGATTAGCAGTGATTTACTTGTTTGCCTAGTGAACAGCTGTCAAGTCGTCATAGATGTCAAGGGTAGTACGACCAAGTACTAGTCCCGTTTTTTTTTTAATGACAAAAAACAGAGCTCAATTGGACATTGTCTTGAATCACTCATGTGTCTTTTAGTTTATGCATCTTTAACGCTGAGTTTCGATTTTAGAAAGTGATCGAATTTCGGTTTCCAGTGACTGTATGACCTTTTTGTTTTCTGTTGAACTAGAATCATGATACTCTTTGTTCCCTTTTTTTCCGGCCAAATACCGCATTAACCTGAGTTTGCAAATCCTAAAATGTATAAATATCAATCAAAATAAACTCGCTTCTTTTTTCTCTTTACTTAATTTTCTTTGTAACAAAAATGCCATCTATCACCTTGGCCTATCTGGAGAGTCAATCCTCGTTGCTAAACATATTTCAAGACTTTTGGCATAGACCAACTGAGCCTATTCAATTGGGTGATGTTGAAGGAAGTGATTTCAAAAAGCTAGTGCATAAACACAAACATATTCAAGATAGCCAACTAGAGAAAAAAATCCAGAAACACCACATATCTTCTCCAGATTTTAGGCCTGTCGTTTACCTAGAAAGAAAGCCAATATCTTCTCCACGCCTTGGCCATTCGCTATACAACTATTTATTCCAGCATGAAGACCGATACTTCAATCATGATCGAGATGAACTAAGTAAAGATATATTTCCGGTGGGTTATCAACCAGCATAAACCCCTCTTTCAAACAATAAACTCAGAAAAAATTGTATATATCAAAGCACCAAAGTAGTATACCAGGAACAAATGAAAACCTGTCTCTCTCTTTTTAATATTGATACTTCAAAGAAGTACAAAACGAATTTAAAAGAAATTTATGCGGCTTTTCTTAAAACGTACGATGTTTTTATTATTAATTGTAAAGTGTTTTTTTGTTGAAGGCGATATAAGTTAGAAATTATGGTCGAGTCAATTGTAATTGAAATGTCTTTATATAGCTAATGCAACCAAAAACGAATTTTTAGTTATTGACTTTACCCTCAAGACGTGTTGCTTTTTGCAATGTAACTATCCCTCCATATGAGATCAAATGGGGATTAAATTTATGACTGCCTGGCCGTCACCAAAATGGAGCTTAAAGCGTTTTGTTTATATTATAACGGTACGACAATCAGGAAGCGCTCAATTGATACAGTCAGTTGATTTGTAACCCTTCAATTTAATCCAAGTTGAATCCATCCGATTCTTGGAGCATACCTCAAGTGTTTTTTGGGAGGTTTGGACAATTATCAGTAGTCTTGTTGTCACTCATATCCCTAGGCTATGATTGCTGACTTCAGGTTTACATCCAATTCTCTAATTCAGCCATATAGATTTCCAACATTGTTGTTTCTGTAGTGCTCTTGTGGTGATAGGGTAATTGGTATGAATGGTTTGTAGATAGAAATGACCAATCGAAGTTTGAGCCTCATTGCCTTATTCTGTTAAACACCGTGTGTGAATCAAGGGGGGTCAACAAAGGGAGAACAGTAACAAGCAAACATAATAGGGGGATTCAAAAAAGCCGTAATAATCGCTACTTTATGACAACATTAGTTTTATCACGATAACCAAGTTACTTTTTAATTCCTATTGACATATGACCGATAATCAGACGAAAGCAATATGCTACACAAGCGATTATTTGAAGTCTATGTACTTTAGCCTTGGCTCAAACAATTGGTTTGGTTTGCCAAATTAACGAACTCTGAAATGAAAGCTTTCAGAAATTCATCGTATTTTCGCAATTTAAAGGACAGAGTATTTGGGGTAAAGGTTTCTAATCTTATTAAAATTAGCTTTCTTGAGAATTAATGACCTAAAAAAGAAAAATTATGTTTACTAAAGGAATAAAGAATTGACTAATGAAAAATGTAAACAAAACAATAGAGAGAGAAAGATCAAAAGTGAGCAAAAACTGAGTAAGCTCCCAGCTCAAGCATTCTTTGGAATTTGGCAAAAACAGTAACTTAAATCCCTAAAATCACTGGTGAAGACTTATTGCAAGTATATCATGTCAAGTCTATTATCACTTGTACAAACAATCTCTCTGTCTTGGCTTCACTCTTGACTATTAATCCAAATTGTGCGATATGAATTGATTTTGACGAGAGAAAGTAAAATACACACAGCTTATAACGTGTGTTTCTGGAATCATTATCGCTATCGAAACAAAGCACAATAAGAGACAGCGTCTTTTATAGTTGAAATCTTTCACGGTTGGAAATTTATGTTAAAAGCAAACTTTACTTTTGTTCCATTACACTTCCCTCATATTAGCCATCTCTTATGCCTGAAGGCTACCTTTATTCAGTCAAAAAAATTCGTTTAATGATAGATGGAAAACACAGTAGGATACGGAATAGCATTCATAATGCTGATATGCTAAAAGCATGAAGCCTCTTTTTCTAAAAAGCCAGCTTGGTCTTCGCTTGTGATGGCGTAATAAGATGTGCTACTATAAACCAAAAGGCCATTAGATAGGATTGATGATTGAGATCTTTTAATCAGGCTAACCCGCCTCGCTGTCCATCAGTTACCTAAACCTGGCAGCCGAATTGTTGTCAGTATAATGAAAACGGATTTTTTTTATTGCAATACGACGGACAGAGTTCGATAGGCCATGCTGAGATTTTAACATTGCTGTTCAATTTTAGAGCATAAGATCTATTAGCCATCAAAGTATACTAAAATCGTATTTCTCCATGAGCCTGCTTTAATCGATTAAATTGCTTGTCTTTATATGAAAGTAAGAGGAGTACTTCTGCTTAATCAGCTCGAACATATGTATAAAAAAGCAGTGATGAACATCAGAAGAATGTCAAAATACAGCTTTTCGGCGCTTTCTTCTAATATAGCTCGAGTTATTGGCCTCACCTTCTATTTTCTTCTTTGCGAGTGAAGCTTATCACTAGCATGATTGTGTTAGTCGCTGCTTTGTTTTTATACAGTCAGACCTATTGAATTTGGCGTTTCATAGAAAATCAATGGCGCATTTGCCAATATTGTTTCATTCCAGTGAACACTCTTACAACCCAAATTAGGATGAAGCAATATTGACAAATGTGCCATTCATTTTCTATGAAACGCCAAATTCAATAGGTTTGACTGTATTGATAACAAGAATGGTTTAGGTGGAGCTGGCGAAATTCTGGACTCAGACTAGATCTTGAAGTACTTGTTTCACAAAATGACTAGTTATTATTGTTATTAAGAGCGGCTGGGTTCTTTGAGGAAAGCCTAATGCTCTTCTTGAACCCTGCATGCAATGTTTTTAAAGTTTGAGCAAATCTTGAAGAAACGAGTGAGGCCAAATAGACTCGCAAGTAAAGACTAAATTATGTGTAAAAAGAAACAGAAAAACTTTATTATCAATGACAAGATCCTTACTTTTCATTGGCACATGTTTAAGCGACGATATCAAATGAAATCTCTTTTTGTTTTGCTTTTTTTTTTTCTTCATGACATTTTAATTTTTTTTTTTTATTTCCTTTCTTTTCTGTAATCTTCTCTAGTATGCAACTAGGACTTTTATCGCATGGCCATCTAGCATTTGATCCTCTAAAACCAGTCATTCTAAGAGGCTTGCCTACAGAGGATGCCTCCACCTTATTTGCTGGTCATGTCGTCTTGACATTATCTAAACCAACAAAGATATCAAATGTTTCAGTAACGCTGAAAAGCCATATGGTAACTTATTGGCCTGAAGGTAAAGAGAGAGAGAGAGAAAAAAAAAGAGATGAAGAAGTAAACAAACACTAAACTATTTTTTTTTATTTGTAAAGGCATAGGTACACGTGGAACTAAATTGACTGCCGAGAAACTATTGGGCGAGCAAACTGTAGAAATCTTGAGCCCTGAAAAAAGAAAGGATCTAATCTTAACTTCTGGAACTCATCGCTTCTCATTTGCATTTGTCATACCCAATGTAAGTGTACAAGAAAAGGATTGTGTACAAATATACAAATTTCTGGGTCTGAACTTATTTTGTATGTTGATAGTCTACTGTTGCTACCATTGAGGATACATTTGGTAGAGTTCGACATAGTGTGGAGGCAGAAGTTCAGAGACCAGGCATGATGCTTCTCTCAAGTTGGCGCATCACTAAACCTGTTATGGTTTTACGAACATACATGTCAAATTCATTGTTGACCAACAATTCATTAGCTAACCTGTCAAAAACATTTGAAAAGCATACCGTTTATGGTGACATTGAAGTTCTAATTGAGGCAGCTGCTTTTTCCTCTGGCGAACTATTTTATATCCGGTTAATTATTGAGCCCCAACTAAAGCATACCCGACTAGAACATATGGAGGTGAGCGTGACAGAAACACGACGCTACTGTGTACCCGAATTTAGAGCATGGAGAAACGATCAGGTCACATTCCATATGCCATTTGCTGGATCTGTGCGTCTGGCTGAATTTGGCGAAGTGGATGTGACAACAGACCAATTGACGCCAATTTTCGACAAACAACAGAACGGCATTGAATTGACGCACGATTTCGCTCATCGCTTAGCCTTTTTTGCTCCTACATGCGAACAGAATATTCATCATACCACTTACATCAAAGAAATTCAGTTTCGACACCGATTAGAAATCAATTTGACCTTATCCTATTTGGACAATGAGGGTAATCGCCAATTTATATCCCGAAGCAACTCTGATTCAATAGGATCGACACAGGTGCCCGAGCCACTACTGATGCCTCCACCGGCTGCTCATTTCCCAAATACCCGAGCTGTTGGTAGTCTGGCAACACCAAGCTCATCACCCAGCTCTTCAGCACCGTCCTCTAGACCGGGATCTCCTGTCTTGTCTGCTGCCAACACAAGTTGGTCAGACATGTTGCTCAGACTAAACAAGACAAAGACAGAAAAGTTGGAGGACAGAAACAAGGAAACGATCACACTAGATACTCCCATCACTGTCTTTGATTGCCGCTTAAAAGAAGACTACGGAAAGTTGCCCTCTTATTTCGAATTGGGCGTCAAGCCTTCTACGTCTAGCATGAACAAAAAAATTACAAAAACTAAATTTACCACCACAATGGATAAGCCTAGTCAACCTCATCCTTATTTATGCGCTTGCTACCATGCCTTTTGCAGAGAAATGGAATTGGCTTCAGAATCGCTCTACCTCTCTTCACCAGCCATGCCACTGTTGGACCGCATCCCGTCGATCCCCCCACCTGATTATCAAGCTTGATTCTTCTCAGATATACCCTAGATGAGGTTGTACAATAGAATTAATATAATTTATTATTGTTGTTATTATTTCACGTTCTGTGTTTGATTAAATGTAATAAATTTGATTATATGAGGTTCGAGAACAATGTCAGGCCATTATAACAATAACAGTTTAGCACGTGTGTACCCATGTGTAACAGCTGTTTGTAAGGGACTTCTTCAACACTTATATTAGATAATAACGTCTTTATAAATTCCTTTATTTATCTAATTATTTTCATTTCTTTCTCTCCCTTTTCCTCTTTCTTTATTCTCTCTCTCTTTCGCCTCTCTTTTTTTAGATCAATTAAAAAAATACTTATGAATAAGAAATGATGAGTAGTCGCAATCACCGCCATTCACCAAGTGAATCACCTACTCCATTTTCAGATAAAGAAGGTTCTGCACCACGTAAAAGAACAAGAGCAACACCAGAACAATTAGCTATTCTCGAAAAATCCTTCGATTTGAATCCTAGTCCAAACAACCGTGTTCGAGAACAACTATCGCGCGACTTGGGTATGTCCGAACGATCCATTCAGATTTGGTTTCAAAACAGAAGAGCCAAAGTTAAGAATGTAGCCAAAAAGACAACCATGTTACAAGACGAGACTTTGCGTATGCAACGCTATGCCTCTACAGCGGCTGCAGCAGCATGTCAAGCAGCAGCTTATCGAGAACAACAATTGACAGGTGAACAAAAGGAATTGGGAAATCCAATCAAGAGTAACACAGATCTGTATTACTATTATTATTATTATTATTTCAATCAACAACAATCAAATCAACGTCAAAAGCATCCTCAGCATCATTCCTCTTCATCATCTTCATCTATTCCTCCACCTCCCATCTCCCTCAAGACAATGCCTCCACCACCACCTCCACCACCTCCACCTCGCTCATTTTCTGCTTCATCGCAAGCTATTCACTCGATACATAACCTACATTCACCCTTAGATGGACATGGTTCCTTAAGCCCTTCCGACACAATGCATTCTGATACTTACCAAAAAACATGGCCAAAGAGGCAAACACAACGAGCAAGAGCACACACCATTGGTCCTTATCCTAACAATGCGCAAAGACCACGTTTATTTGATCGTGGAGCCTCTGTCGAGATACCCATTCATAAAAACCCACCAGAGACCTATACAAATTATCTATCTATGAGCACATCGCCCATTCACCCTCACCAGACCCCCTTTATTCATACACCTGTACATGACCGAACACAAGATACACTCAATCCGCTTTTATACCAATCTTCTTTTATTGAACAGCCAACCTCTTCCTCTGTCAGTTGGAATAACTCACCTTTTTGTAAGTAAAAAAAAAAGGATACGAATCCGAGTTGTATTTATATTCAAATTATATAGATGAAGATCCTTCTTTTATGATAACCCCTACAACCCCCTCTATGTTTAACGCATCCAATGTACCTCACTATTATGATATGACTTCTATAAACTCTTCCAAAATCTCCGCTGCCACTCGAAATCGGCACTTGGAAGCGCATGATCTTTGATTCCAGCGATGTATTATGTCAATATAACAAGAGCAAGAGAGTATTCAGTTGTTATATACGTGATGGTCTTTCTCGCTTCAAGATAGACTTTCCTAAAGAATTCGTGCAGAAATACAGTGCGTACAGTTCCAAATGGCAGATTTTAGAAATCATTTGGCGGATTCTAGAAATCCAATTGGCGCAAAATAAAAACTCAATAAGCATAAAAAATATTCAATCAGCGATTTTCAAAATGTCAATGAAAGCATACAGAATTCCCAAATATCGTATTGTCAGAAACCAAATGTCAGACTGTCACATTCTAAAAGGGGTCTCTTTTACTTTAAGTATATTTGAATGAGAAACACTCGCAGGTTCTTTATTGAAAAAGGTCAGGGCAAAATAACTACGGAAGACATTTTGGAGACCATGGACTATATTATCGAAGAAGGAAAAGAATTCAATCTTCGAAACTTGACTGATCTAAGTGAATATAATGAACGCCAACCTGCTTCCATTGAGCTCGATACTGAAGATGAGAATTTAGAGAGTAGAATGTTGTTCATTATTGAAAGGATCTATAAAACCATTGCTGACAAAGAGCCATATGTAAAGCTTTTATCTGAATCCATTTTTTGTTCCGTACAGAATAGCACAACTTTATTCTAATTGCACTTGTTAGTAATTTTTTTTACCTTCACCAGACGAAATAAATTTTATGATGGACTTTATCTATAGTCCTTGGTCTTATTGACCTCTTATTAACGCTACTGGTCTTGATTCAGAAATATATCCCGATCGGACATATTTCGCTAGGATGCTTCTTATGCTGGCGGCGGTATTGACATCTCTATTTCAGAATTAGATTGAACAGTTATAAACTTAAACAAGCTAAAAAAGAAGTTTGAGCATGAATTACCAAACCAGCATCATTTTTCGCTGGATACTGTGAGTAAACAACTATGTAGATGTCATTCTTCGGTCAGGTTATTGACTTGTTCTAAGCAAAAGACAGTTCTATTCATCATAACATTTCGTTGTAGAACGAAATTCAAACATGTTGCCATTGAAACCTCCAGAACAATGCTTCTTTTTGCGGTAATTGCATACGTACATGGGAGTACGAACAAGGTCAAGTCGTTGATGCCAGTGACAGAAATGCGGATTTCATCGACAGGATTTACAATGGCTTTTTCGGGAGCAGCACATTGAATTGGCGTATTGCCAAGGTAAGTGCCACGGATGCTAGCATCGCCATACACAACAACAGTTCTTCTAGTGTCATCTACAGGTCTTGGTTGATCTCGAGAATAAGCCCTGTTTTTTCTTCTTCTAGAACTTTTAGACGAGGAATGAGTCAGCTTGAGTTCTTTGCCAACCTTTGTTCGACCAAGAACAATACGAGCAACACAATCTTGAGCCATTTTGCGGTTGGAGAAGGTATAACCTTTGCTTTCATAAAGTTATGTATTCTATCGTTGTTTACTTGAGACATTAGTTATCAAAGATCAACTATACAATATGAAGCAAAACTTACCTTGTACGTCCAGAGGCGAAAGGGTTTAAAAACTGCATAACACCTTCGTTTGTGCATACTTTGCAATCGGTCACAAGAAGCTTGGATGTTTAATTGGGCTCGACTTTTCAACTCTTTTTATTGTATTCACGACATACCAAAACGAAGCTTGTAAGCAAGAACAGGCTAATTGGAGCTTCGCGGATGACTACAATTGAGATATAGGCAATATTGTCCAGCTGTAGTTGAAATAATGTTTAGATAGTTGATGATAAATGTAACATTGTATATAATAGCTCTCAGTGCTTGACTAAAGGATACAAATGTTTTCTTTTTTTTTGCTGTAAATTCACTTAACAATCCTATCTCTTTTTTTTTTGTTTTTATATCTTGAATATTACCAAGATCAAAAAATACTTGTCTAGGCAACAATTTGACTTGGTAGAATAAAGACAAAAGGAGTGATGTAGCCTATCCTTTGATATAACTCAATCGGACAAAAGAAACACTTACTCTATAAGCGCATGTATGTTTCTTGAATAAAAAGAAATAAAAGCTTTTTAGACTCATAAACAAAAGAACATGAAGAAAGCTTTTGAATCTTTTTGCTTGTAAAAAAAAAAACGTGGCACAAAGAGGCTCGTATCACGACTGGAATTCAAATGGAGGCAACAGTGGCTAGATTAGGAACCGCATCCCACTGATCAATTTGCCACGGGAAATGCTGGGACTAAACCCATTCTGGTTCAACCTGATTTTTTCTTCTCCACACCCAGCCACTAAAATTGCTTCATTTTTGGTACCAGAATAATATAAACCCTGATATGTAGTGAAAATGTCAGGTTCAATTGCTTTCTCTCTTTTTTTTTTATCCCTATTATATTTCAATTTTATATTGATTAGATAACGAGAACACAAGAATAGAGACAAAATTCAACTTGTCTTTAATAGATTATATAAATAATATAGCCGATATTTCAACATATATCAAACATGATAGAATTATCACCTTTTGCCGAGCGAGTCATTGACCGTATCAATATGATCGGTATGTGGGTTGCAGTAACAATATCTGTTCGAAACTTCATTATATGTCTTCGACAATATCGACGTACACATGGTCTTATGTATGATTCTCTGTCTCCTGTTCTTTTCTGTCCATTATCTTATTTTTTTTTCTCGTTAAAAATAGTCATCTAATGAATATTGGTCAAGTCAGTATACTCTTTATTCATCGCTTTTTGTATGGTCTGGTCCCACTGTTTGAAATTACTACCTGCGCGTTTTGGCCTCTGCTTGTTTCGTATGTTATCTAGATTGTTTGTTTTGGTCTAATGCTAATTAATTATTTTTAGGTTATGGCATTTAAGTAAAATAACTTTGTGTAATTCCAAGAAAAAAATAGTTTGTAACCTTTTTCTTTTTTAGATTTTGTTTTGATGTACTGTATCATGTTTAAGCGACTCTTGATCCTTGAGTCAGACAAACGTACATTTTGGATCAAAATTGCAGGTGCTTTATTGATTACACTTCGTCTTGCTGATTGGCCTTACGAGTTGGCATTTCATACGCTTCAACAAGAGCTTATGCAGCAACATGTTCAATCAGGATCGAACTGTCTTGCTCAATGGTAATGTTAGTGTTTGTGAAACATCTTGTCCATGTTATTAACATAATTCGTGGTACTAGGGGCTCTGGTGTTATCATGTTGAATTTCATTGCTGATGCATTGGCTAACCTTTTTCTGAGTGGCATGTTTGTTAGACGGTACATATTTTTCCCATCTTGAGAGAGGTCCATTGATTGACTTTTGCCTATGATAGATTGTACATGCATATTCGAAGCTCGCGTACACTGATGAGCCACCGTAGTCAAGTGATTGAATATATTGCTCGAAAGTCTTTGGTATGCTTGATCTTCACTTTTGTTGTTAATCTTACTATGAACCTACTCAAAATTACCAAGTTTATTGGTAATCGATCTGATGTAAGTAAAGACGATTTTCTTTAAAGTCTATCTTTACTCACTCAACATCTTTAGGCATTCACTGTCTACTTTGAAATTATCGAATCAACTCTTTTGGTTGAAGCCTTGAGAGTAGATCATACTCAACTTCCAGAACAATCCTTTTGTGAACATTGTGGTATGGTTATGACCTCTTATGGTAAAGAGCAGCGCCGATCGCCTACCAACAAAGCAACAAAAAAGCAACAAGTCAGTGACATGGACCATGCTCATATACCCACAAGAATATCTTACCACAATTCATCGGCCTATACAGATATCCAACTAATGTCTGCTGCTGAACAACATGAATCCCGCAACTATACCAGTCGCAATATGTGATTCGAATCATACTGAATACTCTCCTATCATTTTCTTTCTTTATATAGCAGGCCTTGAAATGATTTTTTCTTAATCTTTAAAACTTAATGTATTTCTTACCTTTGTCTTCTTTACTCGATTGAGTTTTGGACTGATATCATTTTGATATCTTACTCTGACTCTCTCTTTCTCTCTATACATAAAATTTACATTCTTATACTTTGAAAGACTCTTTTTTTTTAATATATTTCCTTAGAATAATATTGTCAATAAAAAAAGGCCCTTTCTCTCTCTCTCTCTCTCTCTCTCTCTCTCTCTCTTTCTCTCTTTCTAATTTCTGTACATGAGAAAGATTTCATGGATTTATTGTAAGAAGTATATGCTTATTGAAACTGACGACTGATTTGTAAACTAGTATGTATTCTATCTGTGGCATCATGTTGTCTAGCTTATGAGCAAAGGCTTCATGTTATCCATAAACCAAATCAAAAGATGGGATTTCGTCTTGAAGGAAACCATGAGATCATCTACAAGATGGATGCCATGGTTTCGAACGACAGTCTTTTATATACAGCTCAACTACCCTATCCATCATTATACCCTATTCGATATCAATTTGTTGTATTAAACAGTACAGACCAAGTGATTGATTATGAGCCATTCTATCGCACCAACAACCATACAAAACCATTGTATGAGTTCTATGGCCGTGCCACCACTCAGAAAATCAACATACATCATCTTCCTCAAGTCAAATATCAGTCGCCTAGTCATGGTTATACCAAACAAGCTATTTCTCGCCAACGATTACACCCTAAAGATGAAATAGCTACCTTTCATATCCATATCCACCCAAACAATCTTACTTCCATGTACAATCAAATCCTACAGGAACCTGTGTTTCATGTCAATCTGACTCGAATCACCTCAGATACTCTAGAACACTATTCAGATCTTGAATTTTCGTTGGGAGGGCAGACATCCAAATTGTTTAATAAATTAACCTATAGTATTCAACTCAACAAGCAGCAGTCGATGGATGGATTCAGAAAGTTCAAGATTCGCTCATGTGCAACTGATCCAAGTTTTCTTCGAGAAAAGATATATTATGATATGCTGGAAGCTGCTGATATTCCTTCCTCCCAGGCTTCATTTATCAGGTAAAGTCAAAAAGAAAAGGGACTCTTGTTTAATGTTGCCTTAATGACTTCAGACAAGGCTGTTTATCAATGGACAACCACAAGGTCTTTACTTGATAGTAGATCATCTGAAAGGACCCTTTTTAACCAACGTGTTTGGTGGTGGAAGCAAGACATATAAAGAAGGAGTTTTAATACAAGGGCAGATGCAAGAAAACCCTATGGCAAAGGGAATTCTAAAATTAGGAGCTAGTTTGAACTACTTGGGCCCATCTGCTGAAGATTATGTCGAAAGGCCATCAAACCAAAGTGCCTATCGAATCCTATCAAAAAGCAAAGAAAAGCACCCAACTAAGAATTTTGAGGCACTTGTATCTTTGCTTGAGTTTATCCAACAGCAATCTAAATCAAAAGCTATTTCCTTGAAGGCTTGGAACAAGAAGATAGACGTGTCTTTGTTTTTAAAAAAGTAAGTCTATTCGTTTTCTTCTATCTACCTTCCCCCTTTTTTTTGGTTCCTATTTATTTATTGAGGGGGGGAAATTCTATACAACAACAGTATGGCATTTGAGCTTTTGTTAGGTCACACAGATGGATATATGGGTGCAGCTCATAATTATATGATGTATCAGGACCCTGATCAAGATGGTAGATTTGTTTGGCTCTCTACCGATCTTGATCAAACCATGGGAAACACACTAAAAACTTCAATCCCGGCATCTTCAACTCCTTTAGAGCGATTGGATCGGTTTGGGTTGTTAAGAATGATACACAAGCGACCTTTGTTACAGCAGTTATTTAGATCAAAAGATGTTCAAGAAGAATTCCAATCGATTCTAAAGGATATCAGTCGCAGCCTGTTTGATCCAGATGTCTTGTTTCCTTATATTGACTCTATGAAGCGTCTTATTTCTCAAGACGTTCTTTGGGATCAAAGCCTAGACAGCGTTCGAGTCAATTGGTTGAAACGTCAATCTGAAGTCTATCAGAGTGAACTAGAGCAACGTATATTGCAACTACCCTTAGGCCAAGACTTTATCTATCGGATCGAGCACAAGTCCATTGATTTTGAAACTGCCGTAAAGGGGACTATCAAGGGACATCCTTCTATTGTTTCCCTGTATGATTGGTTTAGAGAGATGAGCTACATGTTGGATGTTTTCCTAGAACAGACTAGTCCGGGCCAATATTTTACTGATTTTGTTCAATTAAAGCAAGTTTAATGAGTGGCAAGCTTTCTTTTTCTTGCATTGATGTTATTGGGTCTTACAAAAAAAAAAAAGGTCCGAAAATGCTGCTTAAAGCAATAGTTTTTAATGATTGGGTAATGCAGTTTCATCAATTTTTTTTTTAAAAAGAAACAGGCAGGCCTGGTATCATAAATTTTTTTCGTTCTTTCTTTTTCTTTTACTCTCTTTCTTTTTTCTTGCTTTACACTTACACTATGGTGAGTATTTGATTTTCTTCTTTTGTCTTGTAGAAAACAATGAGTATTCAACAGACTAAAATTGATTGCAAACAACAACACACTAGTCAGCCAGAATCATTGCTCAAATTGTTGTTTCTTTGGGCTCAGTTGTTACAAGAGCTTTTGTTGCTGCTTATAAGCAAGCTGCTGCCAGTAAGTTCAAGCTATATCAATAAGATGAGAATTTCAATCAATCATTGAGCGTTTCTTTATCTAGATGCTGCCAAGAATGGAGGTGCTGCCAATGCCTCTGGTGGTGGAAGAACAGGCACAAAGGAAGCTGTTCTTGATGCCTTGACTCGTAAAACAGGCATGTCTATGGAAGAAGCCTGTCAAATCCTGAATGTAACAAAAGAAGCCGATCTTTCAAAAATATCAAAGGTAAATTCCAACTCTTTAAATTCACAACACACACACACACATACTTATCTTTTTCTCTCTCTTTTTTTTTAAGAGTTATGAACATTTATTTGGTGTGAATGATCCTACTAAAGGTGGTTCATTTTATCTTCAGTCCAAGGTTGTCAGAGCTAAAGAACGATTTGATATGGAAAGAGCAGAGGAATTAAAGGCAAAAGCAGCTCAGGAAGCAGCAGAAGCAGCAGCAAAAGAAGCCAATGGCACAACCCCACCTCCACCTAATGCCTCATAGAAAAAAAGACACAGCAAACTGAAGAGAAAGAGAGAAAAAAAAATAGAGAATTTTGTCATTATTATTACTATTATTATTATATCATACAGCTTACACAATTCTCTTTCTTTATATTGTTTTTCTTTTACACTTGTATATTTAGTTACCAAATCCTCAAAACAGGAAAAAAAAAAGAGCAAGATAATAAACACACACACACGCACACACACACACACAAAAAGGAATTCATTTTGAAACTAGATTCTTTCAACTTTTTTTTTTCTTAAGCTCTGCATTGACCAAAAGCTATGCAAAAAAGAAAAGAAAAAAAGAAAGTGAGTAAGATAGAAGGACATTCAAGAAACAAACAACTTACCAGGGAACCCACAGACAGAAGCAGCAATGAAATAAGCAATCAACTAAACACACACACATTAGCAACATCATCATGAGTATACAAAAAGCAAACTTACAAAGCAAACTAAGCCAATCATAGCCATGATCTTTGTATTCTTCCACCACATAGCACGCTAAAAAAAAAGGAGGGAATCTTAGTTTTCAAACAAGTAGAATGTCTATCTCTTTCACCTTGAGTTGAGTACTTCTCTTCTTAAAGGCAAATGCTTGTTGATTCAGATTGTCTGTCTTGTCAACTAACAATTCAATACGTTCACCTCTTTCCAATACTCGCTCTGAAAACAAGCATTAATGATGAAAATGCCATTTCTCTTTATTCTTCTTCTTACCAATATTATGAACCATCACATCCTTTACTTGTTCAATTTCACCATGTACTTGCTTTAAACGATCTGCACCAGGATTTGTTGAAAAGTAATCCTAAAGACCACCCCCCTCATTGAGTTTCATTTTCCCCCTCCTCCCTTATATAATAAGCAAATATCTTACCATCTGCTTTTCAATCACTCTTGAGAATTCATTTAAACCAAAAGGGGGAGCATCAAATGCTCTGCTTTTACCATATGTAGTCAAGAATTTATCTTTCAAATCCTGAAGAAAGACAAAGGGAACACGACGACCAAAACTATCATCGGCCATACACATATAGATAATACCATCTTCGCAAATATAATGAAATAGGTATCTAATAAGGGTTAAAATAAATACATCCTGCTTTGTATGTATGTGTGTATGTGTGTTCTAACCTGTCATAAACATAAGTCAGCTTAGAATTGTTGGGTGGAATCTTTTCGAGAATGGCTTGAGTGACTATTGAACCTGTTTAGTTTTTCATGTTTCAAATGACTAACAAAAGTACACACCTGTGCCATAATTGCCATTACTTGTCGTATGCTCTGCTAAAATAGTAGAGCCACGAGCAACTAGACCGTATATAAGAGACATAATAATAAGTGTAGATATTAGAATAAGAGTAAAGAAAGAAATACGTAAAAAAAAAAACTCATTCATTTTTTTTATGCAGCTCACGTGATTAAACATGACGTTGATAAATATTTTATTGATAGATTTAAGCAGCAATCAATGCTTCAATTTCATCTATTTCCTTTGGCACAGTAGTCAAGTTGATATAGCCATCTTGAGTAATAAGAATGTTATCTTCAATACGGACACCACCTACAGACTTGTACTTGTTCAATGCTTCTCGGTTAATGAATTTACCCAAGGCAGGATCATTCAGGACAGGATCAATCAAGAAATCACAGAAATAGACACCAGGCTCAACAGTAACCACAAAACCAGCTTGAAGGTCACGGCGCATACGCAAATAACGAATACCAGGTTCATCCAAACGCTCTGTACCATCAGGATAGCCACCCACATCATGGACATCCAAACCAAGCATATGGCCTACACCATGAGGGAAAAAAGCAGCACCTACATGATGAGCCAAGACATCATCCAGGCTACCGGTCAAGATACCACAATCTAAAAGACCTTGACAGGCAACACGCATAGCAATACGATGAATCTGTTCCCAGGCAACACCTGCCTTACAGGCATCAAGACAAGCCTTTTGCATGTCGAGCACAATGGTATAGATCACGCGTGCCTCGGGTGAGAATTTACCTTCCACAGGGAAACATCGTGTGATATCGGAAGCATAACACTGGACTTCACAACCGGCATCTACCAAGACCAAGTCAGAGCCTCGGGTAAGAGGAGCATTGTTTTTGTTGTAATGCAAGGTGGCTGCATTCTTGCCGACACCAACAATAGGATAATAAGCTTGAAAGAAACTACCTTGACGAGCGGATTCATAAAGGAACAAGGCATGTAACTGAGATTCAGTGGAACCAACACGGCTAGCCTTCATCAATTCAGCATGAGCCTCTGAAGAGATACGGTTAGCTTCACGAATCAGGGCCACTTCCCAATCAGCCTTGATGGCACGGGATTCGGCAAAGGCTGTATGTAATGCCTTGCTCTGTTCCTCGGAACACCAATTCATCTTTTTGTCCTTGTTGGTGAAGATGGGTAAAGTATAGACAGTGGAAGCGGAGGCTAAGCGGTCGTTTAATTGATCCACATAGATAGCTTCATCAATATCGTATTTTTCCATCAATGTTTCCAGACTATCAGGTAATCCCATCCACATAACATGAGCAGGGTCGAGATTAGGTGAGACAAGTTGAATTTGCTTAGTGGCAATATCAATCACCACATGGAAATCAGGTTCAGCAACACCTAACATCTCATTTTAGAACAAAAGAAAAAAATTTTTTTTTTATATATAATAAATTTACCTGTAACATAGAAAAAGTTGGATTCTTGACGGAAAGCAAGTTCAACATCAGTATCGTCTCTTTCTTTAGTGACTTGCCCGGCAAGATAAATAAGGCCCTCGGTAGCACTGAAATGGCTCAAGATTTTGTTTACATTTTGGCGTGTAGGCAAGCGTTGTGTGACAGTCATAATTATTCGTGAGAAAGTTTAGAAAGAAAGAAAGAGAGAAATGTAAAAAACTGAACCCTTTTTTTTTTCTTTTTCTTTTTTTTTATTTTCTCACTCAGAAGATATCAAATGATAGTTTCTTTTAAAAAAGAGGACTTTTTTTTAAAAGGACTATTGCAATATTAAAAAGAAAATCTGTTGTATTCATATGATTTTCTATTTGTTTTTAAAACATTTGAAACATGGATTGGTCATGCTATTGTAATAAAGTCAAATAAATACACACACACACACACACTTTTTCTCTCTCTTTTTTCTTTTCTTTTCATTATTCTTAAAATGAGTTTTTTTCATCACCAAAAGACAGACGAAGAAAAAGTAAAAGAAAAGGCAGACCAACACCATAAGAAAGGCCATTTGTTTCATCATAACAAGGAATCACTTCCTAAAGGATTTGAGAATGATGCTATGCGGTCTTCTAATTCGCCTGACAAGCTTTACCAATTCGATGATCCTATGGCAAGACGCTTAGGTCCTGTTCCAAGTGACGATCCTACTAATACAGGTGCTTGAAATCCTTTGTTTTATTTTACAATAAAATCATCAAGTTTCTTCAGAAAACAAAAAGAATTCTTGTTCATAAGGTGATTTGTAATTGAATGAAGAAGTCATGATGATGGTAGTAGCTGCGTAAGGATCAATATTACCAGCAGGCCTTCTATCTTCAATATATCCTTTTCCTTCTACAGCCACCCTTCGAGGAATTCGTATGGATGCGCCACGATTGCCTACACCACACGAAAAGACGGAGATATGACCCGTTTCATATTCACCTGTCAATCGAAGTTCATTGTCTTGTCCATAAACTTCAATATGTTCAAAATGCCTCGAACTCATATTTTCTACTGCTTGGTCAATGGCCAGCATACCATCGGGACTTGAACGCATTTCATTGGTAGAGAAATCTAAAAGAAAAAAAAAAAAAAGTATGAGTGATCACCATCATCATTAAAGAAACACATACTTACTGATATGACAGCCTGTTGGGTTCCAATCCCCAGGAATAGGCTTTGGGTGTAACGAGACAGAAGCACCAAATTCTTCTGCAATACGTTCCATAATATATCTTGCCACATACATTTCATCACCAATGGTCACACCTAAACATGGTCCCACTTGATATTCAAGTTGACTTGGTGTCACTTCTGCATTACAACCACAAAGTGTGATACCTGCAAATAGACATGCTCGATAATGTGCCTCCATAATGTCTCGACCAAACACTCTTCCTGCACCTACACCACAATAATATTTCCCCTACATTTCCATGGGTTCAAACAACTTTCTAAAGGCATCTTTTTTTTTTTCTTTCTTACCTGCTTTTCAGGTTCACCATGTTGAGGCCATCCCCAAGGTTTGTTTGTGTTTGGATCAAACAAGACATACTCTTGTTCCATACCAAACCAGGGCTCCAAGTGTGCATAGTGATCCATAATCTCCAAACATCGTTTTCGTGTAGGTGCTTCACATAAAACTAGCCGACCTCCTTGTGGCCGAAATGGATCGTTGTACATGGCGATCGGTTGATATTGTTCTTCAAGTAGATCAGCGTCCTTATCATAAAGTATTAAAGGTGGAATGTCTTTGATGGAAGTGGGTATTTTGTATATTGTTTTTGCTTTTGATCTCAGACTGCCTTCTTTATCAATAAAGACATATTCAATGGGTATCATGTCTGGATTGTCTGATTTCAGTTGACTGTATTTTGAAGAAATAGGTGTGTTTGAAGCTGGATACATTTCAAGTTGAAAACAAAAGAAAAAGAGGGGGGAGAAAAACAGTTGTTTTTAAGTAGCCGATAAATGCTTATCATTTTTTTTTTGTCTTATCGCATCTATGATGATTTACTCTGGTAAACTTATGAAATTTAAATTCCGTTACTGATGATTGGCAATCAATAAAAATAGGATATTGTCATTGCAGTACAACACTTTTCTTGTAAGAGCCATGATAAATGCACTACCTAATAAATAGCATGACAAAATGTATGCTTTATATTGCTTTGTATATTGAAATGTATACTAGTACTATAAGTGTTCCCCCCCCCCTTTTTCTTTAATAAAATGATAATACCAAAAAAAGAAAAACTAGAACGAAAAATCTGGTAAGAATTAAAAAGAAAGCACTTTTTTATAGGTCGCATTATATATGCGAATTTCTTATACAAATATAGGATTAAAAAAATAGGGGTCACTGCCAATATAACCATACCCAGAGTCATGAATACCAGTAAAAAACGCACGAGTAGATTTGGACCATGTGTTAGCATATCGAACCTCAAAGTCAATGGCTACATTGTTGCATTTGATTCTTGTAAAAACTGTACCTCTAAGGCAAACGATTCCATCGTCGCTACATACCATAGTGTCAGAAGAAGTTCGCTCTGTATTCCATCGTATGACTTGCAAACCAAGATTGTTTCGATGCTCTAGTTTAATCTCCAGGTCACTTCCGCATATTAAAGAAAGATACCAAGTATCTGCAGCAACTACAATCAGTTTATATAAGAAGAAAATGGCAAAAAAGGCAGAGTAATGTGTGTTCTTCATTGCACTCCACAAATTGGACACACTGCCTGTTCGAAACAAATATGAAAAAACTGTATTTAACTTGAATCCGATTTCTATTTAAAAGAATTATACAATGAAATTGTACAAAGCAATGAAAGTTGTTTGGCAACAATGAAATGATGCATGTTGCACGCTAAATAAGAGCAACTATCATTTAACAAAGAAATTGAGTATAATCTTATCAATTTGTTTCAATACAAACACATTTAGTAAATCACTTACAGACTATAAGGAGAACGACAATATTATAGCTGTTATGTTCAAGGGAGGAGGTCTTTAAAAGATAGATGGTGTTTCATCGTTGCGATTTTCTTGACAAGTGAGAACATAACTAATGTTCTTGACAGCATTGACATCACGGTTCCATATGATACTACAAGAATTACATTTGAGGATCGTATGTACTTCTGTCAACTATAGTCTCCAACATTCTTGTCTGACACTTGTTGCAAATCTGGTATGATCATCTTATCTTGCTAACCTCTAAATAGTTATCATTCTTAAACCCCCTGAATAAAAGATGGATCGACACTATCATTGTCTTTCTCGGTAAGCTTTCCTTTTTGTCTACTTTTTTTAAGATTTGAGCTGTTGAGTTCTTTTGTTTAATCGAGGCATAGTTTCGTAAATGCGAACTAATACAGTAGCACAAGGTTATATTTTAAGGACTTTAAGTTATAAACTTCGCATATAAGATATATCAATCCGTAATGATCCTCATCATGCATATCCACACCTGAGCTCATCAAACTCTTATCAAAGAATCCTCAATATGTCTACTTTTAGATTATGCAAATGATCTTCTTTATTTAGTATTTGGTAAGGCCGCCTTAAGCATTAATGACAGCCTGGCACCTATGATTTAGACTGTCAACAAGACGTATGAAAAGATCATGGCTGGTCTTGCTGCATGCTTCCAACAAAAACTCCTTCCGTTGAGCAGCATTTGAAATGTCATGTCGTATGCTCTCAATTTTCAACTCAAGAGCCCACCACAAATCCTCAATGTGATTTAAGTCTGGGCTTTGTGCAGGCCAGAACTCAAAGCCATCAATCATATGTCATGTCTTTCAAACACGAGTAGCGGCAGCAGTGTGACACGTAGCGCCATCTTCTTGAAAGGTCAATGTCCTGTCTTCCTATGCTTGAAGGTCCAAGAGCCATGACTGGAAGTTATCAGCCAAAATTTGAATGTATTGCTCAGATTCCATTGAGCCATCCACAAACACAAGAGGCCCCGCTCCATCTCTCCAAAAACAACCCCACAACGCCACACTTCCTCTGCCATACTTTTTAGCAGGAACCGTGAGCTCCTCTTTGTAGGCCTGACCTTGCTGGCGAATGACTTTGAGACCGTCCCGATGTTCTTCTATCTCATAACGAGACTTATCAGACCAAATGCCATTGGCCTATTGGTCAGTAGTCCAATTGACATTATTTGGGCTCATTCCAAGCGTTTTTGCTTATGCTGTGGCGTCAATGCAGGCTTCTTCCTAGCGTAGTAAGAGTCAAAACCCATATCGCGAAGATATTCAATAACTGTCGTCCTACAGGTGTTGACACCACAATACTCTAATTCATGCCTGATAGCATCAAAGTTCAAGAAAGGATTGTTGTTCACAGTCAATCGTAAGTGTCTCAAACCTCTTTCGTCAGCTTTCATAGGTGTTCCAGAAGAGAAAAACGAGGTAGAGGTGAGTCTGTTTATTGATACGAGCAATTATACTGTTTACAGTTGTAAGGGGTAGTTCAACAAGCCCAGCTATCTCACGTTGAGAATGGCCGGCGCGATTGAGACAAAAAACTATCCAATGTTTTTGGTCTTTGCACTCGTTGTAGGAGCCACGCTTAGTGGTGTTTGTAGCTTTAGGCATTTTGAAATTTGAGTAGTTTTAGATAAGTGACAAAAGGTTTCTTAGAGTAATGATCAAGAAAGAAGAGAGTTGGCCTTTTGATTGTCCGGAAAAAAACCTCGTCATTTACAATTGACCTATTATGAATAGCTCTTTCCATCTTTGACAACCTCATCCTTCCCTATTGACAGCTACCCAATTGCTTCTTAATCTAATTGAAGATAGGCCTTGACCCTTCCTCACAAAGTCTCATGTAATACATTGTTTACACATGCATTATCATTTGGTGATACATGATGTTTTCAACACAAACATATTACCATTCCTTCACCTTCTGTTCCAGAAAATGGAGAAAGGGAGTTTAGTCACTCTTCCACTTTGATCTTTCCTAGACTATGTGTGTCCTTTGTCAGATTGTGTACCAGTCGATAAATTAAAAAAAATTACGTTTAATCATACATGAATATTACAGAAGAGATGTAGTCAAAAAATTGTTTTTTTTTTACTTGCGAGACTTGATCTTACGAAGGTAGAATTCGAGTTCCTTACCTTCAAGGATATAGCCATCACAACGACCTGATTGGCCAGGACGAGAACCGATGACAGCATAGAGACGGCCAGCGTTGAATTGGTCATTCAAGAGAGGGTCAACAGCAGCAGTGGCGGCACGAGCAGCCAACTTCTTTTCAACAGCTTTGGACTTCTTTTCAACAGTCACTTCTTCAGCTTGCTTCTTCTTACCGAGAGGAAGAGCATAGTGAGATTCGTACCATTGACGGAAAGGAGTGGCATCGATTTGGATGACAGCACCCTTGACAAGTGTGTTGGTACGGACCAATTCGTTGTTGGAGGCGTTGTAGACAACAGTCAAGAGACGAGTCTTGCGAGAGACACCTTCGGAACCCCAAGAGAAGTTACCGGATTCAAGACGGAGAGCTCTACGCTTGAAGTTACCACCACGAACACGAACCAAGTGAATACGCTTGGCACCCAACTTAGTGTTGGCAGATTGACGACCTAATTCGAACCTAAAAAGAGGGTGTTTTCTCTTTTTAGTGATTCATGCTTTACAAAAAAGAAAAAGAGAGATGGTGTAACCCCCTCTCTCCATGTCCCATGATGCCATCATATTCTCTCTCTTTTTCTTAAATCGTTCAATTCTAAAAGTTGAAGGTGCTTACTTTCTCTTCTTTCTATATTGGTCACGTCTGGCACCAGTAGCGCTATGGTTGAGATGAAGATTAGCACATGTTGAACATTGGGCTTCACTTCAACTTACGAACGCTTGTGACGGGAGTCACGGCTAATACCTATTCATTGAAAGGATTAGGGATCATGATGATGAGAATGAGATGCGCCTAGGATAAGGATGGATGGATGAATGGATGGTTAACCTACCCATTTTGTATGATGATTTGAAAGGAAGGCTCCACTGATGGATGGATTCTTTTTCCCCTCTTGCACTATGGAATTGGCTTTCCTTTTTCCGCTCTCCTTTTACTCTCTCTTTCACACTCACACTCACTCACACTCTCTCTGCCTCGTACACCCCCCCCCCTCCTCTGACCCCCTTTTTGACCCCCCTCTCTCCCTCTCCTCCTCGTCCCCCCAAATAACAAGAAAAAAAAGCGGAGTTTATTTTAAACAAATAAGTTATCCACCTGTATTTCAGAACCTTTAAAAGAGACAGTGTAACCCAAGACAGTGCCACTGTAATAGAACAAAAAGATCTGATAGGCAATAGGTGCAAATCGCTCTGTTTTTGCCTTTTTCACAGTCATACCTACCGTAGACATGTTAGATTATTATTCAGTCTCACAACTTCATTCTCTTACCATAAAGAGGTGTAGATTCAAGTACATTGTCAGGCAAATAATGTTCGCTATTGAACATACAGTGTTGTGAGCCATCAATCCATTCTACCTGCAACACGCGCATCAGAGCCACTGTCCCCTTTTGGCTAGCCACGACAAACAATTCAAGTTCGGGAATCCATTCGACCATATTGATTCGATCCAAGCTGCTCAACAGTTCGTCATGCCGTACATCCACTTTACCCAACAGACCATGTTCTGTATGGATCTTGGTGAGCTGAGGTAGACTTGTTTTCATGAGCGTGACATCTTTCCCAGTAGCTGTCATCAAATATTCACCTAGTTGAGCATGAGAAACAACAGGCGACTGCCTGTCCTTGACTGCATTGTGTATCACATGACTGGATGGATAGGTGACTTCGACTGTCTCTTCTTGTGAAGTAAGGGATAAAGGAGACATCACTGCTTGTTCTACACTTTCATCACTATCATCCCAACCCCCCGGTATGATCTCGGGTTGAGCATAAGGTCCTGACTGTAACAAATCATGTAAACGCGCCAAGTCAAACGTGCCTTCCATCATCTCCTCTACATCTTCATAGTCATTGTCTTCTATTTCTTCATCATCCAAATCATGACTTTGCAACTCAAATTCCTCTTGCAACAGACCTTGATCTTCATCACTTAAATCATGATAATCTTCATCCTCTTCATCCTCTTCTTCCATGTCGGTTCTGGCTACATTAAAGAAATCCCATTGCACTGTCTCGCCATCCAAATCAAACCCTTGTGTGATGGAAATAGGATAAGAAGGTCGTTTGGCAGAGTGATAAAGATCGAGATGATGCAGCAGGGTGGATTGACCTTGATGGTATCGTTTGAGGAATCGTCTGTTAACTTCTTTGTCGGAACAGACAGTGTACTTGAACTGGCCAGGTTGAATAAACTTGACAGACCAAAACCAATGCTCCTGTGCCTCTGTATAGACAGCAGCCAGTGAATTTCGACGCGTAATTTCCTTTTGGTGTTTTAGATCCCAGACGCGACAACTGGTATCAATCGATCCACTGGCAAGATATCGTCCAGACTGATTAAAGTCAATGCATGGAATATTGTTCGTATGACCCGCTAATTGGATTGACTGTTGACTACCTAGCCATAGAGAAGAACTAGGTTGATGAAAGAAATCAGGAGCCACTTCTGCCATATTATAGACTGTAATCAAGAAATTGTTGGCCGAGACAGCCAAGAGACCCTGTTGATCATGAAGAGCAATACCCCATGTTGATTCTTGCTGGTTGCTTATCAAACTAAGGTGAGTCATACAGGGTTGAATAGGTCGTGCAAGTGTTGGTTTACCTACTTGAGTACAAGAGGTGGTGTGTTCAAATCCATTGTTTTCCAAATACAGATCTCACCATTGCCTGCTACTGTCACAACCACTTCTTGTCCAAACAAGTTGCCTAATTTAATGGCATTGATCAAATAGGGCTGTTTATTGTGTCAGTGTATTATCGTCTCTTTACTTTTTTTTTTCTTTACCGATTCAATATTGCCGAGATCTGCTGTTGCATTTGGACTGATCAGTGTTTTGATAGGTTCCTTGAAGGGGGAAATTATGGTGTCTAACTCATACACTTGAAGTCGATAATTGATGGCTATAATCGAGTTAGAGTATTTAGATGAAACAAAGTCATTCTGTTGTTTCTTGTTTTTTTTACCTACAAAAAAAGTACAAGGTAACACTTGGCTTACAGCACATAGATTCATTCGCTAAAAAGAAATGAAAGCATAAGCTACTCTATTTCTCTCTATTTTCACTCAGGCTTACCCATAGCATGCCAGTAGAAAGGTTAACGCTGAACCTGTCTTGAACAGTCTCCAGCTTATATAAATAGAAAGAATTTTAGTCAATATTTTATGCTTGTCGACCTTGTCTTTTTACATCTAATAGATCATAGTCTTCCATCACTTGATGCACAGGTTTGCCCCATTCTGCTCTATTTGGCATTTTTTTTTTTATAAAAACGAATACTGCGGTAAAAGCTCAAGTTTTTAAAAAATAAAGATAAAAAAATTGCATAAAGAAGCCTATGATTGGCTATATTGGGCAAGAGGAATTTCATACTGTTTATTGGCTTGGTGGGAGACTTTTTAGGATGGTTGTCACTATCATTTTTTTATATGTAGAAAGAATGTACCTTATTTTGCTTTTTTGTTTACCTTCGCTTATCATGGCTTCTCTCTTTCGCTCATTCACACCTACGCATGAAACACTCACACTGGACTATACAGTCGACCAAAAGCGTCTTCAACTTCACTTACCAATAGCCAACCATACACTTGGTGAACTGACAGTAGACAAGTCACTGAACAAGCTTGACCAAGACAGTTATTTAGTCACGTATACCTTCACTTCACAAGCACGTCTTGATTGGCATCATCTTGAGATTCACATACCTCATGTGGACTTGACAGACCAAGTCATGTTGGCAGAAGGGTTTCAGTGCTGGAGTACTACACGTGAATTGGATAGATACAGTCGTTTAGCCCCTATCCCTCGCGTGGTAGCCTGGGCAACTCAGTTTAACCTTCAAGGGTATGCTATATATCTACAACTGCGAATGTTTACTTATTTGCATAATTTAGAGATTATGATTTTTTTCGTTATGCAAACCAACAAGGTCAATTGCATGCAACTGGCTATACTTATTTCCGACACACACCTTCCGACCATCTTTTGTTTCTTGGCTCCATCTCAGAACAATCAGGTTATACTTATTTCAAAGCAGACCTCAATAGACATACTCTTAGTGTTTATAAAGACATTGAAGGTAAAACAATGCAGAAGGGCCAAACGATGCAACTTCAGATCTATATAGCACAGCGTCCCAATCCAAGAGGATTGCCTTCTATTTGGCAACAGTTTGCTAGTTATTATGACAACCCACAGTTAAAGACAAAGAGGGCTGACCTTACAGGATGGTCTTCTTGGTATAACTTTTATGAGCGTGTGACTGAAAAGGATGTGGTATCTAGCTTGACTGCCTTCAAGACTCACCAGTATCCAATTGATGTCTTTCAGATTGATGATGGTTATCAAACTCAGATTGGGGATTGGCTAGAGATTGAACAGACCAAGTTTCCTAATGGGATGGCATCTCTGGCTAACAAGATCAAGCAACAGGGCTACCTGCCTGGTCTTTGGTTGGCTCCCTTTGCTGTCGGATTCAAGAGTCGGATTGTCAAGGAGCATCCCGATTGGCTCTTGAGACATCCCAATGGATCTCCTGTAATAGCAGGACCCAATTGGGGTGGGTTTTATGCCATGGATATCTATCATCCAGAAGTAGAACAATATCTTCAACAGGTGTTTGATACCGTCATTGAGACCTGGGGATTTGGTTTGCTTAAACTTGATTTTTTGTTTGCAGCTGCCATGATCCCTCGGAACGGCAAGACACGCGGTGAAATCTTATGGGATGCCATGGACATGATTGTCCGTCTCAATCGATACCGGGCTCGTCTGTTGGGATCAGGCGTAACCTTACCCTCGACCTGGGGTAAATTGGATTATGTACGCATCAGTAGTGATGCCTCTCCCTGGTGGGATCATTCTGTCTTGAGGCTGGCTAATGTACGTGAGCGTGTCTCTACCTTTAATGCCCTGACATCCACACTGAATCGCTGGGCTATACGTCCAGTGGTCGGGAGTGATCCAGATGTGTTCTTTATTCGATCGGATAAGAATCAGCTCACAGCGGATGAAAAGCACACGCTGGTGGTGGTGAACAGTGTGATAGGCCAGTTGACATTGATGTCGGATAATGTCGATCTCTACAGTCCTCAAGAACATCGCCTTTACCGCTCCATGTTTCCTAAGGCTCAGACAGAGATTGAGGTGGTTGAACAAGCGAATGAAGTTTACAAAGCCAAGTGGACCTCGAATGGCTGTCATTATCTCTTCTTCGCCAACCTGTCGCCTTTACCCAAGACAGCTCAGCTACCACTCAACGAAAGAGGTGGATATGATATTTGGTTTGAACAGTCCAATGTGTTAATGGAAAAAAAGATAGATTGGCTTCGATCTCAAGCCAGTATCTTTCTAAGACCTCATCAGACACGTCTTTGGATGCGACTGGATGATGATAGTACATTTGCGGGTTCTACCGGCCATTTGATGCCCGGCACAGAGATCAAAGATATCTCAGTGAGGGATGATAGTATTTCAATTGAGTTGAATACCTATACAAAAAAGGCAAAACTATTCCTTCGACTCAAAACACCTCATCTTCCTAAAGTCTATCTTAATGGCCAACAAGTGTCAGCAATAGAAAAAATCGATTGGGATGAACATTTATCTGTAGCTAAAATAACATTATAATAATAAACATTGATTAAATCTTAAAACCACTGTGAATAGCAGCTACACCAAATGTGAGGTCTTCGTAGCCTTTACCCACTGTCTTGAAACCAGCATCACGGATGATTTGAGCAAATTCTTCTTGAGGAGGGAATTTTCGAATACTTTCGACCAGGTATTGATATGAGTCACGGTCACCAGCAATCACTTGTCCCAAAGCAGGAATGACATCGAATGAATAGATATCGTATACCTTGCCAATGATTGGGTTATCTACCTGACTGAATTCCAAGCACATGAAACGGCCTCCCTTTTTCAAGACACGATAGGCTTCCTTGACTACACGATCAACATGTGTACAGTTACGAATACCGAAGGCAATGGTATACACATCCACGGATTCATCAGGAATGTCTACTAACTGTTCAGCATTTTGAACCAAGAAACTGGCTTGATTAGCTTTATAATGAGAAAGAAAGAAAAATGAGTATTTTTTGTCTAATATATAGTGTGTTCAAATTATTTCAACTTACTGTGTGCATAAGGTGTTTTTTGGAATCGCTTTTCGCCTTCACCCAACATGTGAGGATTGATATCGACCAACTTTACAGTGGCTGTTTGATCTTGATGTACATTTCTACAATAATCCAAGAATCGAAGTGCAATATCACCTAGCATCATGTCAGTCATCATACATATCTGATGGCTATTCTATTGTTTTTACCAGTGCCACCAGCTACATCCAATAGTTTTGTGCCTGGGCCAGGTGCCATTGAACGAATGAATTCATCCTTCCAAACACGATGAATACCCAAACTCATGGCATCGTTCATCACATCGTATTTACTAGCTACATTGGCAAACACCTCATGTACTTTCATGAAAAGTTAAACACATGTGATGGTTGTTGTTATTGTTCTATTTTCTACCTAAAGATTCTTTATCTTCTTCAGCAACATTACGAAAGCCAAAATGAGTTGTCTTTTGTTGATCTAAACGTTGGACACCTGTGGAAAACAAGGCTCGGCGAGCGATCGACACTTTGGGTAACTGACGAGACCACTGACGAGTTTGTTGAAAGATCAAGCGAGACATGATTCACTTTTGAACAAAACAAAAAAAAGAAATAGAGAGAATTTGACAGCTAATTTTTTTTTTAGTTGTAGTGCATGGTCTCCAGCAAAAAAAAAAATCAAATTCACCATTGGTACAATTTCAATCAACGCTTCCTTTTCTTTTGATGTTTAATAATGAAGACTGTTGTTGCAGCTTATTATTGAAATCAAGGAGGGTAGAACCAGGCCAATAAAAGTGAATTGAATAATTGAATTAAATGACATGTTTCGTTGCCTCATTCTTTAAGATTCATTTACTTAAAAAGAAATGTCATTATTTTTAGGCCGGGTAAATTGTTGCTAGGCAACAAAATAAAACATTGTCAATCTCTGTGTTACACCATAACATCATCCCCCCCTCTCATCGTTTTAGCTGAGTTATAAATCCCTTTTTTTCTGCTTTTTTCCCTCTTTCTTTTCTTTATCATTTTTTTCTTTCTTTAAACACTTACAATGGAAACAGCTGTTCGAAAAGCAACTCGACTTGAATATCGTCCACCTAAAGAGAAACATTTGCTGAGTAAAAGAAGTAAAAGTTTGAAACAACAAACAGAAATATTGAATTTGTTTTTTTTAGCATTAAAAAGCTTAACTTTACAAAGTCCACATTTGATTGATAGTATCCTAAGTTTACTGGAGAGAAGGTTGAAAGAAAGAACATGGATTGTAAGGGTTAATAAATAGAAATTGACAATTTGCCTAAAAAAGCCTATAGATTACCTATAAAGTATTGTTGATTGTCCATTATCTTATGCGGGATGGTAACAGCGAATTGGTAGCAGAGGCTGTCTTGCATCGACCTAGTGTATTGGATGCAAGCCGAATGAAAAACAAAACAGCTGGCAAGTGAATCAATGGCTCTAACCTTTCTTTTTTTTTTTTAACATGACTTTTCTTCATTAGCACCTAGCCATGTTCAAAATATTTACCTTTACAGAGCTTATTTGGATGAACGCTTAATTGTTTATCGACAACTAGACAGAGATTATGTGAGACGAGTGCATGATGGCGAACATCGTTTACGTCATTTATCAGTCGCCCATGGTCTTTTAAGTGAGACAGATGCTTTACAAAGACAGATGGCATCTGTGCTTAAATGCAAGGTAAAATAATATTACTAATACTATTATTTAATGCTTACCTTTCTTTTTTATATACAGTTTAATGTATCAGAAGAAGGAGAGCATGCAATTACATTTGTTGCTTATCGAATGGTAATTGATGATTTATTAGCTTTATTTCAAGCTATCAATGAAAGCATTGTCAATTTATTAGGTAAAAAAATGAACGAGTGTGATTGATTTAGACTTACTGATTTTTTTAGAGCACTACTTTGAGATGAATAAAGAAAATGCTACTAAGTCACTCAAAATATACAGACGATTTGCTGAGCAGACGGAATTAACGATTGACTATTTGAATGAAGCCAAGCGTTATCAACAGGATTTACAGATGAATATTCCTGCTGTTAAACATGTAAATTACTTTAACACTGCTATTACAAATTCTTGAATACTTGACTTACCAGTTGTTTGAAAAAAAAAAGGCGCCATTGTCATTAGCTGCTGCTTTAGAAGAATATCTGGTAGAAATGAATCAAAAGAAAGGTAAAAAAAAAAAAGTCTATACTTTTACTACCAAGGAATGGTATCTATTTCTCTAACAAGTTATATTAGAAACGAAACCATCTCAAACACAGCAGCTACAGCAAACACAACAGCTACAGCAAACACAGCAATTGCAACAGTTCATACAACCACAGTTCACGCAACAACTACAGCAACCTCAGCTAATACAACAGCCACAGTTTATGCAATTATCCCTATTACAGCAGCAGCAACAACAACAACAATGGACACAATCGCAGTCCTTTCCAACATTCAATGAGCAAACAATCGATATCAGCAGAAGATCCACTTTACCTTCTCGCCTTTCGTTCTCACCTCAAAATCCTTTTGCCACCTTACCTGCATCGAGTCATAACCCATTTCGATCCAACACGCTATCATCCAAATCGTATAATCCTTTTCAGTCTCATTCAGGCACCTTAACACCACCTTTAACACCAAATCAAACTACTTTTCCTAATCCCTTTTTACCCAATGCTTTCAATTAAAACTCAGTAAACACGTCTCTTTCTCTTTTCTTTATGCTTCATGAATTGTTGTTTGTGTTATTAGGATACCCAGGCGATGTCTTTATGGCTTACCCTCCACATCAGCCCAAGACATTTGCCATCCCTTCTTCTTTCCCTCTTTTACATCCCTCAGAACGACAATGTCTTGATCGACTCGGTCAACTCGGCTGGACTTTTCGTCAGATCCATCAGTTCATTCAGCGAACTAAACAGCATAAAAGAGGCGCCTATCTTCAGGCCTGTGTCACTTGTCTTGACAGCACACTCAATGATTATCGTCATGCCATCCTTGAATTAGAGACCGGTATTTTGAATAAACAGGAAGAGTTTGGTCAAGGGATCGTCCCGCTCAGTTGGATCACAGCCCATCTGTCTGATTGGCAATTGTTACTACCAGCCTTGGTTGGTCTAGTAAATCAACTGGAAGAAGCACCAGAACAATATCATGGCTGTCGATTATTTGGACTCCTGATGGACCAAGCTAAAACAGGACTGGAGCCGCTAAAGGCTGTCCTAGACAACATGATCCATCAGCTCAACTCAGTCTTCTATCGCCAATTGACCGCTTGGATGATCTATGGTCAACGCGTTGATCCTGACCATGAATTTTTCATTGTTCCCTCATCAGAACAAAAGGGACGATGGCAACAATACAAGATCGATGCCGATCGGATGCCTCCTCATCTCAGTCATCACTTGGCTGAATCGATCTTGTTTGTAGGTAAAGCGATTGCCACTGTCCATGCCCTTCAGCAGATTAAGATACCCATGACCATGCGTCAACGTCACCTTCAGCTCTTACAACAACCTCACGATTTGGTCAGAGTGGTCCATCAGATTCGACGGTCTACAGCAGACTGGCTATTTAGTCAAGTGTTGGTAGGGGAAGATGGTCTTCATGCCTACCTTAAGGCTTTTAGACAAGTTTTTCTGTTAGATTATGGTGATTTTGCTACTCATTTCATTGATGAATGTCTCTCTTGGCGACTCAGGCTGAGTAATGACAACAGGGGAGCCCTCTTGTTTTATGCACAAGAAATAAATGCCTTGTTGATCAAGGCCTCGGTTGGGACAGAAGCAGAGGATGGGCTGGATGGATTTCGACTGTTGTTGGAAAGGACTGAGGAATATCCTTTTGCTGATCTGTTGTTGAGCCATGTACCTATGGTGATGACATTTGAGCTGACTTGGCCTATCGATCTCTTTCTCAGTCCGAGTGATTTAAAGCAGTACAGCCATCTTTGGTCCTTTTTGATCAGTCTCAAAGCCACCCAAATGGCCCTGAATAGCCTATGGAAACTACTGAGACACCTAGAGAAGCAACAGGAACAGGCTGTCTGGCAATTGCGCTCACACATGTTGTTTTGGGTAGACACCTTTTGGAGTCATATCCAGATTTACGTGATCGACACGCATTATCAACGATTGATTCAGGCTACACAAGCCCCTGATTTTGAGGCTATTCAGACAGCGCATGCTCAGTTTCTGACCCATACCACACGAGGCTGTCTTTTAGGAAGCTCTTGTGTCAAAACACTATATGAAATTATCAAAACATGTCTTGATTTCTGTCAGTTTATGGAGCGTATGGCTGAAGAGCAAGAGGAAGCATGGATAGAAAAGAATGAGAAAAAGAAGAAGAAGCGCAAGACAGCTAGTGAGATTGTTCAACAGTGGACTCAAACAGAAGACGATCCGCCCTCTGATCACGTGAAACAATGGCAAGAGGTATAAAAAGAAGATAGAAAAAGAGAGGACAATATTGAATCCTTTTCTGTGTAGACCTTTGATCATTTAACACAGCGCTTTTTTGCATCTGCTTCTCATCAACCACCTGAAGTTAAATCGAGTGGACAGATCGATAGTTTATTAATGCAGCTTGATTTTAATGGTTGGTTTTCAAGGACTTGAGAATAAAAATAAAAATTCCCTTTTTCGAAATAAGGAAAATACACTCTTTTCTTCTTATTATTATTATCATGACAGACACACAAGATAAGAACAGTCTTTCAGAAGCTGAAAAGTTTTTAGAATCACTTAATTTACCTGATGCTCAAGCAACTGAAGAAACAGAAAAGTCAGCTAGTGACATCATGTCCTTTTTGGATGAGATTTCAAATTATCCTACCTCATCTGAAGAACAAGAAAAGCCTACCACATCGGCTACCACTACTACTACTACTACTACTACTACTACTACTACCACTAATAACGAAAACAACAATAATAATAATAATAACAATGCTGCTACACCAGCAACAGCCAATCAAAGTTGGTCGTCATGGGGTAATAGTTTTTGGAATCAAGCAAGTGCTGCTGTCAAGACCACAACCGATCAATTCAATCGTTCTGTTGCCAACACAGACACGACCAAATTACTTGAAAATCGCGTCAAGACACTTCAAAACTTGGTGAACAAGGAAAATATTGAGAAATTAGGTAATTTTGATTTGGCAAAAAAAAAAAAGACATCTTGTAACTTATCTCTTTCTCATAGGCACTGGCTTGAAACAGTTAACAACTACTCTGTTAGAAACAGTAGCACCCCCTATCTCTGAGCATGAATTGGTTCAAGTCTATTTAACCTATCAAATGGAAGGCTACAGTGGTTTAGAGGCCTTAGTCTATCGTGCTTTTGCTCGTGTGATGGAACATACAGAATCAGGTCAGGTCACTGTGCGTGAGACCACAAAGCATGGCCAAGCAGATCAACGTCAACTCCATATGGCCCAGAGTATTAAGGAAGCATTCGCTTTGGCCGAGACAAGCCTCCAAGCACTCATCCAAAAGCCTGTTCCAACAGAAGACACAAAAGAACAGGTCTATCTTCCTCAAACAGGAGCCACACCTGTAGTTCAATGCCCTGTCTATATGGCTCTGCAGGCCGTTCAATTCAATATCACAGACGAACCCAAGGATGCTCAACTCATGTTTGTGCTGATGATGATGGACCCTAACCATCAACTTCAATTCAAGACATGCTCTCAAACTATGCCTCTCAGTTGGCTTGATTATGATGATGAGGATGCTGAATGGGTCGATGATAAGATGATTGACATCCTCCAGATGGCTGTGACAACGATTGCTCAAGACTATGTTTATACGCGTATGTCAGGCTTAAATCAATAAATTTATTATCTTCATAAACTTGGAGAAGGCACACTCTGACCATACCATTTGTTGCTTGTGCCCACAAACAGATGAGACCTGTAAAGTTTCCATATCTTTTTATGCCTTTTGGACCCTAAACGATCTGCAAAATCAAGCCAGCTAGCCGTGGTTAAATCAGGCAGATGGTAGTCTTTGTCTGTCTCATATTCGATTTCAAAGGAAGGCAGTTGATGTCGGTGTTGGTTCCAATAAGTCAGGTTACTATAGTATTGTGTGTATTTAAGCCATTGGCCAAATTGAGGTGAGGACTGGTTATGTTCGTATCGGTTGATTCGGAAGGTAGGTTGAAACAAGGGTAAGAGAGGAGGGGCGACATGAATGGCCACCAGCTGAGAACGGTCGTGTGCTTTCTTGACCATACGGTACTGCTTGCGTAGACTGGAGACGAACCGACCGGTGTCTTGATTGGCAGAGACACTGTTGAACTGGCGACTGATGATCTGGAAATGATCAAAGTTGGCATGACCATACATGTGGCCCATGATCCCATCGGCATGACGTGTAGACAGCTTAATGTAGTCGTCTAGACAACTATCTTTAAATGTTTTGACAGTAGGAGGTACATGGCCCATGATGATCACCTTGACCCCGTCGCGTTCAGCCCGTTTCAATTCGTGTTTTAACCATCGGACATGACGTGCACCTGGGCTTTTAGGGTCACTACAGCTGTTGACAACATCGTTTGAACCAAAGAAATAGAGTGAATTCAAGGATAACACACGAATGCCTGGTGCCACATCCACAGCAAAGTAACCACCACGCTGGAAATGACGTTGCTGATCGGCTGGAATGAAATCAGACCATATCCGGCTAAATGTCAATAGTTGAGGGTTCTTCTTCATGCCTCTGAATTGGTTGTGAGGATGAACATCATTATTTCCCAGACAGGGGACAATGGGAATGGTACGATTAGGGTGGTGAAATGCTCTTTTAAGTGCCTTGGTCACTTTTTTATTGTAGCCAGTGATTTCCTTTTGTGTACGTGTGATATGAGGGTCACCATCATGTCTATATCGAAATAAGAATATGTTTTTTTTAATGAGCACACATATAATTCTACCTTGCATTATCGCCTGTCCAAATGACAAAATCGATTTTATCTCTCCATTCATTTGCAATCCAGTCTATTGAATGATAAACGAAACGAGGCGATGAATCACAGTCTGTACCAGGCGCACCCCAATAACCTGCCAATAAGCCTTGTTCTTCTTTTTTATGCTTATGCTTTTTGGGTTTTCGGTGACAATCCGATTGAATAGTAGCACCATAGACATAATGTTGATCCATCTGAGATAATCAGTAAAAAAAACAACATTTTAATAATTATAGGGGCTTACATGAATGTCAGTAATATGTAAGAATTGACCATGCACCTTGTTCGATGTGACAGCGTGAACAGGCAATTGGAATGGTACCTGTTCTACTAAGCAATTCCCGGCAGAGAAGAACAAGCAAATCAAACTGATCGACTTGAACTTCATTTTCTAGATACTAAATGAAAGAAAAAAACACAAGAAAAGCAAAAGCAGAAAAACAGAGGCTTATTTGAGTGAAACAGTTTTGAGTGTCCGAAAGCATCCTGCTTTTATTAGCATTATATGACTATGACATCAACCTATATTCTTTTTTTTTTTGATAGACCAAATTACTGAGTGTTTCTTTTGCTTTGTTTCTCTTTTTCTTTGTTGATGTCTTTATGTTGTGATGAAATTTTTTCTGTTTTGTTTTTCAGTGTACGCACAGATGGCCTCACGTGCCTGACAACAGTTGCGTAATTGGTTGCATGAACTGGTAAAGCTGTCATGTCTGGGGGGAGAGAAGATTTAGCAATTTAAAGCAATTAGAGTTTATGTAACACTTACAACCTTGCTCATCACGCTTCGCGTGCAGCCAATACACCGCTTCTTGTACAAAAGGATGCTGTTTTGTGATTAAATTCAGTGTCGGAGGGACTGATGGTTTGAGAGAAAGCAGGGAGGGTTTGCTGAAAGAGCATACTCGTAATCCCGGAAATGGCAATAGCAAGAGCAGACAGTTTGTCACGGCCACTTACCCCACGACCATTTCTGACAGAAGGGCATTCAGGGTTCAAACAATGGAATGCGCCTTTTATTCTACCAAGCAAGTTAGGAGGTCCTCAAAATGTTCAGCCAGAACGATGTTACTCGAGAGCATATCTTTCATTGACTCCTCTAATAATGTTCCTTAAACGAAATCCAGCTCTTGCAAGGATTGCAGGGCGTTACTGGCTTCGTTTCTGAGATAAGGCTTACTTCATTAGCTTGATTGTCTTACTCACTTTCGTTTCTTATTTGTAGTCGAACAAGCTCTCAATCACTGTAATTTTCTTGATGAATCTCTTTGGTAGAACAGAGAGAAACTTTTGTAGTTTTTAGTAATGTTCTGTTTGAGCCCACTCATCAAAAAGCATTGTATGCAAAAGCTTAAATGAGCGACGGTAATAACAACTTTTATTGGCTAACAGTGTCCAATCGTATTGCTTATTACCGGCGGAGTAGTCCCCCAGACACAGCAGCCCCGCCCATGAACTTAAACGACGCTGTTTGAATTCAATTTGGGGGGGTGGAAAGAAAGTTTATAAAAGTGCATGTTTCTACAAAAAAAGTGCATGCGTACTTTTATTATACAATAAACGCGAAAAGCTTAGGTTCCTTGAACTAGAAAAGATGGAGGACAATAGCAAGTATGCAATAGTGCCTTAAGCTTATAAGCAATACTAGTAAACTGGGATGAACACAAGAGTATGTTCACTCTCTTCTTTTCTTGCTGGGATCCGTTTTTTTCTTGTATGACAACCCATTTAAGACATTAAGTTATTGTTCACCCTTTATATTTTAAGTTTAAAAAAATTACACTAAAAAAATGAGTCATTCATTGGGTGGCAGATTATTTGAAAACAAGAAAAACGGTAAGAATGAGTTGTTTTGGTCAAAGAGAAAAGCTAACATTCGGGGAGACTGCCTTTGTCTTAAAATAACTGAAATTGCTATAAGGCTCAAAACTGAGTTAGCCATTCACAGCTTTTCTTTAGCAGATAATTTGGCTCTAGAGTGAATGCTCAAAGTACACAAAATTGAACAGACTATCCACAGAAAAATGGAATCTGCAAAGCCGAAAGCAAAATGCAATACTCTTGTTAAACAAAGGTATCCAACAGTTACTTTGTTTGAGAGTATTCGTATTCCTGAAAAATGCACTTTTATGCTGAGCATACTGTAGAATTGAATGGCACTTTGGCACTTAGGGCGATTAGAAGTCAGAAGATTGCTGCTCTTATATTATGTGCTCTTACATCAAACAACTCTTAAATCGAGCGACTACTAGGCGTAAATCAAGCATCAAATTCATAAACTTGTTAGCTATTTTTTTCTTACTCAATCATATAACTTAACAAGACACACTCGTTTCTTGCTTATAGTCTGACAATGACATAACGGCTAAATTATCCAGTCATTCAGATAACAAAACTTAGCAACAGCGGATATCACAGAGCTCAGTTCAGTCTACTTATTTGTTTTTATTATCAATACTTTTACTTTCATTTTAAACTAATTTCTGCTAAAAAAGTAGCTTTAACAAGGAAGTAACCTTAGCTGTTGAAGATTGAAAGTTTATAGTCTCATATGGCTGCCACTCTTCATGAGTCTCCTCGCCTACAACACAATGCTTCTAGTACAAACATAAAATGTTATGCAATTTATTGAGTTGTATGTTAGTTACGTCAACAAAAGTTGAAGGTACAATCATCTCTCCAACTTTTGTCATTCTGCAGAAGCCTGCAGAAACAGAAAGCAGGAAAAAAGGTTACACCAAAAGTTGGCATCTACCTTCAACTTTGAGGTTCTACATAGCATGCCTTCTGCTTGAAAGACTAACGAGTTCTTCAATTTTATACAGTAGTCGTTTGATTTAAGAGTTGTTTGATGTAAGAGCACATAATATAAGAGCAGCAATCTTCTGACTTCTAATCGCCCTAAGTGCCAAAGTGCCATTCAATTCTACAGTATGCTCAGCATAAAAGTGCATTTTTCAGGAATATGAATACTCTCAAATAAAGTAACTGCTGCAGAACTTTTTTTTCTCTTTATCTTACAAAGTTGATTGACCACATTACTGTTCAATTTTATTGGCTGATATATTGATTGTTGTTTACTCTTTGTGCATAAAGTTGATTTATTCTTGTTCTGTATCAATGTGCATCTTGGATCTTTGTTTGATAATACAAAAAGACCACACTTCTACCCTTAGCATACAAAAAGAAGAGGTTGGTATAGATCGAATACAATCATTGCTGTTATTAAATCCGCAATAAAAGCAAGAACAGGATGGTATATGGATATTCTTGTATTAACAAAGACATGCAAGTTAATCGTGTCATACAAAAAGCTATACAGCAACTCATATGTATCAATAGTTAGTCTGCTTATACAGCTCATCTTTTTGGTTGTGCTTGTGGCTTGGACAATTGTAGAGAAAGAAATCTGCTGTGGTATTGCAGAAAAAGTAGACAGTATTAAAACTTGCTTTGATGTCAACACGCTTGTCGGCAAATCTCATTGGCTTGATGCTCCTAAGTGTGTCTGAATTGCTTCATGTATTTTTAGTTTACCGAGTTGCTGTGTATAGTGTTAATCATGTCTGCTCATTCCTTCCTATTCTGTCTCGATACGATGATACATTGCTCAGAACAGGTAACAAGCCTTTGGATACTTTAGTATGTAAACAATAACCATTTGGGCTGTACGAAGTATAAGAAGATCAATTGAGCCTATTTAGCCTCATAGTCAAAGTGATCGATGCTAAGGCCATGCCAAACTTAGACAGAAGTAATACATCAAAAGCTTTCTTATTGTCATTCGCCACAATCATCAACTATTATTCTTAAAGTAATAAAGACATTTAGACTCTTTTCTTTTGTCCCATTCAAAACGTATCATGCTTATCAGCATATTCTCTAAATCATAATCAATCGACTGCAATTCATGGTAAAATAACTTATATACACACTATTTTTAGAGGGGACTGTAGTTCAAGCCATCAAGTGGGTTTCAGAATAATATAATTGGTATATTCGAATTTCATTAGTTTATTTGTAAATAGAGATTTTAATTGCACAAGTTTATTTTTGCACTCTTGATGGCTTGTAACTCATGAGCGAACACCAACTAACTTTACTAAACCGCCCACGTCTCTAAAGCCACAGTATTAAGCTTTTCTTTCTTGGTAAACAGGATATAAACAGATTCCGTCTGACGCTGACAGTTGCAAGTCTTGGGCTGCATACATCTCGTAATTATTTTATGAACCAGAAAAAATAGAAAGAAACAACTTCTAATAATAAAGTATATATTCAGAGCAGGGTGGTCATGCGCATGCTATGATTTCCTGGTAAAACTGATGATGTATGTATGTATGTATGTATGTGCAGATACTTACAAGCATTATTGTATGGGAGGCATGGTGGTCGCCATGTTGACTGTTGAAGAAGCAAGCAACCTCAAAATGAAATTGTCAATTTGAAGTTAACCCGATCATGACAGATAAAAACATTCAATGAAGCCGTATGCGAAGCGCTATCAAGAGAAAGAGAGATCTTTTTAACAAACTTGGTAAGAGAACACTTGCTCGCTTTTTCGAACTTGGCTCTTTTAAACTCCAGACAAAAGTAAGCTAAAAATTATCCCTATCGGATCTCTCTCTTACATACATACACACACCCACACAAACATACACACCTTGCCTCTGCATAAACCTTACTTGTGTTGTATGTACCATCCAAACCTAAAGCGCAGTTTAAATTTTTTGTAAGTGATCTCCCCCTTCTCTCTCAGTGTGCGATCTATTACCGAAAACAGTAGATTCTCTCTTTTAAAATAAAAGTAACACTGTAGCACAAGCAATGGGAAGAAAAAAAAAAAGGGAAAAATAATCAGTCGTGTTTTAATAATAGTAGCTTAATGATGGGATTTAAAGTCCTGCTTGTCACTTTTTTCCTTTTGCCTTTTTTTTTAAAAAAAAAAAAAAAACTCTTTTAACAACAAAAACAACAACATATAACTTTTTTTTCCCTATTCAAAATGCTTCAGTTACAGTCAAATTTGGTTCGACAAAGACAACACTATCAAACAATGCAACAAGATGAGGCACTGTCTATTCTGAATGACTTTAACGAAATACTTCAGTCAGAAGTTTATGTCGATCTCGAAAGACTGCGGTTGTTGGCTAGACATGGTATTCCCAGTGAATTACGTGGGGTAAGCACCTTTTTATATTGACATGTTTAAAAAAAAATTTCTCTTGATACTTATTCTACTTGTTATTACTAGGAAGTCTGGAAATACCTGTTAGGTGTCCAACAAGCAGATCGATGTAAATACAAATAAAAAGAATGAAAAATGAGAAAGTTGATATTAATCACTTCTTCAAAATAAGCCAAAGAACTCTCCAGCTCAAAAGCACGACATGAAGAATATGAACAGATGGATAAATCAGATCCGGAAATTGCCAAAAAAGTCAGAGGGGAAGTGGGTCGATACCAATTACGTACACCTGAATTAGCCGGAAAACACAACATGGAGAAATTTGAAAATATCATTATTGCCTACCTAAATGCCAACCGAGATGTTGAATATCATCCTGCTCTTGTCACTCTCTGTGGTCCTTTTATCCATTCACTTTACCGAGAATGTGATGCTTATTTCTGTTTTGAGCGATTATTACAAGCTATAGGCGATGAATATGACAACCAAATGAAAGAACATGTAGCTAATTTTATGACACTTTTTCGATACGTTTTACCTGATTTGTAAAGTAAAATCCATATTTGCACACACAAACACACGAAAAGAAGACTTACTCATTCATTATTTATTAGACGAAATTACTTTGAAGAAGAAGAAGTTGATTTAAACGAATTCACCACTTCTTGGTTACAACACTTGTTATCGCGAGAAATGAAATTTGAGAATCTGATTCGATTATGGGGTAAGATTCAATTTAATAATAACAATGACGAGCCTTTTATTAACTAACTTGGCTTAGACTCTTATTTTGCTATGCCTGATCCTCTTGAATTTCATCCTTACGTTTGTCTTGGTAAGCCCATAGTCAAATGACAGTTCTTTTAGATATATTTATTTACGATTTGTTTTAGCCATTTTAAGAAACGCCAGAGAGAATTTAGAAGATCTTGAACAATCCGAAATAAGAACCATGTTGCTTCGCTTGCCTTATATGGACATGCGGCCTGTAAGTCATAAATCACAGAAAAGAAGAGAATGAGCTAACGACTGAAATAGGTTTTGGCTGAAGCTTACAATCTTCGCCATGAGACCATGGAACGACAGCTTGTAGAAGAAAACGAACTGTTTTAGTTTATTTTACTATTACTATTATCCTTTATTTATACCTCTTCCCCCCCCTCTCTCTCTCTTTGCCTAAGTTCTTAACCATTGTTCCAGTGAAAAATCTAATTTCCAGAGCAACTTGCTTGTCTGTGTCTGATTAAATCGATCCAAGCAAAAATATAAATAATCCAACAGATAATGCCATAAAACGACTATAAGCTGCCACACAACACATGTGTCCCTTTTTTTGAGATACAGATACCATGGTATTGTCTCCTCCATCTCTTTCACCCACCACACACTCAATGGGCTTGTGTCCAGTTTGATTTTGTGTGGCTCTAAGGAGTAACCATGATGCATGGCATTGTAGACCTGAAGATAAACATCGCGTTGCACACGTCTCAGCTGATGCTGCATCCATCTGTCTGTCTCATACATAGCCCCACCGTACACCTTGTTCAGATAATCCACAAGTGAACTAAACTGTGGATTATAGGCATGATAGAGCTGCATCGTCTGTCTTACTTGAATGATCTGTTGAGGATAGAGATAACTAAGGCTTTGATTGGTCAATTGGTATTGATGCCTATGTAAGATGTGGCATCCTGCTGGGCTATAATCACACTGATGGTAGGTTGTGTTCCAATCATACAGGAGTTGTTGCCATTCAGACAGGTGGGTTTGGGCCAACCGTTCAAGTAAGAGAGACATACGCGTACACGATTGGATCCAATCACTATGGACCATTCTAGCTTCAAAACGTTGATCGAACCCATCTACAATCTGACTGATGGCATGGTAATGGTATTTAGGTCCTTTGTGTTCAACCATAGCAGGAGCAGGAACATAGCGAAACTGGCTCAAGCTATGAAGAAAGAATCGCCAATACCAGAGTAGAATGGTACGAAACAGACACCATACAAAACCAACTAAAGAAAAAGAAGGGGGCTTTGTTGGAGGTAGCTGATGATCTTGGCTTGTTCTTTGACGCCATCCATAGGTAGAACTGTAGTCATCCAACTCGCCTAGTTGAGACAGGCAAACCAGTATGAAGATAGACAACCAAAAGCAATACGTAGAGATAGACATATATGATTTTATTTACATGAAGAAAAAAGAAGAGATTGCCATTGAGCTAATGACGCTAGTTCATTGGCATCAAACATCTTTTTCTTGGCAAAACTAACAAGTGTATTTACAGTTTTCTTGTCAATGCGAGCTTTGCTGTCTAAAGATGAAGAAGACGGTAAGGCCATCTCCTGTTTGACAAGGCGGTAAGCAGCATCCCACCCATGACGACCTTGAGCTCGGCAGAGACATTCGATATAAGAGTTGTAGTTGTTGGTATTTAATTGAAAGCCTCTCCTTTTTAGTTGAGACCAAATCATAGGTGCCTTATGAACCAGTCCATTATGCCCACAGCTATCCAGAACGATGGAAACAGAAGTAGCGTCCGGTTCTACTTGAGCTGTTCCGGGTAAAGTCAAGGTATGCCAGATCTCCAGGACAGTTTCACCATCGCCTATCCGATTATAGGCATCCATCAGAGCATTATAGATGCCAATATCGGGATCGAGAAAGAGATCCACTTTGATCAACTGATGGACCTGAGCCAACATGGATGCATCCCGATGTTGTCCACACGCATGAAGCATGGCTGTATAGGTATAGATGGATGGTTGTATCTGAAAGGGTCTCATGTCATTGAACAGAGTAATGGCAGCCGCTAAGGCCTTTGAATGCTTGGGGTTGGCAAGCGCAGCAATGAGAGTAGAATAGAAGGTGGCATCCAATTGAATAAAGAGTTTAACAGAGGCACCTTGTTGACACCGTTGATGGTGCTCTTTCAGAGTGCGATAGATAGCCATGGCATCGTCTAATTGATCGTTGTGAATATAGGACAGAACAAGATGAGTCAAGGTGACAATGTCAGGCTGAAGCTGAGTGACAAAGACGGTGTCATACAGACGCTGCACTTGCTCGGATCGTCCCTTCAGAGCTAATCCATGCATAAGGGCATGATAGCTTTTTTTATCTAGCTGAGACGCATATTTCTCGGCTAATTCTATCAGTGTGTCCAGTTGATCGACAGTAATCTGTGGGATAGATGCGATATTCATGAGGATGTTCATGATACGCTCAGTGGGTTCCAAGGAGGCATGCATCTCATGAAACAGTTGAAGTGCACTTTGTGCATTGTTCTGTCTGATCTCAGCGTCTATCAAGGTACCATAGGTAATGATATCAGGTGTCACTTTTGAATCTCTAAAGATCATGTAAGCCTTTGAATAATGCCCGCTTTTTAAGCAGAGATCCAACATGATATTGCAAGTCACTACATCAGGCCGAAGATAAGGATAATCGATAGGCAGACGGTGGTAAAGATCAATGGCCTGACGAATATCAAATGTGGCAGCAAATCGAATCATACTATGGACAGTATGTAGATCCAGTCGATCCAGTGTTAATAACTTAGTGTAGACAGATTGTCCTAACGCTTGATGTGATTCTGATATCACTATCATGTCTAGTAAGGTGGAATAAGTATGGAGATCCAAATGAACTTGGTCGTCAATCATCTGTTCATAGAGATCGAATCCAGCCTGAAACTGGCCTGTCTGAGACAAGAGATGAAGCATTGTGTTATAGCTGACGGTATCGGGTAGAATATGAGCCTGTTGCATCTCTTGCCAGATCGACTCTGCCCGAGATCGATCGTTTGTTCGCTTAAAACAAGCCAGCAAGGTGTTGTAAGTATAGAGGTTGGGTGACAGACCCTCACGTTGCATGCGATGGAGAATGGCATAGGACTGTTCTGGTTGATGATGAAGACCATACGCGTACATCAGGGCATGGTATTCGAAATGGCTGGGCTTCATCTTGATCTGGCGCATATCTCGAATTACCCGATCCATAAACTCAAGATCGTCCGGTCGTTTGCCATGGCGTGCCAACATCAATAGCTTATGAAGCTGAGGGCGATCCAGTTGCTTTTTAGGATCGAGTTTAGCATAGGCTAACTTGGCTAGCTTAAGACTGCCTTTGCTGATGGCTGACTGAAAGCGATGAAGAGGAGGTTTGGTTGAATAAGATGCAAATTGTAAAAGAGAAAGGAAGGATCCCTTCTTTGAAAACATATACAAAAAAAAAGGGGGGGGTGAGAAAGCTCTGTTTGATTTTAATCGAGAAAAACAAAAAAAAAAAGGAAAATTTCGAGATCAATATTTATTTGACAGCTCAAATCTTGTATGCAAACAAAAAAAAAGAGAGAGAAATAGAAAAAGAAGGGCTAAATTTGTTTAAGTAAGTAAACATACATAAAGAAAAACTCTCTTTCATTTCCTTTTCCTTTCTTTACAGTTTTCTTTTTTTTGGCGATAAAGTAAAGATGTTATTTCAACCTATTATTTCGACTGCTTTCACACTTTCCATTGTGTCTATTGTTTTAGCTCAAGAATCAGCTGTACCATCTGACCCTGCATGGCTTAAAGAGTTTGACTTGTCTAAAGTACCAAATATCCCTATTCGACCTGTAGGCTCTGGTGTCTGTGAAGATGCAGTTTGCGATGGGACAGACAATGATCGTTGCTTTGAGTCCTGTGGTAATCTACCTTCAGAACAAGACATCTTTGGTTGTCCTCAAAAGCATCAATGGGCACTTACCTTTGACGATGGACCCAGTCATCTAACAACACAACTCTTGGATATACTCGACCAGACAGATGTCAAGGCCACATTTTGTGTGACAGGCTCTCAGGTCAAGAAATACCCAGAGATCCTTCGTCGTGCTTATCTGTCGGGCCATCAGATTGCTTCACATACTTATTCTCACCCCCACCTTATGAGCTTGACCAATGAACAAATTATCAATGAAGTGAAGGCCACTGAAGAAGCTATTCAAAAGGTTTTGGGTATTCGTCCTCTCTATATTCGTCCTCCTTATGGTGAAGCAGATGCACGAGTCAAGAAACTATTACAGATCATGGGCTACAAGCTATTACTCTGGAATGTGGATCCTACAGATTATGATGTCTATCAGTTAAAAGATGCCTCTGCTCGTATCCAAGGATCCTTTCGATTGGCTATTGATGGTGTAGATACAGGTTTAAATAGTCATGACGATCTTGGTTTTATTAGTTTGCAACATGGTAAAGACAAAGCAGGAAGAAAAATTGGAAATACTTAACTTTTTTTTTAATTGTGGCTAGATCTCTACCAGCCATCCATTGATCAAGTACCTGAAATCATTCGAACATTAAAGAGCAAAGGATATACCTTGATGACAGCTGCTGGATGTCAGAACGATAAAACTCCACATTATGTTCTGGATAATTTCTTGAAAATTCAACAGACCAATTACACTACTGCTTCTCATCTTCCTTCTTCGTTTGCTACTGGTTCCAGTTTTTCAACAAGCACAGCCATACCTTCATCCATCATAAGGGTGAACAATGATGATTTCAAGGAAGCTTCTCACAGTGAAATCAAGTCATCCAGTGATGCCATTTCTCTAAAAGCAAAAGGTGCTTTGTTTGCTTTGATTTTTTCATTTGTTTCTCTCATTGTTTCTTGAAACTAGATAAGCTAATTATATGCATAAGCAACAAACAATCATAGACTTTTAGACAAATAAAAATTCCCTTTCTATACAAACACAACACTTTACAGTTTAAATGAGAGAAATCGTCATGTATTTATTTGTTTGTTTGTTAGTCAAACTTGATTGTAAAAGATTTTGTCAATGAGATAGAGACGTTTTCAAGAACCACAGAGTTACCATGGTGAGTCAAGGAATGGGATTTGTTGTTGACATGAGCATGCTTGAGCTTAGTAGCAGATTTTCCTACAATAGTAATACTAGCAAGCTTCTCTGGCTTCTTGTATCCAAATTCGCCAGAAGCCTTCAATTGGCCATGCTTGTACTCAAACTTGATATCTGAACTAGATCTGACATGCAGGGATTCACCGTCATCAATATAAAGTCTACCAGAGGCTTCATCGTCGTGATTAAGGGCAACAATCAACTTGTAATCAGTCTCATAAGTTTCTCCAACTGTGTATTTAGCCGTCTTGGTAGGGATTATACTACCACCTCGAATATGGATAGGGATATGGGTCAAGGGTGCATCAAGAGTGACCTTTTTAGATTGCTTACTCTTGTTATCAACAGCAGTCTCGTGTGTGTACCAGTCATACCAGAGACTCTCAGATGGGAAATGAGCATCTACAGAAGTAGCTCCTTCATCAAGGACGGGAGACAAAAGAATATCCGAACCAATCAAGACCTGCACATCATTGTCAGCAAATTCATTGTGATGAGGGTATTCAAAGATCAATGGGCGCCAAATAGCAGTACCCAAGCGACTGGATTCCTCATGCAGGGTATAGTAGTAAGGCAGCATAGCATAACGAGCATAAAGTGCATTGCGACTACCTTCAGCAGTGCTTTCCCAAAGATAAGGTTCTTGATCAGCTTGGTCGATTGCATTATGGTTACGAGCAAATGTATAGAAAGCACCAATTTCCATCCAACGAGTACAAAGCTCTTCAGTTGTGTTTTGGTTGAATCCACAGACGTCGGCACCAGAGTAAGTAATACCAAACATGTGCATATTGATGACATTAGCAAGTGAGTTCTTTAGGTAAGACCAAAGGGAGTGGTTATCACCTAGGTTTTTTTTGTAAGAACATAAATATTATTTATTGACTCATCATCATATTCTTTTATGAAGACATGTAAATGTATATATATGTTACCTGTCCAATGACCAGCATATTTTCCAGTACCAACAAAAGTAGATCGAGTAAGAATAAAAGGACGGATATCTTTCTGGTTCTTAATCAAAGCCTAGTCCAAGAAAAAAAAGCATGAGTATATACATATATAAATGTCATCTTAAATATAGTATCGCTCTTACTTGTCTAGTGTGATAAGATTCACTATGGCCATAAATGTTATGGAAGTCATAATGAGGCTTACCGCCATAATGGAGAGCACTTGTGGCCACAGTCAATTCCGATAAGTTACCGCCACCGTTATTGATAGCGTATTTAGGGTAGAGTAAGTTTCGAGTCTCACCTTCAGCATAGCCCATTTTAATCAAAGCAGCTTCCTGCTTGGCATGGTTTGCGTCTTGTTCTTCTTGAGGCAGCTTCCATCGATAAGGCTGCTTACCAGCATCAATCTTGCCAGAACCACATGAACCAAGACAAAAACTGGCAGGCTCGTTCATATCGATCCAAAGACCGTCAAGCCCAATCAAGTTGACCCAGTCTGCAATTTCCTTGGACCAGTAGGTACTGATATTGGGGTGCATAAAGTCAGGGAAAGTGGTAAAACCAGGCCAAACAGCGCCAATGTAGTCAGAACCATCAGGGTTCTTGATGAAAACGTCCAACTCAACACCACGAGTATATGGCTCATAGCTTGTATTGGCAGAGATAGCTGGATCAACCATCATCACATAGTTCTGGCCATGCTTGTGAAGATCTTTACCAAAGTCAACCAAGCGATCAAGAGGGAAGTTGACAGGATCATTTGTAAAGTCTTTTGTCTCTTCCATATAGTCAATATCTATCCAGGCAGTTTGAACTAACGGATTATGTGAGTTAGCTCCAAGTCAACAAAAGTGAAAGGACATGAATACATACGAGGGATGTTTGCTTCTTTGTAACGACGGACAACTGTTTCAACAGTATCAATGTCTTTGTAGCCATAACGGCAATGATGCCACCCGAGCATCCAATGAGCTTTTTTTAAAAAAAAAAAAAAAAGTGGGGAGGAATGTGTTACAATAAACATAATTTTGATTATTTTTTTTTTACTCACAAGGCATTAAGGGTTTGCCGATCAAATCCGTATAGGCAATGGTTACATCATTAGGGGAGCCAGATTTTGGAACAAAGAAATAAAAGTCGAGTATACCACCAATGACTTTGTAAGTAATACGGCCTTCAGTTGTGATAATGTCCATACCATGGGCGCTTAGCAAGAGTGCACTGTGAGCTTTGCCATCACGAACTTCCATGTAATAAGGATGGGCACCATAAATATTGGCATAAAAGCTAGAAAAAAACAAATTGAGAGGCCATATTAAGATTTAGCTTTTCTTTTTAAAGAATTAACTCTTACTCATCTGCATTATCACGAGCCCAGATGGTAGTGACATTCTATTGATTTCAATAAATAAAAGTTAGATAAGAGAATACATTGTATGCATAAGATCATTTACAGTCGTACGTCTAAATGGAGCTGTCACCTCACCAAATCCATAAATGTTGGCATTATCAGGAACCTTGGTAGATAATTCCAGATATTGATCTTCAAAAACCAAGGGAAGATTCGAGGTATCAAAGATGGCAGCCTTGTCACTCTTTCTGATGACCTGGAAACTAAAAGGCTTGGCCGTATATTTGAAGTCATAATTAGGATGGGAAGCAGAAGAAGAAATCTTGGGTCGTTCCAAGCCGATTGGAGAATCAGGTACGACTGCTTGCTTCTTTTCCATGTCAGAGATCTGTCAATATCATACAAAAAGAAAGCAGTGAATTTGATGTTTCAAAAAAAATCAGAACCTTCTGTTTCTTTCGTTACCTTCACATGAAGACGCTCTTCTGTTTCGTAATCAACGTCAACTACTAGTTCATGAATTGTCTTTCCAAATGTATCGATGCCTTTGTCGTGTTTATCGGAGTTGAGTTCCAAGGGAATGCGCAAACCAGACTTTGTCTTTTTTACATGACCATTCACTCTATACCCAGGAGCAGAAGAACTTGTATCTAATAGAATAAATATAATACAGGGAAAAAATCGTCTTAGAAAAGAAAAAGAAGCATAGCAGAGTATGAAAGAAGAGCATTTACCATAAGTAGTATCTGTTAAACCGAGAACTTGAGTAGAGAAACATAGCGCAATGGCTACGAAAATGTAGGAAATTTTCGCCATGTTTTGTAAATAACAAAGAAAGAAAAGAAGGCAAACGAAGTAAGAAACGTATTTTTGATTTTTGGTTGTGAGTTTATATACATATTCAGGGTTGCACATTACCTTAGGATTTATATCAAAAAAAAATTATAAAAGACTCAAGGCTTATTCTTGGTTGACATTTACTTTGAAGAAAAGAAAGTATACTTGAATTGTACAACGATGAAAAAAAAAAAAAAAAAAAAAACGTTGACTTACCAGCTCATACCAACATATTCCGTCAATAGTTTCCCATCCTATCGCCGTATGCTATATGTTTTCTTATTAAGAGCAAAACACTAAAAGGAGACCGATGCCGATTTTATCACACACATGTAAATATGTACGTATATATAAATGCAATCAAAATTTTAACTGTCGCTGCTGCCTGTAACCTTCTTCTTAGAACCAATTCTAGAAACTACAACATACAAACACCAGCTTCGGAAGCATCTTTTCTTTGTGTATTTAACTTGCTGCTTTTTTTCCCGCAATAACTAATTGATTTTTCCCAAGAACTTTTCTTCTTGGTCGAAATGTAACAGTTGTGAACAAGGTACCTTCCCATTTTTTCCCCTAATGCCTCAAAGATAAGATGAAAGTTGCGATTCCAAATGAAAAGCCTTTAAGAGATTGCTTTTGATAAATCTCTGACATTGAAAAGATTACTCTTTTTTTTTCTTTACAAAAAAAAAATGATACTCTTTTGATTTATTAGTTCAAGTATTGAGACTCTTTTTTTTTGTTTTGTTTACATGTATAAAGTCTATAGGTGTCACAAAGGGTCCATTCCATTAAACAAAGCACCCATACACTCTCACACATCCACACGGTCTCTGAAAATATGATCTCATTGTTTCCCGACAAAAAAAAAAAAAATCAGTGTCAAACTTTTTGCTTTTCTTTTTCAGATGACGTTTTCTCTTTTCCAGAAACAAGAGAGAGGGAAAAACTGAAATCTTGGTTAGTCACATGAGGAAAGGTGGTCATCTAATAAGGCTCAGGTTAAAAATCGTTCTTCTTTTGAAAAGAAAAATAAAGACAACATAAACAATCATGAGAAAAAAAAATTGATTTACATAATGAGTGGCTCGTCACTGTTAGAAAGGCGGTTTAGGTGAAGGTATGCATCTGTACCATATCTATGCAAATATACCAGGTATAAGCAGTCAGTACAAGTAATTTGTACAACCATGAAAATATTACCCTTCCATTGATATAAGCTTTAGATCACCGCCAAAGTATCTTGCATACTAAATAAAATTACTCAGTCATTTAAAAAATAACAAGTTCTATACATATATGAGATACTTGCAAGTCTAGAGATAGGCAAACCGTAACCAAAACCAGCCATTGGGGCTTTGAATTCAGATTTGTTAAATTCTGGTTCCAGCTCTTGAGCCTTTGCAGTTGTATACTAAAATTCACGTATAAACAAAGTTAAAACATGCATTCAAAACAGAAAGAAAAAGCATCTATCATTCTAAAATTGCAAGAAAAGAATTTGAGTATGTATTGATGTGACATAGTTACCATGTATGTCCAGACAACAGGAATCCCTGATCTAGGCAAACCTCCTCCTTCGTCTGAAATTTTTATAGTAATGTCCTGTAATTTACGAGAGTCAGTTTTTGTTGCATCCCAAAAATACATTCCATCTCACCTCCTTTCCGTGTGCAATAATCAACTTGATGGGAGGGTATTCATCTTCATAATCAGGTCCGAATCGCTCAACAACTGCACGCAACGAATTCTTAAGCAGCTCAAAGACCATATGATTCAAGTGAGATGGCACATACATGAATTCGATATCTCCTGGATAAAACATCTGGACTTCGGGCGCTTTGAACAGTCCATAATGATCCTCGCAGATGAAACGTGCATTGGCAATCGCATCTTGACAGATTTCCTTGATGTTCGTTTTGGTACAAATAACACCTACATAGTTTCGCATAAAGGGTCCTCGGTAAAGAGCAGAATGCTGGCCAATCAGCATTCGAATGCCGATTCTTGACATGTAGAATCTGTCCAAAAATTGTTGTACATCTGAATCAATCATGTTTGCCTTTCTGTGTTGCTTGTATTCCATGATGCCTTGTGCCATGGTAGTAACCACTGGATCATGTCTTCGCTTGACAGTTTCGATTGCTCGAACAAAAGAATCTGTGTAGGATAGAAGAGGTGGTGGACATTCAATATTCTCAATATTGTTATAGTATCTGTGTCCTAAAGATACACTTGGGAAATATTTGTTTGCTGGCTTCAAGAGGGGTATGGCTAAATTGGGCGTACTCTCAGGTAGCGGGGTTGCGTGTCTCGAAGCAGAACGAAAAGTAGCTTTCAATTCGGGTGTCAACTCAGGATGCGGCAACTCTATTAATTCCTAAATAACATAAAGTAAGCATAGTTAATGATTTTAATGTTACATCAATGAACAAAACTACTTACTTGAAATGATTGCGCATACCAGTTCTTTACCTTGATGATGGAAGGCATTTCACCCAAACTTTTAGGAAGCTCATCTAGCTCTTTTACGCGATGAGCTAAACGGATCGGTAGCTCCTCTAAGGTCAGATCTCGGAGTTAGTACAATCAAGTGAGGTTATGAACGCGCTTTAATACCATGTAAAAACTGGCTTGCTTTGAAAAGAGTGGCAGGTGCAGGCTTTTGGCCTATTGTTATTGTTGTTATGACGATTGCTTATATTGCATTGTTTCTAAGTGCATAATGTTTTTTTTTTACCAAACATAACCATTTGTTTTAAAGAAACGCCAGTTTGTGGAAATCGAGCAAAATGCTTTATTTTCTCATATAGTTGAGGCGTTATTTGATACATATTAGAAGAATAAAAAAAAAAGGAAATAAAGAGAAAGGTAGGAAGTGAAAAGAAAAAAGTTCATATGCAGTCTCATAACTTTTTTTTATTGTTTTAGAAATCATTTTTTTGAACAGCCAATAAAATTAGCGTATTTTGAGAGAATGTTTCCAAATTTAGAAGGTGCGAGTTAATAAGACTGAAATCTGACTTTATAATACTGCTTGAATATGCATAAAAGACCGAATGCTACTTGCCATTGATATCAAAAATTATCTTTTTATATAAGAAACTATCTGTCATGCAACAACCACCTTCTGTCTCAAGCGCTGCTTTGGAGTTCGATCTCGTAATGGAAGTCTTGGCCATCAAGGTGCGTCCCAGTACAGTACTGGCTTACAGAACGCCATTAGAGCATTGGAAGGTAAGCTTTAACACCACCTTTTGTTTTGATACTTGAAATACGTCTGTCATTTCTTCCTCTGACACCATCTTTATTGTAGGAATTCTGTGATAACAATCGACACAGACTCCCTGTTGATCCAATGCATCCATATACTGTTGGCCCTACCGAATTTATTCTTGCTTTTTTCAAGGAATTTGTTTTGAAGCGCACTTGCAAAAAAAGTGTCTCAATGATGTCTGATGTTCGTGTGCAAATTGGTTTGAGAAATACCGAAGCCGTAGAAGAGGCTGAATCCTCTTTGTCTTTGATTCAAAGTAATATATAGCTTTAATATCTAATTGACTTGTAGTTATTAACTAATTCTTTAAACTAGTGGCAGAGAATGCTCCTTCAACAAAAGATGGCAAGAAGGTACTTGAAGTTCCATTGGGTATTGAGGCCATTGGAAAGTACAAGAAGGCTCTCATGTTTCTCCATGAGTTCCAGTCTGAACGCCGAGATGTTCCATGGCCATCTCCTAAGAAGACTAAGCAATTGATTGACTTGCTAAAGAAGCACGAGCGCAATCTAATTTATGATCAGGTCAACACCAGTGCCAACAGAGTCGCTCACTGTGTCATCCGTGACTCATACAAGTCAGGTAAATTCATAAGAATCTTGAAAGCTCTTTGGGACTCCAGCAGCCGAACAAGCCTTAGAGAGATGTTTTCAATCTGTTCTCGTCACCACATGTTGCTTCGAGACCAGGATCTCAGAAACTTGAACTTTGCCGATTGTTTCTGTACAATCATACCAAAAAAAAACAACATAGAGGGTCACAGCAAGCAGTAGCTCTGGTTTTCAGTTTGGATAAGGGTAAAGCCTTGAAAGAAGGCGAGACAAAGTTTGCTTGTGCCATGCGCCATGAGAACATCTTTAGATGTCCTTTTAGTGCTTTTGCATTCTTGATGCTCAGCCTTCTTCAGGTAAGATAACAAACTGATCTGCTCAATGTTATTTCCAGTTATCGAAACTAAATACAAAATATCAAAACAGGAAAATGGTGACTTTTTGAAAGATGAAAGATGGCAATTTTGGAAGGTTTTGCGTGTACATGCTGACCCTGAGAAGAGTATCAGTGGTACTCAACAATGGAATACTGCTAAGAGCGCACTGACCGATCAAGAGGGACTTTACTACAAGAGTCACCCATGGTGGTCGTCATGCTAGTGCAATGGAAGCTGAGTCCTTGGGCATACCATTAGACCTGATCAAACGTGGTGAAGGTTGGAAAGACCGTCTTGGCCGATTGGAGACTCACCACTTGGGTAAGCTTCCTTCCCAATTTGCCAGAGGTATGACAGGGTTCTGGGAAAAGCCTTTCTTCCTAGCAAGAAACAGTGTCAACCCACCAGTTCAACCGAAATAATGATCTTTCCTTGGATCGAAGACTACTTTGGAGCCAACAATGTCGAGTGGATCACTGTTTACGATCGTGAGATGAACGAGTTTGACGAAAACGAAGATGAAGACGACAATGTCATCAATGTGGAGGTTGAAGAAGAACCCGTTCAGTTCATCGAAGAAGATGGTCAGATCCGTGCTCAAAAAAGGCGTCAAAAAGGAAAGCAAAAGGCATCTCAAAGCAATGTCGATACGGCCAAGGGAGAATTTCTGCGACTTTTGATCCGATGCCGAAGAATCATTTCGCAAGATGCAGCTGTTTACATACATTTGTCCCGTCGTAACAGTTTATTGATGTCCAAGGACAAAATCTTTCCTTGTGCCCTCTTTAAGACCTTCCAACAAGACATCTTGGCTGCTATCAACAACCCTTCGCTTGACAGACTACAAGAGTATGAAAATGCAATGCCTGAAATAGTCGACACAAGCAAAGAGCTTGCCAATCGAATTGAAATGGCGCACAATAAGCTCATTCGTAGACACGACTTCATTACTGAACCAGTCGACATCAAACTCAAAATCAATGACTTTACTTTCTGAAATGACTGTATTTACGAACATGTATGTAGATTTGAGACAGAGAAAACTCCTGCTTTAGAGGCAGATGAAAAGATCATGAAATTTAGTTTGCTATTGTTATACCCACACTATTTTCATATGATATTATTTTTGGCCGACACAGAGAGAGAAGGACCAAATAGCATCAGGCTGCTTTTGGCATTCTTTGCAGAATTTCTCTATTATTTGAGGAAAGTCCTCGGGATTACATTGCAAAATTTCTTGGAAAGGTATGCGCGCCGTCTTGAAAATGGATAATACGTCACAAAGAAACTCTCTACTAAGTGGATTGGGTTGACCTATTACATACTTTAGCCTGATGTCTACTTTGACATTGAGGAGCCTTACCAAGATATGCGTCTTTGACTACCAGATCAATTATTTGAAACTGTTGACTTTCTAGTAGGGCAGGTATCTGTGAGGCAATGTACGGCTCTTGTCCTCGGCTCTCTATAAATTCCTTAACTTGAGAAAATACTTAATCCTTTCAGCTTAGAATATACGCAGTAATAGTCTTACATATCTCCCCAATATGTTTGACATACTCAGTTCCTTTGTCCTAAAACAAGAGAGAACATGTATGTTAACGTCCTTATTTTTGTTTATTTTGGTCTCTAAGGCTTACCAGCATATTGCACTCGGTCATCTGAATATAACCCCCAGGCTTTAATACACGATAGACTTCTTTGATTGCTTGGGGCCATTCATGCTTTTTGAGAGCAATGATAAACAATCGCATGTTTACACAGTCAAATGTCTCGTCTGGAAAGGGTAATGACTCCAGAATATTAGCGATTTGGAAAGTGACATTAGGAGGTCTGATGTTGGTTGGAAATACATCACACAAATCAATTCCTGTGAATTGGCTCTGAGGATACTCTGTTGCAATATCCTGTAGCAATTATACCAAAATGTTATTAAAGTGACAAGATACGTCAACCCATATCATACCATGATCCAAGTACCTGGTCCACAACCCACATCTAATATTCTGGCTGGCATTCTGTCAACCTCGATTCCTTTTATGATTGATTCGTGTATGTTGCTACACGTTCAAGAGATAAAAGAGCAGGTTAACTAGTAGGAATGAATGGCGTACTACTGCTCCTTCTTTACCCATTAAATAAAGTTTTTAGAGCGAAATGTTGCTATAGAAAAAAAGCAAAGACAAGGTATAATCAACAACATAAAAAATAAAATTGTGCTATCTAAATCTGCCTTACGCCAACTAAGCGATCCATTTCTTCATTATCGTTTGGAAACCAATAGGCCGAGTTTGATACACCATGAAATCTTCTTCCGTTTATCAGCATACTCTCATCTGATATAGCACTATAGCTTGTTCCTCTGTCGTAAGAGGTGCTTGTGAGGTGACCATCGCTCAACTCAGAGCTACATTGCTTTTTATCGATGCTGGATTCAACTGTGTTTCTTGTCTTTTTAGGTGATAATATCGATATTTTAATCCCCATTTCTAATTCTCTAAATGGTCTTTATATTCTGTAATTAACTGGCAAATCAGATAATAATAGAAAGAGAGAGAAAAAAGAATAAAAGAAGAAGAGGCTGCAAACTTTAAGCTTTTATAGTGAGACGAAAGTAGTTATTATAGCCTATAACAGTAACGATAGTGATATTGTATTTTGCTTTCAATTTTGCGGATTTCTAAACTTTTCTTAGATCTCGTAACCTCTTTGCACTTCAAACAATAGATTGCGACTACTTTTTCTCGATACTTTTATTTAGCATTCTCTCGTCTGATAGGTTAATCTGCTTTTGTTTTACATGCACTAGGAACATGATATTGTTTCTGCAAGACCAACACTATGCATAAGAAGATTGGGAACATGTGCTGCTATTTTCTTGTAAATTTTGATGTAAACTTTAACGTAAAGTAGCACCGAATATGTCATACATTTAAACTAAATTGTTCTTTTATAAGCAATTGCATCTTCTTCCGTATCCTAGGCATTTCTGATCTAATGTCTTTTCCTGTTTTCATTTCATCTATGTCGCTGTTCTGTGTTAACCAGTAACCAAACAATCTTAATGAATTGTTCTTTTTTCTTTCCTTTTATGGAGCTACATTTTCCATACATTCAATTAGATACTTCTATACAGTTTATAAATCCGATAACCACTTTTCCTCGATTGAGATGTAAACCTCAAATCTAATATCGATAATTTTAGCATTTTTTATCAAGGATCATTTTCTGTCCTCTATCCTTACATTTGCGCTCTCATGAGCAATTTTATAACGAGTCATGACGACGTAACAATGACTTTGCTACAAGGAATTACAGACATTTCAAAGAATTGCAATTAAACAATGACTAAGCATAAAAACAAAAGTATTACAAATGTGCTGGTACTTTTTTCTTTTTATACTTATCAATAGTTCTGAATGAGGGCAAGATTGCTATCTCTTCGCTTTTGCTTATTACGCAACAACTGATTCAGTGCGTTAAAAGTGATTTTCCAAAGAATCCCCTTCATATGAGCCTACTAGTGTTTTTTTTTACAGAAGCAGCGTATCAAATACATATCATTCGGCTCCAAAAAAAAGAATATATGAAATTCAGTGAAAGCGAATTTGATTGTATGACATTATATTCTTTTACTCAAGTCAGTGTACTCTTAAAAAAACTTGTTCATTCTGACTTTTCCTTGTTTTCTTTAATCCATAAATGACAGGCAGAAACACAAACTATTTATATGGATTAAAGTCAGACACAAGATGCTAACAGTACTCCATCTAATTTCATAGCTTTTGGTACGACACTCTCTGCGCATCTTCTCATTGAACCTTGACCTCGAACTCTATATGTTCATAGCTATATTTTTTTTAAAAAAAAAATTAGTGTTTAGAGAATAGTGATCCATAGAATACTTTTAAAACATCTACTCTTTCTTAAACTTTCAAGCGATATTATGAATAGCTGTCCAGTTGGCATTCATCATAATGTCCACGCTCTTAGACGGCTATTTCGTATAACACAGCACACCAAATTCGATCTCATCGGCTATACTATATTCTGTAGTTGTTTTAATTGATTAGCAGCCAAACTAAACAACTATTTGTTTACAGTGTAAAGAGAATTACGAGTGTCAAAATATACAACAACGGCTGTGATATTTTGTACTTGTATTAGGTCTGTCAAAGTACTACTTGGTTTGTAACTCAAGTCCATGAATAAGCCTTTCGTCTATATCATGAAATTCTAGATTTAAGTCAAAGTGCAATTTTTTTTCCTGCGCCAAACTGTTGTACAACACTTTTTTTGGGGATAATGCAAAAAAGAATTGCACCAACAAAAAAGCTAAACCATAACATCAAGATTGAATACGTAAAGAACAGAAACTACAGCCTCGAAAAAACTATTTCTATTTGAGAAGATTTATGACTTCGACTCATAGCAATTGAAAAGTTCATCGAGCATTTTGAAACAAGCACATATACAAGAAGCCCCCATCCTTCTGTAGACCAGAGTTGTCTGGCGTAATTGGGGTTACAAAAACATAATAGAAAATACACACGCTCATGTCCTCGGCTAGCAATTAGCTTCTTGAACTGATTCGAGATATGTATTTAAATACAAAATGTGATACGGAAGTAACTTATGAGCTGCTTACGCCGATCAATTACTTCCCAAAGTATTAAGAACAAAATTAAGCTGATGGCCTAGAACAGCATCTACCCTACTTTTTCTGAAAAGTCATTTGCTGACCCGATCCATCACCTACTGAGTTCAAATACTAGTTACAAACACTACCTTTATGCTTTTTGTTGTATCGAACGATGTATCAAACAATACAATAGTTAACATGCAACCTCTGTCTAGACTCAGATCATAAACTACTAAATAAAGAGACGTATAACATAGTCACTTGTAACAAAGCTATAGAATTGAGTGTCTAGTCTGACAACCAAATGTCACTGCTATCATTACAGGATTAACAAATAGAATATCTAGACTCACAACAGTTACAAGATGTCATACGATGAAGATGGTGATATTAATATCTCAAGTCTTGTAGAACTATGAAGATGTTACTGCTTAATTATCTATGTCTCAATGCAAGAAGTTGTAAAAGTTGGCCTGCTATATAGAGTTGTTCATTGGTAGATAAGATAAGGTGTAACAGAGATAGACATTGTGCATTGAAGACCAAGTCACTTTCCATCATCAATTGAATAGTATAAATAGAGATAGATTCTTGACTAATTTGAAAATCCATTAAATTTGCTTGGACAAAACAATAAGAGTTGAGTCTTAGTCGTACCTTGCCTTTTTTTTGTTACTGCTGAGAACCTACTTATACAACACTTTTGTCAGAAGTGATTTCCAAATTAATGATGATTAACAACAAACTACACAAAGTCTAGGAGCTCTTTTCAAGACTCCCAAAACTACTGATAGGGAACTGTCAGTCAAAAACGGCGGTTTGGCCCATCTCAAGTAAACATCAATTTCGAGATATACAATGTCCGCGATGCACAGACCTAATTAGCAAAAGAATCTGCAAGAAAATGACTTTTAAAAACGACAATTTGAGCTATTGTTATGCCAATGTCTTATGAAGCCATCCAGAGAAGAAGAAGAACTTAGGTATTATAGAGACTAATTCTAATGGTTTCATCGACAACCACAAAAAATTGTTTTGATAACTGTATAATTTAAAGACTGGAATTGCTTGAATTTGCTGTATTTACTTATCATCTTTCAATGAATGCGGCTCTTAATCCATTCTAACAGACCTTTTCGATCACTCTATTTACCGCAACAAACCCTTCTATTTTTCTCTTTCCTTTTTTGTCTCAAATAACATTGAACTCTCTCAAAGCAAAACATTTATAGAACAAAACATACTGATGCTCTTTTTTGCAAGTTATTTAGAATATCATTTTCTGATCATTAGTCTCTGTGTGTGTGTCGGGAATTGCTCATCTTGTCAGACACTATGCAAACAATAAAAGAAATTATAGAACTGGAAATAAGATTGCATTTTTGACCAAGGTAATTGACGTGTGCTTGTCATAATGCATGCTATCAAAAAGTATGTTTTTTTTCTGTCAACTCTAGAAAGATTTAAGCTTTTTCTTTAAGCCATCGGATTGCAAATGACAGCTGAGTTTTTTGTCCTGTACACCTCCCATATAAAGAGATTTATATGGTTTAATGAACACAAAGAAAAAAATGCTTCCATTAAAAAGAGTCACTCTGATTAGTGGTATCTAAAGAATACCAATTGTATAAAGATATATTTTCTTACTGGAAACTACTCCTGGCATACCGTTTTTCGCAGCTATCTTTAAATAGAGCATGACCCCCAAAGATTCTGATTTTAAGCTGTAGGTTTTCAGTTTCCTTGATTGCATGTCATGAACCAGAGCTTCTAATTAACAGTACTTTTCTTAGTTTGTTTTCCTTGATGCAATTCCTACTCCTCTAATCTATTAAAATATTTATGAGAGAAAATAGATTCAAGTTACTTTTAGCTATTTTCTTATGATTCAAAGAATATGTTTGTGATTATTGGATGTTTTGAATGAAAAATAAAGAAATGAACATATGAAATTAATCACTTTAAGTATCATACATGATGGCTGTTAGTAGGCAAGCAACAGCTTTTTTTGCTTGAATGAATCACCTGTCTGAGTGGCAAGCGATGTTTCCAGAAAACTCTGAATGCATTGCTTCTGTCTAAGTTCGACATAGCCTTATCATCGATCACTTTGACTATGAGGCTAAATAGGCTCAATTGATCTTCTTATACTTCGTACAGCCCAAATGGTTATTGTTTACATACTAAAGTATCCAAAGGCTTGTTACCTGTTCTGAGCAATGTATCATCGTATCGAGACAGAATAGGAAGGAATGAGCAGACATGATTAACACTATACACAGCAACTCGGTAAACTAAAAATACATGAAGCAATTCAGACACACTTAGGAGCATCAAGCCAATGAGATTTGCCGACAAGCGTGTTGACATCAAAGCAAGTTTTAATACTGTCTACTTTTTCTGCAATACCACAGCAGATTCCTTTCTCTACAATTGTCCAAGCCACAAGCACAACCAAAAAGATGAGCTGTATAAGCAGACTAACTATTGATACATATGAGTTGCTGTATAGCTTTTTGTATGACACGATTAACTTGCATGTCTTTGTTAATACAAGAATATCCATATACCATCCTGTTCTTGCTTTTATTGCGGATTTAATAACAGCAATGATTGTATTCGATCTATACCAACCTCTTCTTTTTGTATGCTAAGGGTAGAAGTGTGGTCTTTTTGTATTATCAAACAAAGATCCAAGATGCACATTGATACAGAACAAGAATAAATCAACTTTATGCACAAAGAGTAAACAACAATCAATATATCAGCCAATAAAATTGAACAGTAATGTGGTCAATCAACTTTGTAGGATAAATAAAAAGTAATTGTTTTTCCTTCTTTTTCTAGTCTCTAGTTATTAAAATCAATGAATATTTTATATCTAAAGATAACAAGGCTGTTCATTAGACTATGAGCTATTTGCTAATGTTTGCTTAGTTAAACACATCTAAAGCTTCTTATCACTTATATGATATGCAAAAGAGAAATTACTTGGAAAAAAAAAGGCATGTATTTTATCGTAATTGTTTCTCGCGTATCTCTACTGATCAAAGTGAATAGACTTTCTTTCAGTTGGTTTTTCTTACAGATGAGATAAGTCATCCATTCAAGAGCTAGAAGTATATCTGAGAAGCATACGACTAAAACAATGTTTACATTTTAGACCTTCCAAGTTTGGGGCCGTATAATATTTTCGGAGGGACTATAAGCCCCCAAGACGCATGCTGATACTGATGGTGTTAGTGTTGGTGCCAGAGTTGGTTACAGTACGAATACCGTTGCCAATGATGATGAACCAGCTGATACTACCAGACAAATCATTGATACTGCTCATGAGGTCGGTTTCGCCTGTCATCGTGAGGAAGAGTCTGATAATGACTTTCAGCCATCACAAAGGATACAAAAAGTTGAAGATCCCGCTACTAATTGTCGTGGTAGTTGTGGTAGTCATGGTGATATGTATCATAATGCAACGTAAGCAGGACACAGACCGGTCTAACTTTTCATTTTATCTGTATAATATAGGTGCTTGTGGTGATAATGTTAGTCGTTTGAGGGTATTTTTGAGGTGAGATTTTAGCGAAGCACTCAATACATTCAAGACATGATGATAGATGTTCCTAGACATCTTCAGAATATGTAACTTAATGACGCAACCTTGGATGTTGAAGAGGAAGCCGAAAATCCTGATGTTTCGATGAGCTAAGCATTAAATCAATCAATGGAAATTGCAGTAGCATCCTTCATCAGGACATGGAGGTCACAGCTTGAAGACAATTAAATACAACAACTTTATTAAAATTGAAACCTCTTTGCTTAGTATCTGTCGATGGTTTTCAGTTTTTTTTTTTTTTTTTTTTTTTTTGATTCGAAGCCGTTTCAACGATATTCATTCTAGAAATGAACGTACATTTTGTTTGCTTTTTATATAATTAGAATGCAAGATACGACTGCATGATTCTAGAATATTTTTGTAATTGACATTTTGTTCCTCAAGCAGAGCTAAAAAAAAAATTGGTGGAAAGAGTAGATACCAGACTGCCTTGCCGAACTAGTATTATCCTGGATGATAAGCAGTAAAAAAAAAAGACAAGTTGGTCAAAATGGCATAGTTCTATGCAGATTTGTGAAACGAACAAACAACATTGATGACAGCTTGGGACACTTGGAGCATCAACATTTGCATTAAACTATAACCTTTTTCCATTGGTCTGTTGTCCACTTTCAATGTTTTTGGGCAAAATCAATACCCCTTAAACGATGCTCATGCTTCAGAAAAGAGCTTTTTTCTTCCTCTTGTTGCTATTCTTTTGCAAAAACCATGATAATGATTGACATGCCAGCCTTCATGAATGGTTGACTTTCAATTAAATTGAGTGTGGGATTCTTTGTCATGTTTGAACATCTTCAAGATTTGTCTCATACTTCCCCTGTCTATTTTCTTTAGATCTTCCGGAGCCATTAGAGCATTGAGTAGTACCTCATTTTTTAGGACTCATAATGACACTGTTTGCAGTTGATGTTATGATGCGAGTGAGGCTTGACCTTGATTCTTGGGAATAAATCCCCGTTTTTCTAAGGAGAGGCATCACAAACGCCTAATAGGTCAAGGAAATAAAATATAAGCAGAAAAAGAAAAGTATTATACGTAGGTTTCGGGTTTACAGAAGATGCATAAGTCGAAGAAATATCACCAACTACCTTTACGAGTAACAGATTCGTAATGATGTAGCCAATCTTCGATTTGCGCAAACAAAAGATTTGTTTAGCAATATCTTCTATACAAACAGGTTGTCTATTTGATTCATTAGCAACCATTATCGAACAAACCAGATAGTGGACTATTCAAAGAAAAATGACATACAAAAAAGAAGGAGAGAAAGTAAAGTAATAGATTCATATATCATGCTATTTTCCAACTTGTTGAGTAAAGCTACAATTACATCTCTCTTTCAGCTTTCCTTAAAATTTCTAAGTAACTTGGTGACATCAATATGACTAATCTTCTCTTAGAGACAGTTAGCAAACAAAGAGAGCTTGATATATGGTCCTCTTTAAGATCTTTCTGTCAACACAATATTCTTGTCATGTTAATTGTATCTTCAAACCAGAGCTAGAAGAAGTTCTCTCTCTTTTTTATACAGTCATGAACAAAAAAAAAGGTGCGTTCAACAGAAATTCTGACTAAATCATTCACATATGTCAGACAGTTATTGATACCAATGACGGTCAATTTGAATATTAAAAGTTACTTTTCTTCTTTTATTTCTTTAAGACTATGTTCTGAGCTACATTCCTGTTAAATTTGAGAAAACAAGAGCCCTTCTTCTTGGGCTTAGGATGTTTATTGCATGATACAGTATGCTTCTCGGCGTTTCAAAAGATTAAAGTTGAAAGCAACTTTTTTATGGGGGACTGTATATATACTCACAGTTACATTCAGAGTCAAGGAGCAATTTATTTGACAATCAATAGGCAATTTCTTTTTTGGTGCAACTGAACATACGAGCAAACATACAAACCATTTATTCTTCTCCAAGTACAACACTTCTTGGCAAAGGACCCTGTCTGTATTTTTCTGGAATGCGTTCCAAGACTTCAACTCGGTCTCCAACGCGAATTATGCCTGTTGTGAGGGGGACTACATCACAGCAAAATTGCCCATCATTGGGCTCTTCTGCAAATTTTCGAGTCATCTTTAGAAAGTCAATTGGCCCCTTGCCGTCCCAAACTCTTCTGTCTCCAGTATCTTGATCAATACTAGGCACTAGAAAAACTCAAAAGTTAATTTTTTTTTGGATTGTTACATTTATAGTTGCACAAAACCTGAACACCTGCCAAGGGGCTGCATAATATACATGGTAACTTCGCCTACTCTTGCTCACAAAATACTAAATTTCATTATCCTACAACTGCTTTGTAGAAAAAAAAGGGTACATACTTTGCTACTAGCCATTCGTCTTCTTCCCAGGGCACAGTGCCTGAAATGGTGATATTGTTTCGAAATCTGATCATTGGGATTTCTTCTCCTTTACTAAAACCAGTCTCAACCATGTTTTGGTTTAGTTCTTTAAGACTACTCGTAAACCCAAATGAAATAGGTGACCAATCTGTAAAAGAAGAATGAGCACCACTCAATTTGGGATGAGCAGGTCTATTAAAAACACCGTTTTTGGGATCATCCAAAGTAACCAATCGAGCAGGTATAATAGGATCATCTTTACTTATGGGGTCATCCTTATTGTGGTTGTTTTGAATATCGTGCTCTTTATGATTTACCAAGAAAGCCGAAAGCCATTCTGCTGCGCTGTCTCCCATGTCAAACACATTCAGTGTCGCTTTCCATAGTTTCACTTGACGTTGTTCTAGCTTATTTAGATCTTGCTTTAATGGAAGTTCCAAAGGCTCTTGGCCATCAGCACTAAGAGTAAGGGTGTTTTTCGATTCATCAACAGAAGCGTTGAGAAGGCACAGGGAGGAATACTTTCTAGAGATACAATTTGTCCATCAGAAATGTGGAAATAGTCATATGCGAATATGCACAGATATTTGAAGGTACCTTTGAGTAACAAAGCGGTTAGTGTCAGCATTAATAATCATGAAACGACGATCATGCTTTATTCCCATATTATCCACTTCACACTCGGAGAGGTCGACATAGTGACAGGATTTTATTGGAAAGATAGTGATTCGCTCAACAGTTAACTGATTTTCGGAAAGCATTTATTGAAGTTTATTTTCAAAAAAAAGAAACGGAAAGAAAAGAGAAAAAAAGGAAAAAAGAAATAGTAGAGTACTCTCAAAGCCCCAATTTTATCACGTGGGCACATGTTTGTTTTTATCCTCTTGACTAGATCAAATTTGACATTTCCTGTATTGTTTCTTTGATTTGAATAGTTGTCCACAATCGAGGTGTCCTTACCCGACATTACTTTTCTCGACTTTTACAACATGCTAATGGGCTTAACTTCTTGGTGTTTGGTGTGCGTACTGGATTTTATTTTAATACGCCATTTTGTCTCACCGTCCATTGCAGCCTTTGTGCTTCGACAAACTACTATGCTTTCTTATCTAAATCAGGTATTTTACACATCCTTTTGTTTCCTCTCAGATAGACTGTTTCAATCGATTGAAAAAAAACACAAGCAACTGCAAAGAAAAATATTATATTCAAAAGAAAAAAAAATTGCCGAGTATACGGACTTAAGGTTTGATTCAAATACTTTAGTTTTCTATAGACATATTATATTCAATGCTCGTTACTAGTTTCTTTGCTTCACTACACATCTCCTTTCCTCTTTCTTTAAATCTTTTGCGTATGCCATCCAATTCTATGATATAAGCAATTTTGCTTCAAAAGGTATTTTATTTCACTATTGTTTTTGAGCTAATACCTTTCTAGTTTTCTGCTTGATTTGTTTTTCAAGTCTTGACCTGTTCGACCATTTCTAAAAAAAGTATAGATTTATCAAAAGTATGGCATTCTAATGCAATCGTCTTCTTTTTGTTTATGTCTTCCGTGCAAAATACAAACGGTCACATATGTCTGCTCTAAGGAGTGCTGTTATAACAATCAGATCGTGTACAAAATAGAAGCTCAAAAACGTAGCAAACTGCCAGTTTGGAAGTCATTATCTCTTTTGCCACTATACTTATTTTGCAATCAAGTTAAATCTATCAAGAGATAATTGCCAAAATCTTGGTGATAGGTAAAGGTATGCTTGCATCAAATCTCACTCCATTTTGCTATGCCAAGTATATATCAACAATGCCACTAACATTTAAATTGAAAGAGAGTAGAAGCCACAACAATCATTTTAGTGCTGTGCATTTTAGGAGATTTTCCTTGCTCTTATGGTTGTACAAAATTGATGAGTAAACTGTCATCCAATAACCAAAAAAAAAAGGGGAAATCAATGTTCAGCAAGGTTTGCAGTTTGAGGATATTATTGTTATTGTTGAGACATTTCAACTCAATGGTGCAATTACAATGACTGACGCGTTCTTCTTTCATCATTCTCGATGCTTGATGTTGTTCCTGAACAATAATAGTGCAATATCCAATATTGGTCAAAGTCTCTAAATTAGATGGGCTTCCATCTTTCTCCCATCCCATAACATTGCCTCCTGTCTTTTTTTTTTCTTCTGTCAAGTATTCTTCATTGATATGGTAATAGAAAACAAGTGCTTGTCTAAATCCTAAAAGTAAGGTACAGAAATCAAAACTTCTCTTTATAACCCACCCATTTAGAAAAGAGGAACTGTCTATTGGAAATGTATTTCCTTCTCCTCGGTTTCAATACCCGCTCATGAGTGTTGCTACCATTGTAAAGCACTACACAGAGTGAATAGGCTTCTACTATTAACACTTTTTTCTTTTCTTGTTTGCATTTCGTGCACTCGGCTTGCGGCTTTATTTTTCTTGCACAAGTTGCTATTACAACATAGACTTTGCACATCGTCGATCATCAAAGGCTTCTTTTCAATAAAACACACAAAAGTTCTTCTGACACATGTTGCCTACATCATAAAAACAAGAGGCTAAACTTGAACCGAAGCCGAATCAAATTTTTGTTTTTCGAGCACTTTTTTTTTTTTTTGTTTCGACGCTTGCGGTTAAAACATTTGTCCTATAAGTGACAGTACATGCTGACATTGAATTCACGTGCTGTTATATATGTTTTTTTATGATTGAATCAATTTCATTGGCAATTCATAAATCAGATAAGCGATCATGTTTGTGGTGTGATGTTTCAAAAAAGCTGATACCAAACAAATCCAAAAAAAGAGAGAGCAGCTTGTCAAATCTGATGTGCCTCTTTTGTAAAACTAGAACAAGACGAACCATCCAATTATTTTAATGATCTGATGAATATTAAACATAATTTGGTGGGCTTTTTATTAAGATTTACAAGTGCGGACTGACACACAGAATTCCCAATTAAAATAGGAACCCGCTTATTGACTGCCCTTAAAAAAATTACAAATTGATATCATTCTCTCTCCTTTTTTCTTCTCTTTTTTCTTCACCATTATTCTTCTTCTTCTTCAAAATGGATACTGTGCTATACATTTGCGACGAGTACTTTTTCGATAAATTTTATGCCAAAGCCTTTCCTTCATACACAAAGCATGTAGCAGGCAATTTGATCTCATCATGGCCTCGTGACGATATTTGGCGTGCAGCCCTTTCTGTCTTCTTGATTACCTGTATCTTCGGTTGGGCTCTGTATTTTATTACTGCTTCTCTCTCTTACTATTTTGTGTTTGATCATTCATACAAGAATCATCCAAAGTTTCTCAAGAACCAAGTTCGCTTAGAAATAGAATGTGCTACTAATGCTATCCCTTGGATGAGTGGTAAGTAAATTTTTTTTAACAAATCAAAAAAAAAAAAAAAAAAAAAAAAAAAATTGACATAAGTTTTGTTTGTAGTGCTTACTTTACCTTGGTTCCTGGGTGAAATATATGGAAAGTCAATGTTATATAGTGGCATGCCAAAGACTCTATATGAATGGCTCTATATCCTTGGTTCTTTCCCTGTATTCTTGTTCTGTACTGATTGTGGTATCTATTGGTTCCATCGTTGGATGCATCATCCTTCTGTTTACAAGTACTTGCATAAGGTAAGAAAAAGAACGAAAATTGGATAAGAAAAGTTATTAATGTGATCTGGATTCAGCTTCATCACAAATGGATTATTCCTACACCATTTGCCTCCCATGCTTTTAATCCATTTGATGGCTATATTCAATCATTACCTTATCATATGTATGCCTTTGCCATCCCAATGCACAAGTACCAATACCTCTTTATGTTCATTTTTGTCAACTTTTGGACTGTTATGATTCATGATGGTAAAGTCAAATTAAAAAGTAACAAAGAATAACCCACATACTTATATCTTTGCTTGTTTAGGTGAATTTGTATCTCACTCCGAGATTATCAACACCAGTGCTCATCATTTTGTTCACCACGTCTACTTCAATTATAACTATGGCCAATACTTCACATTTTGGGACAGAGTTGGTAATTCACACCGTCAACCTACCGATGAGCAGTACGACAAGACACTCCGTGACGATCATAAAGTGATGGCCCGTCAGGCTCATGATGCTGATACTATCAAAGCTACACTTGGTGACAAGTTAAAAACAAACTAAAAAAGCCATGTCAAAGAAAGAGGATAATAGGAAACCGACAAACTTAGACAAAAAAAAAAGAACTCATTTTACCAATATTTTTCTTCTTCCTGTACATAATCATTGCTTAGCTTGGTCTTGAAGCAATGCAAACCCTCCACTCTTTCTCTCCCCCCCTCCCATTACTTTTCTTATTTAAATTATTTCATATCCCAACTATTATACTTTTTTTTCTTTTGAAGAGAAAAAAAAGGCCTTTATTTCCTTGAGTCTTCCCTGGACTGCCATATCGCATACGTTACTTACAATAGTATATCATCAGTTCAGAAGCTCCTAATACAAACTATTTAATAATAAACCAGTGTAATTTTAACCTATACGGATGCATTGACAGCAATTTTTCCCCACCCCTTTTTTTTTTATTTACAAGTAGCCTGCTAACCCCCCCCCCTTTTTTTTTTCTTCTATACACTCTTTTTTTTTGTTTCATTCTGTAATTGTCATTAAATGCACGCACCAATAAAAAAAAAAAATTTTTTCATTTGCTAGTAATTGAAACATTCAAATAACAAGTGCAATGTTTAAAGTCTCAATGGCCAATTAGTATCCATATGTAATACGCCAATAATGTGCTTTGATTTACTCGATCAACAAAGCAAAAGAGATTATTTTGAAGATCATCTGCTCAAGTATCATTCAGCAGACTTATCCTTGTGTACCACAAATGATAAACATAAATGTCCCCCCCTTCCCTCATTTGCTCTTTAACGACATATTCTTCTTCTTATGTCTATTCTCTACCGAGCGAATTATCAAGTATATCCAACATATCGCACTTTTAGGATTTAACATCTATATCTAGCAAGATGAAACAAGAATAGTCTAAGCAATAGAGAGCAAATCAAGCTCTTTTTCAATGGGAGAAAAGATAACTTTTCATCTATTGTTGTGCAACAAATTACTGAGAAGTCATAAGTTCAAAATGGATTCTATAATATATTAGAGGCAGTAATATTATATATGTATGCACTTTGCACTGTCTTAAGCCTACCTCTTTTTTTTTTTACAAGAACAAGGATAATAAAAAGTATATTGAAAACCATGATGTCTATTGCTTACAATAAAAGTCAGCTATAATAACCTATCATCTATAAGGAAACATGCCCCCCCCCCCATAAGGGGTTGACCAACAAATACGTAAAATGCAAAATGCAAAATGCCGATCCCTTCAATTCAATGTAGTACCTGACAGGTACTTTTGTCAATGTCATTGGTACAAACTATTTTCTTTTTTAGCTTGTAAGACCCTTTTATGGCATTTTCCAACTCAATCAACTTGACTCATTTATGGGTTTACAACAACAACCATTTTGCTTCCCTGTTCAAACGCGCGTTGCCATTTTTCAAAAGTTTTGATTTGTTTCTGTTGAATTCTCGAATTTCTCGAATTGAAATACAGAAAACCATAAAATCAGCAATTCTTTAGTTATCCCTAATTCGCAATTTACACTTTGCAAATACCATTCGCTTATCACTTATCCAGTTATGAACTTTCTGTGGATTAATTCGATTTAAAATTCGATTAGAATAAGAATAAGCTTTATTGATTAAATAGAATAATGTATAAAATAGATAGATTTACATAGATGATTCATTTTTCTTAAAAAAAAAAAAAGAAAAGTATTTGAAGGAAACAAAATATACATTATACATCGCATGCATCAAGTACAGGTGCCTGGATTACGACAAGACTAGCCATCGTGTTTGACTTTAGCAAGTATTGAGCCTGTGGACCTAAAGCGCTTGTGAAGTCATGCTGATAAGTAGAGCCTGGTGTTGAAGGTACACTGTAGGAGGGAAGATTGAGTCTGGACATGGATCTTCCGACAACCACAAGATCGTGTTCTTCCAGAGGTTTCTCGAGTTGATTCAAAAGTGAAAGACCGTGTGTTTCATGAGAAGGTCCGTATTGAAGTATGACGTTAGACGGGATGGATGACACAAAGATAGAAGCCAGGTTATCTATACCTTCCTCTTCGATCATAGGGGAAGCAAACCCTTGATCCAAGGCAGTTTGTATTGAGTCTGATGTAGCATAATGCTTGGATGTATTGTTCTGATGGCTTTTGAGAACAATGACTGGTGTCTTTGAGTGAAAATGAAGGCGAAGAGCAAAGATTAAGGCAGCATGACCATCACCATCAAGATAGCCCTCCAGTAAAGGTACAACAATTCTTGAGGGTGTCGATTGGGGTTGTCGAGGGATGTCATTCTGAATCTGTCCAAAACCTCGGTCTATAAAGAAACCTGTGACACAAGGAATACGGAGAAAGGCTTGATGAACAAAATCTGCATCCATCACTTGATAAGCAGCCTCACTTAAAGGGAAGGCTTGGTCTTCAACAATAGTATGTTGAGAATAGTTTGAAATAGGGAACAAAACGATGTCTGCTGAAACGGATTGGCTGTAATTGGCTACTGTATTGACAAATTTAGATCGCATCTGGAAGTCAAGGTGAGTCCCCAACAATTCCACTCCTCCACTAAGATTGGTAAAGGTACGAAGCACACTCAAGACAGGATCCTGGCGGGATGTTTCTTCCATATCCTTTAGTTTCATCACATCAGATGTACGCTGAGTTAGTTCAAGTAAACGTATGGCGTGCACGTTGAGCTGATGTCTGCCTGACTTGGCTAATGGATCAGGTGTTTCTTGTTTAAGCAGACGAATGAGTGACATGATGGAGATTGCTCCTTCGATCCGATTAATCATAGTGACCAATGAAAAGTTTTGTCCGAGTTCCACATGTGAAGTAGCCCGACTGATGTCTTTTCCAAATGATTGATGATCCAGATCCATTTTTGCAGCTGTAGCCCTTTGATAACTTTCGGGATATAACCACATGACTACGGGTGTTGTCATGAAAGTCGTAATCAATGCCATGGCTACCATAATAACAAATACTTTTTTTTTTGGGAGGAAATGACAGGTAAGTATAGAATAAGTTGCCTTTTCTTTTTTTTTTTATGAGAGAGTGATTGCCTACCTTGATCATTCAGTACACCAGCATCATGACCAATATTCAATACGATTAATTCCACTAGACTAAAATTTTCATTGGTAACAATAAGGTTAAAGATGATTGGATCAAAAATTAAGTTGGTTTTGCAACCTTATTTCTTACCCTTTACAGCTCATCAAAAATCCAACAGTCAATGATTCTCGAGTTGTCATTCCGGAAAATTTGGCAGCTCCTGCACATCCTGCAATCTTACCAACACATGCTAACACAATCACAAGAATCACATAACCCCATACAGGTCCGCTATCAAGTAAACCAATCTGTGTCTTGAGGCCTGACAATGTAAAGTACTTTTTTTTTTCAAAATGATTAAATTCACACAAATCAATGTTTAACAGAATCAGTCGTATTACTCACAAGTGGCAAAAACACAATATTGACAATATCTTCGATTTTCTCGGTAATCTTTACAGCAAGACCATGATCATGAGGAATAATCACACCAGCTAAAAACCCACCAAAGATAGCATGGACACTAATCACAATTTACTTTTTTCGTTAGTATATCAGACAAAAGTAGGATTCAAACTCGACTTACCCAAACACATCAGTGATAAAGGCAGAAATAAGTACGATCAATAAAGTGACAAACATCAGTAAGGGAGATGGCCCTCTCTCAAAGGAATCTGTATAAACGGCTAATTTGCGATAGAGTGGAGCAATCACGACAATTAAAAAGATGGAATAACCTGCTGTTGCCAAAAACACATAAAGTGCCTCAAGTCCACCTGAAGAGTTCAACAAAGCAACCACAAGAGCTAACAGTACCCTATTTGTATAGATTGTTTTTGTTTAGCCTAAAGATCAAATAAACAGGATGTCTCATCTACCATGCTACACAATCGTTCAAAAGACCTGCTGACATAGTGATTGCTCCCACTTGAGTACGAAGCAATTTGAGCTCGGCTAAGATACGTGCAAGAACAGGAAATGCCTAACAACAAAGATAGAGAGAGAGTCAAACTCTGAATCTGTCTACTTGCTTTCATTCTCTTACTGTAATAGCCATTGCTACACCCAAAAACAATAGGAAGCTAGAAAAAGGGATTGTATCATCATTCTGTAGACGATAAAGACCCACACTGACCGCACAACCTAAACCAAATGGCAAAGCCATGCCTGCCAATGCAATAGAGAAGCTCTTTTTCCAATCACGCTTAACAATACGAAGGTCTACTTCCAGACCCACTTGAAATAAGAAAAACACCAGACCCATGGTGGCCACCAAATTAAGAAAAGGCAAAGAAGCTTTTGGGAAGATGGTTTCCCTAAAATTAGGTATTCTTCCGAGTACGGAAGGACCCAAAATGATACCACCAATCACTTTTTTTTTAAAAAAAAAAAATTGAAGCATTAGGATACACATTTTTCAAGAAACCAACAATAACTCTTTTCTCCTTGTTTCTCTTTACCTTCAGCAATCACTCGAGGTTGACGAATATAAGCCAGTGGGATGGCCAATACTCTACAGAACACCAATATGATGACTGTCTATCATGTCGAGGTTTTTTTTAGGATTTTCTTTTTTGAGCTCTTTGTTTTTTGATGTTAATCAATGTAGTTTTACCTGTATAATAAATAGAGTGATAGGATTGGCTGTATTGACTTCAGAAGGATCTAGCCCTGAGAATATACCTGCTTGAGGAGGAGCTTTTGTGTCCATAGAGAACGATAAATAGAGAAGAAAAAGAAGAGAGAGGAAAGAGATAAAAATCAATTGTTGATTTTGTGGAGTATTTATTTCAAACTGTTGGTGTAACTTTGTGGAAAACAAGATGACTATCATCATTTGACATATTTAATTTTGCAAGCAAAAAAAAAAAATCATTTCAATCTCCATTGAGCTCTTTTCAGCTTGCTATATAATTTTTTTTTATGCGATTACTTACTGCTTATTTTGGAATAAGAAAAAAAAAAAAGTGCCAAAATGAGATGATTTTTTCCCTTTTTCTTTTTTTTTTTATTTTGTTTGTTTCTTATTGAGTGAAATGACAGATACATTAGGTTATGCTTATGGTGCCACTGTTATGGCCGGTGGTGTTGTTGGTTATGTAAAAGGTAATGCTTATGAATATGTGAGTGTGTTTTGAATAAAATCGACTTATGCTATGACAAAAGCTGGCAGTACCGCGTCTCTTGTAGCAGGTGTTGTGTCTGGTGGTCTTGCCATTCTCGGTGCAAACCAAGTCTCTCGCGATCCTAGAAATGTACTATTGTCATTTGTTATCAGTCTTGTTCTACTCTTTGTTATGGGCTCGCGTTTCTATCGCGGTAGAAAGTTTATGCCTGCTGGACTTGTCAGTTTACTTAGGTAAGTTCTTCTCTTCCATAGTTTGTATGATAGTTTATTGACATTCCTCTCTAAAAGTCTTTTGATGGTGATTCGTTATGGTAGTCGTTTATATAGTCAAATGCAATCATAATAAACATATTTGTGTGTGTGTGTGTGTGTGTTTATTCAAATGTAATTAAGCCTTCATCTGCATGAATGATGATTTTACTACCTGTAGGAGAGGTAATATAGATAGAATTTGACTTGTTTTCGGGTGATAAATTGAGAACATGACCAGGTGGTAAGAACATCAAGAAGTTACGAATTAACCAAGGCTTTCCTTTAAATAGTGCTGTAACGCGCTCCAAGACTTGTGGGGTATTAATCCTAATACAATAAAAAAAAGTGAATAACAACACGAGTACCCATCATAGAAAAAGACACTCACTTTTCTGATCTAAAGTCTGTCATAATTTCTAGGAATTGGTGATAAGTTTGAGGTGGTTCGTCATTCTTGATTTGCTCTAAATAGCCCACTGCATCCTTCATTTCCACTGGCTTTGCTTCCATCAGTTTTTTAGAAGGTTCTCTTGCGTGATCAGTCAAGATAGAAGATAATATTTGCTGTCTATCTTTACCAAATAAGCCCTCAATGACACGAAGTACCTATAACAAAAAGAAAGTTTGCAGATGAGTGATTATGATAGACACATAGAAAGGAAAGATTTTTTGTTTACCTCTTCTATGTTTTTATCATCTTTTGATTTTGCTATAGAAGACATGATCTCGCCTATCTGCTTCGATTCCTCTGTTACTCCTTCCTCTTCTCTTTTTCCCTCCTGTTCTTCTTGATGCTGGTGATCACCTCTAAGTACTGTTCTAACCCACATCAATAGATGCTGAGGCATGCCATTCTTGTCTACTAGTTTCGCCCACCCAGTCAATATCAATGCTCGTTGAAGATCCTCATTCTGTGCAAATTTGGCTAAAAGAGCGCGTCTCCAAGCATCCACTTTTCGTTGATCGTACCAATCTCGCTCATGTTCTTTAGTGATAGGTAGCTTTTGGCTGAGAAGTCTGACTTGTACTGCTGTCCATTGACTGATAGGGTCACCCGAATCAAGACAAAATTTGGTATAAGTATCTGGTTGATGTAAGAATTTAGTGCCTGTTAGGTAATGAATCACAGAAGCCCAAGCATGGTCATCAATGTGCAATAAGACAAGCTGAGCTGTTGTTTTGGGGGTGTCTTTATCGAGTTTGGTATTGCGCATATAGTCATCGGCCAGCATACGACGCCAGTGTGGATACTGAGTGCAAAGAAGTTCATAACTATTATTCATGACGTCTGACATTGGGCATTGTTCACCTGTCAAAGTACCTGGTTGTTTATTGTCTGCGTCAATACTCAACACAAATACAGTGTCCTGCCGAAAGTCTTGATGAATACCACCATATGGCTCGGACACTGTGTCTGGTACAGGTGAACTGACTTCATCTTGATCGTCTATAATGAACTCATTGGTAAACTCATTTGCCACTGAATTAGATGCTGCCAAGTTATTGGTCATTAGTGCGAAAGAAAAAGGGCAGAGGAAAAAGGGGGCGTGAAAGCAAACAAGCACAATAACGCGTATCAAGAAAATGGCTTTTAAAAAAAAAAAAAAAAAAAAAGAGGGCCAAGCTTGAAGGGAAGAAAAGACCAGTGTATGATAGGTAAAAAGAAAAAAGTGTGTGCTGAATGAAGGAAAAAAAAAAGTTTTAACACACAAAAGTTTAAAGTACGTCATACAAAATCTCAACAAAGCTTAAAAGAAACATCATAACTCTATTTTCTGCCTAAAAAACCAATGATTAATCACCTCTTTGAGTTCATTTCGATTTAAGCTGTAGGCAGAGCATGTTATTGTTGTCTAGTAGGAAAAAGAAAGTAATTCGACCTCTTTAGTAGATCATTCTATTGATTTCATTTTGGCTTATGATCCTTGGTTTGTCTTATCATTTTGACTCAAGTTAGTTGCTTTGATCTTACAATAGAGAGAATCATTAAATCATGCTTAAACAGTTGCTGATTGCTTGTTTCGTGGCTGATACATAATACAAAGACAGTCAATACAAAATCCATTTTAATGTCTTGCTTCATAAATTCTTTTTTTTTCTTTTGACAATCTCTCTATAGATGTTAGTCTTCAATCAGCTACACTTTGTTTCCTCTTTTTGCCAAAGTGTTGCTTAAAGAAGCGAATAGGTATATATCCTCTATAGAAGGAATAGCGAATTGCTTTAATTTCAACCAATCTCTTTTTCTTTCAAACCCACCCAGCAACAACATAAAAATGATATCTGTCAAAGTGACTCTTTTAGCTATCTCGAGTTGAAAGAGAAGGAGAATCTTCATTATTTGGCACTACTTGTACAATGCTTAGACTTGTTACTAAGCACTTGATTGTAAGGCCATAATTGAAAATTTCTTCTCTGTATTATAGTGTTTCAAATGCACTAGATAATTGCCATGAGTTTCTTATGTTTTCAAAACGATTCGTAATTGTCTAGCTTTACTTCATGCATAAAAGAGGCTTCCTTTTCCAGAACAGGATAGAGTTACACAGAACCGTCAATCCTCTTTTGCCCTGAATTATAAAATCAGCATTTATAGATTTGATGGCTATTCTTCAGGATAAAGGTAGGTAAATCCAACGCTACCGTTGTTCATGTACTTGTCTGCTTTTATATTTCATCTCAGTTCTTATGGATAAATAAGTTCTCTATCACTGCTTTTCATCTTGAATGTGAGTGCCCCTCAAGCCGCCTTTATATGCCGGATATAGTCTCTTTCCACAGAATGCTTTCAATCAAGTCTACAATTAGAACAGTTTGAAATGACAACAACAACAAAAAAAAAAGACAGAAAACTGCCAAGTCAATAGAATACAACAACTTTTCACAATAGAAGCGATCTAACAAATGTGTTGAATCCTCTTAAATAAGATATTTGCGGTCGAGAAGTATTTTCCCAAGCATTCAAAAACCTTTTGTGCATAATGATAATCATCTTGAAATCAAATCGCTGACCAGTGTCTTTTAATCATGTCGAGTTCTTTTTTTTATCGCTTTGGAACTATCAAAAGAGTTCAACAAAAAGAAACACATTTCTTCAAGACTTGTTTTGAAAGCGCTTTGGCTTTAAAAGCTACACAAGTGGTGCTAGCTCTATTGAAAGGTCGACCAATACATTGCCACGTTTCCTTTTGTTTATAAAGCTTCTCTAAAAGCCAAAATAACTATGGCTCCCATTCATGATATTCGATATCTTGCTCTACAGCGATAAAAGCTTGCAGATAGTTTTATAGCCATCTCGTCAAACAGAGAACTCTAAACAAAAGTGTATTTGCTGCTTGCCAAAAAAAACAGAAACAAAAGGAAAAGGAAAAAATTAGGAGAATGAAAAAAAATCGGTGAATTTAATATTTATATAAAATTATTAACCACAATTTGGCTAAAGCTTTTTAATCAAGGGTATATAAATCCCAATTTTTTGATTGCAAGTGCCAAGTCTTTGACCTCTGGCACATATTAAAATTGGAACGATACAGAGAAGATTAGCATGGCCCCTGCACAAGGATGACACTAAATCTCTGAGAAGGATGCTCTACGGAGCACAATTTTTTTTTACTTCTGAGCTCGTTCAAAACTCCAAGTTTGTTTAGCAATGCTATGACTTATATACAAAACACCTTGAGTTTTTACTTTAAACATAAGGCAACTCTTTCTTTTTTTTTTACTCTCAAAACACATTTTTGTTATCAAAGTTCCGAACAATTTATTAAATAAAATTCTTATAAGAATACAGCTATCTTTGAATACTACATCAAGAAGAGATGCTAAAGTGCAAACCAAAACGAGCTTATGCCAACATGATCTTTACCACGGCTCGAAAATAGCATTTAAATTCCGCTAAGATATGAAATAGGCAGGACTGCCGTGTCTGGTCGTTACTGCACCAGTAATAAGCCAATAAAAGTTGTTATGACCATCGCTCATTTAAGCTTTTGCATACAATGCTTTTTGATGAGTGAGCTCATAAAGAACATTACTAAAAATTACAAAACATCAAAATTCACTCTTTCTTCTGCCAAAGAGATTCAACAAGAAAAATTCAGTGATTGCAAGCTTGTTTGACTACAAATAAGAAACGAAAGTGAGTCAGACAATCAAGCTAATGAAGTAAGATTTGTCTCAGGAACGAAGCCAGTAACGCCTTGCAATTCTTACAAGGACCAGGAGTTCGCTTAAGCAACGCTGTTAGAAAAGGAAATGAAAGACATGCTCTCGAGTAACATCGTTCTAACTGAGCAATTTAAGGCCTTCTGACTTACTTGACATAATGGAGAAAGTCCTTCTGAAAACGAAAAAGTGCCCCCTTTATGAAATCAAGTTTGTGGTTCCAAGGCAATATTTTTTTTTATGTAAAACCTATCAGCAGTATACATTTTGAGGCATATGAAATAACTTACCCCCTGCTATAAGCAAAAGAAAGTTTGTTTTTTTTTTGGGAAGGGAGACCAGAAAAAGTACCAAGATCAAATTTGGTTGTTATCGTTTGTCTATATAAATCAAGCATTTGATCCCATTTGTCCTTTCAAAAGCTTAGCTTTCTCTAAAGAAAGAAAACTGTTCACCTTAGAAGGTTTCTTGTTATTGTTTCCTCAGCAATGAATTTGATAATATTTTTTGGTGAATAGCGTTCACTCCACATACAAAACAATCTAACGTGTACAACTCGATGCCAAACAAGTAGTCTAATATTGAGATAAAAACATGTTACATCCATATCAAAGGGGTCTTTTAATATGTGTTGGCGATCTTTAAAGGGAATCACTAAGCTGCATTGATTGCTCTAACACAATTTGAGTTATTGTCAAAAAAGGAATTTTGGGCAACAGTAATAGCAAAGAACAACTTTTCTCTTGCAAAAGACCGGCAAAAGAAGAAAAGCGAGCAGAGCCACTTTCCCCCTATAAGTTCAAAACCATGACATTTCTGTATTAATATCAAGTGTGTATCGCAAGATCATCATGAATGAGAAATACCGATTAACAAAATACAAAACATAGTAACATTTGGACTCAACGCGCTGCCAAGAGCGAAAAGCGTATCAAGACATACGAAGATTTTATCATACAGAAGGTAAAAGCTATTTCTTATCTTGACTCATAACAGCAGCACCCATAAACCTCTATCTTCACTCTATTTAGAAAAACAGAGAGAAACTAAAACAAACTACATCCAAAGATATTGCTGCTGAGAGTGCTCCTGGTTCAAGTCGAGAGCGACCTTTTGAAGATATAAGTTCCCGAGAGCGAGTTGAAGACAGTAAAAAGTTAGCAATATCTGTTGGAGGTCAATCTGCAAAGCCTCTCGGTAAGCCTCTGAAGATCAAATCTATTACAGACACGAGTTGGTTTTGATGAAGAAAAACAGTCTGCAAGTCGCTGAAGCAGAAGCAGCATTGTCATGTCAAAATTTCACTACTGTCAAGAATGAAGAGGATGTTTAGAATGCGTACAGATGTTTGCAAGATAACAAGAATGTGGTGATAAGCTTGTACCACAACTCCAAGATGAAAAAGGGCGACATGAAAAGAGAAATGTTTATGAAGAAGTCGAAAGACCGTGTTTGTACTCGAGAATGTCTTTAATTGAATCCTAAGGTAGAAGCAGTTGTTTATGATGATTGGTGATAAAGGTATGCGTGTCGGCTCCAGAATTAAACGACACTTGCGTTATGGTGGTACTCAGAAACAGGATAACCATACCCATTGTATAACAGTCATCATTACCAACGGAAACAACACGTCGCAAACCTGTGTCTATTGCTTTCACAAACTTCAACATCTAAAACAGCTCATACAAGCGAAAGACAAAACAGCGTATAGAACATGAAAGGCGCATTCCACTGTTTGAACCCTGAATGCCCGTTTGTCAGGAATGGTCTTAATATAAATGCCCGCGACAAACTGTCTGCCCTTGCTATTGCCATTTCCGGAATTACAACTTTGCTCTTTCAGCAAACTCTCCCTGCTTTCTCTCGAACCATCAGTCACTTCAACATTGGTTTCGATCACAAAAGGCATCCTCTTGTACATGAAGCGTAATGAACGAAGCTGTAAGTGTTACATAAACTTTATCTCTCTCACAGTATTAGATCTTCTCTCCCCCCAGACATGACAGCCCTGCCATGTATTTTCAAAAGGTTTCACCCAAAGACTCTTGCTTAAACATCAGTAAAGTATAATTTCAAGGCATTTTAGAATTTTATTGATGAAAAATTAGTTGTTGTCTATTGCAAAACACTCAAATTCGAAATCCATTAAAGTCGATTAGTATTTTGTCAGTGCAAGCTGAAGAGCTATACAAGAAAACCGACTACTCAGATAAGAAAAAACAAATACAGGTGAATGGTAGTTAGTTTGCAATCCTTCTTATTGGTATGAGAGCGCTGAGCAAAAGTAACCATTGTAAACGATCTAGGCCAAACTATTTTTTCATGCTAAGGATGGGTTGTTTTCTGTTTTATTATTAGTCCAAATTGATACAGAAAAAGGATAAACCAACTTCATTTATAAAAAGCGGTACTCATTGCTTGTCTTATCTTGAGTCTTCTAGTGAAGAAGACGAAGATGAAGAGACCTTGCTCTACAAGGCGGTAAAAGAGGGCCAAGAATGATGTTTGTCAAGACTTGGCTAAAGCGACAAGAAGAGATTTGCATGAACCTCTGATCGAAGAGTCATTCGTTGACTAACATCTGTTGGATTCTATTGAATGCATAATAATGAACAACAATGTAGCCCTCTATTTCCAAAAGAATAACATTCACTAACCTGATTATACATTTAGGCCTACTGGCGCAACGCCATTAGGCAATAGTAAGCTGTTTAGTAGCAAGATCATTGGCATACATCAACGCTCAAAACCGGACTTCTATGTTGCAAAATACATCAAAGGCTGTAAGGTTAGTTTCTTTGCTGCAGAAGTTAAAATGCCAGGTACTAACTCTTCTCAAATGCTCAGCGACATAGCAAAATTTGCTCTGGGGTATAGGCGTATAGTTAGCGAGCAGGTGCTACAGAGACCTCAGGCTTCCAAACCTTTGACCTTATGGTTAAAGGTAAGATTCTCTCATTCACATCACACTTTTTATAGTAAACTCATATGAAAAGCTGAGACTATTGAGAGCTACTTTAGAAATAATACTAATTGCTGAGTGACAATAGATGACATTTGAAAGCTAATCTGAGAACTGGGAGTGTGGTACAAGAGAATCCCATATGTGTTGATGTGAGCACATTCAAGTTTCAGCATCTGGCAATAAGAATCTATATATGTACAATCAAATAAACCATCAAGATAATAACATCACAAATGAACTCAATCCGAGTCAATTCTACTTGAACACAACATACAAATTGAATTCAATAAGGTTCTCTCACTAAGAGCAACAAGGACAAATCACTCAATAACATAACTCTGCAATATAATCCCTAAAAGGGCAAGAGAGTAATGAGAGAAACGCAATCATAAATTGGTTCACTGACAAGATGTTGATGGCTACGACATGTAATAATTTATATGAAGATCAGAAGAAAGAAATGAATCTTGAAGCTACTGATAAATCTATTTCTTAAAAAAAGGGGAGAATCCATTCAATTTTTTTTTTACACACTAGCTTTTGTTCAGTCATTTCTAGAAATAGTGTATTGATTGACCAAATATTATAATCACTTAAAATTGTGCTAAGAGCCGCATGTTTTACAGCCAACAATTCTCATGCTAAAGTAATATCACGTCAACTCTGTATAAATATGGCTTAAAAGCTGATCTTATAAGTATGACACCAAATGGTACACAAAAGAACCAAAAAAAAAATAGGCTGACTATCTAGAAGCAGCTTCTCTATTCTTAGGAATAAAATAGTGTTATTATAGCTTTCAAGACCATGAAAAAACTCTTGCTTCGATATAGAAAGCCCTCCTCCCCCAATTACTAATAAAAGCAAAGACATTATGGCTATTGTACATTTATTACTTAGATATTAAGATAGTGCCAAGTTTCATTTTGTTTAGTTTTGGTACATTGGTATTCGACTTTGTACTGCTGACGTGTTATTCTGTGTTCTCAATCAGAAAAGAAACAAACCTTCGCACGTCATCGATTCAATAGAGTGTATGAAAGAGGAGGGGAAGCTTGTGCACGCTCTCTCTGCCTTTTTTTTTTCCTTTCTAGATTTAAATTTACTTTAAAAGGAGACACTTGTTTAAAGATCAATTATAATAGTAAGGAAATACGATCTCTGCGTAATCTAAAGAAAAGAAATCTTTAGATCAAAAAACGAGTGAACAAGAAAAAAAGTTACATCTCGTACTACTGCTACAGAAAAATGAAGAACTTATTTTTCATTCCGATCATGTTGACTTAAATCGGCTTTGATATATTCATATGAAAAGAAAAAAATCACTCAATTGAACATGGATAAAATCCATTACTTCGATATAGTTTCCTTGTTGCTGATGTCATATTTAACAAAGGAGCACTTGAAGAAATGTATTTACTGTACGTACAATTGTGGGCTTTGACAGCCTCATTTTTTGCTGACGTTTCCATTCCTTTTTTATTCATTGTCTTGTGTCCCCCCTTTTTTTTTCTTTAAATGCGGTTAAAGACAGCCCAATAATGATAAGCAAAGCTTGTTATTTCTCAAGAAAAAAATAAAAAAGAAAGGCTTATTCAGTAAAAACAATCCATTCAATCGAGATCAGAAATTGTAAAAAAAAATATATACATTAGAAAACCCGAACAAGACAAGATCATAGATTAATAATACAGTGCTGACAAATTAAATTAGATTTGTCACAGCTTGTGAACAAAGCAACATTGAAGTCATGAATCCTTACTGATTTCTGATACCATAACTTTTGATCTCTAGCTAATAGATCCAGAAGAAGTTTTCAGTTGGATGAGAGTAATAGAAAGAAAAGAAGCCCTTCTTCTTTTTTTTAAAAACTGTACTTTACTCCTTGTCCTCCCCGCTTTAATGGATTCTTTTTTTTTTAAAGAAAGAGAAAGAAAAAGACAGATCAAAGGGAAAAAAGAGAACAAGAGAATTAGACACAAGTTAGCATGTTTTGCTATACAGATCAAGTAATCATTAAGAGAAATATAACTCGTGTGCATATTACTGCCTTCCACAATAAGACTGAAGATTGCGTGGCACATCCTTTTTCGAAATCAATAGAAAGGACGGCGCATCTTAACAGTATCTATGTGCATGGCTAAATGAAACCGGCAACTGAAACTCGGACTGATATTCACCCTGGCCAATAATCAATTACCAAGCCCTCCACTTATTCATATGTAAGCTATTACAATTGTAATTGTAACTGTTATAAATCATGACTTGAATCAAATGGAAAACAAAGAATCTCGTTTTCTGATCCAAATCACACGCACCCAAATTTCGCAGAGAGAAGGGAAAGAAGAGAGAGGGGAGATGATTTTCTTGCATTACTGATAACCCTATATGTTCAGTCACCTTCCTCTCTTTCTTCTATTGTGGTAAAAATATATATAAATATACTTCTCTTGTGTTGAATCGCCGCAATGCTCTAAAAAATCTTTTCCCGAATTCTTCAAGGCGATGAAACTTCCGCTTAAGTGTTGATTTCTACACAGCAAAATTATCTCATGGTTATGTTGAACGACTGAAGTGAAAGACAAAGATGATGTACTTGCTTTGTCGAATGGATTTTTGATTTACACATTTCTCTTTGTTCTCCCTTAAAAAGCAGCAAAGTAGTCCTTACCTTGATTTGAGTTGCGGGGAGAGAGAGTGGGGAGGAGGAGGAGGGGGGGGGGGAGGAGGAGGAGTAGAGAATACAAATCACACAAGGCAGGAATTATGAAAAAAGAACCTTCTGACACAAGAGAAAATAAACCATTTTCTTTAACTCTCCGCTTTTGGCAAACCATGATGAAATATGGGTGATGTTTAGCCGTAAGGAAATTTGCAGCTAAATCGGCGCCGGCTCCTTCTTTACACCGGGCATCTGCTTTTCCGGAAAAGAGTTCTTCAATCCCTTTTTGATCTATAAAAACCCTATCTCTTGTTCGTATCAAGAAACCTTTTTCTTTTTACTTTCTTTTTGATTCCTTTTTTCTGTATAAATACCTTTTCTCTTTTTTACTTGATCCGCTCTTTTTTTCACTTTCATTTTCTTGTTTTGTTTACATTATATCTTTTTTTGTAAGTCAAATAAATCCCAAATCAACATAGTCAAGCGTTGACTTGTTTCGATCTTTTAGACACATAAGCGAATTCCATCTGATAGATAAAAAAAAAGAAAGTACATTCGATAGAACACAAAAAAGAAAATGAATGTCTCAGCCTTAAATACACCAACTACACCACCTTATGATTATCAACATACACATCATCGTCATGCAGAGCTAAGCAATGAAAATTGCCATCAGCGATTATTTTTTGATCGCCAGCCTTCCCCCGAAGATATAGTACATCACAGTAGCAGTAACGACAAGGGTGAGCCAATTGTCAGTGCTTTTCGTCGTGTCTCTCCTGTTCATACAATGCCTTCTCCGCCTGAGCTTTTACTTGATACTTCTGAAGATGAAGAAGAAAGCATATCATCTTTGGCTACTTCTAGCTCGTATAGAAAGCGTAAATCAATTCCTCATAAATCACCCTCTCATCATATGGTAGACAAGAGTGTTGTATTTCAACTAAACGATAATCACACACCTCAAGTGCTCTGTAGAGGAGGAGGCATTCTTTGGTCACTTCGCCAACGTGTATCGATGGCAAGGCACCATCGCAAAACTTGCAGTAAAAATAGACTCTCGGCACCTCGCCCAGAAAGACGCGTGAGACCTATGCAAATTGAGATACCCCGACACCATTGGTCTAAAGACAATACCATTTATGACGATCTCGTCTTACCTACACATCATGATTGGCAGTCAAAACCATCAGATACATCATTAAAATCAGAAGATACATCAAACCCTATTGAGCAATCTACTACTGACCATTCAATGGCATCCTGGCAGGAAGATGAATCGACTAAATCCTCACATCGTAAGAAACCTGCTGCTCGTCGCAAAAACTCACAAAATCAAACTGCTTCAGGAAGACCTTCTCGTGTTAAGGGCCCATGCCAAGCTTGTCATGAGACATCCGATGGCTGTATGCGCAAAGCTTTCAATTGGCCTTTCCCTACGAGTACCATATTCAATGACAAAGGCAAGCCTTTTGTCTATCTCTGTAACAAGTGTGGTTTAAGGTAAGAAAAGACTTGTCTAGGCCAAAGAAAAAAAAAAGGCTGATTTTATTTATTTGTTTATTATTTTTGTACAAATTTAGATACAACAAAAGTGGTGGTTGTGTTTGTCGCCATTGCCGCTGGGTTCTCTGTAAAGAAGAGAAGCGCAAAGCCATGCACCTAATAGATCAGATGCGCCAGTCTCGCCCTGATGGCCAAGTGGATCCCGAAGAGGATATTGAGCTTTTCTTCTGTACTCCTAAATATTGGAATTGTGGTCGTCCTTGGAAAGTTGGATGGATTCTCAATAGCCAGCATGATGCAGAAGACGAAGAATTGATGATGGGCCATTCTCCTTCTCTCAGTGAAGCCACACTTTAAACTATCTGTATGCTTGTTATTTATTTCTTGTCTATATGATTTTCTATGTAAACTTTTTTTTTTGTTGCTATTTGTTTGTTATTCGCCATCCCCTTTTTTTTTCTTTGTCCTTTTGCTTCTAATATACGCTCATTTTTGTACATAATAAAAAGAAGTTATCTTATTGCTATATTTCATTTAAAAAACAAAACTAAATATGATTTACTGTAATTAATGTTGTTGCCAAGAATATCCCCGCCCCTCTCCCCCCTCCCATGTTTCTTTCAATCCCCCCCCCCCCAACAGATCAAGCCATAATACAAAATTGTCTATTAATGGAATGGGACCTGACCTTGTCATGATGATAACCTTTTTCTTACTATATATATATACATTTGTCTATATTGATGTGTCACATTGAATCATTTGGCCTACAAATACTCAAGCCAACACGTGGAATAATCGGATTTATTGAATTTCCATACTTTTCTTTTTTTTTTTTTCTCTCTCTTTATGATCTCGGCGGCAATTCCCGGGCAAAAAAAGTTAAAGAAAGGGAAATTTGTGTTGATCTTGGTTGAGTGGGATTGTTGACCAAATCTTTTTTTTTATTTTTGTTCGAAAAAGAGCAATTCACTTCTTTCAAGTTATCTGGTGGGTATCAAAAGCGGTGTCTATCTTGCTTTTTATTCCAATTGATATAGACTTGATGTCATACTTGTGATTTAGATCAACGACCGAGAGGAGTACAGACTCCCTAAAGCTTAACTTCCCTTCAATGACAAAGAAAAATAATGAAATGCACAAAGAAAACGCTGTAAATGAAGAAGTGAAACTAGAAGCACAAGTTTTCTCGAAAAGCGAGATTGTTGCTGAATGACCTCTTTTCTTGTCCAACGAAAGATAGTCCTTGATCTTTCAGTCGGAGAAGATAATTCTCATGCTATAATGATATTCGTCTAATCTTTTTAATGGACTACAGAAATCTTTCGCAACCTGTATATATTCTCAAATTTCCATTCGAAATAGAGGTAGCATCAAGTTGCTTTACTATTGAAAAGATGAGAAGGACACTTGTTATGATCGCATTAGATGTTGGCAACATTATATAAACTAAAATAAAGTCTGTAATGACTCCTTTGATCATGTACGATTATGCTTGTACCTCATCCATTTATGGTTTGCATTGTTACATTTTTCTGCAAACAGATAATCAGTTTATACAGATGGGGAAATGAAGGAGTATGTTCTCTCAAAAGCTGATAATTTCTTGCAGATTGAGAATGACTTAAAGAATAACTTAAGCTTTGTTTATTGTGACAGTAAGAGGTCCATTTATATCAGATACAGTCAACAGCTTATCACCATTTTTATGATCAACAATTTGCTCGGTAGCACCTGTACCACTAAGAGATACCTTGAAGCCAGAAGGATACATCTTCTTGGAGACTAACCAGCTAGCGTTGCCTGTGCCATCTAACTGAGCAACATACGCTTTCTTTGCATGCTCAAAAGTTTCAAGCTTAAATTCAGCTGTACATTCGTAAGTGGTAGGGGCATAACCATATTCTTGTATGTAATTGGCCACTGCACCTGCACACAAAGGCACTTGTTGTTGAATGCTCTTTAGAAAAGCTGAGGGAATAGAACCAGCCAAGTCGACTTGGGTAATATAGGTAATGGCAATACCAGCTTCTGTCTTGGCGATCTTCCAGCCCGATAGTATCAAGTTGGCACGAACACAACCAGAGATAGGAGGAACTGCATCATCTTCGACTGACACCATAACAATGTAGCACTCATCTTCAGAAATCTCGCGATAAGATGTAGCACACAAATCTCGAGGACTGACAGGCCATGGCGCCTTCATCTTGACCCAAAACAAAGACTCGTATCGACCATACATTTTCTTTATTTCAGATGTATCGTATTTTTCATCCCCTATTTATTTTTTGAAACAATGATTAGCTCATACATCTTTTGCAAAAGAGAAGAAGAAACTATGATGGCAACTAAACCCTGCTTACACATCTTTCTACAGCCAGGCAAAGTAGCAACAGTAGCTACTTGTTGAGCAGTAAATTGATGACCATTCAACATAGCTTCACCACGAACCAATGGGAAAGAGCTTGAGTCTACTGTCTTACTAAAGAGCTTGACACCTTCCTTCTCTTGGCTCATATGCCATCCATCCAATGAGCTAGAATATTGCTTCAATTGGTTCATGGCATCTTTTAGAGCTTGAGCGTGAGGATTTGTTACGGTCATGATATGTATTAAAAAAAGTTAAAAAAGTAGAAAGAGCAATGAGAATCAGATTATTCTAATGAGTTTAAATACAAGCTTCCTTGTGTTACTATTCCTCATATTGTGGGGGAATAGTCTTATACCAATAGTTGTTTTACTTGCATGTGAAAGAAAGGCAAATCTTCTTTTCATATGTCAGCAAACCGAGGGAAAAAAAAAAGAGAGAGGGATGACAACAAATAGAAAGAGCATCAGTTTACGTGGGAGAAACGACAACTTTCCTATTTTTATCAATTTTGCAGAAAAAAGGGGGGTTTTTTTTTATTATATAAAATAGACAGATATATAAAGCAAGAGATAATAATAATAGATGTGTAATAGTAGTAGTTAGTTATAATAATGATAATAAAGGAAGGGTATTACAATTATTGCTGTTCAATGATCTCTGGCTCTTGACATAAAACTTCACTCTTTATGTTATTGGGAACCGTTGTATTGATAGGTGTTGTGGGTGTACCAAAAGCATTCCAGATTCTAGAATACATACTGGATCGCTTGCTGTTGTAGTTACTACTATTAACAGATGTCAGTGATGTGACAGAGGAAGCATAGCTTTCGGTGGATCCTCTACGTTCACGTGGTGATGTAGGGGTGCTCATTCGGTTGGCCAACATAGAGAGAGATGCAGCAGAGCTTCTCTTGTTGTTGTAGAGCGATGCACGGCGCTGCAACTGTATTGATCCTCTAGGGCTGCTAATGGTGCCTGTTCCTGATTCAAATTCGGCCAATCTAACCTTTGTCTCTGCAAGGTATTTTTCGAGTTCACGACAACGGAGTTCACTTTCGACAAATTTAGTCTTGTACTCATCATCTGCAGTCTTGTGACTTCCCAGTTGCATTGTGTGTCGTCTATTGGCCTCTTTTTGACTTGTCAGTTTGCTAGGACCAAACAGGATTGAATGAGCAGCAAAGACTTCTTCAGTAAAAGAGGAGCGTGGCATGAAGAATGCTTTCTTCTCTTCTTCAAGCTCTTTGATGACATGCTCCAAACGCTCCATTTCTTTAGCCATGGCTAATTTTTCAAACTGGAGTTCGGCAGCTGTCTTCTTGGCTACCATAGCTACATCAAGCACTTCTTCTTGATCTTGTAGGATCTGGTCTCTTTCAGCTTGAGCATCGTCGAGTTCGCTTTCAAGATAGATAATTTTTTGTACAAGTGTGTTTTGTGATTCTTGCATAGATTGGATTTGAGCTGTGAGCTGTTCACAATGATGGTAAAGAGTCTCATATCGCTGCTTGGTTTCAAAATGATCAAGCTTGATGGCAACGAGTTCAGATGTTACATTCTGTAGTGTCATATCTATCTTCTTACGGTTCTCTTGTTCTTCTAGTAATCGCTTTTCGGTCTCTGACATGTCTTTTTTCTTTTCTAATTGTTGCTCTTTTTCTTCATCAGCGAGCTTAGGAGCAAGTGCACCTGCGATCAAAGCACCAAAATCGCCTGAGCCACGCAAGGAAGCAACAAAGGAATTGTATTGATCTTGACGCTTGTCGCTCATATGCTCTACGTTCACTTCGATACCTTCAGGTGCCATAGAGGTGGGAAGGGATGCAAAAATAGCAGCCGTATTTGGGGATGGCAATGCTGACGACAATGTTGTAGGAGATACATCGTCACTTTCAGAATGAGTGGTGGCGTTAGCCAATTTAACTTTGTATTTCTTAATACGTTTTTCCAGGACCGCATTTCGCTTAGCCAATTTTGACTGTGCTGCCTCTTGATCCACTTCGCGCATACGAAGTGACATATTGCTCTGTGCTAAAGCAGCATGCTCCTTTTGAAGCTGTGACATTGCAGTGACGAGATCTTCGATTTGTTGTTGCAATCTAGGGATAGTTTGAACTGAAGCAATTTTTTCTTTTTTCATTCGCCATGTTGTCATTGCAGCATGTGTGCGGCTCTTTTCTCTTTCAAGGTCATTGGCTTGGGTATTTGCGATGTGGTCTAGCTTGGCGACCATAGGATTCATCTTAATAATGTCATGTACAAGTGCACGTCCACCCTCATCGCTATTGACATAACAAGAGGAATGGAGTTCGGTTGAAGTCAGATAGTTGAGGACGTCCTCGTGTTGGTCAAGGGATAAAATGTGTGCCTCGTTTTTTTGCAACAAAAGAATGGACATGCGAATAACAGTCTCAACTACACCTTCAAGGAGAGCAATGTCGTATATGCGTGCTATATGCTGTTGACTAGAGATACAAGAGGTAAATATGGTAAGGTACCATTGAGAAGCGTACATGGAAGGGTAGATGGAAAGACGAGAGAGATGCTCATAAAGCTTAGGAAGTGTTTGAGCTAAAATGATTTTGAATTGTTCCAGACGAAGATGAAGGCCTTCCATATTGAGCATGTATAGACTACGCATATCGTAGGTTTCCATTAATCTAGCATGCACAAGTTATTTAGCTATTGCGTATTGACATCTGAAAAGATTAAAACATACCTTGTCAGCACACTGAAAGCTTCATTTTCTGGCATCTGTCAAATAGAGTTGAGTATCAAATTTGCAAATAAAATCCGAAAAAATTAAATGAAAGGTGACACACCCACAGGAATGATACTTACATAAATCAAAAGAGGTGATACTAGCTGAGCCATACCGGGAAGGTATCCCACACGAGCATCATAAAGGCTGTATGCTTTCAGGACACGCATAATACATTCTCGATCGTTCATCTCTTGAATGTCTTTCTCGATCATAGTATCAAAGGCAGAAGACTCATTCTTTAGCTGATCGTAGATAACGGCAGCTCGGCTTGCTTTAGAAGTTTGGCAGATAGCCTGCCATACAACACCACGAATGTCTTTGGGTATGTCATGGCCATGTGCAAGCTTTCTGAGTAGTTCAGCTCTAGCTTCGATTGAGTTAGCGTTTTTTATAAAGTTTTCCCAGAAAGGTTCTGTCGCAGTTGAATTATCTAAAAGTGGTGTAACAGTTGTGTCCATTGAAATTGATTTGGAGTCTGATTTTTGTTTCTCAAGAACTTTGATCAGGCATGTCTAACAATTATTTTTGTGTTAGGTTTCATTTACAAAGGTTCATATACACACAAAAAAAAGAAATCGAATGTTTTTATCAAAGTAAAGGTGAGAGGACAAAGGAACAGAGAGATTAGTGCAAGTAGCAATGAGATAAAAAAAATTAGCAGGTATATGTATGTGTGAAATGTTAATAAACAAGAAGGGAAAGTTTTTCAAGAAAAAAAAAAGAGGAGTCAAAAACATAGGAGCACTGCAGAAAAGGAGATAAAGAGAGAGAGAAAAAGAGAGAGGAAAAAAAAAAGGGGAGAGCAGGAAAGGTCAAGGACTTACTTGGCTTATCGCGTTTTCTTTTCTTTTTATTTCTTTTTCTTCCTTTACTGTATTTTTTGATTCAAGGCAAAGGGATGCAGGGATAGTCTGACCGTCTTTTCTTCTCTCTGCATGTGTTGAAGAAACTGATTTCTCTGGACAAACAAGTTGCGGTCTTTGGTTGATATCTTCTGACTTGGAGGGACGTAAAATCAAATCATGCTGAAGTATATGTGGTTGATGTTGGAAGTCTTCTAGTTTTTCTTGCCCTTGAGGTGTTAATAAAACTGGGCTTTCAAGGACAGTGGCTGCCATATTTAAACAAGGGGAAAGAAAGGGGAAGAGACTAAGGAAGGAAGGAAGGAAAAGAGAAAAAGAAAGAAAGAGGAAAGATAACAAGATGGAAAGAAAAGAAGAAAAAAAACCAGATTGTCCTTTTTTTTTTTAAACTTACTGATTTTTTTTCTAATTTTCGATAATAAAGAAAAAAGTGCGCTTATTTAGACAATTTTCACTCAGGTTGCAGAAATAGGAATACATAACTAGTTCATAAACCAGCTCAAGTCGGTTATGCAGTTCACAAAGGCATTTCTGCCTATCCTATTTTCTCTAATAAGGTTTCTTTCTTTTTTTCTTTTAAAACCTCGTTTTTTGTTCCTGTAACTTGAGGTCTAAATCAGTGAGATTCAGCCTTGATAGTCAGGCCATTTAGCTTTTGCTGGTTGAGGAAATTGAAAATCCGTCATGATCAGTCATTTAACATAGGTAGCTTGGTACTTTGTAGGGTGATAGTGCTATTGAAAACTTAAATGCAAGTGATATCCCTTCTTGTTGTATGGCTGCTCTGACCTATGTATTGCTTACTTTGTTTCAAGAAAACAAGGTGATGTGGATGACTTACTCGAAAAATATGTTATTAATTTTTTTATAAACTTTGTTTTCAGACGATTTTTTTTTTCAGGAGTTATGATAGTCATATTTTGAAAGGGGGCATGAAAACATTTAATAGTAATTTAGATCTACAGACTTTATCGCTCAAGTGCATTATTTTCAGAAATCAAGCATTCATCAATAAATAAATAAATGAAAATCAGACATATTTATGATGTAGGCAAAGAATACAAATGTTGCGTGTTTATATAAATGCTTTTTTTAAGGTGAAAATATACAAAATAAATAAGATACAAGAAAAGGGCATCATAGTTAGCCTAAACAGATAATTCAGCCTTAGATTTGTTCTTGAGAGAATCAGCATAAGGAGCCAAAGCAGGCTTAACGTGTTTCTCAAGGAAAGAATCTACTTGTTCAGGAGCACGACCAATGAATGTAGAGGGATCCAAGAGTTGAGGAAGTTCATCCCAAATAGGCTCAAAGTATTTTGTCTTTTTGATACGATCAATCAAGTCATTTTCTCCACCTTCCATCTTCACTACATGAGCAGCTTGGTGAGAGAGAACACGGATTTCTTCATGACATTCTTGGCGGTCACCACCCTTCTTAACCATGGCCATAATGACATTTTCGGTAGCCATGAAAGGAAGTTCTTGAAGAATACGACGCTCAATGACCTTGGGATACACAACCATGCCTTCACAAATGTTTTGAAGTGTAGTTAAAATGATATCAGTTGTCAAGAAGGCTTCAGGAAGTGAGATACGACGGTTAGCACTGTCGTCTAAAGTACGCTCAAACCATTGAACGGCACTTGTCTGAAGAGCATCGTTGACCAAGATCATCAAGTGACGAGAAAGACTACAGACACGTTCAGAACGCATGGGGTTACGCTTATAGGCCATAGCAGAAGAGCCAATTTGGTCCTTTTCAAAAGGTTCCTCAACTTCTTTCAAGTTGGCCAATAAACGAATATCAGTAGCAATCTTGTGAGCAGTGGCGCCGAAACCGGAAAGAGGATGCAAGACATCAATATCAATCTTGCGGGAATAGGTTTGACCACAGACAGGATAAGCTTCCTTGAAACCAGAGAGCTCAGTCACAAGTTGATCAAGTTGTTCTACCTTGTCATGGTCCCCATTGAAGAGAGCCATGAATGAAGCTTGAGTGCCAGTGGTACCCTTCACACCGCGCATCTTGAGATCATCGCGAGCACGTTCAAAGTTTCTCAAATCCCATAACAATTCTTGAATCCAAAGGGTAGCACGCTTACCAACAGTGACCAACTGAGCGGGTTGGAAGTGTGTAAAACCCAAAGTAGGCATAGCACGATACTCGTGAGCAAACTTGGAGAGAAGATCGATCACAACAGTAAGCTTCTTGATAACAAGATCATAGGCATCTCTGATAATAATCAAATCACCATTATCTAAAATAGCATTCCCTCTTTGTCAGTCTCCTGGTTGCCTCTTCACAAAAACACACACCCATTTTTTCTAGTATTTGATTTATGCCTTACCAGTAACATAACATGAAGTAGCACCCAAGTGAATGATGGGAGCAGCAGCAGGAGCAACAAGACCAAAAGCATGAACATGTGCCATTACATCGTGTCTACGCTTCTTTTCTTCTTCAGCAGCAACCTTATAATCAATATTGAAGATGTTGGCCTTCATTTGTTCAATAGCTTCATCACTGATATCTGTCAAACCCAACTGTTTTTCGGCAATAGCCAAGTTGAGCCAAAGGGTACGCCAAGTTGAATAACGCTTGTCTTCGGAAAAGTTGTAGGCCATCTCCTTAGAGGCATAACGCGAAGTTAAAGGAGACTGATATTTGTCGTGCATTTTATTGATAATAGAGAAGGTAGACAAAAGAAAAAGAAAAAGAAAACTTAAATCTTTAATGAACTCTTTAAAGCAATCATGTAAAACCATGTTTAGCATAGACTCTGACTCTTCATCTAAGTGGCTTGTTAGATTTCTTAAGAAAAGAAACTCAGCCAATGACACATCTAAATGCATCTTGCTTTCTGTATATAATTCTGTGTATTTAATTTTCTTACCCTTCAGTGTAATATATTTCTCTCTCTCTTGACACAGTTTGACAAGTGCTTGAGCTACCCCTTCCCTATCTTGTACTGCCAATAGCTGTTTTCGCGCTTGAGCACAGCCGGATCGGAGATCGAAGTTCGTGTTTTTAGTTGTTATGCAGCCATCCGCCCTTGTAAAATGGAGAAATGGCATCGCTCCTTTTTCTTTCTTATGCTAAAGTATATCTATCGACTGTTTGCTTTCAGTTAAATCCAGAGCTTTGAATTATGCATTGAAATCCCCACCTGTATTGTTAGTTTTCTTTCTTTTGTTTTATAATGAACAGTGAGAGAATGCATTACATCTTTATATCGGCGTAGTTCATCACATTGTTGTGGCTATAATGCAATCAGTGCTCTCTCTTCAGACTTTCTTATGACTTTATATATAAGAAGAAAAATACAGTATATACACAAGAGATAGAAAAAAGAAAGAGCCCTACTGCTTTGTTATGAAACTCGTTGGAGCTTGGCTTTAAAGGTGTCGGATACTTCGGGTGTTCCAGAGCTTAAGATAAAGATGCAAGCCGCATGTACCCAAATTACACTTTTGTACCTGATTGGTAGTGCTTTGTTTTCTATTTTGTTATTTGACATGTCTGAAGAAAACAATCAAAACAAACAAAATTGTTTCTGAATTTAACCTTCATAATGAAACTTTTGAAACAGAGCAGCTTTATAATCTTTCATCTTATAACCTTGATATAGGATAGGCCTTGGATGAAAGAAATAAAAAAATTGTAAAGGGCATTGTTGTTAGAACCAAAATATGTCCCAGAGCTGTCTAACATGTCAATAAACCTTGCGCCTTTTATCGAAAGGAAATGAAGCCCAAGAGTAAGCTCAATTAATTACTAAACAGTAATATGTGAACCGTAAAGCATCCATGCATAACAAAGATTGCCATGTCAAAGTACAGCGTTTCATGCGCTTAATCCTTTGGTCAAAAAAACATTTGCGAAGGAACTCATTGTCATGGAGTATACAAGCGTATTCATTTGTTTAGTGAAAACAAAGACAAATTTATTGAGAAAATAAAGAATGATCCTTTGACTACTCCCAAAAAGCTTTCAACTGGCATTTCTTCTCGCACTAGAGAGTATGTAGGTGCTGCTAGAAAAGTTTATCCTGTTCTATCAAACCAAGACAGAGTCAAATATGAAATCAGTAGGGCCAGACTAATCCTCAACGTAAGTAAGAGCAGTAAATTTCTTGGAAATTTGAGGTTTGTATCACTCATGTGCAAGTTGCTTCTGAGGGAAGCTTTCATATTGCCTTATCAGCTTCCAGCAATGCTGCTTGTGGCCTTCCTTTTGCTTCCTAACCTACTGTTACTGATGCAACGTACTAAGCAGTTCGTGATAGCAAGAGATATTTATGCTTTTCTATCATCTACGAACCCAAATTGCTTCGCAACGTTGTGTTCTTTCAAGTAATTATCGGTGGTTTAGAAGTAGCTAATTTTGCTGAATAATTTATTCAGATGTTTAGGTATATGTCGATCAACAAGCAGCGATTTTGGATATGGCTATGGACTTCTTTGCCGCTCAGCGCCTAGGCTTTATTTATAACTATAACTTCTATATTAACAACAGTACCGATGAACAGCTGAAGGATGTATTGAGCCATTTGAAAGGCTGCTACATGCACTGGATGCAAAATGTTCAAAGAGTTGTGAGCAATCATTCTGTTGTACTTCCTTCTCAAAAAGTTTAGTTTCTGCAACTAGTAATGCATTTGCGTGTTACTGCTTCATTAGTAACATTTATGCTAAACCTTTCATCTTTACTAAATAAATAATATGTTGTTCAAAGCTCTATTTTTGTTATTTGTCTAGTGTTAGAGTTGGATATCATAGCTTTTTGTATGCTTCTTTTCCGTTGGTAATATACACTATAACCTTGAAGAATGTAAAGCTACAGTGACTATTTTTCCTGTCATCTTTATTTACAGCTCCGGGACACCCAAAATATCTGGGACAAACATTAAATGCGATTTTGACACTTTAAAAGAAAAAGACAGAATGCTTTCCTTCAAGCTTGGTATTAGATTGTTTTCTTCAACAGCAGCCACACAATCGAAACGCTCTGCTTTGCGCAAGCCTAACATATCAACACTCACAAAGCATTTGCGGCCGGATGGACTTAACGGGCGAGAAAGACGAGATCTACTTCGAGCTGCACTTAAGAAAAATAAACCCAAAAGCGCCACCAATGCACCATATATACCTGTCAAGCGACGACTAGAGACCATTCAAAAGGAGAATGTAGCAAGCCAGCCTACAAATGCAAAGGAACTCTCAGCACACTTGGCCCAACAGACCTGGAGTGATCTTGATCTATCAGACGACACAATTAAAGCGATCCAGACTGTTTTGCCTGATCCTAGTAAACCTACCGAAATTCAAGCACTTGCTATCCCTTCTTTGTTAAACCGTCGTCATCGTCATGTCCTTGTGGCTGCTGAGACAGGATCAGGCAAGACCTTTGCCTATCTCTTGCCCATCATTCACATGTTAAAGGCCGATGAGAAGCGAAAGATGCAGAGACGACTCGATCATCCACGAGCTATTGTGCTTGTGCCTACTCGAGAATTAGTACAACAAGTAACCAAGAGTTGCAAGTTACTGAGTCATATTGTCAAATGCCGAGCTGTTGGACTGGAGGGACGCACCTCTCGTCATCGCGTGGTTGAGATGTTAGCCAGTGGACCTATCGATCTACTTGTTACTACCCCACCACCTTACTTGGCTACGAAAAGGACAAGACGATTTCATTAACCGATACACGATACCTTATAATTGATGAAGCAGATTCTTTGTTTGATGCAGGTTGGGGCGATGATTGTCGCGCCATTGTTCAGCGTGTGCAAAAGGCAGCCGAAAGAGCTCAGGTACCTGAGAAGATAGCTATTGTATCTGCTACATTACCCAAATCGGTTCACAGTGCATTAGATGCACTATTCCCTTCCATGGTCAAAATGACCACACCTTCTCTACATAAGGCACTGCCCAACTTGAAGCAATCGTTTGTTGATCTTCAACGATTTCAAGGCAATCGCCAACTAGCGCTATTGGAAGTGTTGAAGAAGAACATCAAAGATGACAAGACACTTGTGTTTTGTAACACAAAGAAATCAGTTGAACTTGTACACAAATTCCTCAGCAGCAAGAACCTGGAAGCTTTAGCACTGTACAAAGATGCGCCTACCAGTCGTACAGAGTCCCTGTCATTGTTTGCTACACCTGCAGAAGAAAATCACAATATTCTTATCAGCACGGATATTGCATCTCGGGGTATTGATACTACTTTTGTGAATCATGTTATTCTATATGATTTTCCTACATCTGTAGTGGATTATTTACACCGTGTCGGACGTACCGCGCGTGCTGGTCAAGTAGGTAAAGCTACTTCTCTTATTGGGCGAAAAGACCGCATGATGTCCGATCGTATTCGCCGATCCATTCGTGAAGGAAGTATTATGACTTGATCAATAAACATTACTATTCTGTCCCCCACTCCTTTTTCTTTTTGTTCGCTTGATAGGACACCTTCTTCCTCCTCATGTGGCAGACAAATGTTCTTGCTCGCCTATTTAAAAATGCAAATAAATACATTACTTTTTCAGGCTGGATGAAGTGTTCATCTTTCTAAATTCAATTATTATTTTCATGTCTGGATAAGACATGCTTTCATTTATGTAACTACTGGAAGTGAAGAGTAAGGCTATAATCTCATGGAAAATAGTCAGGCACATCCTGACACTATCATTGAACCATCTTATCACTTCAAAAATCAAAAGAGAAAAAGACAGCAAGACACACATAAAAGAACTTTTTTATGCTTGTGAACAGACCATAATCTGTAAACAAATCACCTTATTAAATCAAGATATATGATATCACTGAGCTAAATGAGGGAGAGAGAAAGAGAGAGAGAGAGAATATACAGTGTCTGTGACACTTTCTTTTTTTTTTTTTTTTTTTTTTTTGATAGTGAGCTGTCAATTGTCCACCCAATATATACACACACACAAAAAAATGTGTTTGAAATCTGCGCAACTCGAAAAAAGAATTATTCTTCCGCATTTTCAGTCACCTTTCTTTGTCTGTATGCTATGACTTCACCTTATTATCAACCACAACAGCAACAGCAGACAGAAGAAGGAGGGTATCAGTTTGATCCTAATGTACATTACTACTATGACAGCCAACAGCAAATACACTATTATGACCCAAACACGAACTTAGAATACCAACCTTACGTTTCTTATACCCCTCAAGTTCAGCAAGTCGAATCTCGACAGCCCACACCTGATGTTCTATTACCCTGTCCAGAACCCAACTGTCATGGGGAAAACAAACCAACCTCAAAGTTCTGCGAGGAGTGTGGGAGAGCATTGGTCGCAAGTGTATCGCGATCCACCACACCTGCTAGTATTACACGGGGTTTAGCAAATCAACATATCAGTTATTATTCGGAACAAGCCTATTCTCAACCGTTACAGAGACCACCTACAGCTCCTGTTTATCATGCTTCCTCTCCATTGTATTACAATCAACAGCATCAGTCGATGCAAGATCTCTATAGTCTTCAACAACAACAGCAGCAACCAGATCCTTTAAATAGAGCAAGAGGATGTCCTCTTGTCACCTTTGGATTTGGAGGCAAAATGGCAGTGATGTTTCCTCGATCCGTCACCGATTATTATACATCCACTGTCAAATCACAAGCGGGTTCCGTCCAAATCAGAAGAATGACAAAGCCAAATGGCACACCTCTGGGTCCTGTGTTACTTGATCCCAAAATGAGTTTGAAACAAAAGAAAAAGCAGATAAGCGATTACATTCAGCATCGTTTGACTCTGCTGACAGAACAACATAATACGATGGCAACCGGATCAATTGAATTTCATCAATCGACCAATCAATGGTTGCTATGGAAACTAGTTCAAGTCATGTTGGAAACAGACGGCACAGTCAATGACAAGTAAGTAAGCACATTAATACACATAGAGAGAAGTAAATCATATCTTTTTCGTAATAGAGATAAAATGGATCAGGCTATTCTCCATGTATTAAGGCCTGAAAATCAAACAAAAGAACAAACTAATTACTTTTCATTACCTGATGCCATTCATGTTGACCAGCACGACTTATCTGACCAAATGTTAAAGAAAATCGAACAACTTTTGCTTGAGGGAGATCGTCGTGGAGCAGTAGATTATGCGATTCAAGAGGACTTGTGGGCTCATGCGCTTATCATCAGTAGCTGTGTCGATCGGCAGTTATGGCAGCAAGTGATACAACAATTTGTTGATCGAGAAATGAACGCTACGCCCGAGATGGCACAGAAGCGTGTATTCCATCCTATTGCTGGTAACAACCAAGCGTTGCGTGTGATGTATGCTTTGTTTTCAGGTACAGGTGCACTTGCTATACAGGAATTTGTCAAGTTGGATGTACAGCATGTCAACACAACTTATGGATTACAGACAGTGACACCTAGGATTGATTCAAACCAATTGATCCATTGGCGAACTACAGTGGCTATGATCTTGGCCAATCGAACAGCAAGAGATCAAGAGGCCTTGGCTGCATTGGGTGATTTAATGAAGCAACAAGGATGGATTGAAGTAGCTCATATTTGGTAAAGAAAAGGGACAATCGTATATATAGTTTTCTTTTGGGCTCATATTTTTCTTTTTTACAAGTTATCTTTTATCATCACCTATGGCTCTTCAGTCAGGGAAAGATGCACCTCAAGTGCGATTTACTTTATTAGGCACCGAAACCAATCAAAAAGACACTGAATTATCCGAGATATTCGAGTTTGTTCAGTCGATACATACATCAGCAGCTTGCATGCCCTTCCTGCAAGGTTATAAATTAGCTCATGCATGGGCATTAGCAGGCGATGGTTTTCTGGATGAAGCACAGCGTTACTATGAAGCCATTGATCAATGTATAAAGACTTGGAATGCTAATGTGACAGCCAATCCTTATCTTCACCCAGGACTGTTGCAGCAGTTGAATACATTGGGTGAACTTTTAGAAGCCATGACAGGCAAAAAGAGCGGGTAAAAAAAAAGAGAGAAAGGAAATTATCAAAATGAAAGAGAAATGGTTGACATATTTTTCGACTTAGTGATCCTGGATCTTGGCTTAAGCCTAAATTTCAAAAGAAGGCATTCTCTTCTTTATGGGGTACATTGGAAGGCAGCCTCACTAAATTTGTTAGTGGTGAAGAAGTGGCTCCTCAACAAGAACCTGTACCTAGAAAATCAACTGAAATTATGGGTCGTTTTTCCTAATTTTTTTTTATTTTTATTTTTGTGACTTGTGGAAGTTTGATCCAGAAGCAACCAGAAACAATAAAAAAAAAACCTATTTAAGCACACACACACACGCACACACACACGCGCGCATATAGATATTCTTTTTTTTTTGTTTCTCTCTCATATTAGAACAATGGAAAAATTACTTCAATGGGCTGTTAACAATAGCGATCAGAACTCTTTGTCTGAACAAGCTGCTGCTATTCGTCGTGGTGAAGCACAACCTGATCCAACAAAATATGATCCTAAAATTTTGGAAGCCATTCTCGGTAAAGACGATGCCACTCGAATGAAAGGTAAATGACTTTCTTGAAGTAACAACAATAAACTAAGAAAAACCTATAAAGAATCTGTTGAGTGTATCAACAATCCTGAAGATACTGTTGACAACAAAGTAATTGCACTAGACAACTTGGAAATGTTGATTGAAGGCATTGATAATGCCCGTAATATTGAAAACATGAAGCTATGGCCTGATATTATCAAACAACTGAGTGCTTCCGAACCCGAAGTGCGTAAGGGTACTGCTTGGGTGTGTGGTACTGCTGTTCAGAACAACCCTGAAGCACAAAAAGCTGTAAGTAAAAAAAAAAGGAAGCAGAAGGGTCTTACTCTGTATCTAATGATGATGCTAGTTTCTTGATAATCAAGGTTTAGTGCCACTGGTTGAACTCTTAAGAGACCAAGATGGCTCAGTCCGTAGCAAGGCCATTTATGCTATCTCTTGTTTCTTGAAGCACAATCCTGCTGGTGTCCAAACCTTTGAGCAACTCGAAGGTCTCTCTGTCCTTCAAACCCTTTTAAAACAATTGGATGACACAACAGCCTTAAGGAAGATTGTGTTCTTGTACAACAGTTTGATTTTCGAGAATGACAGTGTACTGCAATATGCAGTCAAGAACAACACCCTGCAAGATCTAGATGCCATTCTTGTCAAGTACACTCAGAAGGAAACAGAGGATGAAGATATGGTTGAAAAGACATTACGTACATTACATACATTCGTCACTAAATCTGGTCTATCTGTGTCTGATCCATTGAAGCAGCATATCCAAGATGCTCGTACTCAATTTGGCTTGGAAAACTTGGCTTTAACTGAATCTGAATACCAAGAGATGGTATCATCAAAACAATAATAAAATTTGTATTTTGTGTGTATAGAATAACAAGTGTCTCTCTCTCTCTCTCTCTCTTTATATATATAAACATGTATATCTTTCTTTAATCAGTATCAAAAGTACATGTTGTACCATAAGTCTTGCCTCGAATGACAGCTTCTACTCTTAGTTCAACTTCACCAAAGTACATTTTGATGGATAAATCTACCTTTTCACCTTCCATCACACCTGTCAAGGCAGGCATAGGAATAGTGAAATTAGCCACCTTACGTACACCAGGGCTAGTGGTATAACGAGGCATCTCTTCTGTATCAGCCGCATAAAGAGTACAGGTGGTATGATGAGGATAATAAGCAAAGAAATCCTTGGACACACAGTTATCAATATCTAAGGGTTGTCCTCGGCGCACATAGACAGAGAATCGGTTATCACAACGAACACTACCATCTGCACGCACAATCTTGTAACTAGGGGGATCAATACCCTCTTCAAAGGTGGTGGTGGTGTCGATACCATACCAGTAACGAGGAATACGTGTTGTCACCACGCGAGGATTTAGACCGAAATAGACAGCACCACGCACCACAGCTAGCTCACAACGAGGAGGGACAGCCACCAGGCCGATACGTGAACCGAACTCTTGTTGGACACGTTCAAACAAGTAGTTGGAAGAACCAAAGCCACCTACCAAAAAGACAGCTTGTAATGAACCTGCCTTGATCAACTGATCCTCAATCAAATTAAGCACTTCCTTTACAACAGGCTCAAACACATCTGACTTGAGTTCGGCAGCTGTCAGACAGAGCATACCTTCTTCCAGGCCAATAGCAGGGTTATTCAGGGATCCCAAGTTCATGGAGGCAGGGAGGGAAATGAACTGATCCTCTACGCCATCAAACTGTGGCTTGATCAGGTCTACAAAGGTATCCATCATGGTTTCAAAAGCAGAGGCTGGAATGCTGCTGAGGTATTCCTTAAACTTCTTCTTTAGTAATTTACGCATACGACGATCAAGAAAGACGGAACCACACGATTGACCATGGCCTTTGGTGGATTCCTTTAACTTTCTGCCACTGTGTTCATCAATCTCAAATACAATCAAATCCACAGTACCACCTTCATAAACAATCAGTATATTGACTTTCCCTTAAATCTCATTGTTTTACCTCCTGCATCACAAATCATAAATTTATCACCATGTCGAAGGTTAAATTGTTCACATTTCTTTTCACAGTAAAGAGCAGCAGCTTCAGGCTCAGAAATCAGCATCAAGCGGTCACGATGATCACTTTCATCAATCAAGCCAGCCTTAATAGCTGCATCACGCATTGTGTTCTTGGCACGATCAGACCACATAGCAGGTACTGTAAGACACTATAAAACAAAACAAAAAAAAGGTCAATCCAATGAATCACTATACACCAAGAAAAAGAGCTACTTGCATATCTAAATTGATGTTGACCATAGTTACGAGCAAATCCTTTCTTTAGTTCATTGACAACATGTTCATGAAACGCCTTCAAATAATCAGCAATGGCATCCACAATAGTCAGTCCATTAGGTAAAGGAGGAAGGTCTCTAGCGATATTTTCGTCCAAATAGAGCTTGTATTGTTTCAACAAGACAGAATTACGAGCTGTAGGTCGTTGCATTTCAACACGGGCAGCATTACCCCATTGTGTCATTTGGCTTGAATTGCCTTGGTAAAAGTTGAGTGTAGGTGTCTATTTAGGGTTAAGTTACACATTAAGCTGAGAAAATATATACATATTTATATAAAAAAAACCTTTGGATAAACGTTGTTGTTCTGTTTAGGCCTGAATAAGATAGTTAGGGGCAAAAAGTACTTCAAAAGAGAGAGGTAGTATTGTTTTCCTTACCATCGTACAATATCCACCACTTCTTCATTCTGTGTATAAGCATAGGCACAGCCAGAGAAAGTGGTACCTAGAATGAATTTCAGTATCTTGAAACTAAGCTTCATCTGGCTTCATCTTGTAACCTACCGAAATCAATACCAATCACCACAGGATAGTCATTAGGGTTAAAAGTTCTTGTGCCTGCGTTCATAGTTTTATTTAATTTCTCAAAAAAAAAAGAAAACAAGCAAAAAAAAAAGGGGGTAGAAAAGGGTTTAAAAAAAAAAGTAAAGAAAAGGCGCACACACACACACACAAATACACACTAAAAAAAAAATTAAATTACACTTTCACTGCCTTATTTGTCAAAATTATTCCTTGTTTAACTTGGTAAGATGCAAGTAATGGGTCAAGTATAAACTGTACTCGAGTATAAATAAGCAGAATAAGAAGGGAGATGAGTAGCACTATTCTGTGGAGAGAGTATTTTTTTTTGAAATAGTAGTGGTATCATACAGGATAGCTTATTCGAAAATGACAAGTAATTTCTGGGCAATGACATGACTCAGATGTCGTTGGTTTATGATTAGTTTGCTTAGTAGCAGTAGCCACTTTGTCTCTCTCTCTGTTCTAGCCTTCTTCTCACATGTTGTATTTTCATAAGCAATCATGGCTCTGTGTGATAACCTGGAGAAGAATATGCTCATTTAAAAATCATCCTGCTTGTCTAGTGCCAATAGTCCTTTCTTCAATTACATGAATAACTTTTTTGCTTCTTAAGCTTTTATTTTGATGGCCCTTGATATAACAGCCAGAATGAATGCTTTTTAGTTCTAGAGCATATGCGTGAGCTTGTCATAATCCAACAATGTTTCCTGTATAAGTTTCAAGGCATATGGATATTGTTCACTAAAGTCCTTAATGTGGCGTAAATCTACAACGTACGCTTGGCCTAAAATATTAGTACACGTTTCAATCTATATCTACTAGCAATTGAAGACTCCAAAACGATAAAGGAACAAGCTTTTCAGCGGAATTACTCTCACCCTTCAAATCATCTAAAACACTAATTCAGGCGTCTTTGTTCTTTAGCTCCTCCAAAAAAAAAGTCAAAACAACAGTTCTCCAAAGCTTTGTCTTTAATATAAAAAAAAACGCGGAGAATGAATTTTTTGAGAGATAAAATTATGCAAAGAAAAAAAAAGGGGGGGGGGGCACCATTGCTTTTTTGATCTGTTATAAGGTTGTAGTTTAATTTTTATTGTCGTCATTATTATACATAAACCAAAGAAATACTGACTGCATATTTACATATTAGCTTTCTGTCTCTAATGCATCTGAAAACGAGGCATTTAAGCGATGGATTTCATTGCAGAGTACAGGCCAAGTAATGCTTGTTTTACCAGTATACATTTGCTCTAGCTGAAGCATCTCATACATAAACTTGAGATTAGGCTGGATAATTACATTAAGACGACGTGCACGCACAAATGAATATGCTTCAATGAGCGAACATGATAGGTGCTTCATAGCATAACAAATAGTGATAGCTGCACTTCGACTCACACCCACACGGCAATGGACTAAACAAATGCCTTTCATCTGGCGTGCATCCTCTAACGATAAAGAATATACGCGTTAGATAACACGAAGCCTCCACTTTCTCTTTCTTACCAATAAAACCTTCTACTGTATCCAAGCGAGAGCGAATAGAATCTATACCATCATCATACAGATTATCCAAATAGAGCACTTTAAAGTCATCTAGGCTAAGATCCGCCTTTTCACCTACGCCAATCACATGCGTAATATTCAGAGCCTTAAGCATGTCAGGGTTAGTGGCATGGTTTAGGTTGCCCAGATAGAGAAAGGAAAAGATGCGAGAGGGAAAAGAACCCTCAAATCGAGGTGAATAAAACCAAGGATGGGAGCGCTTTTCTTCTTGAGAAGCTGAAAGTTGAATCTGTCGATACACACAATGGGACAAAGCGTCATCTAGACTAGACTGATTAGAGACAGCATTAAGATAATCATCACTTTGAAAAACGCGATGTAGATTGGCAGGATGTTTGGCCTTTTCCATATGAATCAAGCCTGTATCTGGTGTAGGCACACTTTTTCTTCGCTTAGGCTCAGGTTCGCCATTGTCATTTAACAAGCGATGCTCAATCTGACTCAGAGCAGTTAGATCAGCCGCATAGACAAAGAAGGACCGGTGTTTCTGCAGATGGAGATACGCCTCCGGCAATGTCATGTGATAACAAAACATGATCCATGAAAGACCAAGCAGGGAAGACTCAGTATAGCCATCGGAGCAATGAATCAAGATCCGTCTTTGATGCTGAACTTGGTCCTGTATCAGCTTGAGTAGGTGAACAAGGCGACTGTAGAACACATCAAACTCGTCTGGTTCAGATGAAAAGCCTGTAGCATAGACATCCAGATGGATGATTTCAAAAGATGCCTGTCCATCTGGCAGTTCATTCAAGGTTTCTCGAGCCAATGTCAAGGTAGAAGGCAAAGGCATATCGGCCAAATCGTGTGCTTCGATGCATATTGAGAATTGGTGAGGATTAGGATGGTGCATCTGTTCGTCTGAAGTATCATCTAGAGGTGCATCTTGTGTATTTCCCATCTATCGAATACAATCAATAAGAGAAAGTGCGTGTTTAATTTCTCTGCTAACCCAAACAAGCGGTGAAATCTCGGAGGCCTTTGTCATCTCTCGTATTTGTGTCAACTCTAACTGTTCCAGATCCACTTTGTAAGGTGAAGGCAGTCCCTCGGTATCATACATCACTAATTCGGGGAACTCCTTTTCGAAAACAGAAAAATCGTCTATATCAAGGGAGAGAGAGAGAGAGAGAGAGAGAGAGAGAGAGAGAGAGAGAGAGAGAGAGAGAGAGAGAGAGAGAGAGAGAGAGAGAGAGAGAGAGAGAGAGAGAGAGAGAGAGAGAGGTGAACAAAGGAACGCACTCATCCTATTCTTTACCTTGAATGATGATAGTTTTATATTTAATCTGATTGGCATAAGCAAGTGCTCGTTTCCCCAAACTAAGTCGAAGTGTACCTAGACCAGCAAATCGATGTAGATAAATATCTTTTTGTGCTTTCGCTACCACTTCTGCTATTTCTTCAGCTTGAGGACCATATAATATAAGATCGCAAATAGTTGCAAATCGTGCTGGTTGGTTACTAAAGTTTCTTAGATTGATTTCAGGTGAATCGGTTGGTTTGAAAGCATGATCTTCCAGAATCTGATCAAGCAATACTGTGTCTATTAAACGTGCTTTTGTCTCCTCTCCACAATGGATCGCCATCAGCCCGCAATAATTAGGAGGCAGACATCGTCGAACACCAAAGAACAGGTTTTGTCGATTGTTCTGTCCGTTTACACCATGAAGCCAAGGAAAGAAAACATCATCAGGAAGAGGAAATTTTTTGTAATTTTCTTGAACTTTAACAAATGCGGGAGCTGTGATGGTATAGATGTTGTTGTGCTTATGGGTCAGTTGGTCAAGTGGTATTTCGAATAGTTGGGACATGGTGTATATGCACAAGTTTTTTTTTGAAAAAAATAAATATATAAATCAGATCTGAATTTTGAGATAGATTGGGTTTTTATATTGAGACAGGAATAGTATCATTATTTCAAACGTATCATACTTGGTGAATCTTGAGCTCAAATAGGTAGTAGTGGTAGTAAGACAATTCCTTTGTGCGTACATGCAGTGAATAACGAATTGAGCCTATCGATTCTATCAAGGAAGTAAAGGACTAACCTCTTGAATTCATTCACTAAGCTCGAGAATTCAATAGCCAACAAAAGCTTATAAAGCAGTTTTGTTCTATAGATTGTCAGAGTGCATCTTGTTGTTTTCAACAAAGGTCTTTTCGGGAAACGTAAAGGAAGCAAATGTAAATAGTTTGAGAAGAAAAAGGAGACATGCTATCTGCTCTCCTTACAGGTGTATTTATACTAGCGGGTATCAATTTCATCCTTGATCATCATAATTGTTACTGTCATCAAGAAGTTTGTTTTGGTTGATCAGTCGATATTTTGCCCTACTTCTTTTTATTATGATTATAGGTGTGTTTTAGATGTATTTGTTGACGTATTTGTAATTGCCTTTATAAATGCATGTCTATGAATTCATTGTGTACTGCTATATGTGTCATAATCAAGCTCTTTGCATTATCACTCATTGATTGTCGTAGTAGATTAGAGAAACGGTGATTGTGGTAGTGTATAAGAAAAGGTAAAGACAAGAACTTTATTTGAGTCTTCATAGCTAACATACGTTGATCTGAGCGAGTTTAACTAATAATGAAATAAAGCGATATATTCACCCATTTGTAACAATAAAAGCCAGACCCAAAAGAAAGTTGTTTTTATTCCATTTTATTTCTATCCCTAATTATACTCATGGTAAATACTAGTGTTATAACTGAGGAAGCTTGATAAGTTGTTATAGAATGTATCCATGGTTTGTAGCATTTGAACGCAACGGCCCGTCAATACAATATAAACGAAGTTCTGTCTTCGCTTTGCGATTTACATTGATGATCATAAACTTTGAAATTAAGTGGGAATTTGTCAGCTACTGTGTTATGAGACTTCAGGTATTTTTCGTGATCATTGTCTTGACACTCCTTTACCTGCTCATGTAAAGCAAGTACGACTACTTCTTTAACATGTTGCAATTGCTCATTGATACGTTTGTGCTCAGATTTTTCAAATGTCAAAGTGGGCTTCACTTCGGTATAATCAGGTAACTGATTCGGCTGTCTGAAGAACATAGCCGTGAATGCACGTGTACTGTGCAAGTGTCTACACTGAGCGTTGACAGCGTATTGAGCCATGTCAACATATGAATCCCAACTTTCAGGATCCTTTGCATCAGCTGTAATTGCTTTGATAATGGCTTGTTTGCACACGCCCATATATCTTTCACATATAGAATTGCCGACAGGATTGTAAGGTAATGAAACCCTTTGATCAACACCAGTCATCTCAGCCAATTGCTTCAAGACTTCGTTCACAAATTTAGATCCGTTGTCATGACTAATAATTCTACTAAACCCAAATAAACACCAAATACTAAGCAACTCTCTTGCAATAGTATATGCATTCTTATCAGGAATAGCTCTTAAAATGGTAAAGCGTGAGAACATATCAACTACGAGTAATAAAAAGTTGTTTCCACTAGACGATGTAACATTGAAAGTGCCTAGATCCACACAAATGTGATCAGAGACTCCCTCAGGTAAGATATGTCTAGGTGGATGATAGCCTACTTTGTGAATGGTATGTTGTTGACAAGCTGTACAGTCTTTTACAACACGCTCAATATCTCTTCTCAAGTTAGTCCAATGTATACCGTCAGCATGAATGGTTTTCTCAATCGCATTCACGCCAAAGTGACCAAGAAGATCAGTACGCTCGATAAGATCTCGACGTTCTATTTCAGGTGGTGTCATATACTCGGCAGATTGACGTTTACTCGATAAAGGTGATTTTGTAGTAGAAGAAGTAGGTTCTTCGTGATTATCCACATCGTCTGTAGCAAGACGGGAAGGAAAAGAAGCATTATCAGTAACTTCAGTAATTTTCATTTTGTGGTGCATAGCTGCTAGGGTGACAAAAACAGCGGATGCCACATGTCAACTCTTCTACCACCAGCTAAACTAATGTCGCTCAAAAATAGTTGTTTCATTTGTCCTGGGGAAGATTTTGTTACTCCACAAAACTTGAGGAAGTATCTTCTTAAATTCCGCGATCTGCAGATACCTAGCCGTGACAATAGAACGAAACATAAGGATACAAATAAAGTTATGTTCATTTCTCAAAGGCTGAATCATCTGCATGTTAAACTACATCTTGTCTATATAGCTCAGAACTAAAATGAAGCATCAGAGCAGGAGGAGGAGGAGGCTGAAAATGATAGGTGCAGAACACCTCCTCAAGGTTAAGAGAATCCATTGTCACAGATATCATCAAGCGAATTGATCATTCAGTCAAGTCAAGTTGACCAAGGTATGTTCAATGTAATAATCTATTTTCAGCAGTTTACCTTAACAGATGCAATCAGCAGAACATGAAGATACCACCACGCAGAGGAAGACGATAAAAAGCACTACAAGACAGGGCTGTTTGTAAGAGCAAGGAAAACATTAAGAAACACGTTGAAGCTCAATACTATAATAATAAAGGAAATCGCAATGACGTTGAACCAGAGAATTAGCTAAAAAAAATACACTGATAATATATCTGTCTCCACTACACGAAACATCCTTGCATTCAAAGTGATAGCTGATAATCTCTATACTCCATATCAATCAAAAATTGGCGGAAGAAACAGTTAAAGATCTCGAAACCTTTGGCGACAATTTCTGCAGGTTAAAATCTTAATATGAGTACCAACTTCAAAGTTGATTTGAAGAGAATCTGACTGCGCAAGCCTCGTTGACATCTTTGAATTTTTTCGAAAACGCTAAAGGGTGCTTTGGAAAAATCTAGAATCTTTCTATTCAAGTACTTATGAAGTCAGTCAATACACACAGACATGGAAGAAGAACAAACAATCAAACTCATTCAATTTACCTTGACAGACTTTGCAGGAAAATGCAATCGACCATAACTGTTTGAACCTTAGCATGGGCAAACTTTCTGGATTGGCAAGATTATACCCATTCTTCAATTAACTGCGGATCAAACTGGCCTTGTGGGATTCAAGTGGTGTGAAAAAATCCTGAGCCGTTCTCTGAGACAACAACCGACCTAGAGACTTCGAACCATGGTTCTGTGAGATATGCGGATGGTTTGGGATATAGAGAAGGAAGATCTGACGTAATTGTAGTGGAAGCATCGTCTGGAAAAATAATAAAGACCTCGAACACAGTAAATATGACATTCTAAAAACATACATGGTTTTATTGGTGCCCTTGAAGCCATTCTAAGACGCCATCCAAGCGCCAGTTTCGCCAATTTTTTTTAAATGAAACTAATGCCCGGCGAATCTGCCACTTTGACTTCTGCAGATAAGCAAAGGGGTCTATAGAGTTTCTAATGAGTATCTGCACACGCTAAGTCCAGGCAGCTCCCTTCCCTCAAAGTTGACCTTGGAATTAGGCTGTATTTTGCCATGGCCAACAACAAGTCACAAGGCCAATCACTTACTAACATTGGGACTGACATCCATACCTCACATTAACTCATTTCCAACTATATGTTATCACTCACTTGCAAAGCATACATGTCTTGCATAAATCCGATTGATTTGATCAACAAAAACACATCGAAACTATAATATATTCAGAACTTCTTATCTGATTCATATACTCACTAATTAGATCTATTCTATAAAATAAATTATCATCTATTACAATATATATATATATATATATGCGTGTTTATGTGCATGAGAGAGCAGAACTATAATTAAAAAGCCAATATTCCTCAAGTAGTTGCAAATGCTAGAAACCAAGTTGCATAGTTATCAAAAGATGACTGCCTTGCTATAATTTTTTTCGTTTTAAAAAGTGCGACACTGTCTTTTTTCAAAGTGCGATACTTTATTTTCTTCTTGCAAAAGGTGTAAGTTTGAACTCCAGCAAGATTCAATGATCGCCGCCCTTCTCCATCCCCTTCCTCTCCTTTTTTAAACACTTCGCTTATGCTGATGTTGAATAGCTAAATCGCAGGTCATATAAAGACAATTTCTTTGTATAGATTCAACTTTGTTGATTGAGCGCACAAATAACAATGAAAGGTTATGTTAAAAAATTAAGCGGGGACACTGTCCAGGTTTCCCAGCTAAAAGGTGTCCAGAATAAAATAATTGAAATCCAGATTCCTAGCATATCATTGGATATGAGCTTGAAATGTGTTTGAATTCTTACATAAGCATTAAGAATTTATAGCATAAGCAGATCATAAATTGAACAATCTACATAGCCTTTGAACATACAGCTTGCACCTTGTCAATTTATACAAATTATTAGACAGGAAGAGTATATAGTAATAGCTGGAACTTTATATAGGCAACTTTTCTATAGATTTATCGATACTCTTACCAAATATATGTCAGTTTCTCTACAATTCTCAAGATATTGTCTAAATCTATTTACTTACAAATCATTTGAGTTCAGAATATACTAGAACAATCAATTACAAATCATGCTTCATAAAAAGAAGTATATGAAGAGTCAAGCTGGACAATGGCTTTAGGAAAAAGATAAATTTTACTTTGTACTTTTTATATCATTACTTCAAGAACCATGCACTCATCAGAAAATACTGCTGCACAAAGCCATTCTGCTCGTATTCAAGCCGAGTTAGCTATGAGACAGTCCATTGATAAGACCAATCAAGACAATATCACTGCACGTCCCCAGAATACTAAGAATGCCTATGATCCCAAGATCAAAGAATTTGAAGAGTGGTGTGACATTAAGTTTGCCCATGAGCCTGCTCAATTGCGCTACATTGTTACAGGCGAAAAAGCTCATTACTTCTTGGATGATGCTGTAAGTAATCAAAATATGTCTTGTTCGTTAGACTAATCTTTTAATGCTTTAAAGGTTGTAAACAGAACAAGCCGTAGAAAGAGAAAGAGAAATGATAGTGCCGAAGAGCTTCCATTGCCCAAGATCGGATACTCCACTTTGTGCTTGTATGGTGCCGCCATTATGCATTTGTACCGTTCGCAGCAAATGATGAAGATCAATGCAAACCCCAACCCAAGAAGTACTTTTGCTGCATTGCTTCAAAGAGTCAAAAGAGAAGAAGAGCAAACCAAGAAGTTGAACTACGAGGATCGAGGTGTTGGCTCAATCATGGATGGCTACACCACCACTGACCAATTGGCTTCTGTTGTTGGTTATTACTTTCAGCAAGACACCATCAAGGATTTGCGCAACTCTCTTTCGTTCCTTTTGTCTCACTTTTGTCTCCTTCGTGGTGAGTCTGCTCGCCAAGCCCAATTGCCTGATTTGCAGGTTCTCGATCTTGAAGGCGAAGGCTCTCAAAAATGCCCTGCTTTGATTTTGGTAATGAGACAAGGCAAGACCAACAAGTTCGGAAGAATGGAAATTGGGGCATGTATTCGTAACGCTCGGGTTGAAATCTGTCCATTTATGATGCTTGGTGTTTACTTTTTTGGAAGATTCCATGTTGAAAGTGAGCCTTTTCCTCGTTTTGAAAACTCTTCTGACTGGTTTGACATTCAACTCTTGAAGCACAAAGCTGACCCCAAGGAGCAATGGACCTACCACAGTCATTGTGCAGCCATCGATAAAGCATTCAAAGCATGCAACATCACTTCTTCAAAGAAAACGCATGTTAGTCGAGGTGCTGCTGCTCGAATGGCTGATATGCAAGGTGTTGAGGAATCAGATATTCGAAGAATGGGAAGATGGAACAACAGCTCAATGAATGGTGCCTATCTCACCAACTTGCCTCGTGGCATCATGCGTAGCTTGGCTGGGTTTACCGAACGAGGTACCTTCTTTCTCCCCCGCGCCACCATCACTCCTTCAGAAAATCTACAAGCAATGGTGTTTCCTGAAGCAAGTCACTGGCTCTCAAAGCTTCATGATGGTACAGCAAGACAAACAGTTTCCGGCAGAAGGCTTTCTTCAACTTATGATGACATTAAGAATCACGTTTCTACAAGATTCTGTATTCATGCAGCAACTGTATCCAGCACATTCATTGTGAAAAATCCTTTGTTCCGTCATCCCGAATACTTGGAATTCAAACGGTATGTCAATTGATCTAGAGACATGAAAGCATCAATTAAAAAGTCTAACTATATCCTTATTTTAGAGAGCTGCTACTCAAAGCCCATGAAGAAGAACATCCTGAGAACATCCTACTCCAGCGTGTCATTCCAGTAGTTGAACGAAGACTCACAAACATTGAAGAGAGTGTCCAACAGTCCAATCAGCAAGTTGTCCACCTGGTGAACCGCCTTTTGTTGAACATGTCCGGTAGGGCCCCACTGCAAATCAACATTTCTTGGCCAGAAGGATCTGAAACTCCTCAGACAACGGTAAGAAATATGCCTTCCTCACAACCAAGAACCGAAGAAGACATGGCCACGATTGAAAGTAGCTTGGATCAGCAAACACCTTCAGCAAGTCCCAGCTCTTTCTCTCTTAGTGTTACTCTTCACTCTTTGGAAGAGTTGTATAGAGAGTGGACTGAAGGGCTAGGAGGCCTTCCATCGGTTGAGACCATGAATGTCAGCCAAAAGGGATGGTACACAAGAAATGGGCAGAAGACGTTGTACATGAGGAGAAACAGAATCATGAAGACCATAAAGGATTATGCAGCTTCTAATGGTATAACCGTTGCAGATGCAGTCCGCATAGCTGAAAACAGAAGACAAGTAACCAAGAAGAGTTTGAGTCACTTGGGCAAAAACTGCAATGATATTTTTGAATAGCCTCATGGCTATTTTTTGAAGACCTATATGAATAAACAAACTCATCTACATATGTACTTGTGCTATCTATTAGCCTTTGATCTCATTTTGAAATTACATTCTACACTAGATCAGGTTTCTTTACCTAATAGAGTGTTTGGCAGTCTGCAGCAAAATTAAGTGTACAAAATCTCTCAAAAGAGGATCTACTACAAAGCTTATATAACCCATAATCTTCCTACAAGAAATTATAGCAGTATCATTAGCTATGGTAGTGGAAGGTGCTATTTAATGAGTAATGCAAATCTTAAATTATTTTAAAAAACACAGTTATTAGTAGGTGTCCCAAACTTCAAATAACTGATTTTATTTAAGAGGACATTTAAAATAACAGCAATTTTCTCTATCGGATTTTAAAATAAAAGGTGTCCATTATGTTTCCAGAGGTATCCGAAATTTGTTATAATGAATTTTATTGCTTCAACCATAATTGTATACAATATTTTGAAAAAGTAAATAAACTCTTCCCCTATACTAGCTGGCTCAAGTCAATAGACATATTTCAAAATCCGAAGTCCTTCTCTTTTTCTTTAACAGATATAATGGCTATCAACTAGAGAGCCATTCTTTTCTTCCTTCAATCATGTGTAGATTAGTAGTGTATAGCTAATCTGCATCTAGATACGAGCCACTTTGGAATTCTAAAAAGGGGAGTAAGGCAGTCTAAATTTAAGATCAAAGAGCCGTATTTTTTTATTCATTCTGACTTTGAACAGGTCATGATGTTGAGTTCAATATCCTTCCCGTTTCTTTCTCTTTCACACACACACACATTTTTTCGTATATTTAATGACTAGATGATTTGCATATGAAAAGCCATTGTTTCTTGCAGTAAGAAAGGATGTTTATTATAAAAGTAGAAAACAGTACTAGCATTTTAAAAAAAAAAGAAAAGGCTAGTGAACCAGTAAAACAAAACAGATTCATCCAGAACGCCTTTTCCTCCCTCTTTTATTCAAATTGTGAATGTTGAATTCAAGTTCAGTCAAAAATCTTTATCTTCAATTGTAGCTTGTGTAATCTAACTGAACGAGTGTTTAGTTAAAAATGGCCACCCTTCAAGTGGTCCAGGGACTAGAATGGATAACAAAAATTAAGCTTGTTGAATTAAAAGTCCTTATCGTTTGTTGTGTGTATCCTCAATAAGCCAGGTAAATTATGCGCACACATTTATCACTATGGGTTTTATATAAATAGTTTATAAATATATATTTTTACTTAAAATATATATGCTGTGTGTGCGAGTAGCCAAGTGTGTGTGTGTAAATGTGCCTTTTTTTTTTTCTTTTTGCCTTCAGTTGTGCCTTTTTCTTTTTGCTTCACTTTTCTCTCTCTCTTTTTTTTTTTACCCTTTTCTCTTTTTCTTGCTCTTTTTTTTTTTTCTTTTTTATGAAAACCTGATCCGAGATGCATCGTTCAGAGTCATCAGCACAGCCTATTGAGGAAGGAAAAACATTACGCACCTCTCCTTCTTATACCAACATTTACAGTCGCTATCGCCTTCCTTCAAATGCCAGTACAGATACCACGAGTACTATGAGCCAGCAAGACATGATAGATCACAAGCGTAGTTACACTTACGATAATCTCAGCTCATTGGCCTATTTTACGTCCTCCGATACCATTCACCCTGAATTAACACCCTCGGCAGCAATTCGAGACAGGTACTACCAATCAAGTCGATATCTTCAGGACAACGAACAGGCAGACGAACTAGAGTACGAAGAAGAAGAAGAGTACGAGGAAGCTACAGGAGATATCTTGGACTATCGACCTGGAGAGAGCACTCATTATACCAAGCTTGAATTAGAAGAGGGTGACTCCAACAGTATCTATAGTATTCAGGACAGTGTCATTTCATTGCGCACTGAGATTGATGGTCGATCCATCCATAGTGTGCGTACGGTAGACGATCGTCTTCAGGGCCGAACTACCAGTCTCTTAGGCGCCAACTTGAATACATTGGCTGCCAAGACAGCAAAGAAGGTATCGAGGTCAGGATCTATCTTTCGAGGCGAAAAGAAAAAACTAGAACCTTTTGTGCCCCAACGTGATCATTACTATCAACAACAGCATGACAGCAGTAGTATCAGAACTGTAGGTGGCACTAGCTTATTATCTAAACTCTCAAGATCAACTGCTCCCATGCGCGCCAAACTCTCAGCTATATCTCATTTAACTAGTCGGCACCATCAGCAAAACCACTTCACTTCTACATTGGCATTGCCTGGTCGCAAAAGAGTAGCAGAAAGTGTCTACAACATGCCAATCTCATCCCCTCCCGTTGTCAAGGATCGTAAAAAATCATTGGATCGCATTCAAACTTCGCTTTCATTTAATTTACCTCGCACCTTATCTTCCTCATCATCGTCCACATCCAACTCTTCAAACATCCTTGGTACAGCATCTACTTTGGTAGAAGAACCTGGTTCGTTACAAAGAACATCGCTTATCTACCCTGCTTTACTTTCAAAGGTAGCCGAGCTGTTCAAGGAACGCATAGTTACATCCACTAAAACAAAAGACAGCATCAAATATAAGGATTGTTTTGACGGCAAAGAAGCTGTGGTAAGTAGGGGAAACTACTTTGTTTACTGGGGGTGAAAAGAGTTGCTTGTTGATTGTTTGTTTATGGTAACACCGCTTTTATTTAGGATAAACTGGCCTCAATTATTAAATCAAACGACCGCAATCTAGCCTTGTTGGTGGGCCGTGCTTTGGATGCGCAAAAGTTCTTTCATGATGTCAATTATGAACATAGATTGCGTGATTCAAGCCAGGAGCTGTATCAATTCAATGAAAGCAAATTCAATCCAAGCTTGCGTCCCAAGAGTGGTATTGCTGGCCCCCTCGTTGCTGCTGCTGCTGCTGTTACACTTTCTTCACAGACAAAAGATTTGAATGAAGATTTACCTAATGGTGTATTTACGTTACTTACCGACTGTTATTCGCCTACTTGTACAAGAGATAAATTGTGTTATTCTGCTCGCTGTCCTCGAAGACAAGAGCAAGCCAAAAGAACAAGTCCTGGTGCTGAACGTGGCCATTCTCGAGAGGGCAGTATATCTTATTCATCACTTGGAGTAAGTTGTCGCTCCCCCCTGCTTAATAAGATGATTCTTATACTGACCCTTTCTTTGTAGCAAGAGGATCGATTGTGGATCAACACAGTTCCTAAATCAGTTTTGGATAAATTGAGTAAAGAAGAGAAGAAGCGTCAAGAAAATATATTCGAACTTGTATACACTGAAAAGGATTTTGTAGATGATCTGTGTTATGTCAAAGAGGTAAAGAAGTTTTGGAACGATGCGATGAAGAATAAACTGACTGATAAATCAAATCGTATTTGTTTATGCCTACAGCATTGGATAGATCCATTACTTTCTGACGAAAACCAAACAGTAACAGGCGATCGGGATACTTTTGTCAATGATATATTTTGGAATATTATGGAAGTACATCAGGTCAACTCTGCATTATCCAAAGCATTACTTGAACGTCAATCAAAGAACAAAGTAGTCAATCAAATTGGTGATATTATGCTTGCTCATGTTGCTCAATTTGAGCCTTTTGTTCGCTATGGTGCACACCAGATCATTGGTAAATATGTCTTTGAAAACGAAAAGTCTGCCAACCCATCATTTGCCGAGTTTGTCAACAAGACAGAGCGTCTGCCACAATCACGCAAATTGGAACTCAATGGTTATTTGACAAAGCCCACTACGCGTCTAGGTCGATACAACTTGTTGTTGCGTGAAATTCTTAAACATACACCTCAAGATCATCCTGATCAAGAAACCATTCCTAGAGCCATGTCATTGATTTCCAAGTTCTTGGCAGATGTTAACCGAGAAACAGGCCGCACAGAAAATGTGTTCAATTTGCAACTTTTGAATGATAGATTGTTGAACAAGAACATATCAAACTTTGTAAGTATTCAGAAGGTTTTTGTTGCATGTTTATTTCGAAAAAGAAGTTGACTTTTTTTTATTTTTTTTTAATTGCTATAGGACTTGGATTTAACTGCACCCAATCGTCAAATTATCATGAAAGGCACTTGGAGAAAAGGAACTGGGTCAGATACTTCTGAGGTTTTGGTTTATCTTTTGGACCACTGTCTTTTAATTATCAAGCCAAAACAAAACGAAGAGAAATATAAACTTTATAGAAAGCCAATCCCACTTGCACTTTTATCTATAACATTACCTGATCATACCAAGAGAGCAAGCACCATCATCCCACTAGGTAGGCCTAGCAATGTTTCTTCTTCAGAAGCCAATTTGGTCAGTACTTTGGCAGCCAATGGAGGCACGTTAGCTTCCTCTGCCTCCAGCACCAACCTTCTAGGTGGCAGTAGCGGAAGTAACAACAATAGTAATAGCAACAGTGGTAACATCATGAACAGTGGTAGTCAAAACAGCATACTCAACATCAACAGCGGTATGGTCGGAAATGGCAACGTCTTTAATAACCAAGCTAAAAACGGATATCCTATTTCATTTGTTCATCTTGGCAAGCAAAATTCGGGTGGACCCATCACGCTGTATGCTACTACATTAGCTACCCGTAAGCAATGGGTTGATAAGATTGAAGGACAACGCAAAGCTTTAGTTGAAAAACACAAGGTGTTCAATGTGCAACCTATCAACGAGAACTTTTTCTCTACATTCAACAAGGTGAACTGTACTGCTGTTTTTGGTAAGAGCCATTGATAACAAAAAAAAAGAGGGGGGGGGAGGGGAGGGAAAGAACATGAAATATTATAAAGTGTAACTAATCCTTTATTCTATTTGGGATGATACATAGAAAATGGAAGGTCACTTGTATTAGGTGGTGACCAAGGTGTCTATCTCAAAAAAGAAGGTAGCGGTGATGAGCTGATACGAATCTTGGCTATGGACAAAGTATCCCAGATTGATATTTTGGAACAATCCAACTTAATCTTGGTCTTGGCAGATAAAATCTTGTACACATATTCTTTGGACACACTCCTGTCGACCGAATCCAATATGAAACGTGGTCGTAAGATTAGTAGCCACGTCTCCTTCTTCAAAGTAGGCAAAATCTTGGATAAGTCTGCTACTTCTGTAAGCCAAGACGATCAAGTGACAGCTGAAGGTATTGAAAAGACATTGGTTTGTTTCGTCCGCAACAATGCCATGACATCTACTATTCGTGCATTGGAACCTTGCGAGACAACACGTGAAAGCAGTAAGAAGAAAAACAAGAGCTTCACTCGTCTCATGCGCGGTAACAATGAAGCCCTCAAGGCATATAAGGACCTATATATTCCTGGAGAAGCCTCTTCTATTCAGTTCTTCAAAAACATCATTTGTGTAGGTAGTGCTCGTGGTTTTCAAATGGTCAATTTGAGTTCCGCCGAGGTTCAAAGTGTGTTGGATCCAAACGATGAGAGCAACAATGAAGTCTTAGCCGCGCATGAAGCAATGAAGCCTATATCTATGTTTAGACACAAGAACAACGACATTTTGCTCTGTTATAGTGGTAAGCAGCTTTTCTCCTTTTGACCAAATTGTTTCAAAGCTAGACTAAACTCGTCCTTATTTATAGAACTTGCATTTTATATTGACAAGAAAGGAAAGCGTGTACGAAAAGACTGGTCTATTACTTGGGAAGGAAATCCTACTGCATTTGCTTTCCGTTCCCCTTATGTTGTTGCATTCAATTCCAACTTTATTGAAGTGCGTCACATGGATACAGTAAGTCAGCATATATTTTTGCTTGTTTGTTTTCATTACTTATACATCATTTAGGGTGATCTACTTCAAGTGATACCAGGAAATAACATTCGTTGCCTTCGCCCTGATTCCACTGATCGTATTCATGGTGTCATGGATGACCGACTTGCTGGCTCAGAGGTTATTTTCGAACTCAAACTGGTTGATCCTCACCGTAGAAAGATTAGCATGATCAAAAACAACCGAAATAGAAATGTTTAAAAAATAATTCTTTTGTAAAAAAAAAAAAAAAGGTGCCTTTTTATTCTTGTTTAAAGAAAAGAGCACTATTGTATTGAATCGAGTTTTTCTATTAAAAAAATGTAATAAAGCAATTGACATGATAGCTTGGATTATCATGATATATACCATTTACAAAATATTATTCTGAATTATGATGTTGGATAAAGCAAAAGAAGTTATTATTGTGAGTCGCCCTTTAAGAACTTGTGCAATCAAATCATATCTTTTAATTAAACTACTAACCAGATTGCCGAAATGCTCTGGTGTGAGCTTTTTCCAATTTGTTGATAGTTTATCTCATTATTGTGGTCATTAAGAAAAGAATTCTATCAAGTACTGTTGACTGCTTTCGGGAGCAAGTGGTTGTATTTTTGCAAGCTGTTTGTGTCTTGCAACTACAAAGGTAGAACTTGAATAGAATTGAACAAAAGACCTTGTGGGATTGAACTTATCAAACTTCTTTTTTCTTTTGCATATAACTATGCCAATTTATTTATCCTTCTAATCAAAATGGATCATGGCAAACACAGTCCTTTATCGCGAAACAAATCCATAACAACTTTTTCTATATCCCATCCAGTCTTTTCTAACCTATCCAATGCCTCTCTTTCATCACATAGGCTAAATTGCCTTACATAATGCACCTTGTTTTCTTTCTGAAGTTGCTTCAAGCAATCCTCCCATTCTATCTTGAGCATAGCCTTGATGTTTTCCATTCGTTCATAATTCACCTGTTTAACCGTGGCAATGAATCCTGCACTGACCGGACGATGATCTGATATTCTGACTTCATGGCGACGATAGTATTCATTAGTCACGGTAGCAGGCGCACGATAAAGAATTCGATCACACCAAGCTGGAATACGCTTCTTTTCAGAACGATCATATTCATTAGTGTTCTTATCGTACTTGTAAGTAGGATCAAACAGAATAGGTGCTTCTTTCAAGTTGATATGGCGAAAGAAGGGGTCTGTCAGCTGCTTTTTTAGCTGATCCTCTCGTTGAAGTGTCTCCCAAACTTCCAATTTGGTATGGGCCTGTAGCATACAAAGAATCTCTTGTCGTTCCATATCAATTCTATAATTAAAGTCACCACTAATAAAGCATGTTTCATGATCTAGAATGTAGCTGCCATCGGAATGGGCCTTAAACAAGGCTTGTTGTAAAAACGGATCGGGTCTACCCATTGGATCTAATGCAACGAAAGTTGGGAAACGAGCTGATTGAAGGATATCGCTTAAATCCGCATTCCTGGACCCCCAATTAGATTGTCCAGAGGCCAAATGACAGTTGACAAAGCAAAATGAAGCATCATTCAGGATCAACCGAATCGCAATTCCTCCCTTGTTACCGTGAATTTTATTCATCACGCGAATACCTGTCTTGACGGTGGTTGAGTCACATTGTCGAATACGAGGGATCAGAGTCGCTTTGACAAATAGACAGGTAAACAGACCTACCAATTGATCTGTCTTGATTATAGTATAGGTCTCTTGGCCAAAGTTTGTCTGGATGACTGATTGAAAATAATCGTACCAAAGCATATATCGGTGGGTCAAGAAATCATCCGCTTCTTGAATTGTTTCAAATTTTCTGTTGGAAGACAAAATGGATTCTCCAAGATAAACATTTTTATATAAAACAAGAAAGCAACAGATGAGAAAACAAGAGATAATTTCATTTGGTTGACTTACTCGCTGTAAATTTCTTTGAGGCAAGGTTTACAATCTCTTGAACACCAATTGCAATGATATCAGGATTTTGCATCCCATGTAGCCATTCATGAATTTTTTCTTTATCCACATCTGTCAAACTCTCTGGCTTTGCTGCATTCATATTCCAAGAACAAATCATCACTTCCATTGGATCCATCTCAGCATAATTAGGCGTCCGATTTATCATTTGCTGCTCTAATATAGTCCTTCAATATAAGAAAAATAAAGTGAGTATAAGAAAAGACATACCTAGCCAATTCTCACTGAGCAATCCGTCCCAGACCGCTATATGACCTTCAATATCCATACTGACTATACATATGCCTTTTGAAATTGGACATGTATCAACAACCAGTTTAGTAACTGAATGGGAATGCGCTTTCCATGCCTTAATAGCCGCCCAGGGTTCAGCACGCGTATCATAAACAGCTATCATACCATTTTGATACCCTATCCATACGTGGAATGTATCTGCATGTGTTACAGAAGTGACTTGGTCCATTGATACAGACAAAGTTCGTTTGTGTTCTAATGTTATCCTTGACCAGACATGTACCTGGCCATGTGTATGTATGGTAAAGAGAGTATCTGAATGAAATGGAACCATCAGCAAATATACCTTTCCATCTATCTCTAATGGTTCATGTACTTCATGTCCCTCCAAAGACAAGACTAAGCACTCCATAGCCAGCGTCGATCGATCAAAACAACAGACTGTGGTGCCTACAGACATCCAGAGTTTATGAGGACCATCCAGAATAGCATGATCTACTTGAGAACAAACTGTGAAGCAATCAGGCTTAAGATCGTCCGAGAATGGACAGAATAACATGCCCTCTTCGTTTTTGAACAAAGACCAGATCATTAAATGACCCTCTGAATCTAATGTCCAGACTTCCATATTCTGTTGCCATAGGACAAACAGAATAGAATAGTCTGCTATCTTTCTGGATACTGTCTCGTTTGTTTTCATGTTCTTAACCAGCAGGTATCCATTGTCAGTACCAGCCCATATAATCTGGTCTTCTTCCGTTTGAAAGGTGGGTATGAAGCATACAGATCGAATGGAATCTGTGATTGTCTGTTCGTTCAGGGGTATTGCAATAGGTGGAGGTATGCTAGGTGGGTTCATGAGAGAGTCTGATATGGTTTGGACACAAAATAAATTCAGGTTGCAATGGGATGTACCGATGACAATGGTTGATCCTCGTACAGCTATAGCGTGAATGATGCCATATTGATTGAGTATACAGATTTCATGATCCAATAAAGGTGGCGTTTCTGTCATGCGAGAGGTATCAGGAAAGTTGTATATCTTATTTTGCCATTTGTAATCAAACGATGGTTTATGTCGTTGATTTGTGCCTACAGAAGATGATCGTACAATTGGCTTAAACCACTCCTCATCACTACTATCTTCCTCTTCTTCGTATTCGTCGTCTCCTGGCAAGAGTTGCTTGGATCGATGTCTATTTAATGAACTTGCTCTTGGTAGATCGAGGACAAGACGAGAGATAGGTAAGGGTAATATTTTAGGTATGTCTTGTTTAGGAGCATTTTCAGTAGGTAGGGTGAAATCCATCTAAATGTTTCCGAAATAGAGAAAGGGATATGACAAATGAAATCAGAAAAAGTTACCTATTGTTTATAAACTAAGTTGATCTATTTTTTCTTTGTTATGTAGAATGCACGCACCTCCTTTTTTATTTTTCTGTGTGACATATATTTCCAATCCATGTAATATATATTACTGGTCACACGTGATAGGATTATCAATTTAAATGGATGATACACAAGCCTTCATTGTATAAGTAGAACGCAGCTGCTATCGTTTCAGCTATCTTTTTTTTTGAAGTCATATATATTCTTACGAAACTCACTATAGTGCGTCTAATAGAACCTTTTGTTTGTAATATAAAATAGATCAAATCTGATAGTTTTTTTCCATTGTTTATTTGAAATGAATATAATATTCAAGTCATAGTAGTTTTTCTCTCTCTCTCTCTCTCTCTCTTTTTTTGTATATTCTTGATCCATGACTGTAGTAGTAAATCTCAATGTCAATAGTTTTTCTTTTTTGATATTAGGTAATTCTTTACAAAATGCCCAGAGTGATAATAACAGAGACTGAGACTTGTTTAACTGGAAGAAATTGAAAAGAGATTGTTAATAATAAAAAGTTGTAAAAAAAAGGAAAAAGACGACAATCAAGTCAGGTACCAAAGAAAACGAATGAATAGGCAGTGATCTTTTGATGAGCTCTTTTGAATTATGTTTGCAAATTTAAATTTACCATGCAAATGAACAGAACAGAAATTTGGTTATAATTCAATAAAAGTGGTATCAATCAAACCGAAAAAAAGTCGGAAACTTTTTGATGTGCTTTTTGTTACTATGGAGAGACCTTTTTATGATAAAGTATCAGAAATAAGATTTTTGAATTTTGAATTTATTTACAAACAATTAAAACTCAGCAAGAAGTCATCACAACATCACTGTCTTCTTCTTGAGGCTCTTATGTGCAACAACTTCTCAAGTATTCTTCATAATACTCCTTCGCTTTGTCAACACAGCCTCTCCAAACAGAGAGGAGACTTCTCTCAGGTATTGCATTGAGAGTTTCTTCAAGATCCTGCAGTAAAGAAAATCTCTTGATGGCTTTGGGAACATATATGCCTTCTTCTTCCACTCTCATCATGTACAAAGTACATCTGAATCCTATAGCTAGAGATATTAGACACATAGTTTCTAAGTATAACATGTGCTACATACCCTTCACGAGCAAGCCAAAAGAGAATGGGCTAGCAAGACCCATGTTGACTTGCTTATTTATACTGCTTTTCATCTCCTTTAGCAGCTTCACGTAATCAGTCTCTTTTTAATATTTGCTGCTTTCTCCTGGTCGCTTCACTTCTACAAAGAAACAAAACAACTCCTTCTTCTTGTACCTTCCAAAGCCTAGCTTCCAGTCAGGAATATAGCCATTATCGTCAGTACCATCAACACTATATAGCAAAAAAAATAGTGGCGTATTATTAGTAAGCACATACGAGACTTTTGCGAAAGATGTTTAATACGTACGCTGCATAAATCATGTGCTTGTGTGGATCCAGCAAAAAGATTTCTTCCAAATAGGGAAGCAAGTGTTTTAGCATGAAGCTGGTTTCTGAATTCTTTTGAATTGCAAGCTTGCTTTTTTTTCTTCAACAATTGACAGCAAGACTTGATCTTCTTCTCTACTTCGTCAACAGGTTCAAAGTCGTCTTCATCTCCCTATCAAGCGATCGTTAAATTTCTTTGTCAACCAAGCTGTTTGTTCTATACTCACATCGGAAAAAGCCTTGCAGTACATTACTGCTTTTTGTGATGCTTTCTTGATTCTCACTTCTTCATAGCATCTTCTTGTCAATTCTGTTCTTTGCTTCTCATCTTTGAAGTGCTTGGTTATACATGTTTCCTCATCAAATTTCTCTTCACCTGTAAATTATTCATGGTAAGTATGGCTAGTTTTAAAAGTTTTGAAAGCAGCATACTGTGAGATCTTTTTAATTGATTGACGGAGATGTTGACGTTTTTAACATTTTTAACTTCTTTGATAATAATAGTTTTATGAGACATTTTGGGAGTATAGATAAGGGGATTTTTTTTTGAAGTGCATCCTTTTTATATAAGAATTTAGTACTAGACGCGAATAAACTTACATAGATTAAGCCTGAACCAACCTGAGAGGGAGAGGGGGTTTAAGGGGGAGAGTTGTCCTTCCCTCTAAAAAAGCAGTGTATAGATCACCTCCAACATAGAAAAACCTAAAGTGTAAACATTGTCTTAGTTTATCTGTTTCTTAGACATCGTTTTAGCTCTTGAATGGATCGCTTACCTCTTCTTAAAAAAAGAACAAATAAAAAAAGGCCTATTCATTTTGATCAGTACAGATATGCGACAACAATCATGATGAAATACATGCCTTTTTTCCAAACAGTTACTTTTCTGCATGTCATCTAGACAGCAAGAAAGCGCGCAGTAATTACTCTAAGAGATCATTAGCAATTATTTCACAGCCTAAAGAACAGCCTTGTTACCTTTGTTTGTAATGTTTTCATTCTAAATAATAATCAAAGAAAGAAAAGAAGGAAAAGATACTTTTTTTTTCTTTTGTTTTTATAAATTAGATTGACCACATTACTGATCAGTTGTCCTCATTGTCTGATATACTGATTGTTTGTTTGATCTTTGTGTAAATTGGTCTGGGCTCTGCTATAAACAATGAACACCCTGGTTCTTTATTTAACAATACAAAAAAGACCAAATCTTCATTCTTATCATGAAAAGAGTAAAGCTTGATGTAGATCATTTACCTTGATTACTGTTCATTATTCTGTAGTGAAAAGAAAAGAAAAAGAGTAGGATGATACATTAATGCCTTTGCATCAGTGAAAGCATGCGAGTAAATCATGTCATACAAATCATATATATACTGTCGATTTGCTGAATGAAAAGGTACTCGAACTGATGCCTGGTGAATCCGTCACTTTGACTTCGGCAGATAAAGCCGACTATTCACAAGAAGAAAATACCAGCAATGAAGTCTACAGAGTTTCTGATGAGTATCTTCAAACGCAGAACCCAGGCAACTTTCTTCCTGCAAAGTTGACCTTGAAAGTAGGCTGTATTGTAATGCTCTTGAGAAACCTTGACCCACAAAAAGGCCTTTGCAATGGTAGCAGATTGGTAGTCAAAGAAATTGGTCAATACGTATTGAAAGTCATTGTCCTTAACAACAGTCGATCCAACCAAGAACAAATTGAACTCATTCCTCGAATAGAACTAGCAACCTTAGAAGATGAGTATCTCTTTATTTTGTCAAGAAAACAATTTCCTGTCAAACTAAGTTTTGCCATGACTATCAACAAGTCGCAAGGTCAATCACTTTCTAACGTTGGGATTGACCTCCGTACTTCACCATTCACACATGGCCAACTATATGTTGCTTTCTCTCGCTCCACCAACTTACAAGACATACATGTCTTGCATAAATCTGATCCTTCTAACCAACAAAATCTCATCGATAATATCATCTTTCCAGAACTCCTGATCTAATTTACATACTTCATCTATAACAATTGTATATTTAGACATTAGACCACACAAATAAGAAATATGATTGGCTTTTTCTTCTTTTTATTTAAATGTCAGCGAAAAAATGCTATAAAATGTTTTAAGTTGTATATTTTGACACTTCAATCTTTGAGTGAGGTCAGTAGGAGAAAGGGTGAGGAGGGTGGGCAATCATATTTCTTATTTGTGTGGTCTAATGTCTAAATATACAATTCTAGTGTCGAAATAAATTCTGACTAGAATTTAGTGAGACATACGAACACACAAATAAGAAATAGGATTGGCTAATCCAGAGCATCAAAGTAAACATTAGAGTCCTCATCCAAGTCAGAGTTCGAATCAACATTGAATCCAGGAGTAATCAGCGTGTTATTAAAGTCATAACGGGAGAGATGATCCCTACGATAATGGTTTTCGAAGGTAGAAGAGGAGGACCAATTACCCATAGTGACAATGTCCTCTCGAGGAATATTAGCCTGCAAGGCCAAAGAGGAGGCAATGGATCGTAAAGTAATACCCTTCTCCGTGGTAGAGAACCGGAGGAGGCGGTGAATCCAGCGAGAGATAGTAGATACCGCCAAAGGCTCAGAAGGGTGGATGGAATTGATGAACAGGGAGTCTAGAGCTCCGGAAGGTCTGGTGGCACGACAGCGTAGAAAGGTAGCCACCGGGCACAAAGTGGTAATGGCATGACGTTTGACAACAAAAGATTTGATAATACGTCGACGATTGCGTTTTTCTTTGGGACCGTGCACTTCGAAGGACAAGGAAGTGTTGTCTGCGGAAAGGATGGCAGAGGAAAAGGGGATTCGATGAAGGTCAGAAGGCCTGAGAAAACACACGACACCTAGCAAGAATGCAAGCTTAGGTTGTAGGGCTGACAGCGTGGGATTATTTGAATCGATGGAAATTAAATGATCAAAGGTAGGGCTTAAGTCAACGTTTCGGCGATGGAGTCGAACTGGAGGAGCTTGACGAAGCAGGATGTCAATAAAATTGTTGAGGTCAGTATTAGATCGAATTGTCTCTAAATGTTGGTGTAGATGGGTAATGCCTGCACGAAACAATTGTAAAGTAGAGACTGCAAAGTTTCGGTGCTGACGCATATCGCCTAAAAAATTAATGACATCCAAAGCCTGAAAGGAATGTGGCGAAATCCGCTGCTGTTAGCACCATTCTAGAAACAAAAGTTGTCTGCGTTTGTAAGATGTATTGGTGGGTGAGTTCGCAAGTCTATGTTTAATTAGAATATCTTGGGATGCGGCATTCAGATTAGAGGAGGTGTATCGGTTGCGGATAATTGCCACACGGCTAGCTTCCAATGATTGTTGGTCAAGGGCCAAAGGCTGTGAGGTGATGGAAGAAGAATGTGTCGCGAGTCCAGAAGGAGAGGTGGGAGGCGGCAAAGATGCTGAAGTGTCGGAAACCAAAGGGCTGAAGGCCACCAAGGAGTTACCAAGGTTGCTCGATGAACTTTCTCCTTGATGATTTTTTGTAGACAATGGGGAATGAGGTTCCATGGAGGATTCAAGTATGGGTGGTTGAACTGATTCCATGACAGGGTCAAGGCGTCGGCCCATAGGCTCCCCGGTTGCGGAAACCAAGACACGTATTTTGGCAGTTGGGCTGTCAGTCTGTCTGCAAACAGATCTACGTCGCTTAAGCCGAACATTCGTTGGATATGTTGAAATGTCCCTGGTGTTAGCATCCAGTTGCTCTTCTGAAAAGGTCGACGAGACTCGTAATCTGCTATTTGATTCTGGATCCCCTGGATGTATGTGGACTGAATCGTAATGCCCCTCTGGAGACACCATTTCCATAACGTTGTTGCTAGTGTCATCAGAGAAAGAGATCGGGAGCCCCCTTGTTTGTTCATGTATGACATCGAAGTCATGTTGTCCGTTCGAATCAGAACTCGCATGTTGCGAACTTGAGGGAAGGTCTGAAGTGCCAGAAAAGCCGCATAGAGTTCCCGCCAATTGATACTCATCTCTGCTTCTTGATGGTTCCAGTGTCCAAAGGCTGTTTTTGTCTGACCACTCGGCAGCTGAAGACTGCAGCCCCATCCCGTGTTGCTCGCATCCACATGAATTAACTGTTGAGGAGTCTGCGGAAGAAAGCTTCTGCCGTTCCAAAAATGGAGGTTGTCTAGCCACCACTGAAGTTCCTGAATGCAATGCTGGTTCAACGACTGAGATTTGTCCCAGTCTGAGGACGATCGTACCGTTTGATTCTTCATTCGTAACAGATGTTGTGTGTAAAGTCGGGCCGGAACTAGAGCAAAAGTGGCTGCCTGTATTCGTATAGTTAGGCTGTGAATCACACGAGGTGATTTTACAGGATTCTTTATTACCTGACGGATACTCTTTTTGAGATCCCGAATCTTTTTCCCTGGGAGTTGGGCTGTCATTGAGTTGGTATCCAACAAGAAGCCGAGGTGCTCTAAGGACTGAGTAGGGTGAAGGGAAGATTTCTTCATGTTGACTAACCAACCAAGGGAGGTTAGTTTCTTGAGGACTTGCTTCGTATGTTTGCGGGATTCGTGGTAAGAGTCTGCCACCACTATCCAATCGTCCAGGTATGCACTGAGTCGAATTCCTTGAGAACGAGCCCATTCCAAGATTGGACGGGTTAGTTTGGTGAAGAGCCAAGGAACCAAGGAGAGACCAAAGGGTGTCGTACAGAATTGGTAGGATTGGCCTTCCCATAAGAAGCGGAAATACCTGCGGGATGAGTGATGTACTGGGATGTGTAGGAATGCATCTGAGAGATCTATTGATGTTAACCAATTGGATTTCTTGATCATTTTTGTCACCTGTTGAATGGTCTCCATTTTGAAATGAGGAGCCTGGAGGTATTGGTTGAGTAGTTTGAGGTTGAACACCGGCCGATGGCCGCCATTCTTTTTTGGAATGACAAACATGTTGCTGTAAAAACCGGGTGTTGAAGGTGCCATTTCGATGGCTCCTTTGTGTAATAGTGCTGAAATTTCTTGTTGTAATAGCTGATGTTGTAATTGATTGATAGGATGGACTGATTTCGGATTAAATGTGAGAGGAGGGTGCAGGAATTGAATACGAAAGCCCTTTCGAATTACCTCGAGTAGCCAACCGTTGATTGATAGTTGGGTCCACTCTGAATAAAACTTTGTGAGGCGTCCGCCTACTGAGGAGTCGGAACTGTCTATTGTTGATTGCTCCGAAAAGGGTTGGTGTTTGGCTGCCCTTTCTGAAACGGCTTTTGTTGAGGTCGTTGTTGTTGCTGGCCCCTGTTGAAGTTGGAGCTGTTGTTGTTGTTGTAACCGCCCTGTGTTGGGAGGATGAAGTAGCCGATTGAAATGACGGGTTGACTGATTGAAAAGCTAAATTATTACGCATATCATTTACCTGAGCAGAGACATTTAGGAGTAAAGTTCTGCAATCTGCGAGCATGTACAGATATCGCTGTACATGGGTATCGTCAGAAGCCTTTGAGATTTCCAATCCGAGTACATCCAAAGGACGGAAAACACCAGAAACTAGGTACTGTAATCTTTTTAAAGCCATGTCTTGTTTAAACTGATACTTGCTCATGTACTTTGCAGCAATAGGCAAAGTAGAGGGTGGCTGATATTGGACTTTATCAATCGGAGGATATCTCTCCACAATGGATGATTTCTCGTCATCCGTCAAGGAGGTTGATGTAAATAGAGGGGAGTCGAGACCTAAAGCCTCAGACAAAAAGGGAGATGGTGTCCAATTGAAGGAAGGACGAACTTCTAAAGAATGAAGAGGGTGGTCCTGTGGTTGTTCAGTAACCATGTCGACGTTGGATGATGAAAATGGCTCCGTTGCAGCTTGAGCATTTGGTTGATGTTGAATGAATTGTTCCAATTAAGCTAGTCGTTGTTGAAGAAGAGCTATTTGCTCTTCTGAAGATATTGGGTGTATGTTATTTGAATCCATATTTGCGGTGCTGACCGAGCGAAAAAGAAGACTGAAGCATATATATTATTAGACAGATCAATTTTTATTACTTTTCGCTGACATTTAAATAAAAGAAGATAAAGCCAATCATATTTCTTATATGTGTGTTCGTATGTCTCACTAAATTCTAGTCAGAATTTACTTCAACACTAGAATTTCGGAAAAGGTGTAATCAAAGGTTATTTTTAGCCAAAGGGCATTTTTTTAAACGCAACCCCACTGTGTAACACCTTCATTCATTGATTTCCTCTTTTGTCTTCTCCTTACTAAGCCTTTTTTCTTTTCTTAAGAAAATTAACCTACTTGTAGCTTAATTTGGACTAGATATAAGCTCAGGGCAACAACTCTTTTAGAAATAAGTTCAAAGCGTGTGATTTACTGAAACATAAAACTTAATATGAAGATCTTTTTTTTTTATATAGAAATCATATAAGATCTATACATAAACAACAGTGGGCAAAAAGAAGAGGAGTGAGAAAGAGAAAAGGCTCCTTTAAAAAAGAAAAGAAAGGTGAAATGTTACCTTTTTGATTTTAAATTCTGTAGTAGAATTCATGCAGACCTTAATTTGTCTGACAACGCACTAGAATGATTTACACACTGATTGCATAAAGGAAAAAGACTAAATTCAGTATTCGAATATATGTTGCTAGGTTACAAAATCCATTTTGTATTTCAATGTTAATTCTCGTGTGTGTGTGTGTGTGTGTGTGTGTGTGAAAAAAGAAAAAAAAATACATTCGAGCGCGCGTAAGTAATTAAAAAGAAACCATTTCTAAACTTAGACACTGTCAAAGTAGTTTAATGAAATTGAGTCTTAAAACTTTTCTTTTGAATCTCAACTTGATAAATATTAGAATGAAGAAAAAAAAAGGCAAAAAAAGAGAGAGAGAGAATGTATAGAATTATCATTCTGGTCTACTTGAATTTGCTGCAGTATCCCATTTGAAAGGTAGATGTGCATATGTAAACACATATCTATAGGCTTGTATACATAGAAAAAGAAAAGAAAAAATAGCTTCAAAAAACAAATAAGTACGAAATAGTCTCTATCTCATTTTAAATTGTTGTATTACTAAACTTGCTTTCTCCTCTTTTTTTGTGTAGTGTGTGCGTGTGTAGGGTTTCCTTTTTCTTCAGTTGCTCACTTCTAATTCTTATATATCTAATTTTACCTTTCCTTTCTCTTTCTTTCTCTCTCCTTCCCTTTCCCTTTCTTCTTCTCCTCTTTTATATATATAATATCTATCAGCAATAGATATCTCTTTCTCTCTTTTCTCCCCCTTTTTTTCTTCTTTCTTTTTAACTCTTATATATAAATATATATACAATAATCTAATATACACCCATTTTTACATACAACCTATATAAGGTCATACAAAGAAAAAGAAACTTATTTTTTTTTATCATTATTTATTTACTCTATTTCTCTTTTGAAAGAATTAAGCCTCCCCCCCTTCCACTCTTTATTTCCTCTAATTTTCATTTTTTTTAAAAAAAAAAGCACATTCTTACGCCCTTTATTTGCTCTTATATATAACAAGATCATCTGAATATGTCTCAACCTATAGTAAGTTATGGACAAGATGAGATCTCTCATTTACGGTCACAGAACGATCAACTCTGGAAAATTATCGAAAAGCAACGTGTGATGATTCAGAATCTCCAAAAGGACAACGTACGCCTGTCAGCAGAGCGAGACGGACTTCAAGACCAACTAGGTCAACTGGAAAGAGAAATGACCCGTAAACAACGAGTGACCTCTCTCTTGATCTCACCTCAAGCATTGCGTGAAATAGCAGAAGCAGATGACGCCTCTACACCCAGCAGCGAAAACACACCTTCACCTGTGGATTCCTATCAAGCCTTCAATGGAACTATCTCACCAAGTCCAATGCCCCCTCCTCGCTCACCTTATCGTCCACTCAAAGAAAAGGCAGACGATCTTGTGTTTGACCTGAAAAAGACAAATTATAACCATGGTATTGAACAGCGTATGGAAGAGTCTGATCCTTATCTGGCCAATCGTCTAGAAGATCTCAATGGTCGTTCTTCACCTGGCTCGCCTGCTCCCGGACCTCATTCACCCACCTCACCTTCTCGACCTCATCACTCTCGCAAAGAAATCAACCGAAGCCATTCACCCTTTATGGCACCTCAACCCAGCAAATCCTCTTCTTCACTTGAAGTGAGAAGCAACAGACGCCAAAGGGATTCTATTGTACCTCCTGTACGATCTGCTTCCGAACATGAGACAAACGTACATATCATTCCTTCTTCTCCACCACCTACCATGCCTACTTCTTATTCTACCAACAATACCACTAATCTAATGACCACCTCTAATTCTGCTTCTACTATCAACTCAATTACAACACAACAAAAGAGACACAGCCAGATGTTCCTCAACAATAGCTCACTGACAGACTTGCATGAAATAATCCAGGGAGAACCGGAGGAGGAACAGGAAGCGGAAGACATGTCTATTCACGAGAAGCCTTCTTTGGATAGTCGCAATATGGCTAATGTGTGTGTCAAGGTGGTTGGATCGAATATCAAGCCAAACGATAAAGGCAAGGAAGTCATTTCGTTTATTGTGTCAGTAGGCCATTATCGTGATGAAGATCCTAATCAATTTGAAGAACGCTGGCGTGTGGAGAAATTGTACTCAGACTTTTTAGGCTTAGATGCAAAGGTAAAAAGAAAAAGAGAGAAATGAGAAAAAAAAAAGGAAATTTTATTTGATTCTAAAACCATGTATAGTTGAAAGCTCAAAGAAACAAAGCCGTCAGTGTTCGCATTGGTAAATTGCCTGATAAAGCACTCTTTTCAAACAATGCACCTAATAAAGTAGATCAACGCAAGGTAAAACTAGAGAGAGAGAATAGACAATGAAAATAGATTGTTTAAACACATTTAATTTTAGGCTGCATTGGAGCAATATTTACAACATGCTATCTCCTTACCTTTAGAAGACTCTTCTGATCTATGTGACTTTTTAAGTACTGATATGATTGATACCAAAGTATTCCAACCAACAGGGCAGAAAGAAGGTTATTTAACAAAGAGAGGCAAGAACTTTGGCGGATGGAAAACACGTTATTTTGTGTTGAATGAAACTGTACTTGATTATTTTGAATCGGTAAAGTCGTACAAAAACCCCCCTCTTACCAATCATCCAATTAAATATTTTTTTTCTTTGTTTGTTTAATAGAAAGAAGGTACTCATTTAGGTTCCATTCGATTGACCAATGCACAGATTGGAACTCAAATGCAAAATGGCTCACCTGCGGCTGAAGAGTCCAACAGTGTCTATCGCCACGCCTTCTTGATTGTGGAGCAAAAGCGGATTGGGTCAACCCACAGTGTACGCCATATTTTATGTGCTAATTCAGATGACGATCGTGACAGTTGGGTCCATGCTCTCTTACAGAATATCTGTATTGTAGATGACGATTTCATGATCACCAAAAAGAAAAGAGCAGAAAAGCCTCGAAAGCTCTCCAAAGGTGAAATTCGTGCTATTGCTGCTCAACCTATCAGCCATATGAAATCAGATCAAGTGGGTAGTCCTGGTCTCGAGAAATTGACATCTGTACCTCAATTGGGTGAAGACACCTCATCTGAAGCCATACCACCTTCGTTAGCACAACCTCAGTACAATACCTGGACTTCATTTGAATCAGGTCGTGCTAGTCTAGATCAACGGAGTCATACAGCCAGCAGTACCCTTCAACCTCGTCCTCCCATCGTGCGTCGTAGTTCGATGAGCAATCTGATGGAACCCCCACAACCCTCTGTTGAGAATCAACTCCGCCGAGCTGTATCACCTACCATTGTCTCTCGTCCCGACGATCCTTCGCATGATCTACTGGAGCCCGCCGAAAAGAAGACACGCAACAAGGCTCATCGTATGACACTCTGGGGAAAGAAGATGCTGTTTAACAACAATAACGATCCCAACCAAGATCTACACAACCTGCAGCCTATTCCACCCAAGCTTGTTCAGTCTACTTCCTCTAATACTAGTGCTACACCACCTAATACTACTACTACTAATAATAATAATAATACTACTACTACTACTGCCTCTGGCTTCCGTGGCTTCTTGTCTCGATCATCCAATGAGAATGATCGTCAACGCAACAAGCAAAACAATCATGCCAATGAAGATATACCCAACATGCCCAACAAACAAGTCTTTGGTGTACCCTTGGAAGAAGCCGTCCGCATTTCTCGAGTTGCAGAAGGGTATGAACTACCTGCTGTTGTGTATCGATGTATTGAATACCTGGATGCAATGGATGCTGTGATGGAAGAAGGTATCTATCGCCTTAGTGGTAGCAATTCATCGCAAAAGGCCCTACGTGAACGATTCAACCAAGAAGGGGATGTTCAATTATTGGCTGCCAAGGATGATTATGATGTCCATGTAGTAGCTGGTCTGCTTAAAATGTGGTTACGTGAGTTACCTACTAGTGTACTTACAAGAGAATATCGTATGGACTTTTTACATGTGATTGGTAAGAAAAAAAGAAAAAAAAAGAATTCATCTTTTTTTTTATCATTATTATTATTATTATTATTATTTACTTATTCTTTTTATCTAGATTTATTGGATCGTAAAGACCGAGTTAATGAATTAGGTCGCCTTGTCTCTCAACTTCCTCTTGCCAACTATACACTATTGAGAGCCTTGACTGCTCATTTGATTCGTGTTGTTCAACATGCTGATATCAACAAGATGACTATGCGTAATGTCAGTATTGTGTTTTCACCTACCTTGGGCATTCCTGCCACTATTTTCAACTTGTTTATGAGTGAGTTTGAATACATCTTTTGGATCACAAAAGATGGTGATGCAGCACCTCGCATGATTGAAGACGATGATGATAACCATGTAAATACGGCAGAGGCCAGTCTAATGGACAATTCGGGATACACAAACCCTGTTATTACTACCACCTCCGCCAATAGAACACCATCGCCACCCTCATTCTCAAATAGAGGAGGAGGTTATCAGCCTGACTTGAATCTAAGCCAAGATGATCTGGAATCCATCTCTGCTAGTTTAGATAGAAAGACGACACTTCGATTACGTGAAGAGCATGGTCGCAATAACCGTAATAGCGTCAATTATATGGATGGTGCGCCTAATGCTATTGTTGATTTAGAGAAGCATATGGATGGTAATAGTCTAATCTTCTAATTGTTTCTAAAACTGACCCTGTTTCTTTTGTTAGGTCCACCTGTATTAGATGAAGATGAAGACGATGATGTAGATGATCTTGCTTTATCCAATGACTCTAGTTTTTCGCTTAATGTTTAGTAACTTATTATTATTTAATTCTAATGCCCAATCTATTATTTGAAATAACACATTCAAATAAAATAAGAAAATGTAACATATTTTTTATAATAAAAAAAAACAATCATTTAATTCTTGATACTGAATTTTAGCTCCTATTGGGAAGGGGGGGGGGGATGGCGATCATGCATTCTATTATTTTATTATTTTTCCTTATTCTTTATTTTGGGCTTGGTTTTATTACAAAAAAGAAAAACACTGAATTCTGTATTGTTTGATTTCATCATTTGATAATTACATAGTTTTCTTTTTTTTTTTTTTCTCCTTTTTATTTTATTTTATTTATTTCTTGTCATTTAATTTGTATTTTTTTCTCTCTCTTTTGTTATTATTTGCCCTTTTTTTTTTTCTCTTTTTCTCTCTAAATACGTTTTTTTTCTGTTATTATGGGAACAGAAGATAATGTGATAAGATTTGTGATTGGCGTATTTGTTTCTTTAGGTTTGTCTAAACATTTCTTTGTTATATCGCATACTGAATTCAATATAGGAGCATCATTCATGGATGCTCTTGGTTTGAATATCTTGAAAGTAGATCATGTCAAAGAATCGAAGCGATCACAAGATCAACAGCGCGGTGATTGTGGAAGACCTTTATGGCACCTTGGTCTTTACACTTATATTGCAAGTCAACTTATTGGTAGCACAATTGCCCTAAGTAAAGTAATACAAGAAAAAAAAATCAAACAAAAAAAATCAAAAAATCAAAACTTATTTATTTTTTTAAAAAAAAAAAAGATTATTTAAAGACACAGGTATGTTCTTCTCCTAAAAAGAAATTAAAGTGATGATTTATTCTTCCTTCACACCTCCTCCTTTTATTTCTATAACCAAAAAAAAACTCCTTCAGTGGGTTGCACCTTTAGGAAGTGTTGCATTGATTTTTAATTTTATATTCGCAAAATTACTTGTAAATACAAAGATCACACGTAAAGATGTACTCGGCACTTGTGTTGTGATTGCCTCTGTTATTTGGATTGTTGTTTTTGGTGGCATGTATAATGGTGAAGATCGTAAGTTTTATCATTTTTGTTATTATTTTGCTTAAAAAAAAACTAATGCTTATCCTCTTTAGCTGAACAGTCTATTTCTGTGGATCGTCTCAAGGTGCTTTTTGTACGTCCTATTTTTATTTTTTACTTTAGTGCCTTAAACATCATTGCGTTTGGAGGTCTATTTATTTCTATCTGGTCCAATTGGGCTATTTCCGACGAATCGAGAAAGAGAAAAAGTCAGATTTTTTCTGGGATGAATCAAAAGAAGATGAAACGAGTGGTTGGTCTCATGTTCAGTACAGAAGGTGGCGTATTGGCAAGTGAGACATTACTTTTGGCCAAAAGCGGGTAAAAGAAAAAAAAAGATGTGTCCTGTTAGATTGTATTGTGCTGATTGATTGTTGATTCAGTGTTAAACTATTTACATTATCCGTATCATCTCAAGTGAATCAATTCAATGATAATGCAAGTCGATTTATTTTGTTAGCATTGCTTGTAACAGCTATCTTACAGGTAAATTTAGAAGAAATGAAATCACAGAGCATTTGATTTATGTCTTGAGAAAATAGGTCTATTGTTTAAATACTGCCTTAAAGCTGTATACATCAGTAGTAGTTGTCCCAGTCTTTTATGGAACATATACAGCACTAGGTCTTGTAAATACCATCATCTACTTGGATGAGATTAGCAACTACCCACCTTGGGCCATTGCTCTCGTATTTGTTGGTATTGGTGTGTTGATCTATGGTGTCTTCTTACTCAGTTCAAAACCTGATCCAACATCTCAACACCAAGACGATCTAGCCTCAGTATCCCTCTCAACATTACCTCCTTCTGCTCAACCTTCCGCATTAACTCAGCAAGAGTTGGACGTATTTGACAATCTCAAATGGCTATCTGCAAAAGAAGAAAAAGATGTTGCCTCTAAAAAGGAAGAGAGCCATAAGCTAACGGTCGATCCAGGTGAATCTTCCAATTCAAAAGTGCAAGATAATAAAGATGAAGATAATAGTCGCATCAACAAATTCTTTAGGCGATTTAGAGTGCTACGTTTTCATCCAAAATCCAGCCCATTTGTCAGTATCTATAGCTCAATCGACAGCCATCCTCCTTCTTCACATTCACCTTCCTCTCCTAGTTTAGTGCCACTTTCAAGCACAAACCAACGCCAACAACATAGTGATCATTCATTTGATACAGTACTATCAGATCGTGTTAAGCCATAGTATGATTTTATATATGTATATATATATATATCATTATTGTTTTCATTTTTTGTATATGTAAATAATAAACATAATAATAATAATAAAAAAAAAAGTAAAGAGAGAGAGAGATAAATACAGTATTTCTCTTTCTTCACCCCCCTTTCTCATGTAATTCTTATTCAATAGGATAGCAAGTAGCTGCTTTTGCTTCATAGAAACTTGAATGACCCAAATATTCTTGAATGCTTTTAGATTCCAAGGACTGGAAGATGCGTTCAAAATGAGGCATGAATTCTTTTCGAGGAACATAAAGGTTGAACTCCAAATCAGCAAAGACAGCAAATTCGTGTTCATGAATTTCTTCTTCATCTACCCCAAGCTCATTGTCGATAGAATCCAAAAGCGGTCTAAACCATGTACCTTTCGCTTCATTCACTTTAGTTGCTAAAAACAGGCAACAAGCTGCAATCAACTTTCGATTCTTTTTGGTAATCACATTCTATTCAATTGTTAAACAAAAAAAAGTCGAGTTTTTTTTTTTTTGTATAGATATACCTTAATCACCAATTTTTCAAAAAACACATACGCATGGGCCACACTGGATACTTCCAAATCGATTTGTTTACCTATTTCGAGTAAATGGAGCTTGATGGCACGAATTTTGCTAAGTGTCATTTCCGTTGGGATTTCAGGATGGTTCATACGAAATTGTTCGTTCATTTCTCTCTTTAAATCAGAAGGTCGAGCACCATTATTCAGAGAACCCTAATACAAGGACGATATAAGTTGAGATCGTTCAAGGATATAGGATCATGCTTACCAAAGAGCTTGGAGCTAAACCATATTTGCCATAAGTATCATCATCAAGGAAGAATGGATCATAAGCTGTAGGGGCAGAGTCTTGTTCAACTTGTGATTCGTCCCTTCAATTAGGCAAAAAAAAAAAAGACTATGTTAGCCTAAATCATACATGTTTTTTTTTCTCTATCTTACACAAGGGAGCCAGTAGCTACCAAAAAATGAGCATAGGACTGTGCTCTTCGATGTTTATGGTTATCATTGCTTTCTAATTGTTGTTGACTAGAATAAAGTATAAGTCTCATTAAACTTTCATTTGTGTACAAATGATACTTTACACATAGCCGCGGTTAGCAAAAGATTCTGATTTTTTTCTACTGGAGGAATTACGAATTTTATCAGTGTAATAACGAAAGACAGATAAAATAGAAAGACTTCCATGCCCATGCTATCATATAAAAAAAAGCATAAGCCAATTTAGACATAAAATTAAAGAGTAATTTTTTTTTAAGAATGCATACATCTCTTTCACCATGATATGATTTCTTTTTAATCTTTTCTGAAGCAATGGGTCGCTCGCTGTCTTCTCGAGTAAGTTTGTGGTGTTGTACATCGTCGCTGCTACTTTCAGAAGGATTTTGCTTGGGTGCAATGCATTTTCCTCTTCTAGTCTGATGATGCTCATGAGTTGTTATAACGGGTGCAACGGCACTTGTATTAAGTCGGTTGTGGGCATCAAAAGGTAAGGGGGTTTGTAGCTGATCTTCATCAGCTGAAAAGCTACTATCCGACGAATGTAAGGAAGATACTATTCAATAGAATAGTTACAGATAGTTCGCGACACTTTAGAAATCATCGATATACCTCCAATAGCTGGTTCATCTTTAACATAATGTAGCTCTGCATTGTTAGGTGACAAGTAAGTAGATAATCTTTGTATAGAATCATCAGGTGGTTTTTCATTTTCATTTCCGAGTGCAATATTTGACAAGAATGTAAAGGCAGTTGGTCTCGAGTTGTTCCGCCTAGATTTACGACTTTTCGTCGTACCCATTGGCGTATATGATAATTAAAATCTGTTGGCTGTTGCAAACGTGAAGAATATCTTCCTGCAAGCAAAATTACTTCCACTACAGTAATACTGGTCTTTTTTTTTTTTGGTTTTTAATGTAGGATGGATATTTAGAAAAAGAAGATAATGAACTACTTTTTTTTTTAAAACTAGATGTTGACAAGTTCCGTTTCTTCTTCTTCTTTTTGTTGTTTTTCTTTTAGTAATAAGAAAGCTTCTTTTCTCTAATTGGCTAACAATGAAAAAAAAAAGGGGGGGGGGTGGGGGGAAATGAGAAAAAAAGAAAAAGAAAAAAGAAAAGAGTGTTGAAAAATTGGCTGCTTAATCTCATTATATAGGAAATGAAACGTCGTCATTGACGTGACGACGTTTTTTATAAAGCGCTGGGTTTTTCCGAAACTGCTTGTTTATTCACATGTTCTGCTTGAGAAACATTTCTCTTTTTGAAAGGCTATTTTAAATATCTTGTTGAACAAAAAAGCATATTACTTATTAACTTGCTTCAGCCACTTTCAACTTGGAAATAACGGAGAGCAAGCCTTTGCTTTCTCTGCCCTTTTCTCTCTCTCTCTCTTTTTATGGAAGAAACGGATCGATCGATTCTCTGTCTTGCCTTACAAAGGAAATGATCCCCTTTCTGTACTACATAACTTGTTGAAATTATTTGAGTGCATGTTCCAATTGTTTTTAGTCATACGTGTTGTATTCTTACAGACGAAAACTTATTCGAATTTGATGAGCCTAGCTGTGTATCTAAAAGAGAAGAAGAAACAAGATAGGAGGAAACTTGGTTTGACTTTTCTGATTTGCGCAGTTTCAAGTGAATACCCTAGTTACTATAAAATCCCTCTTTGGTTGAAGGTATTGCATATGCTTGGATCATAATAACATGGCAATATTTTACTGGGTGGTCAAAAGAGAGAAAGGGAATGTATAAAAGAATCAAAGAAGTTGGTAATGAACACTGAGTGTTCTATGCCTATAAAAATTGATTGGGTAATTGAAGAGATTTTTGCACCCCCCCCCTCCCTATCAGCTGTGCATTTGGGACTATGGAAATAACGGCAGAGGAAAATCATCAAAATAAATAGAAAGCCTCCACAAAAACAGGCAAGACAAGGGAACAAGGAGAAGTTAAAGAGTTCAATAGCGAATTTTTTTGTTTTCTCTTTCCGTTTTGTTTGACCATATGCAACTAGCAAATGAGATTATGGGAGCTCACTAGAGAGAACAGTCTACAATTTTGGTATTGTTAAGCTTCTGCAAAACCAATGAAATTATTTATAATTTGATTTCTTCAGGCACAAGGTCTATCCAAGAAAAATGGACCATTCAAAGAATGGCTCTTTACCAAATGCAAGAAAAAAGGATATAGTGTCTATCTTTAGTGATATTTTCTGCGCGGAATCTATCAAGAAATAAGAGGTTTGCATTAATACACTTGAAATTCACAATTGGCAAATTGAGACCAAACAGCACTTTATCTGAGTATAACATTGTAAATCCTTTTGTCATTTGTTTTTTTTATCTACACACCGAATTCTGAACATTTACACATTGTTTTACATCAGTTATGATACAGTGATGATATTTGCATTGCGAAGCCATTGTAAAAAAAAAAAAGACTAAGTTGGAAATTTCCAATGCTTTGATTAGCATTTTATCTTGTTCTTTAGCTATCCATTCCTTGTTTGAGTCTGTCTCGCTTTTTTTCTTCTCTCAGCATTTTTAGATGTCTTGTGTCATACGAGGCTTTAGTTTTGAATAAATGACTTGCTGATGTATTCTTAGGCCTGAGAGCTTAATGTATCTTGTTTAAGCTTTTCTTTAAAATGGCTTTGCTTGATGCTCTAATATGTTGCATTCTCACATATGAGTAACACTGTTCCCATTTCTTCTGGTAAGAACAATCATGCCAAAAGGTATAAGAGAGATAAAGAAGAGGGGAGTTTCCTTTTCGATAATGGCTACTGTGATAATCTGACAGAAGTGTCAAGTGTGCTTTTAAAACCCAGCTTTTTACTTGAGTGTATTCTCTATCATGTAACCACTGTTGAATAATCTCAACTAACCAAGCTCAAATTTTTATCGTTTCTTCGAAACAAAAACTGCCTATCTAGGCTTTGATTCCTTCGTTCAAATTTCATGTCAATGTCAATTTTTAAGAGTGGTGCAATGATTGATTTAACCCTAGCATTCTCAAGGGCAATAAGTTCATTCATGCAAATTTATATCAAGAAAAACGTTAGTGTGTCTGAAAGAGAGCTTTTAGAGCACTGTATCATACTTTAAATGTATCTCAAAAAATTGATGCTATTCTTTTTTTTTTTTTATTCTTCCTTATAAATAGTATACGATGCTTCCTTCACTTGGTCTTTTCAAGTCAATTCGCTGCCCTGTATATCCAAACTGTCAAAGGGAGCCGTGCTTTTATTCGCATACCTTGCCAAGCAAGTCAACTACTTTAGATAGTAAGCATTTCCCCTGATTCTCTTTGCTTATTTGTACACTCATCGAATCTCGATACTAGTTGGTAATCCCAAACGACGCAAAATTAGTCATCGCCCGGAACCCACAAAGAAACAAACCAACACTATCGATACCTTTGAACCAAAACAGATCATTCCATCTCTGATCTCGACTACACCACCACCACTAACCAGTCAATTGCCAGTAAACCGACCCCCCGTTACCCAACTGACCAAAGCTAAAGTCATCAGTAAAATGCCACCCGAAACAACCAAAAATAGACCTCAAAGTGCGTTGGAAGCAGCAAGAAAAAGAGCGGCTCAGGCACCTAACGTAAACTATCATCTCTGTAAACAACCCTTTTCCATGATTAATCTTTCGTCTTGTTAGACATCATTACCAACTAAACCTACAGGACCACCTACCATCTTACCTAACCTCAGATCTGTCATACCTCTTAAAGTGAGACAGGTAAATCTTGGAAAGAAAGCTATCCTTATTTTATTTTATTTTTTTTTATTAACAACGCTACTTAGCTTATTGCCACCAAACTGTATGAGGCATTTCAGCGTATTTATGAGCCTATCTTGAAAAAGAGACCGACCATTGCAACAGAACATGCCAAAGAACAAGAGGAACAGATTTTATCAAACACAATGAACTTGGCAGGTTACAAGCAGATGGCAACAACCATTCTAATGCATCTTAAAAAACGTCCACTCTGTACAGGTGAATCAGACGTTGGCCTAGATGGTGAATGGATTGATCCTCGGGAGCAGATGAAAGCTGCTAAACTAATTTGGGATCGAGCAAAGGAATGCGTCTTGTCCGAATCGCAACTAAGAGAACTAGAGTATCCTATGCCTGGCCTGCTTGAAGAGCCTTCTTCTTCTCCTACAGAAACTGTAGGACAGATACATCTATGCGATCGTTGCAACAATGAATATCTCATCAAAGCTGTCCTCAGTAAGGAAGATATGGATGCCTGTATTTATCACCCTGCGCGTATTCGAATGATCATCAGAGATGGACTAAAGCAGAAGGCATACGGTTGTTGTGAGGATCCATTAGGCAGTCGGGGCTGTGCTAGAGGGCCTCATGTATATAAGGACACTGATTTAAGCGTGTTGCATCAAAAGATACCATTCGTTAAACCACCTGCTTCCTCGGACCAGCATCGGAAATTGATTGCCTTAGATTGTGAAATGGGTTATACAACAGCAGGCATGGAACTGATTCGTTTGACAGCCGTAGATGAAAGCATGAAAGTGCTGCTGGATGAACTTGTATTGCCTTCAAGCATGGTAGTAGATCTAAACACTCATTATAGCGGTGTTAAGACATTAGCAGGTGTTCAGCATGACTTGAATAGTGTAAGAAAAGAATTGTTCAAATACTTGAGCCAAGATACAATCCTTATAGGTCATGGTCTTGAAAATGATTTGAACGCACTAAGAATTATTCACTTGAATATTGTTGACACTGTGGCTGTAAGTCTCGAATATATAGAAAGTAGAAAAAAAAACCAAATACTGACTGCTATATATACGTGTATAGCTATATCCACATAAGAACGGACTGCCCTATCGAAACAAGCTGAGTTATTTGACATCTACTCACTTGAAGAAATTCATTCAAACAGGTGGTGAGGGCCATGACTCACTGGAAGATGCTACTGTTTGTATAGAGCTTTTGAAGCATTATATTAAACATGAACTGGACAAAAAGACAAAGAAATAAAACTTTTGCTTGAAGAATCGATCTAAGCATAGTTGGGGTCAGTTCTCTATTGCATACATATTCTTATTGAAATTGATAAAGAAGTCGTGTAACATGTGCCTAAAGAAGATTTGGGCTGTGCAATTATGAGCAGCAAAAAAAAAAGAGACAATACATATAAAAATGGTCATACCTCAAGTTATATTGGTTTCCTTTTTAAAAAACAAAAACAAAAGCAAAAGAAAATACTTGAGTGATGAAAGAGCTACCGCTAGATCTACACTTTGAAATCTTGGGCTATTTGAATGCTCATGAGATGTCTGAATATAGCTTGGTCTGTAAACACTGGCTTGAACCAGCACGATACATGCTTTACCGAACACATTGTTTAGAGGTTGGAGAAGAAATGGATCATTATATGGATCATCCAGAGATAATGTCGATGCGAGGCAGATATGTAAAAGAAGTTATATTTTGTTTGAATTTTATCGATCAAAATATGTCTCAGTCAAATCAACCTGCCTTGTTGGAAAAACGAGCCAGACAATATGCTGATTATATAGAGCATGCGCCTAATGTAACTACAGTGACACTTGAAAAAGCTTGGGACATACCCAGCACTAGAGCCTCGGTCAACGAAAGGCTTGCCTTTTATGGCGCTCTTATGGAAGCCTTACAACAGAATAAATGGACACACCTTTACTGCATAGATGATTGGGATATGATGCCACCTCAGAGCAGAGTTGAGTTTAATATCGAATTGCCACCTTTATCAATTGAAGAGGAGCTTATCTTTAGCTATTATTACCGTATTCTGTCTGTCATCCAGGACCGAGTCTCATCTGTAGCACTGGATGCAACGCCTGTCTCGAATTCAGATTCTCATTGCTTCCAATCCCCCCTCTCTATCAATCGAGAAACCCGATTTCCCAAAGCAGAAAGCTTGACCTGTTGGTTCAAAAAAACAACCACTATTCGAAGTCTAGAGGACATAATCACCTTGTGTCCAGCTGCTACTAAGGCCACGTTGGTATTTTATACCATGGTAGAGGGTGAAAGCAAGGGGAGGACAATAGGCAAAGAAAGGACAATCACTGCAAATTACAAAATCAGGAATTTAACCATCTGGACTAGTGTGCCATCAAACGCTGTTCTCGAATATATCTATCTAAAATTCCAGCATCTCGACCGACTTCAGCTATTGATGGCTCATGCAAGTTATCACTGTGACGCTTCAAAGTCTATGATGAATACACTGTGCAATTACTTGAGCATGCTATCCTCTTACGAGGTTTCTTTACCTCATACAGGATATGAATTGGAACTGCTTGGGCTTTTTACAAGGACATTGTGCCCAACCAAGTTGATGGTAACTCTAAATCCTCTTTCGTTCGAGTCATCAACCGGGTTATCAGCTTTGACTTTTGATCCCTCTTTAGTTGACGTTAGCTCTGAGCCAACGTGTCTCCCCTTCTTGAGTCAACTGGACCAAATGAACTTGACTACAGAGGAACCTGCCATGTTGGTGCCAGCGTTTTACGAGCCTTATGCAAGACATTGTAAGCAGCTCAAGGAAATTACCTTTTGTAAATATGTATTGTATGAACTGGAGTCCACTTTGCCTTTTACTCAGCTAGAGCTTTCTGAGTGTACCATCCTGCCTCAGTTCTGGTTAACCCTTTCCTATTTTATGCCTCAGTTACAATGCCTCAATGTTGATTCTTTCTTTCTTGAGGAGGATGAGCCATCTAGCTATAGAACTACACTAAAAATGCCTTGGACATCCTTTCACCAGTTCAACTGGGCTACCTTGCCATGCGGACAAATGGACACGTTCTATCTGAAGCTAACTCGATCTGGCATTACTCGCTATTATCAACATGCAGAAGAAGGTGTATTCCTCAAGAATCTGAAAGAGATCAAATCAGACGAATTCGAAGAGCAAACAAAGGATAATCAGGTTGCTGTTATGGAACTCTATTGTAGAGATATTCAATCTCTTGAACTAGAATATATGGATTTGAGTTCCGGCGGTTGTTTCACAATTCAACATCAATTTTAACAAGTTGAAGAAATCCTTGCTATAGCATCATTTACCACTTTATTTCCATAATGAGCAAAGAGGGTATACTATAAACCTTTTTTTTTCAAAGCTTAGCGCAGGTCTTCTTATTTGAATTATCAGAGCCTTTAGAGTCCTCAATTCTTTTTTTGTATGTTGTAAACGTTGCCCTTGACGGCAAATTTCTCTTCAATTTTTTTTTGAAAAATCTCTCTCAAATAGAGGCATCGACTTTGATAATCTGATTGAAGAGTTTCATGCCGTTGAATTCAGAAACATAAGCAGTATTTAAATTTTTAAAGTTGAAGACGTTTTTGTTTGTAAAAAATAATGACAAAGTACATAATCTGTTGATTGGTAAATATAACCATCCCAATTAGTCAGTCATTTCCGAATAAAGTGTAAAAAGTACCAGTTTGATGACAGTGCCAAAAAAGCAGGTACAAACCAAACCGCAGCAACTTACCTGAGTGGTTTCAGAGTATTATGTTTCCTTCCCTCCTCCAATCAAACACTTTGCTCTTTTATTTGTTAGATTTCAACAGAATAAAAGTAAGGGCTCAGTAGCAGTAAGTAACTAGCTTGTGTTGCGCATAGGTACAAATGTCTTTTGTTTTTTTTATTATGTGTATTGTTATTTCAATAAAAAAAAAAAGAAAGGGCCATTGTTTCAGACACAGCAAAGAAGCTTGCTTCTTTCGGAATACGCTCTGCCTTTCATTTCCTTGAAATGGGGATGATTTTGGTTTTGGTTTGAACAAAGTCTTGTCCTGCTTTCTGTAAAGTATGATTGTACCTCATTTTAGTGCATTTCCCTAAAAAGGTGTAATGCATTTGTCCTTTGCTTACCAATAAATTCTTTTTTTTTGTCTGACAAATGTAGGTGGCTTAGATATGAACTTTTTTATAGTAATTGAATCGATTTTTTTTCTCTTTCTCTCTCTTTTTTTCCTATAAGCTTTTATTCTATCATATAATATCACAACTATGGAATATCACCCCGAAATTGTCGAGCAATTGATGTATGTAAACAGGAGCAAAAGACAGAGAGAGAGAGAGAAAGAAAAAAGTAGACAGAAAACTAACCTTTTCCTTTGAAATAGTTTGGTAAATATGAAATAGCAAACAGATCTAGATCTCGAGTTGCTGAATCAACCGCAGCAGGAAACAAAGGTGTATTAACTCTTTTTTTTTTTTATATCTTATTTCTATAGTGTCCTGGTTGTGGTGCACCTACCCCTCCTAATGCTGCTAATATGTGTGTCAACTGTATCCGTAATGAAGTTGATATTACAGATGGTATTCCAAAGCAAGCTACACTTCACTTCTGTCGTAACTGTGAACGTTACTTGCAACCTCCTGGTATCTGGGTCAATGCCCAACTTGAATCCAGAGAACTGTTAACATTGTGTCTCAAAAAGCTTAAAGGTCTCAACAAAGTACGTCTAGTGGATGCAGGTTTCATCTGGACAGAACCACACAGTAAGCGTATCAAGGTCAAGTTGACTATTCAAAAGGAAGTCTTTGTCAACACTATTTTGCAACAAATCTTTGAAGTGGAATATGTTGTCTCTGGTCAGCAATGTGATGAATGTACTCGTTTGGCTGCACAGAACACTTGGAAGGCAGTTGTCCAGGTGCGTCAAAAGGTTGAACACAAGCGTACCTTTCTGTACCTTGAACAGTTGATCTTGAAGCATAATGCACACAAAGACACAACCAACATCAAGGAAACAAAGGATGGTATTGATTTCTACTATGGTGCCCGTAACCATGCCATCAAGATGTGTGAATTCTTAAATGCCATTGTCCCCATGAAATACAAGACCAGTGAGCAATTGATTTCAAAAGATATCCACACCAGTGTCAGCAATTACAAGTTTACCTATTCTGCTGAAATTGTGCCTATTTGTAAAGACGATCTTGTCTGCATACCCAAAAAGCTGGCCAACAACTTTGGTAACATGAATCAACTCTTGATCTGTACACGTATCAGTAACTCAATCCACCTGTTGGATGTAAACACATTGGCTGTGGCTGATGTCTCTACCACACAATATTACCGTTATCCCTTCCTTTCTCTTGCCAGTGCTAAATCGATGATCGAGTTTTATGTGTTGGATGTTGAGCCTTTGGGTCCTGTCAATGGCAAGCGTGTCTTGTGTGATGTACATGTTGCTCGTATGACTGATTTTGGTCGTAATGATGAACAATTCATTGCCCGCTCTCACCTTGGTGCTATCTTGAACCCTGGTGATACTGTGATGGGCTATGATCTCGTTCGTGCCAACTTTAACAATGATGAATTTGATCGCCTTGAACAAACCAACCTACCTGATGTTGTCCTTGTCCGTAAATCCTATCCTCAACGCCGCAAGAAGACCAAACAAAGAAGCTGGAAGTTGCATCAACTCAGTAAAGAAGTGGATGAAATGCTGCCTCGTAAGCAAGAGCAAGCCAAGATTGAGAATGATATGGAACTATTCATGCGTGATATCGAAGAAGATCCCGAATTCAGATCGACCATCAATATTTTCAAGGATGCCAACAAGGCTCCTCAGCCTGTTGAAGGTGATGATATGACAGATGCTTCTGAAGTAGAGGAAGAAGATTTCCCTGAAATTTCATTAGAAGAAATGTTGGATGAAATGAATATTAATATGGAAGGTCCTGATCATACTGAAGAAGATGAGGATATGATGCAAATGTAAATTTCCTTCTTTGTTTATTATGTTATTGTTTTTGCTATTTAGAAATCAAAGCTTTTATCCCCCCTTTTTTTTTCTCTCTATCTCTCTATATACAAATATCTCTTTCTCTCTCTTTCTTTGTACAATAAATTTTGATAGATAGTTTAATACAAGAAAATTGTGTGTATTTCTTATGATTTAGTAGGTGTAGGTTTATCTATTGTAGGTGTAGGTTCTTGATCTTCCGAGGATAAGAGCTGATTTGCTTTACGTGAAACCTGGTCCACAAATCCACCGAGAGCAGCAAAAGGCACGGAGACTGCTTTAAACAATGTGTTACTGCCATTCGTTTTACTTTCTTCTGGAGAAGTGAAAGGTTCTTTAGTAGGATGATCAGGATCTTTTTCCATCTTTATATACGAGTGTGTTTTCTAAAAAGAAAAAGAAAAGTAAAGAAAAAGAGAGGTAACGTCATTATTTCTTTTTGATTTTTTTTTGTAACCGACAACATTCACCTTCCCGACTGCTTTTCTTGTGTATGTTACCTAAGCGGAAGTCACTGAAAATAACTAAGCTTTTTTTTTATAATGATTAGACAAATGAATACTATCTTTTGTTGCTTAGAAACTGCTTTATCTATAGCCTTTGTCATTCTTGTTTGAAGAAAGACAGTTTCGGGAAAACGATTGACAAGAGGATTAGGAAACAAAAGGAGAATATCATTCGTCCGTTTATTTTAATTAAGCGATTTTGATTCTTTTTTTTTCATGTCGCACAATGATCTACAATAGTCAAACACTAAAAAAAGCTATAACCCGGTAGACTAGCTATCTTTGTTGTCTCACCATAACATTGACAACACTAGAGATAGTGCGGGCTTATCCGCTTTACTTCTTCATTCAAATAATCATACAACGCACCTCAGGGAGAAGTAATGTAGACTGGCTATATAGGCTTATGCGAAATAGCGATTATAAGCGGGCTTTTAAAATGACATTGTCACATCAAAGTCTATTGTCGCGATTTAGAAATCAAATAAAGACCTATTATCTTTGATAGAGTGGATTCCAACAACAACAACAACAACAACAACAACAACAACAACAACAACAAAAGACTAATATCTGATGAAAAAAAAGGAGGCAATTCGAGAACAAGATGAATCATTTAGTCATTATTAAGAACACAATAAGCAAACGAAGGAGAGAGAGAAGGATGATAAAGGAGTTGACTCTGATAATAGGACATCTGATAACAATAAAGAATGTACTTTAGTATTTGCAGCTTATTTTCACAAACTTTGTTACACAGTATTTAAGAAAAAAAAACTATTGTCTTATTGCCCACTGTGTTATTTAATTTAATCTCTCTTTTTTCTATTGTTATCTGAATGGAATTATTCAACTATTCAAAAAAGACAAAAAGAAAGGAAATTGAATTTATCTCAACACCTATTCTACAAAGACAGAGTTCTATTCAGAATGAGAGAGCCTCAGTTACACCCTCTACAAGCACTTGGAACTACCCTTCAAGATCCTCATCTGTTTCTTACGATGACTCTCATCGCAGTAGCTTAGCTGGAGGTAAGCAGATTTTGGTTTCTCTCAGTGATATGGTACACTCATACAGTTTATGAAAGCTGATTCACATGGGAATAATTTGTTGGAGTTTGGTGGATTTTCTGACGCTGAGGTACAAGAAATGTTTGAGAAAATGCTGGTAAGATTCTTTTATTGTTATTCAGTGTTATTATTGTTATTGATTCAATACTTGTATTAGACGCGTAGAGGTATTCATGATGCCGCTGCTAGATCAGGCATGCTTGGATTTTCAACAGAAAAGAAATGGTTGATGGTATCTCAAGATAAACAGGCAGATTCCACAGGACCGACTCCTTCTTCCACATCATCTAGTATTGCCAGTAATGCAAACAACTCATATACTAAGGAACATTTGAATATCGTCAGTCAAGCAGATAAAAACGCTCCTGAATTTTACATTGAAAAATTCTTGGAACCTGATATGCGAGGTGTCACGCCTCGATTAGTTGCCCATTTAGCTGTCAGTTTGAGAACAATGCCGCTTAGCTGGGTTAGACAGTTTATTGAACTTAAGGGTCTACAGATTATTACCAATATTATAGGTGCCCTGAATATGCGAGATGAAAAGTATGTGTTTGTACCACCAGATCATGTGTTTCTTTATGTTTCCAAAACTAATACTACATTCGTTAGACAAGAATCAGACCTTCAGATGGAAGCAGAGATTTTAAAGTGTTTTAAATCTTTAATCAACAACAGAGTATGTTGCATGATTTCTTCAGTGATCGCATATAATTAACTTTTTACTTCTCTCTAGTGGGGTGCTCGCGAAGTTATCTCTCATCCTCAATGCATCTATCACATTGTACTATCTCTTGTCTCTCCGCCTATTCAAACAAGAAAACTAGTGTGTGAAATTCTGGCGTTTGTTTGTCATGTTGATTTACCCAAGGGCCAAGAGATTGTCCTCAAAGGCCTCGACAAATTAAGCGAACATCTTGGAGAACTGGGCCGATTTGATGCTTGGTTGAAATTACTAGATGCTACATTAGATGGAAGGGGAAGAATGGGTAGTCTGGTAGGTGCTAGTGAAGAAGTCAAGAGATTTGCTGGTAGCGGCGCACCAGATAGTCATCTAGCTGATTTTGCACTATCCAACATGATGCTTGTCAACTCGCTTGTCACTGTAATTGAAGATGTCGAGCTACGAGTTCAATTACGAAACCAGATGAATGCAAGTGGATTGGAGACTATCACACAAAAAATACTGGAATTCAATAACGAACAGTTAAAGAGACATATTAGCATCTATCAACAAATGAATGACAATGATGTGGATGAGATTATGGAAATTTACAATGAAACTATTGTAACAAACATGAATGATCCTCGTTCTTGTTTTGAGCGTATTTTGGAAAGAGTAGAAGGTACTCGCAGCTACAACTTCTTTTTGAGTTCTCTTCAGCATATGCTTATGATTCAGGCACAAGGCGATACTCAGTAAGTACCTCTGAATGTTGAGTTTATTTCTTAAATAATATTAATGACATTCGATTCCTTTTTAGAGTACGATATTTTCAAATTTTAGACAAACTGATTACTCAAGTGGTAATGGATCGAAAAGGACTTCGAAATGAAGATATGCCAGGCAATGCTGGCTGGTCTGTTGGTGCCTTGATTGATAAGTTTGCAGAACAAGATCAATTAAATGTAGCTCTTCAAGAGGCTAAAGAAGCTAAACAGTTGTATGAAAAAGCAATTAAGGAAAAACAAGAACTTGAAACTGAAATCAATCTGAAGGGAGATGGTCTGATTGGTGTCTTGCGAGACAAAACTAACTCGTTGGAAGACCTGTTGCGTATGTCTCGCAAGACAATATTTACTCTTCAGAGAAAGCTAAAGGATACACAACAAGAGTATGAAATGAATATTGCTGCGTTGGATCAGCAGCTGAAAGAGATTCACGCTACAGCTGTAGATGCCAATAGAAAAGATGGTGTTGTCAAGAATGGTCAGCAAGGACGACTTGTTTTAGGCAGAGAAGAAGTGACAAGAGCGTACGATCGATTAAAAGCGCAAGCTATTCTTGAAGGAAAACCAGGACAAGAACAAGAAGAATCGGTAAATCTCGTTATTATCATTATTTCAACTTTCTTTTTTTTACTCATCTATGTTCATGGTAGAAATCAATACCTCGAGCAGAAGGCCTTTCTGAAACATTCAAGTCTTCATTGCAAGGACAGTTAGGTGGTGGTCCAGCAGGACTGGTGATGCCAGGTACTGTCCCATTGATTGGTACGACTCGTCGTGGAGCTGTCGGATATGCAAGAAACAATTTCTTGAGCGATGCAGCGGCAGCTAATATGGAAGAAAGCAAGGATGGAATTCAGATTAATGCAGAGTTTAAAAATCAGATCAATGAACTGCTGAAAGAAGAAGACACTACAGAATCGATTCTGGATGATTACACGGACAAACCAATCAGTGTATTAGCAGCTGAACTAGAACATAAACTCAAGAAAAACAATCACCAAAAGGTGGACAGTCTCAATATGCTACCACCTACTAATACTACTCATGTCGCCATAAATAACGCTAAAATTACCATTTCGAATAGCACAAGCAAAAGTGATGAGGTAGCAGAATTTGACACACTAGACACAAAAGATGTGGATGTTGCTCTTTTAGAGCTCTCTGCCAAATCGAAATCGCTTGTATCAGATCTTTCCAAACAAACTATACCCATTAGAGATAACCTTACAGTCAATACAGACAATGGTATTCTAGCTCCTCTAGCTCCTCCACCACCACCTCCACCACCACCACCACCACCACCACCACCACCACCACCTCCACCCCCATCACAGCCTCCAGTTGCTCCTTCGTCAAACACTGGTGCTCCTCCTCCACCTCCTCCTCCTCCACCACCACCTCTTCCGCCTTTTGTTCAAGCTTCGAATTCACTTCCTCAGGAATCTGCCACATCAAATCTACCAGGCCCTCCTCCTCCTCCCCCTCCTCCCCCTCCTCCTCCTCCACCAGCTCCTGGCATGGGTACCGGAGCTCCGCCACCACCACCTCCTCCTGGTGCTCCATTGGCATCTACTGGCCCACCTCGAAAGCTCATTCGTCATCAACCAAACGTCAAGACTCGTGCTCTTCAATGGACAAAGATACAAGCCAATTATGTAGGCAAAACAGTTTGGAATTCTCAAGAAATAGACGAAGATGCATTGGAAGATGAATTAGATACGATGGGTATTTTTGAATCAATCGAAACTCTCTTCGCTCAGAAGGTTATTGAACGTAAAAGACTCCCTCAAAAGAAAAAGAAGCAAGAAATTTGCATATTGGACTCAAAGAAGGCACATAATATCAATATTGCGATTGTTTCCAAAACAAAGCACATCTCCTTTTCCGACATTGCCAAGGCCGTACTTGCGGTAGACGATAATATTATGACTGAGAATTTGTTAAACAATATGCAGGCTAATGTTCCTACTGCAGATGAGATGGGGAAACTATCTGTCTTTGTTAAAAGTGCATCAGATGGAGATTTGGAAAACTTGTCCAAGTCAGATGCTTTCTGCGTAGAGGTAATGTGGCGTTACATGCAAAAAGCTAGCCATTTATACTAACCATGTTGTTCTCCAAAAAAAAACTTCCCAAAGATGATGAAAATTAGTCGCTTCAAAGAACGTATAGACCATATGCTATTCCGCAATACATTCAATGAAAAACATCAGCAGCTCTCAAAGGTAAAAGAAAAAAAATGAAGCACACAAAAATGAATTCTTAATCAATGCATGGTATTGCTTTTGATGTATAATAGAGTATGAGCTCTGTTTTAGAGGCCTCTGTTGCACTTATGGAATCCACTTCATTTAAGGAGCTGTTAAAGGTAAGTAAAATTGTTTATCTCCAGAAAAAAAAGCTAAATCAATGCAACACTTTGTTTAGTTTATCTTAGTTATGGGCAATTTCATGAATGGAAGTACTTTCCAGGGAGGTGCTTTTGGTATCCGGATTGCTAGTATCAACAAGGTAACTACATTTTTTGATTGTACTATCCAATCTCTTTTAACTTTCCTTCTTCTTGCAAAATACAGCTGGTAGATACAAAAGGCACAGAAGGAAACACAACTCTACTACATTTTCTAGTTGATTCAGTTGAGTCGAAATTTCCTCGACTTCATGGCTTTATAGAGGATCTTCAGGAAAGCGGCAATGCCTGTAAAGGTAAGATAACATAACATCAAAAAGAAATCACAAGCTGCTCACAAACTAGCCCTTGCGATTAGTCACATTACAAGACATGGTCAAGGATTACAATGAAATACGTTCAGGACTTCAAAAGCTTATTCAAGAGCTTGACAATCATTATCCGGAAGATGAAGATGAGCCAGAAGGTGACAACTTTGCTCAGGTCATGCGAAACTTTAGAAATGAAGCCATTGAAAAGTTTGAAGAGCTCGAGGTGAGATACACTTCTATGGACATTGCTTACAAAGATGCTGTCACATACTATGGCGAAAACCCTGATCAAATGAAGCCGGATGAATTCTTTGGTATCTTCAAGACATTTACTTCTAGTTGGGAGGTAAGAAAACGAGAGGCTCTGTATTTAGCAGAATGGAGGATCTAATCTATTTTTTATGTATTTAACGATGATAGCGTGCTATGAGCGATAATGTCACTGCTAGAAAGAAGTTGGAAAACATAGAAAAAGCACGACGAGCGGAAGAAGCTCGTAAAGAGAAAATTAAAGCACAAAGACTTCGAGGTGTTGACACAAGTGATGGTAAAGCAATTGACAAATCATTCTTCTTCTTTTTAAAAAAATTGTTCACAATGTATTCTTGTTTTCTAGTAGCAAATCAATTTGGATTGGATGAGGACAAGAACATTATGGATGATTTACTAGATAAATTGAGAGCGGGTGAACTCGATACCAACATTAAGCGATCACGTAACAATGAGAGATCAACAGCTACCTATCGAGAGAAAAGAATGCAGAGAAGTGAATCTGTAGCTATATTGGCAGAAGATCTGTTAAAGAGTATTCAGTCAGATACTGATGCTGCTTTATCAGATTCTCCTCCTCCATTACGAGGTCATTTGAACGGAGTTAGAAGGAACAATGGTTCCCGTCTCGAATTGTTAGAGGAAATTCCGTCTGCTTAATCATTTGCATTACTTGACACTGTACTCATAATTTATTGTTTGCCTTATATTAGTTAATGTTACCCATGAACCAATTGTTATTTATCTAAAGCTCATATTGTAATTGCCTTTCTTTGTTTAATGGGAGAACTTGTTTTTGCTTTACTTATTTCTAAAACTCGATTGAATGAAAACAATAGTTTAAATCAACAGTAGTTTAAATCAACAATAGTAATTTATGAATCCCGTATGCGGATGCAATATATCTCCAAGTACTTGCATCAAGTAATAAGTGGATTCTATGAAATGAACTATCATGTGTCTAAGTTTCATAGCATGGTTTATTTTTAAAGGTTGGATATCTAAATACAAGTAGAGCAGAGGGTTTCCTTTCTCTTATTGTAACATATTAACAGAGTTATTAGAAAAAGATAATATGGGTTGTGTATGTATATAAAAGTGACGGCAAGTAAGATCTTGTAAGAAAACGCTACGTTGAGGAATCTACATGGGAGATCTTCTTTAAGACAATTTGAGATGAAGTAATCTGTACCGGCTCGTTAAAATCAGCTTTATCAAATGCATGATCATCAACTGTCATAATCAAATCCCCATCCTGGTCTTCTTGAACAATCAGTAATTCATCATGTTTTGTACAGATATTGTCTTTATCATCCTTTTGATAAGATGTGTCAATCCAACTTTCACTTATTTCGTTGACAATGTCCATAGGTGATTCTGTCAACGCAAAATCGTCTACATTGTCTTCTTCAGCCAAATTGGATATGGGTCGAGTCACCTCTTTGGTATAAATCAACTCTGAGTCTTCTTGGCATCTATCGAAAGACAGATCGATATGTATGACTGATTCGGGAGGTGAAAGCAAGCTAGCATTCCTTAAAGTAAAATCTTCCTTTAATTTGTTTTTTGTTGATGTATTGTTTTGTGTAACTTCAAGATCTTTTAGCATTTCGGATGAGACATGATCAACAACAAATGAGCGAACATCACTATCCGAATCAGTTGATAGACAATAAAGCATTTCTTGTACTATTTGGCGTGGTGTGGTGCTGTAATTAGGAACATCAAATGTTACTTCCTCCAACTCTTTTATGTAGCCGTCTGTGATTTGTGAACAGTTAGACAGACTTGGCTGTTTCTATTCATGTTAAGGCGGCTTACCAATTGAAAGCATCGATAGCGCCATTCGAGAGATAGCAATACGAACGTTGACCACAGGGTCTCTAGCAAGTAAACTCACCCTTGGTAAAAAGAACGAAGCAAAATCAACAGAGCTTATTCCGGCTTCAAGCAAGCAACGACAGATTTGGGCAAACCTGTTTTGACCGATCAGTTATTTCTCTCTCATTTCTTTTATGAAATATCCAACACATACACAAGTCTGGTCCGATAGTTGGAGGAATGTACTAGTTCCTCAAGTCTTTCAACTACGTAGTTCAGCAAGGCTAAGGCCTGTTGTTGCTTCTCGCTTAATTCCTCATCCTTTTCTCTACCTGCTCTAGTCTCGCATATAGCAGATACTTCTTTATCGCCTTCATGTACGGATTTCTTGACTATATCTAAAATAACAGGAAACTTCAAAACATAATTAGCATGCCTTACATTTAATGAAAAGGGAGTCAAAGGCTTGAAAAACCCTTACGATCTACTTACAATATCTACACATGCTTCTCTTACAGCAGCATATTCATCATGACATGCTTTGATAGCCAGTGGCAGTATGTATTCTATTACCCTTGAAGCATCAAATAATCTTGCCATATCTTGGAGTTGAATTGTCAATATTTCTCGTAAATGCCAGTTGTTCATAACACTATCCCAAACTTCAATCAAGATAGGAACATAATCGTTTCTTGTGTCTACATCTAATACACTCAGGAACTCTGATAGGTGCTCAAGAACGCCTTGCTTTACAATATCCAAATCCATCAGATAGAGGGCAAATATATGTACCAAATCACTCTTTGTCCTCTCAAAACCTATTATTCGAGCAATTTCGTGAAGTGAACAGGCAAGAGTACACCTTACTCTGAGTTGGTAATCTTTCGCTAACGCTATGTAAGCATCTTTCAGGTGAGAATCCCAATAGTCAGCACCCATTGTAAGTACAACGGCAGGAAAGCTATAGGCACAACTGTATATGCATTCGGAATCTGACTTGTAGACAAAATTTGCATTGGCTATGACAGGTTTTCCGAGTGAAAGAAAGAATGTCAATAGCTCTTCGGGTACATTGCCCGGTTGGCCTGTCTCTTTCCAATCTTTAGGTAAGAATTTTGTAATAAGCTCGCCAACAATATCTGCCAATGTATTATATACGCTTTTGGAGTCGTCTTTCTTGAACAGATGGACACTGTCAACTGCCATTTTTTCTTTCAAGTTGTCGGGCATTGTCTCACATAAAAGCGGAAGAGTAATTACACAAGCTTTTCTCACATGCCATATTTTATCAGCCGAAAGGTCAGAATAAAGAGGAATCTATTCAAAGTTTAGCTAGAGTAAATAAAAAAAAAGAGAAAATATGATTTTTTTTAAAACTTACAAGTCGTTCAATAGTCATTGAAAGAGGAATAACAGTTGCAAGACTTCCTAAAGAGATGGCTACCTCCTTTCGAACATAAAACATGGAGTCTTTTGCTAACATCTCAATGATAGGTACAGTTTTTTCGGCATATCCAGTTGATCCAAATGTTTGAGCCAGTGCAGTTAACAACTATGAAATAGCTGATTAATCCCATCTTCCCTTTTTTTTATGGTAGCGTTGATCACGTTACCATTGAGTAAACCATCTTTGCAAGATTTGTAATGCTATTGTCATGATTAAGAAATAATTCTGTGTTGATAGTGGTGTGTTTGCTAATGCTATCTCTGTTGTTTTCATCTTCACTTGTTGTGTTTGCAGATGCTAATTTTGGTAGGCAATAGTAAGATTCGTGCTGCTAGTTTTATTATTCTGACGATAGTTACCTTGCTTAAATCGAAACAAAGTTGTTAAGCCTCCCAGGATATCCTCAAATATTTCTTTCTGTAAGATAGTTTGATGAAGTTGATATCGAGCACTATTTGGAGGTGTCTCTGCCAACTCCATAGCCACTGTCACCAGGGATTGTTGCATAGCAGAAGTAAGTGATGCATTCTGACTTAGTAAAAGGCTAATGATTGTGAAAGCAAAAGAACTACGTGGTGTATGTGGCTTGTCATTTACTATGTCTGTACTGAAATCAGGAGGCCAATTCTATGGATCCAAATCAATTAAGGCCCTTTTTTCTTTTTTCTTTTTCCCTCCTTTTACTGTGTATCCCCTTCGTCCAAATGTAGCCAAGTACCTTACCATGTAATAAAAATACATGATCTTGTCCAATTCTCCTGCAAGAAGCTCTTTGACAGCATCGTCTGAATCTTTGCTTAGTTGTACGATGATGGGAAGCACAGTGTCGATAGCCTGTTCTGCACTGATCACAGGAAGTAAAGCTGGGATGTCTCGTACAACAACCAGTCTTGACAAAAAAAAAATTAAAACCAAGATTCAAAAGAAAAGAAAATCCATACCTTTGTAAGACCAAGGTACTCTTACTGAAATCAACCAAGCTTTGTAAGGGAGAAGCTGACAAGTCATTTTCTAGTAGGTCACTCTCTGTGACAGTAGAGGATGATGTAACATCATTCACTAGAGTAGATACAAAATGGTCTGTAAATCATCAGGCCTTAAACAAATAAAGCAGGTCTTATGACAGTGATTATTGTATACCTTTTTGGCTTAGATAATCTTCATTGGTTTTCAATAGACTGTCTGTATCAGGTAGCATTACTTGATCTTGTTCTGTGTAAGGCGGGAGCTGTTCTTTGTGATGCTGATTTTCAAGCGGCGTTGTCTCCTGAATATTTTCGGGATGCACAATCATAGTTTCACTCTCTGCTTGTTTGTCTTTTTGATTGGAAAGCTCATAAATGTCTATTGATTGAAGAAAGGTTGCTGTGTATAAAGTCAACAAAAGGGAGGCTTCCACAATGATAAGCATAACAAATGTACCTGTCATTTCTACTTTTTCAGATAACAAGTAAACTAAAAAAAAAAAGAAAGAAAGAAAAAGAAAGAAAGAAAAAGAAAGCAATAAAAACAAAAGAGAGAGAGGGAAAAGAAAGAAAGATAACTCTAATTGAACTGTTTAAGATGACCTTTAAAGGCTTACTCATCACATGAATTTACTATACCGTGTTCCCCAATAGACTTTTTTTTTGGGGGGAGATACGCGCGCCAATTTGTCTTGTTCATAAACTGCATGACTTTAAATAAATAAACAAAAGAAAAAATAAGGTAAACATTTGCCCTCTTTCCTTTCTTTTTTTTTCTTGTCTTTATTGTCATGATTAGCATATGAATCTAGATGAATGCATTAAAAGCTTTGAAATCCTTTGAATATCTTTTCTTTTAGAAGAGAAAAAGCACATGAAGGAAAAAAGTGTGAATGTGTTTGAGTGTGTAAGAGGGATGCCAATGGATGAAGAATGTACAAAGTAAAACGAAATTCTCTTATTTTTATTCGATGATCTTGGTGACAACACCGGTACCGACAGTTTTACCACCTTCACGAATGGTGAAACGTTGACCATCTTCTAAGGCGACATCATGAACAAGTTCACATTGCATCTCAACATTGTCACCGGGCATGACGAGTTTGTCATCGGGATCTTCAGTACCATCAGGGTGTGTGAGACTAACTGTGACATCGGTAGTACGAACAAACATTTGAGGACGGTAGTTGTTGACAAAGGGAGTGTGACGGCCACCTTCATCCTTGGTCAAGATATAAATTTGAGCAAGGAACTTCTTGTGAGACTTGACGGAGCCAGGGGCACACAAAACTTGACCACGACGGATTTGTTCACGCTTAATACCACGCAAAAGAGCACCCATGTTATCACCAGCTTCACCACGTTCCAATTCTTTACGGAACATTTCAATACCAGTCAAGGTAGTCTTGGTAGGAGCACCCATACCGACAATTTCTACTTCTTGACCCTTGAGACAAACACCACGCTCAACACGACCGGTGGCAACAGTACCACGACCAGAGATAGAGAAGACGTCTTCAATAGGCATCAAGAAAGGCTTATCAAGATCACGGATAGGAGTAGGGATGTGAGTGTCAACATTAGCCATCAATTCCTTAATGGCCTTTTCACCGATCTCGGGATCACGACCTTCGAGAGCAGCAAGAGCGGAACCCTTGATGATAGGAGTAGCTTCACCATCAAAGCCGTATTCAGAAAGAAGATCACGCATTTCCATCTCAACAAGTTCGAGCATTTCGGGATCATCTACTTGATCCACCTTGTTGATAAAGACAACCAAGTTTTGAACACCAACCTGACGGGCCAACAACAAGTGTTCACGAGTTTGAGGCATTTGACCGTCAGTGGCAGAAACAACAATGATAGCACCATCCATCTTTTTCAAAATAATAAGCAAAACTAGCCCTGTCTGTTAAACCGAATGACTTACTTGAGCAGCACCAGTAATCATGTTCTTGATGTAATCAGCGTGACCAGGACAATCGACGTGAGCATAATGACGGTTGTTGGTTTCATATTCAACGTGTGCAGTGGAAATGGTGATACCACGAGCCTTTTCCTCAGGGGCTTTGTCAATTTGGTTGTAATCCATGAATTGGGCACCACCTTCAATAGCCAAAGTCTTGGTGATGGCAGCAGTCAAGGTGGTCTTACCGTGATCGACGTGACCAATGGTACCAATGTTAACGTGGGGCTTACCACGGCTAAACTTACCATTGTCAGTGGCCATAGTACGACGACCTGTAAATCATAAAGTCAATTTCCTTTATCTCTCTTTCAAGCAATTCCAATGATCCATAAAATATATGTATAAAGAAAACAGAAAATTAGCTTACCAAAGAACATCATGCGAGAAGGATTAGCAACATAAGCTTCTCTGAGGATGTTGGAAGCCTATTAACAAAAAGAAATCAGTCTTTATTTTCCTTTTTCTTCATGTCCTCCTCTATCGATTAACTCACCATCTTGTTACCAGCGTTGAGGGCCATACGAGTAGAGCTGAAAGCTAAATTGTTTTAAAGTTATGTCAATGTCAATTTTCCTTTTACTACTTGAGCTTATTTGATTGATAGATTTTACCAGATCTAGCGGCAGAAGAAGTGATACATCTGCGAGAGGCAACACGAGTGGCGGGAAGAGCGACCTTGTTAGCTGCTGTCTTCAAAGCGAACATTTTGATAAGAGAAGAGGCTTGAGATATGTCCAAGAGAAAAAAAAAAAGAAAAGGAAAAAAAAAAAGAAAAAATCCAGGCTCTTAAATTCACCCTGGTTGACATCCCAGTACAGTCACAGTTGCGCAAGCTGAAGTTAAATGTTTGGAATCATGCATTGACAAAAAGAAATGGTCTGATGTACATAATTGTTATTCTGTATTTTGTAAAATGTTGTTTTTAGCTATGCTATAAAGTTACTGTTGCAAATGGTGAGAATCTTTTATAAGCCTAACTTGATAAGAGAAGCAATAAAGCAGGAACATGATTCTCGCGCTATTGTGCTAGACATAATACGAATATTCTGAGAGTATATGGTGCTTTTTTGACATATTGATGTTGAGTAAAATGAACAGACAATGAATGTCACAGAAAGGCATTTTATTGGCAGAAGCTGCTAATACGCACATGCAAAATAAAAAAAAAATTACGAAAATAAAAGCCATTGTTGATTTTCTATTCGCAGTATAGCTATCGTTTCTCTCTCTCTCACTTATATTAGCATTCTTGCTCTAAAATTAGAGACAGAATCAGTAGTTTATTTACAGTCTGCAAAAAAGAAAAGCATTTCTATCTAAAGCTTTCCTTGTTCTTTCAAATCCTTCTTTTCTTGCTCGCTTAATGACCAGAAACTTCGTTTCTTTTGTTGGAACCATTCTCTAATCTACAATTGATTTAGACGTGAAGAAAACAACAACCTGTCAAAACTACACTTACAGGGGTATAACAATTTCTTTCTGTACCAAAATCAGCAAACAAAACAATGTAGCCACTGAGCCCTGTATGAAAACACAAAAGAGAAGACAAAGAGTATACAAGTTAAAAAAACGCAAAAGCTTTTTCTCAAGAAATAAAATAGGGTTGTTACCAATAGACAAAGCCCAGGATAAGATCTGGATCTTTCTTGATCTAGGTGTTGGCGCTAATTGTCCAGGTGTTTGTAGTCTACGCTTAAAGCGATCCTGAACTTCGGGATTAGGAAGAGGATGATTCTGAGGAATAGGATGAGGTGCCATTCTTGACAGATCCAAGTCGAAAACTAAAAAGAGAGGTTTTTTTTTTTAAAAAAAAAGGAGGGTGTATTTGCTGCCTCTGAATTTGGCCCATTTTAGAGTGTGGTGATCAAAATGAATGAGGAAGATAAACTTTATTAAAATTGACCTAAATTACATGAATTGATTAGGAGGTAGCCTAAATAAAAATCATAGCAAAAAAATGCGGTAAGCAATGAGTAGGGTTAGATGTTTATGCGAGACAAAGAAAACGGATTTTTTTTTTCTGTTAGTGGTACAAGCACAACATAATTTTTGACTCTAGTGATAAGAGCATTTGTTTAGTTCAAGATCAGGCTTCAATGCGTGCTGAAATCAACAACATGACTGTTCATAAATCAATTAAACTCTTGAATTTAACAAGCTTGAGCCGAGAAACCAATATACTGCTTGGGACAAGCGCTCAAGAGGCAAGCATAAGCGAGAAGGATCGACATTTATCGTGGAATGAATTACTAAATTAAAGTCAAAAAAAAACTCTGAATCAAGCAAATTAACTATAGTTTTATTTGATCATCATTGTAGTATGTTTTCCTTTATCAATAAAGGAAATCTAGAAATCTATACATTGAAGGAGTTGTTGTGTCAGTCATTCTTTTCTTTGTTAAATGTCTTTGAATCCTACCCAAAGTATACGCACACCATTGACAGCAAATCTAACATTGCTTTGATTTTAGCGGCCAAAAAAAACAATCCTGAGTTGATTGTTTCTTAAAATGTACTGTTCATAACTAAAAAAGAAAACATGCAAACCAGTGAAGGGAAGAGAAAGGCATGTTTGATTTTTTTTCTGAAATAAGGCATTTCAGAAGCTCAAGAGAAGGTAGCTTGAATATTTTAAGTGAATGTGAATGTGAATGTTTGATTGTTTGCATGTTGCTTTGAATTTGTTACAAGATTTACTCACTTTAGTTTACAGATCAAAACTAGCTACCCTCTGAATACATTTTGCTGATGTAATGTTTTGCGGGCTAGTAATTCAATGAGACAGAGAGGGAACTCAAGTAGAAGAAGAAAAGAAAATACAAGCCAAATTTAATAGTTCGACACTTTTTTTTAAACCAGACTCGAGCCTCAAGGTTTGTCTGCTACCTCTTTAAGCATGTGTAGTGTTGTAGAAGTAATATAGTTTTTTCCAAATCAAGGTGCTGCTACATATTATCTTTTCGGGTGAGTCTACAAATCAAATAAAAAAAAAGCGTCTCGTAGAATTTCACATTGATTCAACAAAATTAAGAATTCTAGTTCCGGTCAATGTTCGTTCGATTTGTACACGCCTTTTTATATATATTTTTTTTGTACTTCTCCTTTAACTTTCATTTATTTTGTATAAAAACTTGCTTCCGCTCACCTCATCATCTTCAATGAAGCCAACTGTTATATCTACGGAACCTACAGATTTACGAGAGAATAGTTCTGGAAGCTTTATGGACTTACTTTCAGCTGCTTTCCAGTCTCAGACGAGTCTAAGTGACAAAGAACAACGACCTAAACGCACAAGTCGACAACTTCCCTCACCTGCTCTTCGGAAACGCTCTTCAGGAAATTATCGAATATCTCAACAACAACAACAGCAACAACAACACCAGCAACAACAACACCAGCAACAACAACACGATAATCCAGCAGAACGAAGGAGAGACTCAAACGGTATTAATTATAACAACTGTGTGTCTGTCTTGAATGAATACCAACAGTCTATCAAAAGTGCTTCGCCTACACCAGAAGAAGAAGAAAGGCGGCCACAGCTATTGCAGAAGATAAATATTAATGATGATACGCCAGTGTTTACTTTGAGAAAGGATGAACTTCCCACACAGCCTGTATCGCCCAAGACATCAACTACTAACCGTGGCAGAATAGCTAAACGACTTTCAGCCACACTAAGCGCTATTAATCCCATACATAGTAACCCTCATACGACCTCCTCTAACAACAACCTATCTTTCCTTAAATCTATCAAAGACACAAAATCAATTGATTCTAACTTGCTAGGACAACAACTAAAAGAAGCTCAAAATCCATTAGAAGTGGAGCCTTTGATGATCGACATGCGACCTTTAAATCAGTATGAGAGATCGCACATCCGCCATTCAATTAATGTCAGTGTGCCCACTCTATTGGTCAAACGATACCGTCGAGGTGTTGTATCTAACTTCAATCTGGAAAGTTTTATTACTACATCTGAAGGAACTGATCTTTTTAGAAACTGGCTGAAGCAGTTTCAGGCTCAAGATATTCAGAATTTGCCTGAGCGAGCTCAAGTGATTGTGTATGATGAACAAATGGCAGAAGCCGACTTGACTACTACAACTTGGATTTTGATGGGCGCCATCAAGAAGAATACGCTTGCTACTATATATTGGTTGAAACATGGTTATCAGGGATTTGAGCAATGGGATGCAGAACATCAATATTTGGTTGGTACTCAATTTGATCGACTGGATACGCCGCCTTTGCCTATGCCATCCTCCTCCTCAGAATTAATGAAGAAATTCAAAAACCCATCCAACCCGCCTAACAAACTTAAAGTACCTACTCCTATGGTATCACGTAGTGCATCCACACTTTCAGCTAGGGACAACAACCTAACTGTAAATGTACAGCGAAGGTCAAGTTTATTTACGCTGGACACAAGCAATATGAGACCTTCTAAGAGCCGATCGTTCACAAGCATACCAAGCAGAACACAACCAACCTCATCTTCATCTTCCTCATCTATTGTCTCCAAATCGCAGCCGCAACCACAACCTCATCTTTCATCGCAACGCCGTATACCAAATGAAGCCTTAGAGAGCATCTCTGAGAGACAAAATACCCCTACCACTGCCATTTTTTCACCTGATGATGTCTATCATACACCTCTTGAATCAGCTATGCCTTCAGAAGAAGACTTGATGATGATTACTGCTCAGGACGAACAAACACCTAAAACTGAAAATGAATATGATTTTGTCATCTCTGAGATTATTCCCAACTTTTTATATTTGGGACCAGAGATTGCTACAGTAGACCAGCTATCTGGTCTTCAATCTCGATCCATTCGCCGAATATTAAACATGGCAGAAGAATGTGACGATGATGTGCCAGGACTAAAGGAAAACTTTCACTACCAAAAAGTAGCGGCTCGAGATACTGTAGAAATGCAAAATGTGGAAGGTACACTCAGAGAGGCTGTGAAAGTGATAGGTAAAAAAAAAGTCGATGTGAGCCAATTTGTAAGAATATGTTGCTCCTCTATATCTTATCTGACTCCTTTTTTTTTTTGAATAGACAATTCCAAAAAACACCATGAACCCATTTATGTCCATTGCAAAGCAGGAAAATCGCGTTCAGCAGCAGCTATTCTAGCTTATTTGGTGCTTTCTGAGCGATGGACATTGAAGAAAGCTTATCAGCATATCGTCAAAATGCGACCTAACATATCTCCTAATATCGGTTTTGTTGTAGAGTTGATGAAGTTGGAAGAAAGCGTACATGGGGAAACAAGCAATTTTGCAGGTACAGATTGGAGGTTAATTGACCTGACCAATCCGCCTAGTCCTGATACCCAACGTGAAATGAAAAGGCTTGAGAAAGCATGGAAAAGAGGCAGATCAACTAGTAATGCCAGTCGTCATCTATCTAACAGCCAACTATCACTTCTGAGCAATGGTAGTTCCTATGAAGGATCTGATGAAAAAGCGCAATAAGTCTTCGTTTATACGCGAAGGCAGACTTTTTGTTTCTTCTTGTATTGCATGCCATCTATTTATGGTTACATCTACACGTATATTTAAACATCCATTTACTCATATATGTGCACGTATTAAAAGTACAGAAAAAAAACAAATAGAAGCATACAATTGATTTTTGCAAACGCAACTCCCTTCTCAAGCCAATGCCATGGCTTGCTCTTAATTGCATATGAGCTGTATGTTTCTGATTCGATGCTCTCCTTTCAGAAAATCTAACTTGACTATGTTCTTGAGATTTGCTTCCTCGCCCTTTGTTGCCTTTGGGGAGTAGATGTGCATTTATTCAAAAAGACAACACAAAATTCTATCCGCTGAAGCTTCAAGATCAGAAAGAAAAACAAAGTAGTTTAACAGACTATATTATGCTTAGAAAATAGTAGATCGAGCATTTGTTGTTCTATCTTGTTTCTTGCTACAGCGGTACGCTTGTTGACATGTTTGCTTAATTCAACTTCCAAGAGAATGCCAACAGAACATGTCGCCTGCTAGCTATAACAACAAGTAAAGAAAGCTTCCAGAGAAGTTCCTCAGCCAAATCCTTAAAAACTAAAAAGAATTTCTGCATTTTCATTCTTTTAAGGACTTGTGCATTCCATACCATTGAAAGTCTTAATTCCAAAAAAAAAAACTAAATTCGTACTGTACACATAAGTCTCTACGTGAGCTTATAATCAAACAGGCTCAATATATTACTTATAGTGTACAATTATAGTTCTTACATCTTGATAGTGAGTGATTGAACTGCAATCACAAGTGCGACAGTGTTTGATTGTCGGGCTGAAAACTAGACAAGAGCTTTGGTTATTTCAATAATTACTGTCATTAATATTTAACATGTTTAAATATTTTGTTCAAACTGTGAACATGCTGAAATATAGTGGCGACTCACTATCTAGCTGAGAACCAATTGATTTTACTTTGCCATATTCAAAGAGAATTTACTCACATTGCAGTCATTTATGAGCTCATGCCTGGGTGGTCTTGGAAAAGAATGAGGGTGTACGAATGTTGGTGTCGAAAGAGACATAGCAACGTATCTACGCTTCAACTAACAATATGTAAATGAAAGAGTAACTATGCCGGATGGTAGCCCTTCTTGCATTGTGATGTCAAGCATGATAAAAGTGTTAAGGAAAAAGAGAAGCTGACTTAGATGAATCTCATATTGTTCACTTCGTCAAAGAGTTTCTAAATTTAGGATTTGGAGACAGCAACATAACGAATGAGGAAGCAAAAAGAATGTGTCGCGTACCCTACTGCTACTACTATCAAAAACTTGATGGGAAGAGGTGAATTAAGGAGTCAAAAACCGTTTGCTGATAAATGTCCTTCAAAGCGCACAATGGGCTTCCAGGTGGCTCTGGTAGCATATGGATTTGTAAGTACATATACACAACAAAGCAACACATATATACGTTTTCTGAAGTAAATGACAAGTAAAGATGGTTATGAATACCACCCAAAAAGTTTGAGGGTGTGGATATGATACATCCAGAAATAATAGTCCTACTAGAAGATATCAGTGAGATTAAAGAAACACTCGCCGCAATGCATAAGCTCAACATAGAATAGCTGTCGGCCAATAATACCTGAAAAAAGCAGCGAAAGCCGAATATGCTCTCTATGAAAAGATGTAGCAGAATTGGTCCTTACCTTTGGCTCCTGAAAGTCAATCTATGTGGTATCGTATCATCAATCATAAATTCCATTGCCAGGAGTCTATTTCTCGCTTTCTACCTGAGGTTTCCCAGTCTTGCTCCTTTTGTGATGCCCCTACTGAAACAAAACAACATTTACTGGTTGAGTGTCCGGTCAAGTGGGGCTTCTGGTCTCTCATTTCACGGACTCACTTCTCCTATATGGCTTTCCAACCATGCCATATCGTCTCAGCTCTTTGGTCTCTCACCATTCTTCCATTTGTCCCAGCCACTACGTTCTTTATGTCTTTGCGCTGCCACAGCCAGAGCTATCTGGTGTAGCCACTGGGCTTTCGTTCGTCAGGATATTCCTTTTTCTGAATCTTTAGTTTTGGCAAAGGTTATTCGATTGCTTTAATTTAACAACAACTTGTTTTGTCTTCTTCCGAGCACACCTCTCTTTTTGACGTGTGACTCCTCTCAATTATTTATTAATAAAAATAATTCTACACAAAAAAAAAAGATACATGGCTCTTTCCACTACTGATCCGAACCATATAAGGAAGGTGGATGGTATTTCAACAGAAGTATCATCCTCCACCCACAATCCTAATAATCAACCTTTCACCTTTCGCACCTGGGCACAAATGGTTAAGGTCCAGAAACGACAACCACTTTCGCTTACTTACAACGCGGGTTCTCCTGATGAGAGTTCCTCCATGAGTACCACGATCTTCCTCCAAGCAACCGAGGATTACTCTATCGCTATAGACGCTAAGCAGTTTGAAGGAATAAACTTTAGTTCTAGAAGTTTGAATCTCGTATTACGCGATCAATTCCCCAAGGGTGTTGGTCTGAGAGATCGTCGTGTGGGTCGTACCCAACGATATATTGAAATTGGTTTTGAAACAGCGGCAGATCGCCTAGAAGCTCTCTCCGCTCCTTTTAAATTACAGGACGATCTTATTAAGATGTCAGCCACCATGGATGGCAATGCACGAGTTGTTCGGATTGGCATCTCTAATATTCCTTTCGGTACTGCAGCTACATTGCAGCCTCGTTTACTTGAGATTTTCCACCAATTTGGAGAAATTTTAGAAATTGGTCTTAAACACACGGCAGAGGGAGAATGGTTTAATGGCAGAGGATACGTTACTTTGAATCGGGACGTTACTAAGAGTTATAAGGATCTAACTCCCCAGGTTCAATCATGGAAGAAAGATCATAATCTACATCTGGTGTGGAGTGACATGAAGTCTATTTGTACCTTCTGTCATGTCGATGACCATATTCGCATTAATTGTCCTGCATTAAAGCCTAGACGTAAGGCATGCTTCATTTGCGATAAGACAGACCACCTCCGTGCTGCTTGCCCTTTGGCACCTTGGAATGCCAATCGCAAACGAGCTAGGCCCGTCGCTTCTACCACCAGTACCCCTATTCGGAAGGAAATTGATGAGTCCCTTCTCAAAACTCAACCTCGTGTAGATATGGCTGCATCCATTGTGGCTTCTTCTGATGAGACAATGGACCATGAGACTATCTACGATGAAAATGTTACCATTCCCCAAGAGATTTTGGAGACCCAAGAGGATATAGATGAAGAAACTCCCCTTTCTTCCGACGAGAGCAACCATGACATACCGGATAGTCTTTTAAATGATATCGATATGTGCGACGAGCATATGGCAGTGTTGGACGAGGAACTGCCTGAAGGGGCTTTTTTCACTCCTCTGTCCCCTCCGTCTCAGTCATCTAATACGGACAAAGACAGACGCACAAAGCGTTCTGCCTCTCTTAGTCCCAGTGTGAGGAACTCGGTCTCTAAGCTCCGTCAACAGGAACGCCAGCGCCATTCCACTTCTTCATCTCAGGAGCTCACTACACGCTCCGGCAGAGTTTCCAAGCCTAGCGGATCTCTGCAAGACTATCTACGTATCTAATGAGTGAGTCTGTTAACAGTCTCATTCGCTTGAGTATCGGCTCGGTAAACTGCCGCACCGTATACAAACAATCCCAATTACAAACTTCTGATTATTTTATACGCTATTTACGATCCTTGAATAACAGTCTCCTCCTCTTACAAGAAACCAACATCCCTTCCCATTCCTTTGCTGACACTGAATCTATTCTCAATATGAAATTTCAATCCCACCAAGCCATATGGTCTTATCATTGTGGCATTGTTAATCTTAATCCAAGCCTTGACCTCTCCTTGTTACACACCTCCAATGATGGCCGCTTTATTTTGGCAAAACTAACCCTTCCTTCTCATGAGGAATTTCCTACTTTATATGTTTTAAATCTTTATGCTCCTGCACAAAACTCCTCCCAAGAACGCACCAATTTCTTTAATTCTTTGATTGCCTTCCTGCTCGCTACAGAGGGCATCTCTGATATGCTACCTCATTTGTTGATTGGTGGCGATTTCAATTTCAGTTTTGACTTTGCCTTGGAACATCATACACATCGATCTTTTTTTCCACATAAGCTTGTAGAGCTCGTTGGTTCCCACTTTCTGGACTGTCTGAATGATCCTAGTAATACCTCTCGTTCCTTTGTACCTACCTTTCAAGGACCTGACGGTACAGGCTCTTGTATTGACTATTTTCTTGCTGGACATCGCCTTCATCCCCTTTGTAATGACGGTAATACTCACTACCTTAATCGCCGATGGACTGACCATGCACTACTCCAAATCACATTGTCTTTCGGATTGAGTAGCTTGGGCAAGGGCCTGTGGCGAGTAACCCCTTGTTGGTCAAGCAACCTGATTTCGTGGACAAGTTGAATATCTGCATTGAACGATATGTTGAAACAAAGCTCCTCCCTTCTTCTGAATCCCCTCAAATACAATGGGATAGGTTGAAGAAAGCAGTTAGGAAAATGATACAAACATATAGTCGCCATCGCACGGCATGGCGCACTCGTCGCCTCAAACAGCTTCAAAGCCAACGCAACTCCTATTACCGCCAATACCGTTCAGATCCTCTCCTTTTGGATATACTGGTGTCTCCCCTTCAAAAGGAAATCTCAAACCTCCAGGCTGAAGTCTCCCAGACCCATAGACTTCGTGCTGGGAAACGTTGGTTGGAGAACCATGAACATTCAGCCGGCTACCTACAACGTACCATTACTGCTCGCGCCCGAAAGCGCAACGTTGGCCCTCTTACACACCCTGTAACCGGTCTTCCTTGCACTGATACCGCTAGTAAACTGGATGCAGTTACTTCGTTCTATAGCCATCTATATACTGCTGAACCTACCTCTTCCGAGGCCACCAATGACATTCTGTCCCACATCACTAAATCACTTGATCCGGACGAAGCGAAGACAGTAGTGCTCCCATTCAGCCTTGCGGACATCCAGCTTGGTGCTTCTCGCTCTCCTCGATGTAGCAGCCCTGGGAAGGATGGTCTCCCGTATGAAATATTGCAATTGCTTTTCAAACATCCCGCTTGTAAAGATCTCGTCGTTCGAGTCTTCAATGATGCTATCTCTTTGGGTGTTTTCCCCCAATCATGGACTGAAACCTGCATTATTCTTCTTCCGAAAAAGGCGACCTCTCGGATCTATCCAATTGGCGGCCTATCTCACTAATCAACACTGACTGTAAAGTGTTTACTCGCCTCCTTAACTCCAGAGTTATGCAGGTATCTCATCGCCTCATTAATCGCTGTCAAGCTGGGTTTATGCATCGTCGGTTTATTGGCGATCATGGCCTGACTTGCCGATTAGTGATGTACGACGCCACCCTTAGCCAATCTTCTTCAGTTGGGATTATGTTGGATCAAAACAAAGCCTACGATCGTATTCATCCTTCTTATCTCCTCGAGGTGCTTTGCAAATTCGGCTTTGACGACAGCTTTGTTCGTATCATTCGTAACCTTTTTTTCGGTACAAACATCTCGATCCTTATGAATGGCTTCCTTTCTAGCCCGTTTGCCCAAGGAAGAGGCCTACGCCAAGGGGACACTATTTCCCCAATTTTGTTCAACTTTGCGCTGGAACCTTTCTTGTTGTCGGTCCTTCACCATGATAATATTGGTGGCTATACCTTAGCTAGTAAACCTCGTTCGGCATCTCTGTGCTTACCTCCGCCGCCTCCTGTCAAACTGCTTGCCTACGCCGATGATGTACTTGTTTTCATCAATGACACAGCTGAACTCGATCACCTACAGACCTGCCTTACTCGGTACGGTCAGGCTTCAAACTCTTTGGTCAATTACCATAAATCCGTCGTCTTTCCTCTATCCCGAATCCCGGTGCCCAACCTTCCTCTCCGATCATCGGTTCAAGAGAAGGGGCTTCGTTGGTATGATCATCGCTCCCCTGGTTTTCTTAGATACCTTGGTTACCCGATCTGGCTTGCGCCACACCAGCAAACTTCATACGTCGAAGGTACGATACGCACCATTAAAGCCTCCATTGCGATACACTCAGGTAGACAGCTTTCTGTGTATGCGAGAGCATTGATAGCCAATTCCCTGATCCTGTCTAAACTCTGGCATGTCCTCAGGCTGACTCCTTTACCTGCTAACGTCTTAAATAAGATCAATTCGCTGACTTACCAGTTTGTTTCACACGGCTTCTTTCCCAAAATACGTCGTTCCATTTTGCATCTTCCAAAATCTAGCGGAGGCCTGGGCCTCTTGGACATTAGAGCTCAGCGTCTATCTCTCCAGCTTCGCTGGCTCTCCCCATTTTTGCCAACTGCCTCCTCAGTTCCAATGGCATCTTTTCTTTATCGTATGATGTGTTGTCTACTCCAAACCCTCTCCAATTCTCCTTCTGCTATGATTCCAATCCTCTTTTGCAGCTCTCGAAGTTCAGCTCTGACTGACACTGATAGCCCTTTCGCTGCAATTTTAGAGGCTGTCGATGTAATTCCTAAGAGTCCCTCTCATGAAGCCTTTCTAAACTTACCTACTTGCCTCGCTCTCCCATTAAAGGATATTTGTGCCATTCCCGAGGCTTCATCCTTCGTCTTCAGTAGAACAATGCGTTCCTTTCGAGTGACTGACATCTTCATCACTGACTTGGCTACTAACCGCCTCCGATTCCGATCCAGTCCTGAATGTCAATTCCCTCGTTTGCTGTCTCGTTTCAAGAAAGCAGTCGCTCAGGCAGACCTCATCTTACCTCCTTTCATTGCAGTGCGCATGCTTCATTCAATTTCAGTCACCACTCCCGAGTCCTTGGATTTCTCTCCATTTTCAGATCTTCTTTCTTACCAAGATATTCCTCTTTCATGCTTAAATAAACGGGCTCTCAAGCAATTGTTCAAAGATGCGGTGGCATTACCAGTTCCCTCGTCACTACCCGCCATTCCGCCTTCGCGTTGGAAACTCTTCCTTTCTACCCCCATGGACGGTGCTACCCGTACCCTTTGGTATCGTCTAATTCACGACAAGATCTCAAGCAAGAACTCCCTCTACCGCCTTCTCCCTCACGCCATTGGTGATGATCGTTGCCATTACTGTTCCAACACTGAGACTCCGTGTCATATGCTTTTCACATGCGGTATTAAAAGCCATGTCTGGTACCGTGCGTTTTCACGCTACATTGGCAGCCCGAACAGGGTCCTACTATCTGTGCTTTTTGAAGACTTCCGCCTTCTTTCTTTTCCTCTGTATACTATCAGCGACTACTCCATCAAACTCCATATATACCAATTGATGGGTATATTCGTCTTCAGTATCTGGTCAGCCCACTGGCGTGAACACTTCTCTGCGATCCCTTTCCTCCCTGATCGTGTTTTCTGTACCATTCTAAAGAAAGTACACTCTCTGAATCAAATAACTAGCTTAGTTTAGAATAATTCCCTGCTTTTTAAGACCCAGTCACTGCATAGCACACTGGCTTCTTTTATTTTGATGAGATTAAATTAATAAATTTTTTCATTCACCCATAAAAAAAAAAAACAAAAAAAAAAGATATAGCAGCCAGTTGATTAGTATGTTTGCCGCTGTTGATGAAAATCATCAGCATAATCAATTTATAATGAGCCCTCTGTTTGTGCATGCATGAAGTTCCAAAAACTTGATATACGGTAGTCGCTTGATTTAAGAGTGTTTGGTATAAGAGTACAGTACCTCCAACACTCTAAGATTGTTTGGTGTACCTTTAACAATCCTTCTTGACTCCGACTCGTCTCCAAATGTGGTAAGGTTTTCAGACATAGAAAAAATTGAGTTGACGATCTTTGTACTTTCTGATTGCTGTGCTGTTGGTTTTAAGTAGTACTTCTCAAATGTGAAAGCTTTTCTACTCCAATTGGCGTGTTGTTTTACTGCCTCTATGTCTACACCTTTTTCTATTGCCTTCGTGCTTGCTGCTGATCTGATTGAGTGAGGCTTGTATTCTTCTGTGTTGATTCCTGCTTGCTGCATTGCCTTTTTTATCCATCCTGCAATCGTAGATTCTCTGATGGAACTGACCTTATTGTTATCATTGATGTAAGCTAGAAATAGTGTGTGATCCTCTGAAAGGTTTTTTCGTAGAGAGCTGGATTTTGATATAAATAATGATAGTGTCCTTACTGGACACATATCCTCTTCTTCTATCAGCCCTAATTGGGATGTTTTTATGTTGACTTCTTTTGCTTCACGGAACATGATGGTTGCCGAAATGACCTCGTTTTGGAAAAACTCCAGTTATACATCTCTGTGTTGAATACGGCCTATGTCACTTCTTGGTCGACCCATAGTGCTTGAGCATAATAATAAAATTGTTTTTACTTGTAAATCATATAGTTCGAGATCTTTGTTGTTTTGTAAGCTTGACTTGATATAAACCAACATCTTATCTATATCCCAAGTGACTAATTGGTTTTTCTTGGGGATTCGTATCTCTTGAAGCCGTTTGGCTCTAAAGAATTCCGTAATTATTGGATGTTTTGCAACTGGTGGTTTGTCGGGATGAAGTGTTTTGAATGTTGAAGCTATTGCTGAACGTAGTCCGTTTAAGCGACTAGAAGAAAGATGCTTATATTCCATTAGAAATTTAAAAATCTGTTGGATGTCATAGTCTGTTGGATTGATCTCTTTCTGTTGTGTTTTGCACCATTGTACCCATTTCTTCCATCCTCCATTGTACATTCTTGTGGTGTTTGTGCGTACAGCTTTTTCCAAAAATTCTAACTCTTCCCCTTCTAATCTATATCTCTTTCTTTTTTGGCGGATAACAGCCATGCGGTCATTGTCCATCCCTTCATTCGAAAGTATTGTGGTTGAGCTAGATGGGTTAATTGTCCTATCATCGGATACCAATGCTGCGTCGGCCAATTGGGTGTAATTAACACTGCTTTTTGAATTTTTTGTCTTTGGATCTGTTGAATTACTTGGGGAATCAGCTTCCACGGGGGGAAATAGGTACATCCCCTTCCTTCTCCATTTTTGACTCAATGCGTCTGTTGCTGTTGCTGTCGGATCTGGTTGTAGGCTCCAGTATGTGTTGAGTTTGTTGTTCGTTCGAGATGCGAAGGCATCTATCTTCAATGGTCCCCAATACTTGTTGATTGTGTTGAATATCGATCTCGGAAGGGCTGCTTCGTATAACGGTGATTGGTGACGTTGGCGACTCAATGCATCTGCTTTTATATTCAGAACACCTGGTATATGTTGATAAATCACTTGATACTGGTGTTTGTTGCAAATGTTTTGTATCTCCACCACTATCGCTTGTAGATGTATGGATGATGTGCTTCCTGACTTGGTTGTGTATTTTAGGGCCGTCATGTTGTCTGTGAATATCTTTATTATTGATCCTTCTTTCACATATCGTGTATGTACTTGCAGGGCGAACAGAATAGTCTTCAACTCTCTTGTGGTATTTCCCTAAACATCCTATAGCCAAGTCGAATTAGATTACACCTATAATACTAAAACCTTCTAATACAGTGTTAACATCATATTAGAAGGTAGAAATCATATAAATAGAGGATTTTGGGAAAAAAAAATCGTCCTTAGGCTACCCTATAAGGAAATAACTCCGCTGAGGGTCACGTTATCTTTAGACAAACCTTATTGAACAGACGCTGCTGGCGTCCGTTGAATAAAGTTCGTCTAAACATCGATATATGAATTTAAGCAGCTTCATTGGCTAAAATTCGGTTCCGACGCGCTAAAATGAGCGGAAAATGAATCGAAATCAATATTGAAGAAGGAAGAGTATGGTCGTTGCAACATCTCAATTTAACTAGCAGTGACATGATATTTTGAGTAAAGCACTAAATGACTATGGCCTACATTGCTGCGAACCCAAAGCTTGATATTTTGTATGATAAATCGAGCAATTGACTATTCATTTTCTTTAATGGTTTATCTCATATTTCTTATAAGAAAGTAAAGAAAGCGTATAGAAATGAAGCAAAAGAGAAAAGTGCATCTGCTTTACGGAACAAATGTGTTCATTGTAGTATTTGATTCTTTTAGTGTCTTTATTAGTGGACTGATTGAACACCTTACAACATCTACAATTGAAGCGCTTCTGTTGAGCAAGATATAATCTAGTAGATTGCATGAAATAATCTACATATTATAGCCTTGATATAGCGTAATATTGCTGAACACAGTCATGAATTATACTTCTTGCATGAACATCATGTACTCAATGGAAACAGTCTTCTTTAAACATCAAGAAATGAGTCAAAATATACAACAAACTAAGCTCAAATTGTCGCCAACTCTGCCTAGAAGTATTCTAATAATTATTGAGTAAAAAACATTACGTTTCTGTATTAGTTTTTATTGCTTTTACAGCCAAATATCCCATTGTAGATGTCAACTGCTTCAGGGCTGAAATCTGATTGCTCAATTCATTCAAAGACCGAAGGACAAGGATTAACGTGAGACACGCGGAGTTGGAATTCTAAATGTTTTGCCGGTTCATGTGACTTTTGTCTCCCAAAATCCTCGTATAGTACACACTGGTTCATTTTTCAGCTCCGGTTTACCTACGGTTAAGTCCAAAGTTAAACGCCATTCGCTTAAGGACACAGAAACCCTGACTAATAGAATAGTCGAGGTTTGTGAAGAAGTTTCCCTTCAGCATCTTCAAAACTGCATTCAACATTCTGTGAAGCAATTTGATAAACGCTTAAATAAAGAACCAATTTGATTGCTGTTTGTATATCACTAAGTATAGCCTGCCTGAAAAATGTTTTTAGGGGTGACTGAATTGGAGTTCAAAAAAGTGACCAATTGGTTCTCAGAAAGGCGACCAGTTTTTTCGGTGAGGTGACCAATTGACGCTGGAAGCACTGTAATGTAACCAGTCTTCCTAAAATAGGAAGATAGGTTTCATTGGCTTATTTCACTGCTCTACAACAAAATGGGGAGTTTTTCCAGTTTGAGGAATTATTTGTTTCTTTTTTATTGTCTTTTCTAAGAAATTAATAGAAACATGCCCTCTATACCAATTTTTGTCTTGATGGGTACCGCCGGCTGTGGCAAGACCAGTGTAGCTCTGCAGTTGAAGTCCAAACTAGATTGTCGTTATCTTGAAGGTGATTCTCTACATCCTCCAGCAAATGTTAAGAAAATGTCTGAAGGTAAAATTAAAGCGTGCCATACATGGACAGACAGGAAAAGGATAGTAGTAGTAACTGTTCTTTCGGTTACGATTGATAGGCCATCCTTTGAACGACGACGATCGCTGGCCATGGCTTCGTGAAATTCGTGACCATCTAGCTATCCAAGTAGAAGAAGTAAAGAACTTACCCGAAGATGACCATCGCCGTGTAATTGTAGTAACCTGCTCTTCATTGAGAAAAGCATATCGAGACATTTTGAGAGAGTTGCCAGAAGGCTCAGCTCAAGTTATCTTCGTCTATCTCAAAGGCTCAAAGGAACTTTTAATGGACCGAATCTCAAACCGTAAAGACCATTTCATGCCTGCCATCATGCTCCAATCGCAGCTAGATACCCTCGAGGAACCTGACCCAAAAACAGAAAATGTTATTGTTGTCGACATTGATTGTCCACCAGAGGAGGAGGCTAAGCAAGTCATTAAGGCCGCTGTAGAGAAGGACTACATTCATAGCTCTGCTATTTCCTTGTAAATTTTTGTTTTCTCGTATGCTTCATTCTTTCCTATTTATGCTCATGCGCTGACAGGTTTTAATGAAATAAACTAGTAATTGTATTTTACGTCATGAAGTTAATTAGGTCGAAAAATTAATGGACTTTAATGGTATTTTGCGATCATTTTTGACTCCAGATGTCATAATTTTATCCGAGTTGACATACAGTCACATAGCAAAATCATGAGGGCATTTTCAAATATGTGATCTGCATGAATATTCTTTTATTTTTTATTCAATTCAACGTCGATTATATAACACGAGAAACACATCAGCTGAAAGTTCTCAGTCTGCTAAATACGAAAATCACAATGATTTTATGAGAAGAGGCGTTTGTCACTTGCGAATGGATGGCAAAACATGCTCGCATATTGAGAAGCAAACTGGAGTAAAGCCAAGCTCTGCACGCAGTATAGCTAAAACTATACAGAAAAGAAGATCTACAGAGAAATTCAAGTCGCTTGGAAGATCTAAGAAGGCTTCTAAGCGAGACATCCATTCGTTGGTACAATATGTAGCACAGAGCCCTTTTGACAGCTTTGCTAAAATTCAGGTACAAGCCAAGGCATTTGAACTTGATGTGAGTAAACACAAGGTAATATGACTGGATTGGGCACTTACTCATGCAAACTGGACCAGCTATCAGTGGGAGGGTGTCGTCTTGTAGGATGAGTCTCGTTTCCGAGTGGAGAACAACGATTGTGCCTCTCGGGTAATCCGTAAGAAGGGCACGCGTTATAAGGAAAGGAATATCCTCAAAACCACCAAGTACAGCAAAGGGTCCGTCATGGTATGAGCATGTTTTTGGGCTGGAAGGTAGTGCTGCATTCCCAAGCATAGCAGGAGGTTCTAATTTTGCAGATAGAATAGAGTGGATAGATGCTATAGAGGCGGATCGTTGCCTCGCATGACGTGGGCTCTTATTGGAAGGCCAAGCGGACGAAGAAGAGGCAAGATTAACCTTATCTTTTTCAGGCGAATCTATGTCTATCTCTTCCTTCAAAGGACGTTTTCGAGGCAGTTTATGAGGTGGGCTATCATCAGCTGTTGATCTATTTTGTTGTCGCTGTCCAGATTGTGGTTCTGATAACATCAATTGTGGTCAAAAGGCAGGTGTATGATGCTTTGAGCCAAACCTCATACCTGGTCGTATATCATGTAATCTGGCACTCCAATGGGCTTCTGCAATATAGGATGTAGGTTGATCATGTTGGCTAGATCGATCTTTGGTGCGTTCGCCATGTGAGTTTGATCAATCTGCTTCGTTTGGGCTCTCTTCTGCATCAATAGCATAACTAGCTAGAAAGCAGGGAGCAATGAGTGGCTTTGTTGTCTAACTAAGAAAAGAGCTTCGTTTTCTCTCACCATCTAAAAAATGTTCAAAGGGACGAACTTGTTCTGCACAAAACGTACTATTCAAAAAGAAAAGGGGAAAGAATAAATCATCATGATTGGCTGTAGCTCAGAGCACACTTAGGCTCTAGAATATCCTTTATAGTCTAGTCTAAGTTTATGTCTTTCTGATAAAAATTTGAGGTTTAGGAGGTGCTTTTGCATTAGAATCCATCTTAAAGAAAACAATTTAGAAGAGAGAAAAAGAGAAAATTATGCGAGTTGAGTTATAAGTAGACGCATTAGAAAGTGCCATTGAAACCTAGATGCCAAAAACAAAGGTTCAAAAAAATTAAACGTTTTTCTTTTTTTTTTCTTAAACAAGAATAACAAGTCAGGCTAATCTAAGCACTCAAAAGTCACTGTTTCAGATTCGTGGGCATCACTCGAAAGAGGTCAGACAAACATTAGCTCAATGATGAAATAGGCCTTACTGAATGAGTGGAACTCAAAACGTCAAGATTTGTGCTTCTGTTTCATGCAGTTTAGATTATCTGATAGATTTATGGGCAAGAAAACCTTTTTCTTAAAGATAATGCAATCTTGAGAAAAAGAAATCAGTGCTTTTTAGGGAATGATTTAGTATAAATATGATCCATCAGTTTGAGTGGTCAGACTGATAAACGAATGAGTAAGGTAATTTATCGAAAAAAAAAGAGGCTCTTTCCAGGGATCATAAACATGGCAAATCAAATATTTTTCTAAGAAAAGGATCAACATTGGAAAACCTTTGTGTCTATTCTGCTGTATCTTTTTTAATAATAACAAAAGTTATACTAAGCTCGGAAATGAACAACTGTAATGGAAATGTTACAAAAAAACTATATTTACAGATATCTTCAAGTCTGATAGGCACAGCATCCCTAGAATGAAGCAAGGATATCCCAATGAGATGACACGTGCCCTTTTTGTATATTGAATAGCTTGGAGCTGTCAAGATCGAGATTGTCATCATTTATGTGGACTATACAAACACAGAAAAAAGCTATGCAGTACAAAGCAACTACAATTATCAGATACTCATGGTTGCTCAAAAAAAAAAATATTTTTCATAATACCTTTTTTTTAAACATCTCACTCTCACAGAAGGAAGATGGATCTTTCATTGCTTTACATGCTTCTCCACGTGATACATCCATTGTACTATTTCGGATAGGCAAGAATGGTTGAATCAAAGTATGTCATATCTGCTTTACATGCTCTTTCGTCCCCTCCCATATACTCAGATTAATCTGTACTCATTGCAACATGTACAATACTATGATAGCCCTTTGTTGCTCTCATCAGTACATTTGATCACGGAATTGTATCCGTATCCGTATCCGTATCCGGCGTATTCACCGAGGCTGCAATCACATGCTGTCAAACTACTTGAACAAAAGCCTTCCTCATCACTTGGCTGTGTTGCATCTTCCTCAAATGTTTCTCATATGCTCCTCGCACTGCTATATTTGCCACGCTGTTTCTGATCCTCGTCTTTCTCCTCCGCCGCATTTTATAGATAATTGTACATCGATGCAAGGTAACGCAGACAGAGTTCAATACAAGTCAAGAGCATATGATTGAATGTGCTATACTGTGGCGCTATGTTGATCATCGACGAATTGGCAGACAATCTTATACTGAGATGATACGGCCATCCTTTTACTCATCTTTTGGACCATCTATCAACTTCCTCTTCCTCTCTTTCTCCATCGTGCAATGCAATACAACAGAATACTGTATCGCTCGTTGTACCGGCTATCTCTATCTTTTTCCTTTTTCGTCGTCTTCTTCTTTTTCCTCTGCTCTTTCTCCACTTGTTTCTCGAGCAACCTCGATCCAATCCTTCGTTCTGCAGCTTGACCCTCAACTCTCTGAGGCTGTATGCTTGCTGACTGAACACGCTATTTCTGCTACTGAGAGTCTGTCTGTCTTCCGTGCCTATCGTCCGTGTCTAAGCCTCCAAGCAACATTCAGGCTTACCAGCTAAAAGCAGATGTTGTACCGGTTAAAAGAAACAAGGAAAGAAAGAAAGAAAAGGAACGCAACCGATACCTTGGTGATTGAACAGCAATAACAACAACCAAAATATAAAGTATGCTTGTAGGTACCTTTATTTCGAGTCACTGTCTAAACGATAAACCAAACGAAGCAAAATGCAATAAAAAGCATAGCTCTCTTTCCATTCAATCACTCTGCGTCTGTCAATACAAGTTGCCTGTTCTTTTCTCTCTCTCTCTCTCTTTTCTTTTGGCACTAATCAGTTGTTCTACGTGTTCTTGTTTTGCATCTCGGTATATGTCAACAGTGATAGTGTTGGTGATAATAGTCGGCACTGACAACGATGAATTTCGAACGCATCCTCAATAGATACAATGAAATAAAAAATAAATCTAAAAAAATAATAAAAATCCAAAATCTCTTGAATCGGGTTCGCTGTTTAAAATCCTTGGTTCCCCTTCCATTTTGTGTCACTCTTGACTCGCATGGATTTGAATAGAGCAAGCCAAACTTTGCAATCAGTCTGGATAGCCCATTTGTTAGACATGAGAGAGTAAACAAACTAGACTGTGGATATCAATGTTGTAGTGAGCTTTATGGATATGCACTGACTTTGTTTGGCTGGTTGGATAGATAAAGCTAGATACGAAGTGCCCAGAAGTAGTGATATTAACACACACAACTGAGGACCCAATTTATACAGATTTTGTCATTCACGCATACATCCGTATAACTTTATTTGCAAAGAGTGATAGAAACCTTTTTCTTTCTTGTAACAAAGAAAGGCTTTACAATGTAGCTTTTTATTGTAATATCAAAAGCAGCTATCAAAGGATGAAATTCCAATATGGATGACATCTTGATCATTTAAGTATTTATACAGAAGACTACAACAAAGTACAGTTATTGTCTACAGCTTAGTTTACTCATACTAAGATTTTGATAAATCGTATAAATATATTACACACGAATCAATGAAACAATAAAAAGACAAAAAAGTAAACACAACACAAAATAAGGCTTATGCACAATATAGTTTTCATAATCAAATTAACTTTTTTCTTTTTTATTAATTATAAATATTGTCAATCTAGAAAAGGGCACCAAGTGCCCTCTTCTCCCCTAACCCCAACAGATTCAGCAGAGGTATTATTAACATGCCTATAGAGAACGCACATCCCGTTCATCTTGTCCCCTTAGCCCAACAAACTCAGCAGGGGTGTCATGACACATGCCTATAGAGAACGACCATCCCGTTCATCTTAAATGGATAAGGAAAAAAAAGAAGAAAAAAAGGCGAAAAATGAAGCCTTTTTATATCTTTTTGACAGCGCTCAATCACATATTGGACTGGACTGCTGAAATTTTTTCTGCCGATCCTTTGGGACTGGCTTTTTATTGTTTTCCCACACCCTGACTTTATTTTAGTACCACTGTATACCTTGCAAATAGAGATGAAGGAAAAAAGAGAGTAAGAAAAGAAGAGCCAAAAAAAGTAAAGAAGTCAAATGGATCTCTCTGTCTTTTGCTAGGCTGGCTTATGAACTCCTTTTCAAAAATAGCATTGATTATCATGACACTTGTCCAACCATCAAGATGCTGGTCAGTGCGTGTAAACTCCGCCTCTTCTTCTCCTCTCAAAGAACTCTTAAGGCTTATTTCTTTCCTGTTCAATAATATATAGCAAGCAATTTACTTTACTATACAAACATAGCGAGTTTTTTTATTTTTTGTAGAGAGTGTCTATTGAGATCGCTGTTTTGTTCAATGGCACTGTATTTGCAAAAGCTAAAAGAACAACGCTTTGATATAGTCGGCCTATTTTTGCAGTTGATGATAAGATTCAGTTACATACTAAACAAGAATGATAGTATAATTTTATGCCATATTATGGAACATATCCCAAAAGTCTAGAGCCTTTTCTTTTTTCTTGCATCTGATACAATAAAAGAATTGACCAGGTCCTCGAGATTGATCTTTTGACACGAAAAAAAGTCAACATACATGTTTGAGTCAAGTAGGCAGAGAGAATGCACCGAATCTATTAAACCAATTAAATGCTTAAAGTAAGGCGCTCTTATACTTTAGACAGTATTTACAGATATAGCATGAGACATAGCATAAAATCCAAAAGTTCCTGCTACAATTAAAGCTACATAACAAGAAGTCGCAATGCTTGATCTCTTAGCGCTTTTTTTTTGCCTCTTTTATTGAGCTCTAACAGTACCACTCAAAAGGCTTTCCGTCAGTGAATATAACACATATACGTATATTACTTAATCTAGTACTTTCGCAGATAAACATGTCCATATAGTTTCATTTTATTTATTGATGAATGTTGTACTTTCGAAAGCTTGTCTTATATAGCTTGTTTTGTCTTACAAACAATTTCTCTTTTGCATGTCATACAAAAAAGAAGAATGTTTCGATGTATTGATCTAAGCAAGTATTAGCAAATAGTCCATAGTTTACTAAATAGCTTTTTTACCTTTGTTTGTAAAATATTCATTTTGTATAGCAACGAGCATTTTACAATCTAAACCTCCATTGCGGTAATAAAATTAGCACCTCCGCTGCGCTTCGGTTAATTTTCTTGACCTTCATTATGGTTCAGAACGCTTCGCTTTGCAACATGCTCGTGTATAGCAATTAGAGAAAAAAGGAGAGGAAAGAAGCACTTGTTTTTTTATTTGTATAAAGCAAATTGACTACATTACTGATCAATTTTCCTCATTGGCTAATACATTGGTTGTTTGTTTTTCTTTGAATGAAAGAGTCTGGGCCTTGTTTTATATCAATGAGCATTGTGGTTCTTTGTTTGACAATACAAAAATACCAAATTCCTATCCTTAGTACGAAAAGAGAAGAAAGTTGGCATAGATCATTTACTGTGATAACTATTCATTATTCTGCAGTAAAAGAAAAATAGGAGCGATACTCTAGTGTCAGCAAAAACATGCAAGTCAATCACGACATACGAGCAGCTATATAACGTTCATATGTATATGTGTTTGTCTCAATAGTTGGTGTGTTTATACAGCTCATGCTGCTGGTTTTGCTTATGATTCAGATGATTATAAAGAAAGGAATCTACCTTGACATTACAGAAGTAGACAGTGCAAAGACTTGATTTGCTGCTGGGAAATCTCATTGGCTCAATGTCCCTGAGCATGCCATGACTAATTGATGTTCTTTTGGTGTACCAAATTGTAATGTATAGTACTGATAATTTCTGTGTGTTTCTTCCTATTTTCTCGACACAATGATACATTGTGTACAATAGATAAAAATATTTGCCTTTGTTTACTTCAGCATCTAACAAAAACCATTGGATTACACTAAGCAAGAGAAGATCAATGGAACCTATTTAGCCACATAGTCAATGCAGTCCGTGCTAAGACTATAGAATATTCAAACAGAAGCGATACATCAAGAGCTTTATGGAATCATCACTTGTCATTCAAATAGGAAATTCGTTCAAACAAATGCAGCAGTTGTTCTATTTAAGGGTAGCCAAAAATCTTGAAAATTTTACCCTTAAATAGAAAATAATTGACTCTATCTTACTTCAAGAGAACAGAATCAATTCCTCTAGCAGCACCTAAAATCTCTTCATTGCGAAAATAAATGCCCATTGAAAGCTTTTTGGGAGTAGTCAAAGGATCATTCTTTATTTTCTCAATAAATTTGTCTTTGTTTTCACTAAACAAATGAATACGCTTGTATACTCCATGACAATGAGTTCCTTCGCAAATGTTTTTTTTTTCGACCAAAGGGCTATAGCGCATGAAACGTTGCACTTTGGCAGGACAATCTTTGTTATGCATGGATGCTTTACAGTTCACATATTACTTTTTAGTAATTAATTGAGCTTACTCTTGGGCTTCATTTCCTTTCGATAAAAGGCACAAGGTTTGTTGACACATTAGACAGCTCTAAGATATTTTTTGGTTCTAAGAGCAATGCCCTTTACGATTTTTTTGTTGCCTTTATCCAAGGCCTACCCTCTATCAAGGTCATAAGATGAAAGGTTACAAAGTTGCTCTGTTTCAAAAGTTTCATTATGAAGGTTATCAAATAAATAAATTCAAAAACGATTTTGTTTGTTTTGATTGTTTTCTTCAGACATGCCAAATAACAAAATAGAAGAGAAAGCACTACCAATCAGGTACAAAAGTGTAATTTGGGTACATGCGGCCTGCATGTTTATCTAAAACATTGGGAAACCCAAAATTAGGACACCCAAAAAATCTTCCCTATAATTTCTGAGTGACGGTTTATTTAGTTGAATTCACGCGTTTCCTGTATCTTTTTTTTTCTAAAGCTTTTTGAACTGTTTTATCTTTTTTTTTACGTGTCTATTTCTCTCACTCCAGTTTGTACACTTTTTAACCTGTAAATAGCGAGAGGAATATTCTGACAGAAATGCAGGGTACTCAAGATGAAGAGCTTGCTGGGTAAGAAAAGAGTCTACAATACTTTTGCAGATCAACATAACACTCTCTTTTTTTAGAACTTACCGTAAACTATTTGATACAATTGAAAGAGGCACCGAGAAGTGCTCTAAAGATCGCCTCCAGACTTTAATCGAAGAAAAGAAAGAACACCTGAAGCTTGGCTTAGAGGCTTTTGACGAGTCCACCAGCCAAACACGTTCCAAATTTAGTGCAGGCTCGAGTTTCACTATAGATGGAAAGACAATCAAACTAGACGAAAAAGAAAAAGAACTCGTTTTGAAGCTCTCCAACATTCTTCATTTGAATGAATCTCAATGCGCTTCTCTCTGGAATACATTTAGGTCACTCGATGGCGAAACAATCAATACCGCTAAAGAGCAAAACTTTCCTTTGGTTGAACATATTCCGTTGATTTTGGACTTTGTCAGCTTTTATTATGAAGAGAGAATTTCGCTTTTACAATGTATCAGCTCATTGAAACGTATCACACTTGACAAACTTCATCCTTATTTCAATATCGCTAACGATACAATTTATAAGCTTTTTGTCGAAAATGGTTCATCTGAACGTTTTTTCAAGCAATATGCAACACTTGTTCGCACTTGTCCACCAAAACATCTCAATCAGACTTCGGCACAATGGCCTTTGGTTTGGGCTAAGCAGAACTTGAAAGAACAGAAAGCTTTATTGGAAATCGTCTTTTTGTGCAGTCTTACACACATCCCAAAGCCCACAACCATCCTGTCTCATATTCAAGAGCTTGAAGCTTCTAGTTTTGGATCAGTGGTTGCATTCAGTTATCTTTTGGATGAAGAAGCAACAGCAATTCACCGTGAAGTCATCAATATTTGTATCATACTCTCAGTCAACTTGATTTTGCCTCCTACACTCTCTATTGGTGTTAAATTGAATCCTAGTGAGGTCGATCAATCTTTACTAAACACACCGGATGTCATTGTCAAGTTGAATCAAATCGTTGCTTTTATGGGTGATTCGGAGGAACATTCGTTGTTTTTGTTAGCTTGGTCATTCTTTCTTAGCTGTGTAGATACTGCATTGAATGACGATAACTTAGCAACACCTCCTACCAACTATAGTCAAGTGATTGAGCTGTTAGAAGGCAAACAGACCATCCATCATACATTGCTTCTCGAAAGACCTCAAGTAAATGGCCTTCAAATGCAACAGACAGTCAATAGAAATGCGTCTATTAAACAGAGCCCTCATCTCGACAGAATCTTAATCGGTCGCGCTTTGAAATTGAATGTGTTTGATATGTCAACCAATATCTTGAAAAGCAGTATTTGTAGTGAAGAGGATGTTAACAGCTGTGGATACCGTGGTGTTGTTCGAGTGCTGCTCAATTCATTCTTGTCAATCACTCGCCCTAACTATATACCCATGGAAAGCTATGCTAGTCTAATCAACGCTTATTGTCTAGTCTACAAGAATCAACCTGAACTTTGCAGACTATTCTGGCAAACAGATCTCGACAAGTGCAATCCTGCTTCTCTGCTCACAACAGCCTGTGGTAGATTTCCTGTACTCTTCACTGATTTTATTCAACTCTTATCTGCTGTTTCTGGTGCACCTGATAATGAGACAGAACAAAGTGATGCATTTTCTGCACTTGAAGTATTCAACTACCTTTGTAGCATTCCTTCAATCACTGTTGTATTGCCTTCTGCAGTCCAAACTATTGCCAAGGAAGAAGATGGCGAAGCTGTTGTTTATATTCAAGAGCCTTTACAAGTAACTCCCGAAATGAGCTTCATGCATGGTATTAGCATTCCTGAAGGCTCTCGTGGTTTGCTTTTAAGTACATCAGAAACAGAGCGTATTGTTCGGTTCACTGCAACCTATTCTGGCTGGCACCTCATGGCCTCTATCTTGGGCACATTTGCTTCGGGTAATGCCAATCGATTCATTGAAGTTGAAGATGAAAGCCAAACACTTCAAGGTAGAAACTCGGATGCCATCAAGAGCATTTTGGAATTGGTTCACAACGTATTGACGAGCAATCCCAAGTTGATACCTACTCTGGTGAATCACATCAATACTGCAGCAGGTGATGTTGCTGATGATAACAGTCCTCCTCTTCTAGTCTCTATCATTTGTAACATAATTACTTTTTGCAGTACCATGGAGCCATGTCCTATCGATATCTTGACTTTGGGCATTCAGTGCCTAACTCTTTTGCTTCCAACATACAAGAGCCACATCTGGCAATACCTCAAGCATACACCTATTTTGCCTACTATGAACACAAGCGTTCAGTTTTCTTCAGGCATCATTAGACCTTACTCTGGCTCTCAAATTCAACAAATTGTTTCCAAGGTCGAGTTTACCTCTGGCCGATATACACTTCTACTAGCCTTCCTAGACTTGGTTCAAGGGCTTGTGCAGGATATCCAATCTAGCTGGTGGCTCGCTGAAGTTGCTCAAGATGCTAACCAACAATGTCAAGTGGAAGTACTTTACGTGTGTCTACATTACCTTATGTTGGATGTGTTTCCCTCTTATGTCCTATGGCGTTACAAGAAGTTGTCTGAGCGTTTCTTGATTGGAATAAAGCTTCTTACTATCTTTAGCGAGGTAGCAATTCACTTCAAGCTCCCATCCACAGCTGACGCAAAATTATCCTTAAACAGTATTCGTGAAGGCATCTTCAACAATTTTTTGTATGATGGTGGTATTTATCATATCTCTCCTTTAATCGATACAATCACCGAAGGCGCAGAAATGGCAAATGTCTTGTACAAATCAAGTCACCCCAAGGAAGCTCAACGCGTTGAGAAGCTGACTGAAATGACATTCTGCTTCGTCAAGGTTTTATTACAACACCGCTTAGAACAAATCAACCAAGGTAGTGCTGTGCCTGAAAGCACACTTGAGCATCTCTTACTCGAACAGTCTACTGGAAGCCGCTCTACTGACTTCTTGTTGCGCATTGCCAGGCATGTCTATTACCGTCACAGTATCGCTTTGCCTACAGAAGCCACAAATGTCTTGACTCTTTTGTGTCGTACTACTGCTAGTTGGAAGATTGTTCCTAATTTTGTTCAGTATCTCGGAAGCACAGAGCAAGTACACAGCATCATTCGTACCTATCTTGAAATTGCTAAAGATCACTTCCAGAATGAAAACCTTTCTGCTTCTATTTGGCAATTTATGACTACATTGATGGAAACTCAGCCAAGCTTAGCCATCCTGTTCTTGGATTGTGGCGATTTTATCATGCCTAGTCCTAAATCAGCTGTGCGCCTGTTGAGCGGTCAAGTTCGATCTGCCTCAAGTGGTCCTTCTCCTGTGGTAACTGAATCTGCCATCCGTGCTGCTACTGACTTGTTGAGCCATTGGGAAACTCTGTCTGTTGAAAAACCCACAGTCACCTCCAATGTCATGCGCTTCCTTGCCACTTTCTGGCAAACTGCCTTTGATCACTATGCACTTGTTGAACGATCTCGTGCTGACAACGCACTTTGGGATGTTGTAGGTAAAGTCTTACTTAATCCTACCAATAGCATGGATACCCTGAACCTGAATACTCTTGATCTGCTTGATCCTAAGGCAGAGACCATTCATTTCGACATGGATGTACGTCGCCGCTGTTGTCTTAACTTGAGCAAAGCTTATGCCATGCGTATCATTGCTTATGAGATCCATATCACTGTGGGTAATGCACATGGGCAGGCTACCACTGAAAAGCTGCCTGTTGGTCTCAAGAATCTATTGAGTAAAATAAGTGATCCTGTTAAATTGGCTGCAATGCGAGAAGCCTTTGTTAAAAGCGATTTCAACCCTGACCTTGTTCTTCAAGCCAAGTCTTCTGTTGATACTGTATTGAAAACCTTACATATTCAAGATCGCTCGATTTTGCTTTGCAAGATGCCCCGTCTTGGTCATGGTGATGATATGGCTTGTGGCAAAGCACACCGTTATGGTGATTCTTATTTGTACGACTATTACTTGGCTAGCACCCGCATTCAGTCATTGTATGCACAAATAAGTGAGAAACATGGACATGTTGAGAAGACCGAAGACATGTTAGTAGACCCTATAGAAGCTGTTTCTGACATAAAGGAAGATGCCAGTCAGTGTCTACGCAGCTTGCTTTTAGTAAACCACAACAGCTCTATTGTTGATTCCCAGGTTACTTTGATTCGCTCCTTCAAGACATTCATTGAAATCTGCTCTCGTCGCTCAAGTGATCTGATATGGTCAAGCAGAGCAACCACCGAAAGCGCGGACGTTTTACATAGCTTCTTGAAAGAATTAATCAAGGCCGCTCGAGCAGAAACTCGAGATGACGGTGTTACTTTAACTTCCTATAGTGTCTTGGTTCAATTCATTCGTAACTTGACTGAGGACTGGATTGGTAAAAACAGAAGCGTAGTTACCGGTGTTGATAGCAATGCCAAGAAAAACTATTTCGACAAGGCATTTGACCTCCTTTCTGCTCTTTCGGGCCTTTTGAATCGAGAAAACTATGCTTTGTTTCAAAGCATTTGCGATAATACAGCTATCCGCTTCCACCGCCCTCTATTAGAAAGCATCTTACTCTGCCTCCGTACACTCAAGGGTATATCAGATTCACTCAACTCTAAGCACGCACAACTTCAAGCTTGTCTTGGCGACCTTTTAACAGTAGTTTGCTCTAGTTTCCATGTGCTAACCATCAAGGCTTCTTCTTATAGCGCTGAAGGTGCTCAAGTAACTGATAATGTTCAAGAGAGTTGTATTAAGGATGTTACAGTTGTTGTCTCACTATTGATTGAATTGATCTCTTCCAAATACAAAATTCCCGAGGCTGTCTGGCTTGATGTGTTCAAAAAGCACCAGATGTTCTCTAATGCATTAAATCTCTTCAACACAGGTATTGCCTTGGTTGTGAATGAAGTTGACCGGTAAGAATTACATATGTCACAAAAATGATAGGCTTAGACTTAACTCGTGCTTCTTTTTTTTTGGTGTAGTCAATGTGCAAATGTATCCAACGTATACAGTATCAGTATTACACCTTATGCAGAAACCGCATTGTACTTTTTGCTTGCTCTGTCTAATATACCAAAAGCAGCTGAACAGCTTGTTAAAGAGAATTTGTTTGGCTCTCTATGTAACAATGGACTTACACCACGATTGAGATGTGGCGCTTTAGATCTGTTTATTCGATTTGGTGATGGAAATAACCCTGCTTTTGTGGAGCGCAATCCACTTCATTTCAATTGGTGTCAGATGCTTGGTGTGATCAACAATTTGATGCGCACTCTAGGTAGATCAGAACTTGTTTTGCCTAATGTTGTCAACTTCATGCAGATGTACAGTCCTCAAATCGGCAAAGCATACAGCAATGCCAACGGAGTTAATGATTCTATCTTTGGTCTCAATCCTTCTATATCACTAGCGTCACCTCTATTAGAAGAAATCAAATATACCAGCATGATCTTCTTTGGCTTATCGAAGCAACTTGATAAGCTATCTGGACTTGCTGACAACCTATTCGTATCATTCAAGGATTGCTCATTGCTTTTGCTTCAGCGTTATCATTACTTCCTCACTCATCCTTCTCATATGCAAGCACAACTTTACCCAGTAGATAACATTGAGCGCCAACAAGCACAGACTTTTGATTCAGTACCCCAAGGCGATTCTAAAATACGTGCTTCCAGTGCACTCATGAAGTCAATCACAAAATCCGCTTTGACCATCGTACACTACAATCTTTCTACGCTTGCTGTTCTGACACATGCTCCTCTTGTCTTGACTACTGATGATGTTGAATGGCCATTTGGAAATACAATCATTAACCCTGATTCAAGAATTGTTCTTGGCGAGGCTGCTTCCTTTGGCACATTGATCGAATACATCAATGTCTGTCTTTCCATGGTGAGTCAAGGGCAAGATGATAAGAGTGTGCCTACAAAAGAGCTTCTCGATGTTGTCCAAGATTGTGCTTTACTGCTCACCACTCAACTCAGTCTCTGGATTGCCAAACCCAACCTTACAAGTAATACTCGATTTGATATTGCACAACAAAATGTCATTGATATCGCTGAAATATTGAACAAAGCAAGCACATCTTTGACAAAACTAGAAACAAGCCAAAAAACAGGATATGTCAAGTTGCAACTCGGCCTGATACGTTCATTACAATGCTTCTTGGCCAAACGCTTTTTCGAAAAATAACTATTTCTTTCTTACTTTTGCATAAACACATACATATCTATACAAACAATAAATATTTGACAATTTCTACATGTCTAATTTGTTATCATTTGCTAAAAACCATTTAAAATATTCATATACACTCCAGCTTATAGCAGTGCTTGGCATGTTAGTTAATATACGAGGTTTGTATCCTCTAAAGAATCCTTGTAGTCCGTAGCGCCCATAGATGATGCTGGCGGCTTCCTTTAGGCCCTTAATGTTTCTCATTTGTATATCTTCAGATGAGCCTTTTGTTTGTAGCAATGTCTTTATCACATCAAGCGGTGTTGTGATTGAGGATGCTACCATGCCTGCTATTGCTCCTGCTATCGTATGTGTTTTCGGATTGTATCCTTCGTTTTGTCTATTCAGCTTGGATCTACAGTATTCATATGTGGCAAATTGAATTGATTGAAATGGGATCGACATAGAGACTGTAGTTGGAAAGGAGATATAGAAAGCCCTCATACCTTCAGTTGTGTACACTTTCCTTATACAGTCTCGAACTGAGCGATAGGTTGAATTGCTGAGCTGCATTCGCTGTTTAATCACTAGAACAAGAAGAACAACTAATGCATTTAATTTGTTTGATTTGTGTTTGTCCATTGAGAGTTAAACTTACTGTCAAAGGGAGTCATTAAAGCGTCATGAGATAATGTTGCAATGGCACCCGCTGATCCTGAGACAATTAGCTGGTTTGGAAGACCAAGTATTGTGTCACTCTGTAATTTCTTTGTAAATTCGGCTTTACAAAATTCGTAAGTAGTAAAATGCAAAGCATGCGCAGGGCCTGCACCGATGATGACTGAATATACGCCCCGCCATAAATGCTTTTGGCTTATAAGTTGAATCTTTGGCAATGCTTTCTCGGATGAAGGCACTTGCATGCGTGTCTGTTATGCTTTTTTCTTAACTTCCCTTCCTTCTTCTTATGTGCTTATTTCAAAAGCTACTTTTTTTTTTTTTACTTTGTTAGCTTACTCGTATACTATCCACGGGATACATAATACAATGCTCTCCAATACCAGCCATAGCGCCTGCTATAGCATTTTGTGTCATGGTTGAATTATCACCTAAGCTCTCATAGTCATCCATTCTATTGAGATAAATAGATTTTCAAAATAAAATACGCTATTTCTCCAAATTATTCGTTCATGAAATGAAACGAACAATGTTTGTTAAAAAAAATTAAAGCTTTATAAAGAAATGATTGTCGCGTGTGCTATAATTTCTCAAAACTCATTGGTTGAATTATCATGATGTATGTCTAAGGTCGAAATGTTATGTCAATCGCTTTAAAAAAGGCTTCCTAGAACATGTACAAGCGTACCAGAATGCAAGGACCTGTAGTGTCTTTTTTCTATTATGCACAGCCCCTTCTTACTTTGTTTAGTTTATTGTTGACTGTGTATATTTGCAATGCATCCATTTAGTATGCTAAGTAATAATGACAACACCACAATGCAGCTGAATTTTACAAGGACAGTGTGACAAAGTTTTGCAGGCCATCTTCTGTCTTTGGCTACTAAGCAAATGAAGCTATGCGGCAATACAATCAAGTACTTCTTATCTTATTGCAAAATCAATAATTTGATATATTCTGGCTGGTTGTGTATACCTTAGATATCGGATATTCAATTTTTTTTTTTTTTTTTTTTGCATAAAGAATAAAAAAAATTCTAGAATTTATTTAGTATTTGTAGTAGTCAGAGCATCTTGATAATAATGATGCATTCTTTTGTATGGTCTAAAAGCAATATTTGAAAGCAATATAGTTCCAGTAATTAAGATAATGAAAAAGGCCTATAACTGAGTTAGATAGAAAAGCAATGATCAACATACAAACTAAACTTACCAATGTTTTGTATGAAATGGGCTCTACAAAGCTATTTATGATCTCCGCAATTGCTTCTGCTGATACTCTTGCTCTAAAGTACCAAAGCAAAGGTTAATAGAGATATTTACAAAAGAAAAAAATTCAAAAAAACTGCTTACTGTGCTACTTCGACATCTCGATTCATACACGCTTCCCAACTATTACACATGTCTTCAATAGCAGGAATACGATTGCTCTGCTCACAATGATTGATAAAATAATTGTTTGTGCATGCGATTCGTTCTTTTTGAAGTGCTATAAATTATGCTCATATATTTTAGATTTAGCGGCTATCTTATTGTTGAAGATACAAGACAATTTTACCAGAAATATGATCTTGTGTCTTAATATAAAAATCCTGTCTAACAGCAAGTGCAATTTTGATAGCTACATACAATATGCCAACAGAGAAAATAACATTGAATAGCATCTGCATATAAATTATGATTGTGTATGATATAAACTGGTGCTTCAAATAAGTTGGTGTCTGTGCTTGTTGTATTACTGTTTGGGAAGCGCTTTTGGATGTCGTTGCTATTGTCGATGATAAATTATCTGGTAGTCGAGATTTCTTTTGAAGCTCTCTCAATCGGGATCGGAATCGTCGAGTTATTGTATATACATCTGTCTGACTAGTATGTTCAGGTGTTGTATTTGTGAATTGCTTTGCCTTTGTATGTAAGTCTGGTATAAAACTAAAGTCAAAGTTCTTGGGTATGACACCTTTTCCTAAGTCGATTGATGGCTGACCTGCTCATGACATGAGTAAAACAAGAAGAGATGTGACTGAGCCTTTAGTACCTTGATCTAATCGAGGTCTTTTCCTGCTGGCCATAATTTTCTTTTTTTCAGCGAAAAAAAAAAAAGAAAACGAAAAAAAAAACATGCATTGAGAATCATGTAAATTTGAACTCAAACGGAAGTAACAAGAAATCGACATAGCAACGCATTATCTTGTGGAGAATGACGAATTACTCTCAAAAACTACTCTGCATAAATGAATCACATTTGACATTTCGCATTGTTTTTCTCTCTCTCTTTTTTTTTTCTTCTTCTCTATCCTTGGCTCTAGATAAAAAAGACAAAAAAAAAAGACGAAATGGTTTTTATTTCTCGAACAATCCCAAATGGTAAGCATCGAGAGCTATTCCACTTCTAGCTGTACTCATATGTAACATCAGAAAATCAACCCAATGAAGGGGATCCGTATTTCGAAACTACAGTTTATGGAACAACTTGGGCTGCTAAAGACATACCAAAGTAAGAGGAAATCTTGCTTTAATAAAAGTTCAATGAAATACTCAATCTTAGTCCTTTTTTTATTGATTGGTAGATATCAACTTCCAGAGGTAATTTACCATTTTGAATGATTAAGTAAGGTTATTAACACTCCTTCTTTTCATAAATTATTAGGAAGAGATGCCAGCTAGTAAGTCATGCTCATAACAAATGAAGACTAGACAAAGTGTCTCATGAATCCTGTAGATGTTGCATATCGAATGATTACTGATGAATTAACAGTATGTCATCTCTTAACATTTGGCTCGCAAGTGTCTTAACTTAAACATCTGTTATCTAGTTGGATGGTACTCCCGCTTTGAATTTGGCAAGCTTTGTAACCACATTTATGGAGGACGAAGCTACCAGGCTGATGACTGAAAACATTGCCAAAAATTTTATCGATTTCGAAGAATATCCTCAATCAGCCGAAATCAGCGTGAGTATATTTTCTTCCTTGATGAATAAATGAACACATGCTGATGACATAAGCTATAGAACCGATGCGTTAACATTATTGCTCACCTTTTCAATGCACCACAAAGTGGCCCAGGGTATGAAGCTGTCGGATGTTCTACAGTTGGCTCCTCTGAAGCTATCATTCTAGCAACTTTGGCCATGAAGCGCCGATGGCAAATGGCCAGAAAAAGAAAGGGCTTACCCACTGATCAACCGAATTTTATCATGGGTACCAACTGCCATGTTGCATGGCACAAAGCAATGAGGTAAATACTAGCTGTAATTCCTCTCCCTTCAAGACATCTTAAAAGAAGATATGATAGATATTTGGAAATCGAAGGTCGTGAAGTACCTTGTACTGAAGAATTGCTTTATATGGATCCCAAGAAGGCTGTGGATTTGGTGGACGAGAACACAATTGGAATTTGTGTTATTCTCGGCTCTACTGTACGTAGTTTCTTTTTTTTTATGTTTGTAGTTGGATTGATTTCTGATCGATATGTAGTATACTGGCCATTATGAAGATGCAAAATCAACTAATATGTTGTTGGATGCCAAATGCAAAGAAAAAGGATATGATGTAGGCATCCATATTGATGCAGCAAGGTAATTGAGCTTTAAAAATGAAATAGCATCATATGAATGATTTCTAACTTTACTTTAAAGTGGTGGATTTATTGCACCTTTTGTCACCCCTGATTTGGAATGGGACTTTCGACTCAATCGTGTTCACTCAATTAATGTCTCTGGCCATAAGTATGGCTTGACTTATCCTGGGATTGGTTGGGCTATTTGGAGAAATAAGGAATATCTTCCCGAGGATCTTGTGTTCAACATAAACTATCTTGGCTCTGATCAAGTAAGGAAATGCATCTACAACGCAGTTCTGAAACAATGGTCTTATTTTTCATTCTAGGCTTCATTCACATTCAATTTCAGCAAAGGTGCTTCCAATATAATTGCTCAGTACTATATTCTTATTCGCCTCGGCAGATCAGGTTTCACACATGTGATGAAAAATCTAGTGATGACAGCCAACCATCTAGCCCAAAAACTGGAAGATACTGGTCGATTCAAGATATTAAGTGATCGCACTGGAAAAGGTGTTCCCCTAGTTGCCTTTTGCCTCAAGGAAAGAAAAGAATTTTATGACGAGGTAGGTCGAACCAAAAATTAATCTAATTCAAACTGATATACATGACTCTCAGTTTGACCTTTCAGCTAAGCTGCGCGAACGCGGGTGGATAGTTCCTGCTTACACAATGGCACCTAATATGCAACATCTGAAATTAGCTCGAGTTGTTATTCGAGAAGATTTTACTCGCAATCGCTGTGAGCTATTGATTCGAGATATCAGTTATGCTCTTCAAGCACTTGACAAATGGGAGCAGAAGGAGGCCGATAATCATCGGTAAGTTTTTCTGTTCATTAACTCAATAGAGTATACTGACCATTAGCTTAGACATGATCGTCGAACTAGCGCCAGACACAATCACCGCGCTAGTCTGGGTAGTACAAAGGAACATTATGGCACTACAGGAGCAGAAGAAGATGAAGAGCACAAGAAGCGTGAGGCACCTGGTGTTTGCTAAAAGCATTGTATAACTTTTTGATAATAAAAGCAGCTCTTATGTGTCCTTCTGCTTACCTTTCAACTAGCATTCGCGTTATTTTCTCCCTTTTCTTCTTCTTTTATATATGTACTCTAGTATGCCTTCTACACTTAATTCGAAAATTACTGGGACATTTTTGAAGTTTAAATCAATCAGAAAATAAATATCAAATGATATAGAGAATAGTTCAGAAATTGAAGAATCAATCCATCAGGATACTAGAAGAGATTGGTTCAAAAATAAGAGTGGGTTTAAGATGAACTAAGCATTAAATAAAATTACTTGCATCAAATGAAAGAATAACACGTACAAAGAGAAAATATACAAAAGGAAAGAAGTTAGTGATGAACATTGTGTAATGAATGTTTGCTACTTACAGCTTCAGGGGTTTTTAAGCCCTACCACTGTATCCTGATACTACAGCGATAACCGTAGTGGAAAATTATTACAAAAAAGGAAAAAAAACCTAAAGGAACATGTTGTTGGTGGAGATTGCAGGAGCGCCCCTAGCAGTTATGACGTGTCAAGATCCAGCCACAGACAGACAGACAGACAAAAAAATGGACTGGCAAGTAATAAGAAGACCTGTTTCCGAACAGTGTTAGATACTTTATGGATGAACGATAGCTTATCAACATGAAATTTTTAGAATTGTTAGCGACCACCGAACAGAGCCACAAAAGGGTCGCATCTTCAACTGAATGAATATAGTCTTCAAGAGTATGAAGGAACCACTGCCAGGTTGGTGTAGTAAGGGAAGGGGCAACCTTTGCTAGCTGTCAATACCAATGGGGAGAAAAGCTAAAGATTTCAACTGTAAAAAAAAAACTGCGTCCTTTATAACTTTTCTTGCAATTTCTTTGTTCAATCTTGTAAATGAATGATAAACATGTTTGAAATAAACGCAGATCATACTCTATCTATCTTCTTTGGTCACTTTTTGATTTTAGTCGACTTTGCTGGTCTTACTCCTTCATTATATTTTGTGTGCCGTTATATTCTTATATAATGCTACATCCACTCGGAGTGGATGTAGCATTATCTAAAATCAACCAGAGCGCAGCGGAGGTGCTAATTTTGTTACCGCAACGGAGGTTTGAATTGTTTAATCGTTTATTAATATTTGTAAAGCCAACAAAGATAGATAGGAACACCACATAATACCATATCCGAACCATTGCAAAACATGAACAGCGTCTTTATGTATACAGCACTCAATAATATATATATCTACTACAACAGGAAGAATAAGTACAAGATGTACTGTATAACTGACCAAAAGTGATTGTGTGTATTACCTATGTATATTAGCTTTAAATGACCTGTGTGGTATGCAAGTCCTCATTTTCAATCAAAGACTAGAACCGTTACTACTTCTTTGCAGCCAGGCCTGATTTTTGAAGCTATGTTTTTTGAGTAGCTATACGCATACCATAATCGGCCTGAACTCACAGACCACAAAAAGGAGTCGAACAGAAAAAAAATAATCTTGATGTTAATCGGAATCTACGATCGCATTTCGGGCTTTTTTTCAAAAAAAAAAAAATTGAACAGAAGTGACAATATGTCAAGCACACCAAAAATGGCTGCGATTGATCTAGGTTCAACTTGAAATTATGCTGTTATTGAAACAATTTTCCAGCCAATGAAAAAGCAAACATTAAACTTCCAAAAAACGAATCTTATTCGGAAACCAAAGCGGGTTTAGTGTCTTTCTATTAGAAAGCAGTAACCATGGACGGAACCACTGTGGAGTAATAATGACGCTATATGCAAACGAAAAAGTAAAAAGAAGGAAAACGGCGTAAACAAACGCAGACATCAGAAAGAACTACAAAAAAGGAACACGGTAAATTGTTTTAGACCCTAAAATAGGATCTGCACACACATACCAAAACGTTTTCCCGCCTATAAAAAAAAACTTTTACACACTCTCTTTTTTTCTCTCTTTTTTTTTCTTTTTATATACATTATTTTCTTTCATTTTTGAACATGGGCTTAATTGAAAAACTAAAAAACAGCTATGATTATCGCAAAGTAGACAAATATACTAAACGTCGTGTGTCGCAATCGCAATTCCAGTCTCAGGATCGTCGCTATTACGAAACAGCATATAGAGATGGAGATTACCTGGATCCTGAAGATATGAGAACTGGACGATACGACCCTAATGCACCAACTAGCACTCGATTGGCTTACAAGCAATCACGCTGGTCATTCACTGACCTTCTCTCAAAGAACAACAACCAAAAGAAACCAATAATAATCACTAGTAATCAAATAAGAACCTCAGAATCTTATACTTTAAGTGGTCGTGCCTAACTCATATGCATTCCCCCTCCTCCTCTTCATCTCTCTCTATATGTATATTTCCTTTCCCTTTTTTTTATTTGCTCTCCTTTATATATATATATATATATATTTGCACTTTCTTTACGATTTAGACAAAATAGCATCATTTTAATGTAATGAAATCAACCATTATGTGCAACCTTTCTTTTTTTTTGCATTTCTGTTTATAGTGTATGTCATTTTTTGAAATAAATTTGAAACACAGTTTTCAGAAGAAAATTTTGATATCCAGACTTAGATATACTTGATTTCTTTTGACTATCATTAAACCTTTTCTCTCAAAGAAATGTTGACTTTACTCAGGCTTTTTCTTGTAACTGTATATGTACTTTGAGAGGCCATTGACAGATTCCTTTTTTTTAGCAAAATAAGCAAATGTGTACACTAGCCATCCAAGTGCATGTTTTTTATTTGTGTGCAATGTGGTCATACCAACGTGCACCATTATGTTTAACTATTTAGTACTTCAATTGACTGCTTTAGATATTGCAATTCCTAAAGGAAGAAGTCATGATGGGCAATTCTGTTCAAGTCAATAATAACACAACATCAGCTAGGCAAACTATATGTATTACATTTTTATGATAGCCATTCCAGAAAAATAAAAAACGGGACTTGACAGCTACAATATACATTTGAATGGCATTTTTTTCTTGCGAAGTATTAAAGCTTCAAGATATTAGAAAAAAGATTGTTACACATGAAAGGAGTAAAGCTTATACCGATTCTTGGATCATGTAGTTATAGGCTTTCCACAGATTCCTTGTCAGCTTCTGGTCGATTCTTATAAGAAGCGAAAGAAACTATAGACAAGTCAATTAGTTTGTAAGCAAGTTGATTAGTTCATACTACGTATATTTGCAAGGAAAAGGTCTCACGATTATGTTGTATATCATTGTTGTTCCCTATGACATGAATAAAAGAAACTATGCTGTGTCTGCAGAGAGATTTGTCCTGCTTCCTTGGGTTACACGGACTGGACCACATCCTCTCAGATGACATGAAAGTACTGGACACAAATTTTAGCAGAGCATACCTTTCATGTCATTCTTAAAATACGCATGAAGATTTGCTTCGAAATGTACTTTCTTACTTGTATCTCGAAAAGCGGGCTATGAAATTCGTACAAAATGATCTTTCTGAATACAAAAGTTCTATAGAGCAACCTTTCTTTTTTTCTTTGAGAAAGCCTAAATCCAGTCAGGCTAGAGCAAAAAATACATCTGATCTACAAGAATAAGTTGGTTTTATCATCCTCATCAATGCAGTGCGTTTCTGGAGCACCTCTCAATCAGTACAGCCAATACTTGCTGATGTATCTTTCTGCTTAAAAGTCAAAAAGACCGACTCATATTGAAAGGTCTTTGTAGAAAGAAGAATATACAAGTACGTTGTTGTGAAAAACGAACAGATAGAACGCATCATTACAAAATTTGTCAAGAAGTTACAATATTTTTTTGCAGTTTTGGGCCTAAAAGCTCTCTTAAACAATAACAAATTGATGGCCAATGGAACTCCTTTTTCTATTTGTTTTTCTGCATAATTTGATTTTCTCCGCAATATTCAAATAAAGGGGATCAACACTACTCAATTGCTATTCAAGAGTGATATCATAAATGCCATAAAAAGAAGGTGTGACAACATGCTCAAACCTCAACTAGGGCACTTTAAAAATCGAAAGAAGTAAGCCGGACTTTGGCTTTGGTTGTGCGTTTGTTTCAAAACCTTTTTTTTTTCGGTCTTATCCTCTCTTTTTTTTTTTTTCTTTTTTAGACAAAATACAGTTTCAACATAGTCTTATCTTTCTCAAGTCTTTTTATGGAAGAGCTAGCGACAACTAGCAGCAACATTTCTACTTCAGTAGTAGCTGGCTTTCCTTGTGTATGGATCTTCAAATTCTTATGTGAGGATGAAGAGCCACTTCCTGGATCACCTGCGCAAACCTCGAAATCACCTACAGGTTTTGCCACACAGCTTATTCTTTGTACAAGTGTAGGATTTGTTTGCTTTTTGCTTTTTTGCTTCTTGCGCGTAAGGTAAACAACAGCATGATTTATTATTTATCAAAGAGAAGAAAGATTTCTGACTTGCACGTATATTACATTAGATGGACTACTATTTACTCACCTAGACTTCGAATGCGCAAGTAAAGACTTATATATATATACTTTGTCTGCAGAGCTATTACAAATCTAATGTGATCTGTTGATAGGCATGCACCCGAACAATTGCCTGCTACATTTTTTGGTTGGATCATTCCACTTTTGAAAACCCCCAACTCAGTTGTCATGGATAAAGTTGGTTTGGATGCTGTTGTGGTAACTCATCCTACTTTATTGGATCCCTTTAAAAAAAAAACACCAAACTGACTAACATTGCTAATTTAGATGCTTCAGTTTCTTTTGATGAGTGTCAAATTATTTGGTTTTTGTGGCTTCTTTGGCACAGTTGTTCTTTATCCTATCAGTAAAATGGGAGGCAATTTTGCCAATGGTACATTGCCAGAACAGCCAAACAATACGTTCTATAGTTTATCAGAACAACATCAAGATTTTTTCGCAACCCGACTAGGCACCAACTTTAATGCTCATTCAATCTCTTTCCTTTGGGTCTATTTGTTCTTTACCTACCTGTTTGTGTTCGCCACCTTTTATTTCACTTTTCTCAATTATCGCGATTATGTACGTATTCGGCGTGAGTTTTTGCTGCGTAAGGCAAGGACTCTGTCTGCTCGTACCCTCTTGATTACCGGTATACCACCTCACCTTCGATCGGATCGTCGACTAGCGGACTATTTTGAGAAATTAGGCATCGGCATGGTTCAGTCGGTTCATTTGATTCGACATGTAGAACGCTTATTAGAGTTTATCAAAGAACGTACACAACATCTAAGACAGCTCGAGACGGCCTATACAGACTATCTAGGTAATCCGGTAGAAGATCCGTCCTATGACCCAGAGGATATATTGAATCATCAAGATGCAAGAGAAGCACAAAACACAAATCAAAGTGAGCTACCTGCTTTCTTGAAGCCCCGTGAAAGACCGACGGCACGCCAGGGATATCTCTGTGGATCCAAGGTGGATGCCATTGATTATTACACTGAACAGTTTGATGAAGTGGACGAGCTGGTAGTAAAGGCTAGAAAGGTAGGCAAGTTCTCACCGACTAGTGTTGGATTTGTGACATTTGAAGAGACCATCAGTGCCTATGTTGCCTCTCAAGTCTTGATTGATTCAACTCCATTTCGATTGCGTGCTCAACTTGCACCTGAGCCCCGTGATGTACTTTGGGAGAACGTTGCTATGCATGGACGAGAGCGTGTCATTCGAAAGTTCCTGATTATGTTTGTTTTGCTTTTCCTTGTGTTCTCATGGACGATCCCTTGTAATTACTTATCCGCACTGACATCTACAAAGTCTCTGAAAGCTTATTTTCCATGGCTTCTGAAGCTTGCCGAGAAGAACAAGATTATCAACCAGATCGTAGCTGGTTTTATACCTACTCTTGGCGTAGTTATCTTCTTTTCCATCTTACCCCTTATTTTCAATAGCCTCAGTGTGATTGAAGGCTTTACCACTCGAAGTGAAGCTGAAGAATCTTGTTTTGCCAAGTAAAGAAAAAAGAAGGAAAAGTAATTTTGATTGGTAATAACTGATTCTATTTTGTAGACAATTCTTTTTCTTGTTTGCAAATGTCTTGTTATTCATTACAGTCACAAGCACATTGTTTAAATCGCAAAAAGACATTTTTGAAGACCCTATCAAGATTGCCAATATATTTGCATCTAAATTGCCTGAAGTTGCACCGTTTTACATCAATTATACAGTACTTCAAGGTATTATGCTGTAAGTAAACAAAAAAAATGAAATGTTGTTTTTCCTAATGACTAAATTATCTCAAGTTGCCCTATTCAATTACTTCAAATTGGTCCTATCATTGTCCAACAATTTTACCGCACCTTTCTCTGTAAGACACCTCGGGATTATGCTGAAGTATCTGCACCTCGTATGTACAACTTTGGCTGGGGATATCCAGTGCCTGTATTTATGTTTGTTGTTGTCTTGGTGTACTCTACCATTTCACCTCTTATTTTGGTGTTTGGTGTCATCTATTTTGCCATGTCCTACCTTGTGTGCAAATACCAACTTTTGTATGTTTATTTCCATTCCTATGAGGTTGCTGGACGTATGTGGCCACTTGTCTTTACCCGTATCATCATTGGTTTGTTGATTTTTGAGCTAACTTCGGCTGGATTGTTTACACTTAACAAGTCCTATCCTATGGCTGCCCTCTGTCTCCCTCTGATCATCATGACGATAGCCTACAAATTTATGATGGATAAAGCATACCAACGTAGCACACAGTTTTTGCCATTGAAATTGTTGGCCGAAAAATTAGGTCCTATGAAGACCATCACTTTGACTGGACAGCCCTCTGTAGCCGAAAGTCCAACAGAACTTCCTGAACCTACTACTACTACTACTTCATCTAACGGACCTGATATCCATAGTGCTGAATCTAGTAATAATAATACTGTCATCATGAGACGCAATCGAAAGCGGCGTACTGTACTAGACGAAGATGACTATGTGGCTGACCCGCGTAAATTTACCGATTTTAGAGAACCCCCAATGACCTTATTGAATGGTATCTTAAATACAGGGATGAAACAATACGGACACCCTGCATTACTAGGTGTATTGCCTCAACTATGGCTACCTGTGAAGGCTGGTAGTGAACGTAAGCTAGACATGGAACCCAATCACTCTACTAGTACAAGTCATTCTTCCTCTGATTCATTTGCTTCTTCTACTATCATGGCAGACAAACAACAAGCTACCAACATACCGCATGGTAAGTTGTCATTTCGATTCACGAAGAAAGCAATTTCATTTAATTTTGCTTTTTTTGGATTAGAAAATCAACCTTTATTGCCTCGTCACAGTCGATCTGAAGTCATAGTGAGTCGTTCCGTTGTGCATGAAACAGATTCAGTAGTATCCATGCCTATGGGCGATGATGATGTAGAGGGAGGAAATACTGATCAAGAGGAAGAAGAAGACAATGTAGGCACTTATTATCATCATCCAGAACGCCGATTATCAAAGAATCTTTTAAGCCATTCTTATGGAGCAACATCGATATCTTCTCGATTATCGTCAAAGTAAGTTGTTCAATATACAAAGTGAGTATGGTCATTGATAGGTTTGTCTATTTAGTCAACCAGTGAAAAAGAAGAAGAACAAGCGATTTCTTTCAAAAAATATGCGCAAGTTCTCCTCATTCTTTTCTTAAAAAGACACTTTCTTTTTTCAAAAAAAAAAAGCTCCCCTTTATCAACGTGCCAATGCGATTTCTCCCTTTACCCCCCTCCTTTTTTTAAACTTTCTTAAAGAAGGAGCATAAGCCAGAAATAAGAACAGAAAAAAAAAAGTGGCTATTACAACAATTTGCTTTGATTCATCGTCTTTTTCTTTCACTTTTCTTACCTCTTTTTCCTTTATTCTTTTCTCTTTCTCTCTTTCAAATCTCCTTAAAAGAAAAACAGAGAGCTCCTACTTCTTTTGTTATTTAATAAATCGTACCCCTACCTCTCCCATCTCTCTTTCTATCATGACAGCTCGTTATTTATCAATGTCGTTTGATTCAGAAAGATTAGACGAGATAGATGAAGATCAGACATTATGGCACTCTGAAGATCAAACAATGGAAGGAGATGATGGATCCTCTGTATCATCCTCTCCTAGTATACCAGATGAAGATATTGATTTTGATTTAGTCTATGCGTTACATACATTTGCTGCTACTGTGGAAGGTCAAGCCTCTGTTGTTAAAGGCGATGCACTTGTTCTGATGGAAGATACTAATATTTACTGGTGGCTGGTGGAAGTCATCAAATCTCGCGAGATAGGTTACATTCCGGCTGAAAATATCGAGGTAAACAAACACCAACAAAGGCAACATAAGCGAGAGATGTAATTAAGGGTTAGCTAAAAACAATAGAGTAAAATTTAGACGCCCTATGAACGATTAGCTCGACTCAATAAACATCGTAATATCGAAATCACCTGTCCTTCTGCTCATGAGCTCAACACAAGCTTTTTCTCAAAATCTAATCCCACACGTCAAGTGATGATTGCCGACGAATCGATGTATACAGTGCTTTATTATGAAGTCGAATCAGAAATCGATCCAGACGAACAATCGATGGACGGGTATGAAGCGTACACGATGGAGGAAGATATGGCCAAGCCGAAGGATGAAGACGAAGAAGATGAAGGATGGTATGAAACGCCCCTTGCTGAAAAGACTATGATTGATGATGAGGGGCATCTTAATGTGGAAGAGCAAGAAGACATGCCACTTCGTGTGTTTGCAGGCAATATTGGACAAGGCCCCTTGTTTCATACAATCTCTATCCAGCCACTTACTACAGCAGAGGAATTGCTTCAATCAGCCATTCATCATTTTGGGTTACAGACTCTTCAGTCAAGTAATGAAGCTACTATTGAATATTATTTAGCAGTTCAAGGCACTGATGGTGGTAACTATATTTTGGACAGAGGAAAGGGTAGTTTAAATCCAAGAGCTCACAACAATATCTCTTCTATTATATTTTAGATGACTATATTCTATCTGTTCAAGACAAGCCTTATTCGATTTTCAAGACCTTAACTGATTCTCTAACAACGCCCATGCCCTCCTTGGCTCATATACGTCGAATCTCTCATCAACCTCAACCAACCGGCTCCAATAGACGCCCTCGGTCCAGTAGCTTTAGTAGTTATGAACAAACAGCTTTCGATGAAGATTCAGTCATTCGATTCTATCTTCACAGAAGAATTAAACGAGCCGATGAACGGGAAGGCTTGGTCTATATCAAGGTTTCGCTCTGTCCTGATCATCAAAAGAAGAAATTAGAGATCGACCGTATCGACAAGATTATCCCAGTGAGACAAAATTTTCGTATTGGCGATGTCATCCATTTGGCTCTTGAGAAATTTCATGTACCAGACGCACAAGCTTCTGATTTTATTGTGGATAGTAAAGGAAAAACTGGAAAACGTCATTTAACCCAATACAAGATGTTTGTTCGAGGAAATCATCAAGGTAAATTATTCACACAAAAAAAGGGGGGAAGGGGGAGAGTAGAGCTTATAAAGACAGAAAGCAATAGAAAATAAAATATGAAAAGGAGGAAGGGAAAGGGTAGGAGTAAAAAAAAAAAAACTAACTAAAACAAGAGGGAGAAAAGGAGGGGAAGAAAGAGGGAGAAGTAAAATGATTCAGTATTTGCATTTCAAAAAGAAAAAGAGGAGAAGAGAGAAAAAGAGACTAAAGTGAGCTTATATACACATATATGCAGAATGTTGGACAGTAATTTTTTTTAATTGTCTCTCTTTGATAATGATTAGAGGTTGAATTGGAAGCAAACGAATTCATGTCGAGTGTCTTGCTTCAACAAAAAAACGCATCTGCTCATTCCATCACCAGCGATCTTTTGTTTATCTTGCGGAAAGGACGCAAATCAACCGAGATAAAACTAATGGAAGCACATCCTTCGCCAGCCGAAAGACGACCAAGCATATTGGATATTCTGATGGAAAACACTCCCTTCAACGAACGCCATCCAATGGTATCCGAGCCCTCAACACGTTTAACGGAGCAAGACAGGAGACAGTATAATAACATACAACAATCATCTTTTACTTCTTTACCCTTTTCTTCCAATAAGCATCTCTATTCTTCTTTTTCGTCTATTGACACTAATCAGATGGACGATATGAAACAAGATAAGAAAAAGGAAAGCCTAAGGCAACAGTTCAAACGGTTTGTCGGTTGGGGAACGACTGCAAACAAAAAGCAGCAACCCCAGATGGTACAGCATCTTACACAGTCCATGCCAGTCTTTACTGCTTCACCTACCATCACACCTTCACCTACACCTACATCCATGTCTGTCATGTTGCCGGCCAGTCAAACAGATGTCTTACCTCCCTCGGTGCATCATAGTAACAGTAGTAGTGATCTAGACTCTATCTCTGTACCCTCTACTCCTCTCCCTCCTCCTACGCTGCCTAAGCTGTATCCAGACAACCCATCTGAGAACATGACTCCTGCTCGCTCAGAGGTAGATATTTATGATCGGACAAGGCAGAACTCGGTGGTTTCGTTTGACTCCACCTCTTCTGTCAGTCCTGAAGAGATTGCTGCAGCTACCAGCCATGCATTTGAGCCTACTGAAAGCGATTCTGATACAGAGGATCATTCTTACCATGAACAAGAAGCAAAAGAAGAAGAGGAGGAGGTGAAGGAGACAGGATCTCTTGTTGCCTCTACACCTTCCTTATCCCAGCTATCCAGTCATTATTTCCAGCCTGGCCATTCAATAGCTCCTTCTTTCTATGACAATACTATGAGTGATCCCAGGCCATCCAGTCCTGTTCATCATGAAAACACACATGCGAACCTTACACTCACTACTACTACTACTGCGGTTGCTGTTGCTTCTGCTCCTGTTCCTCCAAGTGCCTCTCTACATCCTATGCCTCATCATGATCTCGATGATCTCTTCTTACTAGTAGCCCATGGTATTGACTTTTTGACAACAAAAGAAAACACACGATGGGAAGAAGAAGGAGGTTATGATTTCCATCCATGGAATCGACCTGAATCTTCTTTTGCCAAAGTGCGTCAACAAGAAAAGAAAGAGAATGACAGACTATCTGTTCCATCTGTAGTCTCTTTACCAAAACAAGAAGAACAACAACAACAACAAGAAGAAGAACAAGAAGAGGAAGAAGACACTGATGTCCATATGCCATCTTCTCCCTCCTATAGTAGTCATAGTAGTAGTAGTCAGATGAGTCTAGCACAAAAGGAACTGCCCACGATGCCATCAAGACAGTCGATGAGAGCATTACCAACTGAATCTTTACTCATCAAAAAGCAAGCTGTGGACGATGAGGTAAGCTTAGTACATTTGTCTTTTCTCTTACAAACTCACATTCATTCTTTTTTTTATTAAAGGAATTACAGCGTATTGTGGCATCCCATATTGTTTTCTAAAATAAATAAAAAAAAAGTTAATTTAAAACAAACTCTTCATCTTCTTCAGTGAAGTCCATCAAGGCCATTTGAGATTCTGCTTCTTTTCTGCCTCCAGACATTCTTTTTCTTAATTTATACTGAACAACAGCATAGTGAGATAAGGCAGAACATGACACACCCAAGAGACCCCCTAACAGATTGGCAAAGATATCCTCTACATCGAAAGTGCGATACTAGAAACAAGTTATTTATGTCCTATTATCATAGCTGGTATTATTTTACAGGTAAAAGACCTTGAATCAGCTCACTTCCAATGGCAGCTATCATGAGGCTAGATGAAGCCAAGATGATATTGAGCTTGATGGTCAAGTTCCATAGAAAATACAAGAGGATAGAGAGCACGAGAAACACACTGAAATGAAGTACTTTGTCATTAATATGCTCAGATAGATGAATAGGAGCAAATCCCAGTACACCCATCAGCAGCAAATAACCAAAAAGGGCGATAAGCACCAATGGTCTCATCTCTAACAAAAACTAAAGATAAAAAAAAAAAATCCTAAAAAAAAGGGGGGGGGACCCTTTCGATCTCTTTAACTGTTTTTCTACCCCCGAACTTTTTCTATTGTCTCTTTTTTCTTTTAATAACTATGCCATCTTCATGTAAAGAGATTCGACAAGAGCTTATTGAATGTATGCTCAAATCAGACTGTGTTTTAAAGAAGCGCAACACAGTGAAGGAATGTTTTAAGGAAGAACACAAAGCCGATGTACCAGCTGAATGTCAAAGTATTCGAAAGAGTTTTGCAGAGTGCAAGCGTGGCATGGTAATTGTTATTTTATTATGTCTGAAACTCATGACTTATTTTTACCTAGATCGATCCTCGTATGCGCTTTAGAGGCAACAAGACACAATAAAGCACTAATCTTCGCCTACAGGAACCTCTTCCTCTAAATAACGAATCAACTTGACACGCATCTCTGTTGTTTCATCACCTCGAAGAACATCACTCACAAATTGAGTCTCCACTTGCATTTGCACCTATATTGTATAGTTCAGACCCCTCAACTCTCTCTCTCTCTCTTTTTATAAAATCTATTCTTATTCTTCTTACCATCTCGAGTGCACCACGTAACACACCACAATAGATATTAGAGTACCATAAACCACCTTCAAGTGCTTCATCAGGCAATTCAACAAAATCAGCCAATGGATTCTCTTCAAACACAAGTGAGAATTCTTTGTTATCGCTAGACCAGTTGGTGATTGTGGGTGTGATATTCAGAAACATCTTGAATCCAACCTAAAGTCATCTCTTGAGTCTCTCTCTCTCTCTCTTATTATCTCTCTATCTTACCTTGGAAACAGCTTCGGCTGTATCTCTAAATTCTGAACAACGACCAATACCTGATCTCGCTAAAAAGTCTTCAATCATACGCTGACCAATATTGTATCCCCTTTTGTGTGTGTGTGTGTGTGTGTGTGTGTGTGTTTGAATATCTTAATAGAGTAACTAAGAAAAGCTTCATGTTGACTTACATCTTTTCTAACTGCTTGTTGGCTTCATTATAGTCTTCAAAATCCTTTACAAGTTGAACTACCATGGAGCCATAAGTTAATGTGAACAACTCAGCATTCTATCCAAACACCTATTAAAACACACGCGCTTTTCTCTCTTTCTTTTCTTTGCGCTTACAATCTTGTCCACTTTAGTCTTCCATACTTCTTCACCTAAGGATTTGTATTGTTTGACGGTAGGGTAGAGAGACATGATGAAGAAATAAACAGTGAAGGAGAGAGAGAGAGAAAAATAGGCTAAAAAAGCAGTAGGGGATTGAAATAAAACAAGCTGTCTCTCTCACTCTCTTTCTATTTTTTTTAAATAAAAAAAAATGTCAGTGACCACAGTAGAATCACTGCGAATTGCACTTGAACAACTTGGCTTGAGCACAAAAGGTCGCAAGCCTGAACTCAAGCAACGCTATAGAAAAGCACTAAAGAAACAAACTAAAGAAGAGGAAGGAAAGAAAGAAGAAGAAGAGACAAAGTAAATGAATTGATTAAACAAGACATGAAGCTAATGAAGTTTAGATCAAAACACCCCTTTGACTATTACTTGTTCTTTGATGTGGAGGCAACATGTGAAGATAAGTGTGGCTTTAGTTATCCTAATGAGATTATTGAGTTTCCAATCGTTCTTGTCAAGAGTGATTCATTTCAAGTGGTAAAGTAAAACAAAATAAAATAAACAATAGCCATCACTAAACTCATCTGTGATCAGGTAGATGAATATCGATCGTTTGTTAAACCCACGATTCAACCTATATTATCCGAGTTTTGTACTCAATTGACAGGCATTACACAGTCGACAGTAGACACAAGTCCTACCTTTGTTGAAGTCTTGAATGATTTTCAACTGTTTCTAGCTAAACATGAACTCTTTCAACAGGCTTCTGCTGCTTTTGTGACAGGTAAAAAGCAATGCATACCATTCCAAAAAAGAGAAACTCATGTCATCTCTCTCTCCTAGATGGTCCCTTTGATATCCGAGATTTCATTACAAAACAGTGTATTCACAGTAGAATTAAGCGACCTGCTTATTTTGATATTCCCTGGGTCAATCTGCGCAAGACCTTTAAAGAGTTCTATCATCTAAGAGAGAACAAGAATATCAATGGCATGTTGACCCATTTGAAGATAGAGTTTGAAGGGAGAGAACATTCCGGCTTGGATGATGCACGTAATTTGGCACGCATTGCTCAATGTATGGATAGGGATGGTTGTGTCCTAAAGACTAATTGTCGTTTCGATAGCAGGCGACATCAGCCTTATCAAAAATACAGAAAATAATGATGATAATAATAAAACTTTATGTACACAGAATGAAATGTTATAAGTATAGATGAAAAGAGAATGCGAAATGATACAAGTAATAGTTTAAGCCACTTTGGAAGAAGAGGGAAGGATATCGTTTGTGTGTGATAAGAAAGCATCACGTACTTCAGCTTCCAAGAGATATTCATTCAGAGTTTTCCCGCTTTGTCCCGTCAATGCCTCCAAATCTCTTGTGATTTCCAAGCGCCTGTTTTGTTGTTGTAAAAGACCCCACATTTCCATCAGAAAGATAGCATGGTCCTCATTTCCAATCGCTTCAGACAGCACTTTCTGTAAGGCAGACACATCAATACGGTTAATAGCATTCTCTCGAGAAAGGCCCTGAAGAACACGTTGACTGACTTCTTCCAATGTCAACAGGCTAGAAGAGATTTTATAGGCGTTCTTGCTATGGCGTAAGGTAGGTGAATGAGCAACACAGGCAACAGCACGAGCAATATCAATCATATTACAAGATTCAACTGTAATTTCCAAGTGTTGGTCAGGCAATGGGAAAGCATTGTGTTGAGCAATATATTTGCCAAACACAAGCAAATGTTGATGAAGGACACCGGGATACCTTAATATAGTAATTTGATTGTTACCCAATTGTGCATGGAGATAAGACTCAATCAAGACAAATTGGGAGCGATAAGAATCAAATGGCATGACCTCATCACCTTGTTCTTGTGCTTTCATAAAACAAGCATCAGATGGACTGAAGGGAGTCAAGAAGATGACATGTTCAACACAAGCTTCTTTGGCAGCGTCAATGAATCTATACAAGCATGTTAGAAATCGGTTCATTTCAATGTTCCAAAAGACTTACGCTTTGCCATAATGATAAGCATTGGAGCGTTGAAGACGTTCGCTTAATGGGTCGATGAGCAAACAGAGCTTGGCCATGCCAGTCAAGGCCTTCACAGCTGCTTGATGATCATGAAAGATATCAAAGGCAACCACTTGAGCACCCAAGCCTTGAAGTGATTTGGCTCTAGGTGTAGTATCATCTGGTAAGCCAGCATAGACATGTTGACGAGTCAAATGCTTGTATTGTTCTGGTAATTGCAATAACTGTTGAACAATAGCTACACCCTTATCACCATCGGTACCAGAAACAAAGATAGAGCCTTTTCCAACTTGTTGAGTCATATAATAATAATAAAAAAAAAGAGGAGCAATGTTTAGAAGAGAGAGAGAAAAAAAGGAGAATTAAGTGTTAAAAAAAAATTTTTTTTATTATGTTTATTATCTCGAAAAAAAAAAAAAAAAAAAAAAAAAACTGGTATTTCCGACTATGGAGTTTACACCGTCTGATTAATAAAAAAAAAAAAAAAAAAGAAACTTTATAATAAGAAAATGTATTTTTACTTTTTCTTTAAATTTCCTTCTCTATGCTTGTTATTACAGTCAACAAAACCAGGTTGAGTCAATAGAAAGAGAGTTTGTTCATTTCTAAATTAAATTGGGACACCGTTACAAAAATGGGTCAATAGTAGGAAACTATCACGGATGTGCCGCTCTGGCGTGCCGCTTTTCGCAGTCATCCTTAAAATACAGTATGACCCCCCAAATACTTTGATTTGAGATGTATTGCTTGCATGTCATGAACCGAGCTTCCAATTGGCAGTACTTTTCTCTTGATACAATTCTTATATTCTATTGCTATTCAGATATTCATAAAAGAAAAGATTGCTCCAAATTATTTTGCCATGAACTGCAGTAGTTTGTTTATGGTTCAGAGAATTTGTTTATACTTTGAATGAGGAAAATCAGAAAGGTGTGCAGAAAAACTTGGATATAACTACAGTAGTTGCTTGATATGAGATTATTCTCAATACAATATAAGAGTTCATTTATCAAGAATATGAACAGTCTTAAATAAAGCGACTATTGTACAACTTGAAGGATGATATTCAACGATTGTCAATTAGTAATGAATAAATTTGTTTGCCTGAATGAATTACTTTACTTTTTTTTTTATGGTCAAACATCCTTTCAAGAGCTAAAAAGATATCCGAGAGCCGAAACAACGTTTATACTTTAGACTTTTTAAGTTTGGGGGGGGGGGTCATGTACCGTTTTAAGAGGGACTGTGAAAAACGGTACGCTTCCAAAAGAATGTCCTAATCTTATTTTGACTGATAACAAGAAAAAACTCAGCTATCAATTTTTTTTTTTTATTTTTTTGGGGACTATCTTTCTTAAAAAAAATGTTACACTTGATCTCGTTAGTCTCTTTCTCTTTTTTTTTTTTTCTTGAATGTAAAAGGAAAGAAAGATGACAGCTTTTTCTGCTAAATAGCAGTAAGACAAGGAGAAAATCTTTGTATGACACTTTTTGGTTTAATAGACGTTGCTGCGTAACCTTAAAAAGAAAAGAGGGAGTCTTTCCTTCTTATTGCCATCAACGAATGGAAACAGCAGTGGCTGCCTCGTGTCATTATATACTAAACAAATCGCATATAGGATTTCAAGCATAACAACTAGCACAGTATCGCACCTTTCTTCAAAGTCCTTTTTTTTCCTACCTTGAACTGGTATTGACTTGTCTATCATCTTAAAGAACAATCTATCTCTATTCATAAGAAAGACTCGGAAAAGTTGCTACTTTGAACGGAATAATCAGCCAATCAAAACAAAGAAAAAGTAGATTTGCTAAATTATAAGAGCCGAATGTGCTACAAATTTGTAATCAAATGCAGGGACAAACATGCTCCTCCTTTTTTTTTTTTTTTTTTTTGTTATTTCGAATTCAGGGTGAGAATCAGAATATATACACATGCATTTTTTTTAGAAAACACTTGTATCACACTTTATTAAATTCCCCTTTTTTCTCACTTGTTGTTAAAATGAAATGCCTTCTTCTTTGATTTATCTGGAGTGATAGGTCTGCCTACTTCCAATCGACGTCTTCTTTCCTCCAAATCGCTCAATTGTTTATCAAGTGCATCTTTCATTTCTCTATGACGTGCATATAACTAAATGATAGACAGCATGTTTGAATTCACCCCCTTATGATTCTCCTTTTCCGTATTTTTCATTGCTTACCTCTACTTCGGATTGCTTTAATTTGGATTCTTTTTCAGCTACTTTAGCTTGGAATACAGCTCTCATTTCCGATTCCATTTTACTTAGTTTTTGTTCATGAGCCATTCGTTCCTCTTCCATCTTTTGAGTAGGACTATCAACAAAGAGCATTAGTAAAAAAAAAGAAAAGAAAAAGAAACTACTTTACTTGACTTCCTTAAAGACAGAAGGATCTTGTTGAATGCCCATTGAAGTTAGTTTTTCAGTACGATAGTTTTCATACAGAACATCGTTGGTATATTCTTTCAATTCCTCCATATGTGTTCTACATCAAGCAATTTGCATAATTAGGAGAGTAAAAAAAATTATAAAAACAAAAACAAAAAAAAAAAGGGGGAGAAATTTACCGAATCAGCATTTGACGAAGCTTCACAAAATCACAGTGGTCTTCATTATCTACTTCAATCACACCCCAAGGATATAGACGACCACGTACACGACGCCCTTCTTCTAATTCATACTCTTTGCATGATCCAACAACAGCAAAAGGAATCTTGGACATTATTTCCCTATTCTCGGCAATCGTCTCTTGATCGTCATACTCATAAACAGGCGCTTGATAGATTTGAATTTTATGATACGCAATATCAGCCAAAACACGTTCCTTAAAAGCAGCAGCTTCCTCTTCAGTCAATGTATCTGCCTTGGCCACGACTGGAATCAGATTGACACGCGTATGAAGGCGACGCATAAATTCGATATCCAATGGTCGTAATGCATGGCCTGTAGGTGCAATAAAGTAAAGACAGGCATGAATACGATTATCAGCCATACGATGACGATTGACACGATTCTCTTGCTCAAGGTAAGCATCAAATCTAGACTCGATATCATCAAGAATAGGGTTCCAACTGGTTTTTTTTTTTTTTTACAAGGAATGATGAGAATTATGTTTCTTTTTTTTTTTTTTTAAAATAACCTTAAATGTACCTTTCCATGTTGTCTACAAAATCACCAAAACCTGGCGTATCAACAACAGTCAGTTTTAACTTGACACCATTTTCTTCAATGTGAGCCGTTGTTGATTTAATCTCCACTGTCTGAGAAACTTCTGTGGTGAGATCCGGCATTTCCTTTGTTGGATAAAGCTGAGAATTAAATAACGTGTTGACCAATGTTGATTTGCCAAGACCCGATTCACCTATATTTAGTAGTCATTGTTTTCCTTTTCGTGTAAGTTATTTTTTATATATATACACACAAAAAAAAAACTTACCGACAACCATACAAGTAAACTGGAAACCAGTTTTTACTGATTTCCTATGTACTTGATTGGGCAAATTGGCAAAGCCAACATAGCCTTGAAGCTTCTTACGGATCACAGTAATCTAAGGGTAATGTAAGACAAAGGCATTTCAATTCTTTGAGTAACCTACACCTGTTGAAGCAATAGGATCTATTTCAATAGTTAAATCAGCATGAAATTTCCATTCCTTGTTGTAACACAATTACCGTTCATCATTTTAAAGAAAAAAAAAAAAAAAGAAATTTAGTGAAGAAGAGAGAGAGAGAGAGAGAGAAAAAAAAGAATTGAGAAAGTGATTAGGGGAATGATATATACATACAAAACAAAAAAAAAAGGAGATTGACTTAGGGGGGGGGATTAGTTGTTCTCTTTTTCTAAGCTTGTACAAATCAAACAGATGAATATTAAATAACCGTGCAAAAGTATTGAAAGCAACACTACAAGGCTTCATTCACTGCATTCAATCTTGTGGTAAATCACCAAGTAACCAAAGTATCTCTTTTCTTAGGAGTCAACATTTAAACCAATGCAAAAGCTTAGAAAGGAGTTTAAGTCTTTCTTTGGATAGAGTGACAAAAAAAAAAGGTCATACAGATGACTACCAATTCTAGCAAGTCAGCTTCTTTATTGTTAGTTCCTGAAATTGTAGTTTTATAAAAGATGAAGGAAAATTCGCTTTTCTTGGAGGGAATAAAAGTTCCGGAATAACCAAAAACAAGAAAGAAAGAAAAAAAAAGAGTACAGGTTATTTTCTTTCTTTTTTTTTCTTTAAATGACAATAGATACAGTTTGGCTTGATAAAGATCTTTTATGAGTAGACAAAGGAATAACCATTGTATGCTACCTGGGTAACAATGTCTTGATGCTGCATTCTGATTGGTGCATCAATCAGAGTAAAATTGTGTTGTCGATTTGATTGTTCAGAAAAGAGTACTTGTTTATGATCAGATATGCTATACAAACTACAAGGTGTTTAAGCAAAACATATGTTTGTTGTCGCGTAGTATATTGAAAGAAAACTTGTTTATTTCTTGGCTGCAATCAATTGAGCCTTGTTATTTTTCAATCCTTTTGTACTTTTTTTTTATTTGTTTCAATCTTATCTGCCTGACTGTATAGAGTGACTGACTAAGGGAGGGGGATTATTTTCATACTAGATTATTTCTCACTCTTTTCTTTTTTTCAGGCGTCTTTTTCAGTTGTACAAGAAAATTGTCAAATGGTTGTGCTACAACTGATATCTTGTGGTTTTATCTGGAAAAAGGTGGGTTGATTGGTTGATGGTTTCCAAATAAGGGAAATTACACAAGTTGTTTCTCAGCTGATTTTACCAGATCAAAAATAATCCAAAACCAGCATATATTTATATATTGGAAAGAAAAAAAACCTTTTTGTGTACTTTTTTCTCTCTTTTACTTGTCTTTCTCTTATTCTAATATGACAACAGATACCTGTCAAACAAAAACTTCTCTCTACGACAACATCCCTTACCTTGACTCTTGGTATCAAACCAAGGATGAAGCCTATCAAGTCGTACCATGTGTTCAACCAAAGCAAAGAAAAACTTGCTCCAATGTCGTTTCTTTTTCCACTGCACCTCCAGCTGTTTATTGTTATAAAGACCATCCAACAGAAAAAGAGCGTCCTGTACCTTTGAGAAGAAGTAGCTCTGAGCAAGGTAAAAACAAACCGAGAGAACTTGCCTTAAGTGTATCACTAACACTCTTTATTTCCTGATTCTAGTGAAAGGATTAATTAGATTTTGTACAAACAAATTTTCTCGACGCTCATAAGCTTTTCTTTCTTTCTTTCTTTGTACAACATTTCATTATACCAACTTTCTTGATTCAAACAGAAGAGAAAGAAAATTGCATCAACAGATTACTTTACCCGTTTTTACTAATACTCCCCTAATTCGAAACCAAAACCTTTCTTTTATTACCAACGATTACCCTCTTGAAGTATGACTAATATTCTCTCTCTCTACACTTTTCTTAATAAAACACTCATTCTTTACTGCACGTGTATACTAATCTACAGAAAATACCATTCTATTTCTTTATATCTTTAAGGCTTATAAACAAACACGCAAAACAAATAAGTTAAACCTAAAGTCAAACTAAATGAACTGAACCGACAAGTAAAACTTTGTATTACTTGCTTCATTGAATGAGTCCAACAAAGCGTCTTTTAATAAGAAATTCAACTCTATTAGAATGTGTACCACAAGTGCTCTGCCCTGCTTTTTATTATGATTATTGAAAGTATCAGTCTAACTTCATTAGTTGCTAGGGTTGAAAAGTTGTAACTGATCAACAGATTTCTTTGTCTGGAAGTTTTTTGGAATTTTCAAGAGACATGTCTTGCTCCCCCTTTCCTTTTCCTACGCTCTTTTTCATTCAAAAAAAAAGGAGACTTATTTGTAAAAGAATAAAAAAAAAAAGGGCCTTATCTGGCATCAAATCAGCTTCATTAGGTAATTCCTTCTTTTCTTGGCATCCAAGAAAAAAGAGTTGTTTTACACCAAAAGCGATTTACGTAAGATGACTCTATTCTCCTTAAAAAAAAAAAAAGACCAGAAATGGATGGTGATTCTCGCTTTTATACATATAAAAGAGAAAGAAGGTCATGTGATCTTATTCTTTTTTTTTTTCTTTATAGTGTTTTATCTTTATTTTGCAATTGGCCAATAACTACTCAATTTGCATATCTTCAGTCTTTTCAGTAGCATCCTTGACTTCAGTTTCTACATCTTTGGCATTTTTTGTCTCTTCTGATGATTCCAAAGCATTTTCACTCTTGAGGTTATCAATCTTGTTATCAATCAGGTTGTGAAGGGCAATGACAGCACGAATCATACTGGACAAATAGATCAACAAGAGTTGGTCGTTTGTCTTTGTGCTAAAAGAGTTGACCATCTCTTGGTTCTCAAGATTAGGCAGTAAGTTGAAGATGTCTTGCAAATTATAGATAATCTGATGGTTGACAGGCAACTTGCCACTAACCACCTTTTGCAGGTATTCTTGAATTTCCTCTAATCTTCCCTGTAATCCACCCAATGAGCCTAATTGAGAAGTGATACGGGTAGACAAAGTACCAACTGCATTGTCCTTGATGTCTCTCAACAAATGCTCTACACCAATCTCTTCAGCTTCTTCTGCGACAATCTCTGAGGGAACATGCATGAATGTCTTTGTTGTGCTTGTACCATCCTAATCGGAATAAAGTCTTAGTTACCATAACAACCACACTTCATTCTTTCTTACATCCTTAATTTCCTCAATAGCAAAATAAGCATCCGTAGGGATTTCGGCATCATTAGGCTTGACGTCGATAATGACAAGCACAGGGTTAGGTGTGTATCGTTTAAAGAGTTCGTTGATTTCCAAGTCAGAAGAACGAAGCTTAGGTCCACTATGATACCAGCCAATCAACTTTTCCTTTGCTAAATGACTTCATGTTAGAAACCAATAAACAAAAAAAAAAAAAGATATGCCTTACCATTCACTTTTTTAAACATGTCGTTCATGGCTTCAACATAGTTGTGATCTAAAAACCAAACAGAAGGATCTTTTTCATCTTCTTCAAAGGGAACTGATCAAACAATGAGTTAGTCGCAAAGATGACTATGGTTCCTTTCTTGATAGTTACCAGCAAAACTATTGGACACATTCACCACTTTTCCCTTATTTTGACCGAGCAAGACACCGACAACGCGCTTCTTTGTATCTTTAGCTACACGGTTGTAGTGATCAGTGGCTGATAGCAATACGAGGGGGTGCACATGAGCTGTAGCTGAAGGTTGAACTGTTGTGGTAGCAGGCATAGTATGTATAGAAAAAAAAAAATCGGGTTTTCTTTTTTGTTTGAAAGAAAGAAAAGAGATTCGACACCAGGACACACATATAGAACTAGTAAGCTAATTACGCGTTCGTCGGGTATTGAAAGTAGCACTTGCATTTTTCTTTTTTTTTACGTCACGAAAAAATTGTTGACAATTAACATTTTCAGACGGTATTTTTTTTTTAATAAAAGTCATTGGTATCATTCTCCCTTTTTCTTTCCTTGTTCAATACCATCAGGTAAGTTGACTCACTTGATTAGAATTCGATAAGAAAATCTAAGCCTGAATCGAAATAACCTAAAAAACTAAAGACATGAATTACAATTCCTTCTTCTTTCTTTCAGTGGTTACAATTATCGTCAATTTATGCACACAACAAAGCTAAAAAAAAAAAAGAGCTTGTGCTACCACATATTTGCAGACTGAATCAAGTTGAATGTGGTCTTGTTTTCTATGGTTAAGAAAAAGGGAAAAGAAAGAAGATCATTTGGCTTTATCCTTATCTCTTCTTTGATGATTTCTTCATTGGCGCTCACATAAGATTTGATGAAACACAAGTAAAAGGTACAAGACATTTCAAGAATAATTTTTTTTTTGTGTTGCCTTTGAGACTATGCTGATTGGAGCACCCTGCTGATGTCACTTGAAATTAAAATAAGGGAAAATATCACATTTTTTTCAAACTTGAACTTCTCTCTCTCTCTCTCTCTTTTCTCTATTTCCTTCTTCTTTTTTTTTTACTTTTTACTTTTATATTTATTGTTTTCTCTGTTTTGAGACTATGTCCAACTATAATTACAATTATATTATCAAGGTAAAAAACTTTCTATCGTTTCATTCTTTAAAGGAAAACTAATATATTTTTGCCCTTTTTTTTTAATAAAAAAGTATATCATCATTGGTGACACTGGTAATGATTACGAATGTGTTGATACAGTAACCATAGCTTGAACTCATCATTTACTTGCTTATTCACAAAAACTATCTTTGGCAGGTGTTGGCAAAGTAAGAGCAAGAAAAAAAAACAATTGATTTAAAAAAAGCAAGATTCTGTTTATACTGATATTCTGTTTACTAGTCATGTATTTTGTTACAGTTCACTGACAAGAGATTTATGCCAGCTCATGATTTAACTATTGGGTAACGTCTTTTTTTTTTCATTGTTATTCTTACGGCAGAAAAAAAAAGGGGGGGAGGAACAGAAAGGAGGGACAAGGAGGAAATACCGTTTTAGCATCACTTGCTGATTATAAAATGCATTCATAGTGTTGGATTTGGAACACGCTTCATTACAGTGAACGATCAACAGATAAAACTACAGATTTGGGATACAGTAAGATAGACAGAGAGAGAGAGAAAAAAAATGAAAAATCGAATAGAAAGAGAGAACGGAAGGCGCATAGAAAGAGAGCATCGATATCAACTACATATTGTTTTCATAGGCTGGCCAAGAATCATTCCGATCCATTACTAGAAGTTATTATAGAGGTGCAGCTGGTGCTTTGCTGGGTAAGTCATGCATCTATATTGAAACATTCCCTTTTTTTTTTTTTTTTTCTCTCAAGCCAAAAAAAAATATTGATAATGTAATCTAAATAGTTTATGATATTACTCGAAGAGAAACATTTGAACATTTGCCTGTTTGGTTAGAAGATGTACGTCAACATGCCAACCCTAACACTGCCATCATGTTGATTGGAAACAAATGCGACTTGGAGAAAAATCGACAAGTTTCAAAGGAAGAAGCTGAGAGATTTGCTCAGGAAAATGATCTTTTCTTTTTAGAGACATCCGCTAAATCTTCGGAAAATGTCGAAGAAGCCTTTGCAAAGACTGCTGAAGCTATTCAAAAGAAGATTCAAAATGGCACAATTGATATGAACAGCGAAGTAAGTTTTTGTGTCTCTATCTAGAAGTTATGTGAACTCATATGTTGGTATTAGACAAATGGAGTCAAATTAGCTCCTCCTCAAGGTGGATCATCATTGCCTTCTGCAAACTCCTCATCAAGCAGTGGCGGTTGCTGCTAAATACCCTCATTATCTTTCTAACCTCTTCCCTCCCCCCCCCTTACCCTCAAATTATTTCCTCTCTCTCTTCTCTAATCTCTCTCTCTCTCTCTTTCTTCTGTCTCTTTACACCTTAATTCCTTAGTCAAATGGCATATTAAAAAAAACATAGCATGGCTTGTGTAACGTTTCTTTTGCTTTTGTTTGAGGAGATTTCATCCTGTTACACGGAAACATGTCATGTTGCTTCCACTTTGAAGAACACATTTAAAACAAAGGGTTCTCGAGTATATACGGAATATGAAACAGAGTAAAATAAAAGAAAAGAAAAAAAAGGGTTATTGTTTAGAAAAAACAAAGTACATATTTTCGTTAGATGATAAACAAAAGATACCCAAAAAAATGGTATTCATAAGAAACCTCATGTTTTCACTTTTGTCATCAATCATTTCTAGACATGGTCTATATTAAGAGTCTAAACCACGCTGTGATGACCAAAAGAGGTCAATTGATCAACTGGTTGATTCGATGCACTTCCTTTCCTTTCTCTCTTCTTTGTAGGCTAGAAAGTTGCATGGCCCAATAAAGAAATAGGGACAGCAGAGAAAAGAAAAGGAACCAAAGAGTTTCAGTTTTTTTTTCAAGTACCTCCGACATTAACATCGAACGTGAAAAGTGATTTACAATATCTATAAGCAAATCATTCTAGATTGCAAACAGTAATTCATAAGAAAACGACCAAATCAAATCAAGTTTTGGTAGTCATAATGTATGATAAAATAAAAAAGAGAGATGTTATAAAGAACTTTAGTGTCTTGCTTTTTATTTTTTCATAAAACGACAAGTGTGCTTCGCTTCGTCTTATCCCCGCAGGCTTAGATTTTATTTTCTGACTTCACACTCTATATGACATTTCATGCTCCTTTCGCAAGGAGACTTTGAGCAACCATAACGAATACATATCCTGCCAAGAAAAGCATCATGATTTTTAAGGCTCTTACACTTGTTTGTGCATAGATACTCACTTGATCCATACGGCGCTCGCTTGGAATTGACACTGTTGTGAAGTTATCATGTAGTAATCCACTACTTCAACACACAGGAGGAAAAATGAAAGAATGGCCAAGAGAGCAAGAGAGCAAGAGAGAGCGAGAATATGCGAGTAATTTGTAGACGCATTAAAACTAATTCCAATTTTGAATTAGACAGCTAATCGCATTATCCGTTACAATCAAATAAAATTACAATGAGCCATCCTTTTACACATGTTTGTCTCTGTCTATACACAGACTTGTCAAAAGCATAAATGACATGGATGAGCTTAATTTTTAAGATATCTTTATATCAAATTCCAATCATACCAATATAGCTAACCGCATGAGAGAAATAGATTTTTGTATTTGAATTCGACAGAGATGCAATTAATAGTACAAGCTGCACGAGTCGAAAACAAGAAACGACCTCATTCTTATTATATATTTTTTCTATGTTTCTATTCAAAGAATTGCATTTGAGCTTACTAAGACAATCAAGATGGAAGTTTTGTCTTTAATCTCATGTTAACCATCTATAAAAGTATGGGTTGATTGAATATGAAGTGAAAGAAATAACTTTATCCAACTTGATGATAACTTGAGCCACACTGATCACTTCTGTGCGCACTAATTTAACAGAAACTGTCTATTCTTTTTTTAATTATCTCATTTTTTTTTTTAGTAATATGCCTAGAGTGAATCAGCGTATAGCCACACATATATTTATTTTAGAATTGATGGTTTTCCCAAGTGCTTTTTTCTTTTTCGAGTCATTCTACTAATTATTCTTTTTATCGCTTTCGTTTGACTTGCTCGTCTCTTTCTTTTTTTTATCTCACATTGAGAAATCTCTAAAGCCAATGGCGACACATGTTACCTAAAGCGGGATGAAACCCAGATGAGTTCCTGATTGATCTTACTATCGACTCTACAAGAGTTTAGTAGAAAGAGAAAAAAAAAAGACAAGTTGAAATATCCGTGCACCTATTTATTTTTCTTCTTTCTTGCCATCTATATTATAAAAAGAGAAATCCACTCTTATTCCTGGCATAACAATGCAACACAAATAAACTCCTTTTGAAATTAATTAAATTTCAAAATATAGTAAATTGTTCAGTGTTACCTTGCCCCTGAAGCACTGAGGCATACAGACCAAACGGTCACGTATGTCTGTTGTTTAAAATTAATTTGTACACAGAATTACTTTTTGAAAGTTTGTAACTTTGTCTCCTTTATCTTTTTCGCTACTTCATTTTCTTTTCTTGTCTCTTTCTCTACTTCTTTTCATTCTTTAGCCTATCTTACAATGACGTTTCCAGGCGAACTTGATGATAATGAAGCAATTGATTATGCGCAGCGTATATGGGATGAGGATGTCACAGCTTACGATGATTTAGAGCATATCGTCGAGTGGATTGGTGATGGCAAGCCTTCAAGCGACGCCATCCTTAAAGCCTATTTCAATCACTTTGACTTTAAGGGCCTTTCACTTGAACAAGCCTTTCGCAACGTATGCTCAAAACTGCATCTTAAAGGTGAAACACAGCAAATTGATCGTATTCTTTCAAGATTTGCTCAGCATTATTTTACACAAAATCCCAAAATCATCTTTGGATCCAAAGGTAAAAAAAAAAAGTATTTACAAACCTTATTTTGCTTTTTTCTTGACAAATTCAATCCTAGATGCTGTACACGCTATTGTTTATTCATTAATGCTTTTGAATACTGACCTTCATGTTGCTCAAGGAGACTACAAAAGAATGACTCGATCTGCTTTTGTTAGAAACACGATGGATGCCATCTATAATCAACTAAGCATACCCACAGGAATTGATGAAAATTCAGTCATTGAAGAGCACAAAGGCAATGCTATCTCCTTCAGTACATTTGAATGGAGTAACCTTCAGCGTACACCTAGTAGTAGCAGCAATTTCAGTTCACGATCTTCAACTTACACACCTTCTCTTGACTCATCCATCTCTTCAGGCAGCCAAATTACAATAGGATCCAAATCATGGCAACTGGAAGTAAAGAACCTGCTCAAACAAATGTACAGCAATATCCGCCATTGTCAGATTAGCGATCCTTCTTTGCCACCGTCCAATACGAATCATAGTCAACGTGTTAGCACCGTTTTGAAGCGTAGCATGGGCACCATCATGTGGAGAGGAAGTCGGCATTTTAGCAGTAATAATAGCAGCTGCATTGAGGATGGCGATTCAGCCTCAAGTACCATCGCTGCTTCCATCAGCTCAAGCTGTTTGTATGCCAACTCCTTAATTCAATATCAATCTCTTGCTTCACACCTGCAGACAGAACTCCCCATGATCTATACCAGTAGCGCTCCTTACTACAAAGAAGGGCTTGTCATACGCAAGCATCTGTTGGAAAAAACGAACCAAAAGGCCAAACACAGAGATTGGCGCGAATGCTTTATGGTGATTGAAAGGAGCCAATTACGTATGTACAAGCTTGATTATAGTCATAATGAACCAAGAAAGCGAAGTTTGATACGCAACACATTAATGAATCGAAACAATCAGACCTCGCAAATCCATACTCCATTTAGTGAGGGTCATGACGCCATAGGTGGTGGAGATTGGCTCTCGAATGCTTTGTTGATTGGGCTGATTGATCTAAAACATGCATTGGCCAATGTGCTGCCCTCAGGTTACAGCAAACAACGACAAAATGCATTTGCACTTCAGCAATCGAGCGGTGCAATCCATGTGTTTCAAGTGGGATCAGAAGTACAAGTCCATGAATGGGTGTCGACATGTAACTATTGGGCTGCTCGTGAGAGTAAGGAGCCTATGTCTGAAGGTGTGAGTTCAATGGATTATGGCTGGAACTGCCTTGAACTTGATCTGGAGACGCCTATGATTCATGAGTGGCAAGCACCTATACCTCCTAGTGTCAGCAGTCTGTTGGAGGAGTCGACTCAATTGGATGTCCTTCAGAAGCATGTTCAAAAGTTAGCCGAAGAACTTGATCAGCATCGAGATATAAAGCCAAAGATGGAAGACCGGTTTGCAAATTCAAAACTGTTTACTAAAGTGCTGACGAACTGGGAGAGAAAATCCTGTTATCTTTTGCATGAAATCATCAAGTATCAAAACTATTGTGACTCGATTGAGAAATCATTAGCTCTTCAAACCAAGTTCAAATCATTGTAAATTAATCTCATTCAAGCTTTGTCTTTTATTATCATTATTATTATTGCTATATACGTTTTTTTTTTTGAAGGAAAAGACAAAAAACAAGCTCTTTTTTTTTTCTTGCTTCATGTACATAATTAAGAAGGAATAAAATAACCTTTTATATGATCAATGTTGGCGTTGATTGCGAAGGGATTCGAATACTTCATCATCAAAATAGTATGCTTTCAATAAGACATCAAATATACGTAACCGGTTCTCGAGTCTGGTCATTCTTGTCATCTGTTGTTGGTTGTCTGCCTCTATGTCAGTAGCTGCAATACAGCTATCCTTCTTGTCATTAATCTTGCTATGGTACACAGGTGTCTTCAAAAATCGCTCGTGAACAGGCTGTACAATGGGTACAACATAAAGAGGTGTCTCGCTGGAACCAGGCTTATCATTATACTGTTGTTTATTTGTGGATGGCAAAATGTTTTCCTTCAAACCTTTCAACAAAGCAGCTTGGGTCTTTGGTAAGAACCAACGGTGAACAATACCAAAAGGAGATCTTGGTCGAAATCCAAACAAATTAACCAAGAGTGCCACAAACAATCCAACAAAGCCACCCAAGACACCAAGCCCCTGAATCAGAGTAAACGTCCGTTGCTCTTCAATGATCATGACACTTGAACTGGATGAAAACAACTGGATTACACCCACGTTTACAGGAGTTTCATTGATGAGTTGGTCGTTGAATATCCTGCTCCTTATGGAAAACTGGCGTTGGTAACTAGGTCTGCCAAATAATCCAATCAGACTGCGAAGATCATTGGTAGGCAGTACATGTCTTTCATGAAACGAATAGCCTATCTTTGTGAAATCTGTATTACTTGGAATGGTATAGGTATTCTCGGTTCTAAGGTTCATTTGCTCTATCGTCTGAAATCGGGATTTTTCATCAGGAGTGTACCAACTATCAAAGTCGCCTTTCAGGTTGTAGATAGGCACATTAGGATTGTGATGAGGGTGATAGAGTTCCACATGGATAGCTGAAGTGTTTGCAGGCTGACCTGTATAATAAAAATTAACATAGGAGGGGGTTGAATTGGAGGAAGATAAAGATGCTTGAAATAAAACACATGATGGCCTTGACATCCCATAATAATTTAAACTGGATTGGACAGCATCTGTCATATTGATCATATACTGAGTACATGATTCGCCTGTGTTGGAAGTACATTGAACTGTAGGGCTTTGGTCTTTAAACCAACCGTCAAAACATAATCGAACATCTGTTTGTGTTGAGAAGAAGGAAATAGTGATAGATATGAGATGGCAAGTTGAATCTAAAGCAACACTCTATTACTAAAATGCTTTACCTGGTAAAACAACTTCGCGATTTGAAATGTACTCTTCGTGTTGTTGCTCAATAACAGGACTCTTTTCTACTTGAATGACTAATGCAGCAGCTACAGCAGAAAAAATAACCAACGATAAAACTCGAAAAGCCAATCGACTTGACTCTGCCCACAAAGGCTCCCCAGATCTAAATGGAAAAAGAAAAACGGTGAACCTGATTGTTCTCTCTCTCTCTTTTTTTTTAGCTTACCTAGGATTCCATACGGTTTTCTTTAGACTGATATAGACCATCTGAAAATGTTGTGAATTCTTTCTGGTAGACCGATAGATAAAAAACAAAGTAAACATAAGTACAAAAACACCTCCTACAACACAAAGACCTATTTTCCAATCTTCCAATTTGGTCTCTGATTTAGCAGGTGCGTCTAATTGAGTAGATATCCATTGATTTGATTCCAAATCAAAAAGATAGAAATCGTCATACACAGTATGATCATTGATGCCTAGAATAATAAAAGGTGAGAAAGATTAATTTCGATAACAACTCACATGTATAGACTTTTCAACTTGAACCTATACTATACCTAAACCATAGACTACTTTTGTATCATCTATGATACCTGTGACTGCATGCGATCGAGGAAGAGGCTGATAAGGTGAAGCTGAAGCTATATTCCACGACCAAGTTTCAACATCAAGTAAGGCCATCGATGGCGAAAGATATGTCTGAAATGGAGATGCTTTTTTATCTTGTCCTAACCTTGAAGAGTTAGCCCTACATATTACCTTGAGGGAACTCTTGTTCATTCTGTAAGACATACCTCCACATATAACAATTTTCTGGTTTTTGGCTAGTGGTTCAAATAGCAGAGTTAATCATGATATCATAGGGATCAATTCATCTAGCTTACTTTTTACAGCCGTATGAAATGTTCTTGGAGACGGAATGGCTGAGCCAGTCAAGTTCTTTTCATACCATGCGTGTGAACTCGTATCAAACACAAAGGCCTTATTCAATGGGACCAGATTCTTATCATGCAAAAGCGAAAAATCCTTTGTATCAGGACACTGAAATCCACCTAATGTTATCATCTTACCATCACTTAAAATAATCCAGAAAAGAAAAGTTATCATTACGTTCATTCTTTTCTTTCAGAAATCGAACCCTCTTTACACCATCCAATATAGAAAAATCGACTTACTCAGTCATAATGGAAGTATGTCCACATATCCCGGTTTTAGAAAACATAGGTAGGCGAGTCCATGTATCGATAGTCATATCATACATCCAAAAATCGTTCATCCCATGTGATTTATTCATTCCTCCAAGCATATACACTTTATCCTTGTACATGGAAGTTGTATGCCAAAATCTTTCCAAGGGCGATGCATTCACAGTAGTATTTTTCTTTTGTAATGGTTTCCATTTCAATGTCGCTAAATCCAGTCGATAGTATCGCAAGTATTCTGACGCCTCGCTTTTATGAATGGCCGCCTCATTCAGATGGCCTCCAAAGACAAACAGATGTTTGTCTTGATAGTTTTGAATAGAAGTATAGATTAAAGCGGGTGAAGCGTAAGGGTCTGTAGGTAACTGAACTAGGTTTCCTGTAGCATTTAATGTCCATAAGGCTTCTTTGTTCCATGGCGAAACGTGATAAAAGCCACCGTAAATGTAAATTGTGTTTTTGATTGAAATGGAAGCAGCACCATAAATAGGTTGATTTGTGCCCGAGCGTCTAAGTTTCATTACTAGAAGAATATATAAAAAACAAAGAAAGAGAAAGAATGATTGTATATATGCTTAAATGTATTTTTTTCAAACAATTTGAATGCATTGTTCATGTTTACAATAAAAGAAGGGGGAGAATACATAACTTCTTTCATGCATATAAATAAACATCTATCGTTAGACTAGAGAAATTATGCATAAAACCAAATTCCTTTTTTTTTTTATTTTTATTATTTTTAAGCAGTATCGCTCTCATTTTCAGAGTCTGTAGTGCCTAGATCAGAATCATGAGTGACATCAGAATCATCCTCTTCGTCTTCCACATCATCCTCTTCTTCGGATTCATCTCTTTCTCGCTTGGCAGAAAGACAGTTACGAGCAATATGGCCCACCTTACCGCACACATAACATGTCTTTTTGCTACTGAAACTGCTCTTAGTCAAAGGACAGTCACGAGCGATATGTCCATGCTTTTGACAGCTATAACAAAGTATATCACTAGCCTGACAATCTTTAGCAAAATGATTCAAACCACCGCAATGATTACAGATGATGGATCTGTGGTTTCTAGGACGGAAACTGGGTTTGGACCGAGGTTGTGGTTCATTTGTACAATCTTTGGCAATATGTCCCTATGGCAACCAACAAAATCAGTGGACCAAACGCACACACATAGTGAAATCAATTGTCCTTACAAATTGTTGGCAATTAAAACAACGCTTTCCTCTATTCTGTACAGGAACTTCTGCATCCAATGTAGCTGTCGTATTGTCTTGAGGTACTGACTGTGCATGAGAGACGGGACACTGAGCAATAAGATGACCCACTAATAATGCATAAGTAAAAAACACACACATACGCACAAAAAGGGAAGCTGTCCTATCCCTCTGATATATACATGTACCTTCTCCACATTGAAAGCATTGCCTGGGTTGAACTTGCTTAGGCTCAGTACACTCAGAAGACAAGTGACCAGGCTGTTTACAGTTATAACAGAGACGATCTGCTTCAGCACAAGCACTAGCAAAATGACCCACTATAGAATAGGGTGTGAGTTGGTTGGCTTTCATGGATCGACTGGTCATTACCATTGCCACACTTGTAGCAAGACTTTCTCATGTACACCATAATAAAATGCAGAGAGAGAGAAAGAGAGAAAAGGAAATTACGCAGAAAAATAAAAGTTTTTTTTAATTGAATTATGCGTGTGTTTTTTCTTGGAGTAATATGAGTGATTCCGAAGATGATCTTCTTGACTATTCCATACTGTCAAAGAAGAAAAAGTAATAACAATCTCGCTTCAGCCAACCCACTGAAAGCTTATCTCTTTTTAACGATAGCAACAAGGCTTTGAAACGAGGCTCAAAAAATGAAAATAGCTTGGATCGATTAGAAGCAGCACGATCTGCCTTGTTTGACTGCTTAAAAACGCAAAAAAGACCTTCAGCCAAGAGTTCAAGCCAAGGAGTCTTTTCGAAATCATACCCTTATTATACAAATATTACACAAAGTAAAGGAACTCATCTCCATTCGGTTGGATTCTCAGTCAAAGGTGTGATCACACTCTATCCAGAGGAAGCTGCCTTTCTTGTGTCTCGCAGTGCACTTGTAGCGACAGATGGGGAAAAGGACGTCTTGTTTGAGGATTATTGTGAAGTCATGTGCACTCAAAGTGATGGTTGGATCACTTTTGATAAATACCTAGTGTATGCCTATCTAAAACGACTTGGATTTATTGTGATGCGTGCCTCCAATACACCCACTCTTCCTACTCAGACAAAGACTTTGTCTTGTTGGCGTCTCCTGCTTAAGAAGATGGTTGGCTGGCATCATTCACCAGCAAGCCCCCTTGCTTGGCATTACTCGCACAAGACGTATGCCTCTCTGTATTCTACGCTTCAGATCATCCCTTCACATCCCTGGTACAGGCCCTTTGAATCTCCTGCTGTGTCAGGCATGGATTGGTATGTTTATAAGCCAAGACCTTCTTTCTCCAAAAAGAATCCTGGTCAGCCTGATTTCAAGGTGATTGTCAGACATGTAAGCGACACATTACCTAGTCTAGATGAACAGCACCAGTTATTTGGACAAGAGAGTCAACTTGTTGTTGCTCTAGTGGGTGATGCTGAGAGCATTACTTTTCTGAGGATGAATGGGGATGATATGCAAGATATTTCGCAGCGTTTGCATTCTATCAAACCACAAAAAAGACCCCTTTCATAACCTATAACCTCTTCTTCCTTCCTTTTTTTTTTAGTGTTTATCTATATGCGTATGAAGAAAAGAGTGAACGAGCCTTTGTTTCTATGGTTGGGAAGCAAAGTGGTTGAAGCTAGAATGGTTGATAGACAATAACCATCAAGGTACATTGTTTACTAGAAGCAAATAAAAAAAAAAGGTGCGTTTGTTGCCTGTACAGCTGTATGGACATGATTTATGAATAAAGAGACAAAGACAATACTTTGATCATATCTAAGCAAATCAATAGTTGCCTGTATATCATGCAGCCAATCATTGGTTATGCTTACATACTCGTTTTAGTGGAGGGGGAGATTCTTTTATTTGAGAAGGCCAAAATCTGAATATTCTTTTTGGGACAAAGATGCGATGCTCTGATTGGCCCAGAACACACACTCTCTCTCCCTCTGAGTTGGGTTGCTAAAAAAAATATCTCTTTCTTTCTTTCCCTTCCTTTTCTTATCTTTGCAATTATGGCTTCCAGACTTGATCGAGCACTTGATGAAGTTATCAAGGATAGAAGAAGAGACCGTCCTCAACGTAACGACAGAAACCGCCGTAGCGAAACAAGTTTTTTGAAAAGACACGACTCTGGTAGCAGTAGTATTCACAAACGACTAGGCAACAACAGTAGTGCCATTCGCTCTTTTGTTCGTACAGTCAAAGTTCAACCTGTAAGCTCATGAAAGCAAAATAGAGATCACGTACACATCTAAACATCCCCCCCTTTTTTTTTACATGTAGAGAGGTGGTCGAAATGTGGATGGGCAATGGTCTCATGATCTGTTTGATGATGAACACGATAACAAAAGAAATATCATGTCTAGATTAGGCAATGCTCGTAGCAGAGATGCCACTACTGCACGCGGTGTTGATATCAATATTGAAAACTTACATTACAACGTGACTGACAAAGATGTCGAGGAATTGTTTTCTACAGTGGGTGAAGTTTTGAAGGCATATATTACTTATGATGCTTCCGGTCGTTCTACTGGTGTTGCTCGAGTCAAATATTCTTCCATGAGTGATGCAGAAAAGGCTATTGAAAAGTATAACAATGTTGAGCTGGATGGACAGGCTATGCGTATTCAGATAAAAGAATATACACCTAATGAAAGACGTCGTGGTGGTGGTGGTGGTGGTGGTGGAAGGTTGGATTGAAGCAGCTTTCTTTCTTTTGTTTATTTTACTCATTATTTTGTTAGTCGATCCAATGCTCGCTTTGACAGAAGCCGTAGCTACAGAAATAGCCGCAATGACAATCGCAGTGACAATCACAATGACAATCGCAATGACAAGCGTGATACACACAGATCCGAGCGTCGTAAAGACAACAAGACAGCTGAAGAATTGGATAAAGAAATGGATAGCTATATGCAATCTACTGTAACTATCAACTCTAGTACACAATGATATTGTTTGTTTGACTGCTTTTTATATAGACAAATGATAACACAGCTATTGAAGATACAGACATGATTTTGGACTAAATTCACTTGCTATTTTCTTATATGTATATATACACTTTTTCCGGACATAAATTGAAATCAATTTGAAACAAAATAAATGAACGAATTAAAGCACCTACATAAAACAGTTTGGAACAAAAATAAAAAGCTTAGCGCAATGTTGCTTTGTTCGTTTTGTGAATCTGCATAGAACTATGCCACTTTGGCCGACTCTTTTTTGGTTGCTTATCATCTTGTATACTATCTCGGCAAAGCAGTCCGGTATGTACACTCTTCTCACTTTTTTTTAGCTCTTCTAGAGCAACATAATGTCGGTTACAGAAAAATGTTAGAATCTTGCAGTCATATCTTGCATTCCAATAATGCAAAGAGCAAACAAAATGTATGCTTATTTCTATAAAGACTATTGTTGAAACGGCTTCAAGTCCAAAAAATGAATAAAAAAACTGACAGATACTAAGCAAAAGTTTGAATTTCAATAAAGTTGTTAAATTTGAAGAATATAACGGCACACAAAATATAATGAAAGAGTAAGACAAGAAAAGTCGACTAAAACCAAAAAGTGACCAAAGAAGATAGATAGAGTATGATCTGTGTTTATTTCAAACATTTTTATCATTTATTTACAAGATTGAACAAAGAAATTGCATTTAATGCATAACGAAGTAAACGAATTCAATGGGTTCTTATCTAAGTAAAAAAAAAAAATGAAGAGAAAGCAATAAGTCAGTATGTTGGGGCTTTAAATTTTGATATTACTCTACGTACTTAATTTTTAACTTTAGGGAACTGTCCCCATTTATTCCAGTAAACTGGGAAATCTTTCTTCTTGCCATCAATGGCAAAATAGAGTCTGTTTACTGCAGAATTAGAGGTATGGTCATTCTTCATTTTTAAAGCTCCCCAATGTATCTGATCTATATCTTGCAGATGCAAAGGAGATAGCTTGTTTGATCGCTTGATAGCAAGCTCCAATGGTAAGAATGTCATAGCAGGATTCCATTCGCTTTCAAAGCTAGGAGACGGATAAACACAGATTGGTGCAGAAACAGTATCAGCTAAAATCTGTGCACAGTCTGGAGAGTTAAACCAGTATTTCGTCCCTGCCACTTTGGACTGTTTGTGTGGTTTTGGATGCTTTATATTTAAAGAGGCATCATCTTCATCAATCTCACTGCCTTCATTTCTTCCGTTGTCAGATCTATGCCGCAAGTGATTTTGTCATCTGTGTCTTTTACATCCATGCCAAAGGACTTCTCATAAACTTTTCGGTTCCTTTTTAATGCCTTTAGCATTTCTTGTTTGATAATGGGATAGAGCCCCTCATTTCCATGAACAAGAAAGCTTGCAGTGCGGAAGACACAATGACCATCACCAACAGGATCGTATGTCTCAGAGACATCACTTCTAGGAATACTAGAGTGAATGTCAAAGGGGAAATATGCCTCTTGAAGCCTAGGTCTTACAAAAGTTCTACTTCGCTTCTTGGGGATATTCATGTGATAGGTAGCATCATTGCTCTTTCTTTTTGGTCAAATTGAAAGTCAATTCGCATTCAGCTTCTTCATAGTTTTCTTCATCTTCTTCATAAACTTCCTGTACTTCCTCATCAACTTCCTCATCAACTTCTTCAAATGCTAAGTTATATTATCAGTAAATTAATGCTTCTATAAGCAAATTAGTTTACCTTTATTCTTCTGTAACTTCATGTATCTGTTCTTAAACTTTTTGTTCGCAAAGTCTTTTGGAAGTGCAGAATGTCTCACAATTTTCTTTCTACCTGGAGCTCGAACTTCAGTTACTAAAGGCAGATCCATTTCAGGATGCCATGTTTCTTCATCTTTGGCACTGTTGAATTCATCTAACAATGTCTCAATTGAATTAGAAAGCAATTCTATTTTCTTGTGGTTGTTTCCACAAGATCGAAAAGCATTCTTAATTTGGACAACGTATTTCATCCAAAAGGGCTGATTTCTTTCAGGATCTTCTTCTACAACTTCTTTGGTGCTATTCTCACTGATCTACCATCGACGAGAGATGTCTGACGAATTGAGCATTCTCTTCTTACCTTCTCGTATCTCAGCAATCTTGTGAGAGCAAGGCAGGTTGAAAGTCACTTTTGCCCTACAAGCGCAGCTTTTGCTTGTTTCATTCACAGAGGGCTCACTTTGAAGCTCAACTCGCAACGCAACGAGTGCTCGGTAAGTGACCAAAGAGCAGAGGTGCTTGAGGTTGCTGTCGTTAAAAATCAAGGGGTCTGTTTTGGATTGTTCTTTGATCAAAAGATCTCCAATAGCTCTTTCATGCTTTTCTACATGTTCTTTGATTCTGTTGAATGCAAGAGAAAGCAGCTGTGCAGCATTCATTTTATGCTTCAAGGCACCATCAGCACTTTCAGCTCTTTGCGTAGTAGTGCAGCCAAAATGCATCAGTTTAGATGCATGATAGGCTGCCCAATGTTCTTGACAAAGGAGCCATTCTGATTCGAAGTACTTCTTGAACCGAGATCTTTTTTTCTTCTGACACGAAAAGACACTTGTTCCAAAGCATTTCAATTGCTAGCCTCTTGCCCTCATGAAATTCAGCATAGTTCTTCATTTTCATTGCTCTCTTGACATGACTTTTAGACTTTTCTACATCGCTTTTGTTCTTGAAAACAGAAAGGTCGCAGTTATCGTTTAAGTTGTTAAGCAGATGCCAAGTACATAACAACCTTTTGTTTCTTTTGAAACCTCTTTCAAGAGCGTTTAAAAGAGCCTTGCACTTGTCAGTCACAAACACGGTATTTTCAGGAATACCTTGCAAGACGTTTTGAAAACTGTTTAAAAACCATTTATATGATTCTTCCTTCTCATCAGAAGTCTATGCAAAAGCGATTGGAAAAGTTTTAAGGGTAAAACCTCCAATATTGCTAGCACCATAAGCACAAATCAATGGCATCTTCAGGTTTTTGTGCCATAAGTAGCATCAATGATGATTACTTCGTTAAACCTTCTGACATTTTCTACCATGTAGTCATTGGTGAAGAATACAGCAGTGAGAAAGCCAGCAGCACTGAAAGAGTAATTGACCTTATAGTTTTCGCTTTCTATTTGTTCGATCAAGTCAGTTGCTGCTTTTTTTTTTAGAAAGACAAGCTATGATGTCTCTTTAGTTTGGTTTCATAGCAACTATTGTTTATTGAATGGTTGTTGAATTTGGCACCTTTGCTCAAAGACTTTTACTTGCTCATCAATATGGTTTATTTGCTAGGTAATCTGACACATAAGTACTATATAGTCATCCTCTTTCTATAAAATGCTTTTGAAATTTCAGTCAAGTTATGAAAAGCTCAGAAAACTAGATTGCCTAATCAGATGTCCATCCTCTATGCACAGATAAGGATATAAGAGAGGCTCTTATGGTGTTACCTGGTAATTGATAAGAAATCTTCTTTTACTGGTCAAACACAATCAGTGGTACTGTCTTGGTTATTCAGAGCAATTGTGTTATTTTTATAAAACTTTTGATTAGCTACACTCGAGTATCATCCGATTTGACTGCATTCCCAATAGTACTCATACGCAAAGTCATTCGCTTGTGATCTCGGCATTTATGGACACTGATGTCGAGATCCTCACTGGCTCTTTTCCAACACTGTAACTAGAAGAGAAAATAAAGACCTTTTTAGTTTTGTTTCTATGTATAATTCTTCAAGTCATAATACGGATCATATCGGTGTCTTTTTCTTTTCTTTTCAGAGTATAGCCAGCTTTGACTGTTTAACCATTCACTGTAAGAAAACAAGTCTAAGAAAGAGATTAGCCTTGATGGAGTGACAACCTCCATCTTAAACAAGCGTGACAAATTCAACCAAATTAAACCTCTCGGTAGCTAACTTTTGAAAACAAAAGAGTTTGTGATGCTCATATAATAGAATAAGAGAGCAGATTAGGAACCTTTCAAATTCTTGGGCATAAAAAGAACTTGAAGCGGAGTCTATGCGCACTGACCATCATCTTGAAGTGGTTGGACAAGTATCACTATAATCCATGCTTTTTTGAAAAGGAGTTTATTTATTGAAGTAAAGTAAATGTCAAGGAAATCTGCATCCTTTCTTTGTAGCTCTTTACTCTTTCTACTTTTTTTGCTTTTTCTTACTTTTTCCTACAAACCAATCAGCTAAAAGAGCGAAAATAGCGCAAAATACAAACGGGTGGGAATAAAACAAAAAAGCAAGTCCCATCAAGGACTGCTAGAAAAATTTAGCAGTCAAAATAACATGTGATTTGGTCTTGTCAAAAAAGATATAAAAAGGGACCTTTTCCCTCTTGTTTTCTGTTTCTTTATCCTAACTCTGATTATAGTACGTTTGGGACTGGGCAGCTTTCTAGCTGTGATAGTAACGCGGACTGATGAGTCGAGCTCTGCCAAGTTTCTAATGATCGGCTTCATTGTCGTGAAGGAATTTCGCTTGAGTATGTTTGTTCATTGTTGGGCAGTTGCATACATCTGATCTCTTAAAAATGGTTATGTATCGTCTTTGGCGACGCACTTAGTTTCCTTCCCGTGAAGCGCTAAGTATGCAAGTTAACCGGAGGATGACGATGATTGTTATTGCACTCCCTTTGAACAGGGATCCGCCTCATGATCATTGCTGTATGGTAGCGCTGCACGGGACAGCATGCCATACTCAATGTGAGCCGGCGTATTATATATTGCCTTCTTTTCCTCCACAATTTGGGAGGTTTTGGCACTGACTTCGGTTGGTGTGTATACTTAATGAAAATGAAAATCATTATAGTCTAAGGGGAGAAAAAAAAAGGGGAATACACTAAGCTTTTTTTTTATTCTTCATGGATAACATTGGTATATGAATGCCAGTCACTCAGATACTATACCTAGTTGTATGTTTGAAATAAAGTAGACAAAACTCGACTCAAGCAGCAGATTGTGTTTGTTGATTTAAGGATTTAGATTCTTTGCCAAAAACCTTGAGATTTGTAGACTGAAAGAAGAAATAAAGCAATGTTCAATAACAGAAATCATGCTTTTTGTTGTGTCACCCACTCAACGTAATCAACAGATTGATCTTTTTTTTCTGTTCTTTCTTGATTTTGAAAGTCTCGTGTATGTATTCTCAGCACTTGAAAGCAAAGATATACAGGAAAACTATTATTAGCTGTCTTATGCAATGCTCAGTAGTTCAAAAAGCGTCAGTTGGTACTTGAAAATACTTTACCAAAACGATAACTTAGTGGTTGCTCGATATAAGGATAATGTGATGAATCAGTTCAATTTTTCACTTGCAAAAAAAACAAAAACAAGAGTTGTAGTTTTCTATAGAATTTGAAACTTGCAGGTTATAGTCTGCAAGACTGTATTTACAATTTTCCTTTTAAAAATAAAACAAAACAAGAGAATGATGGTATGTCTAGTTTAATCTCCAATCCCTGATAGAGTCTATCAATCCACAATATTCTGGGCCAGTTACATCCTCTAAAAAAGAAACACTCTGTCAAGGATCAAAGCTGCCTCATAAAGCACTCTACTTGGTTACCTGAACTAGGGGTGTTACCAACCAAGCCATAGGTCTTGACAAGATACTCCCATAAAAAGGGAGTGACAATTGAGAAACGGCCCTTGATATCATCTCTTGGCATCCCTCACTATCGCTCGTAAGCAATTTGAGTTACAGATCTACGTAGTGCGTTTTTCCAACATCACCCCTGGCTTCTCCAAGCTAATGACTGTTACAAGCCTGTTGAAGTTGATTGTTACTCGAAGTTACATTCTGATCAATACCAATGGAAAGCTTTTCTGCATCTGCAGAAGTCAAATTGTTTTCGCGACCTTCTGCAGAGCTCAAAAAATTGGCTTCATCGAGTAAATGGTTGTGCTTGTATGCATTTTCATCCTTTGATTGTACAAGTTCAAATCCCTTATTCTTTTTCTGGTAAAATGTCAATTTGTAAGGACAATCAATTTTACAGCTTAATCTGGTTCTCTGCTTATCAATTGGATTGGCTCCTTTTATGTTACGATACCATTCATCTTTCTTGCAAATCAAAACTAATCTGTCCTTTTTATTTTCTAAGAATAGCTGGAAGAAGAGAAGGTACCAAATAAAGTTTTTGTTCATTTTGCTAAAGTCTTAACGTTGTTTGTTTGCTTCAAATAGAATAGGAAATGTGCTATAAAAGAAATTTTGACAAAAAAAAAACTTTGAGAAATGGTCACCCTTTATCTACATGTTCAAAACTGTGTATTACCGCCATAGTACCTTAAAGCTCTCTGATCCATACTAATCAGTTAGTACAACCATCAATACTTTATTTGAAAGCACATTTCTATCGGCGCATAACATTATCCAAATATAGAAAAATTTTGTACGACTGGCGGTCCGATAGAATTTTTTTATGGCGGTCCATAAGAGAGCTGTTCTATAGTGTATTCAAGAAGAGAAGCGAATGGTTGAGCTAAAGAAGCAAGAAATAGTTTTACAAACAGAAGTTGAGAATGAGCAAAAACAACTAGACAAAAGAGTGTTTGATACAAGAGTATGCTCAATATAAGAGTACATTTCTTCAGAATATGAGCACTATTAAATAAAGCGACCATTGTAGCATTAATGCTAGGGTACTTGTGCTACTAAAATAACACTTGCTAGATGACATGATATATATACTGACTCAAATCCAACAAGGAATAACAATGCTTGAACCAAAGAAAAACCTATTAAGCCAAGGTTTTATTTCAAATGATTTACACTTTGTTTTCTCAGCAATGGGTGTCTTGCTGATGGCTTTAAATTAAATAGATGGAAACAGGAAGTGCTGCAGCTTCTTGGACAGAAAGTTGCTTAGTCCATAAGGACCCATTGAGTTTAATGCCTGAAGCTCGCATTTGTGATCAGATTCTAATAGACGATAAACCTCTTGACTAAAAGAGAGAGAGGTATCAGCATCCTTTCTCGTCAGTAACTATAGACTTACATATAAGCTTGATGCCCTTGAGAAGAGAGATGAATATCAAGCTTGTCTTTCCAGCCTCTCTCAACTAGCTGACTTTCACCTGGTGTCTCATCGCGGCTCAATGTACGAACCATAGCCGCACATTTGATTCTGTCCCTATCCGTCATCGGAACCCAACTCTCCACTGGAATTCCGTAACTAATCCGATGCATTAAAACGAAGCTACATAAAATAAACCATGGGTCTTACTCTATTCTGTCCTTGCAACTTAATCCTATCAGTTGAACACTGTTGACAGCTAAATTCAATACATCAAATGCCATGGCCTAATTTAGAATATCAACAGTCAAATTCACCGAATCAACAGTTTAACTTACTCTTGCCCCCCACTTGTAGGTAGCATAGATATCAAGTCCATGAGGATCATTATCCATCAAAGCCAAGATTGGCTTTTCACAGAAATGAACAGATAAATATTTTACAAGTTGTCTTGTTGAAAGATCAGGATAGCCTTTACCCTAAAAACTAACTGTCAGTAATGAGGCTTTGTCATTGTACAATGACATACAGTAATCAGGATGCAATCTTGCTGAATTTGCAAAGAATGATGAAAGCCAACAGAGACAAGATATCGAAAGGTAGCCTAATATAGCTCAATATCCATGAATTATTTTCCCTTTTGTCTTTATTACCTCCTTTTCTATAATGACTATACATTTCGCTTTACATTGAATTTCAGCTATTTGACTGATAGGCGGTATAAGTGCTCCCTATATTATAGGATAAGATGGTCTATCAACGCTTGTTCTTTATGAGATAAGCAAACCTGTTCATTCACATGCCCTTGAAACATCTCTTCTTCCTCATCTTGGTTATCTATTATATGACTGTCTGTTTGTTGAGTAGATGTTGTCATACAATCAAGCACCTTGCCATTCTTGAGAATAATCTTGATAGGACCAAACACCAAACCTTTAGAGGCTGCAGTCTAATCAGATATACAATTTAACAATACATGTGTATATTTCCACTCGTGTCTGATTTACCACATTTAATGATGAACGAGGTACATTAAAGTGACAGGATAAATCATCTACAATCTACATGCATTGTTTAACTATAAATTTTCAAACAAGGAACCGTATTTTACCATATCCACTACAGTCTGTTTGCCAAACAATACAACATCTCTATAGAACATGTCTCTTTTGGTCACTATAATTTCATAAGATACTGCTTCATAAATCATTTGAAGAATGCTGATATATCGAGCTAAAATAACAAAATGAATTTACATGTTAAATGATGTATAAAAAAGGCAAATTACCTAGCGTCTTGGCAGCTGAACCAGATGTCAAAGACAACACTCTTTTTCCTTCTATCATTTCATTCATAGCTACAGTATCATGTGTGCTTTTCTTTTTTCTATCAACAAAATTTAGTCATAATGATTGCATACATGAAGTAGATAGTTTACTTGAGTAATGGTTGGCTTTTACTTTGCTTTCGACTCACCAGTGCCAATTGAATAGGCTCTCCTACCATAATGGAATGTATCATCTGTATGATTGTCTTTTCAATCTCTGACATCAAATCCTCTCTTGTCTTTTCAACAGTGAAGCCAGTAGATTGCTGCTGTGAAATATCAGCCATACTCTTTTCGTCTTTGCATGTAGGCTGAGTGGATATGGTTTTAATTGGTGCTAGAGCGGATGTTTGTTGATAATCCAAAATATCTGGCACTCTGTAGTTTTGATGACTTGAATCAATGGTATTTAGATCAAGAGAAGAAGGAGATAATGGAGGAAGACTACAATCCAAATAATCTTCTTCTACTGAAATGGGTGTATTCATTTAGATTGTTGTCAAACTTAGAAAATAAAAAGAAAGAAAAAAAGAAAAAAAATTCAAATCTTGGTTAATATAGCCTTTCATTCAGTGTCTGTTAAAAAATGATGTAGTTTTGTATATTCTAGTCAGAGAGTCTCTTCTTGTTCTTTTTTGTGTTTATTTGCAACACCATGCCTAAGAAAAGTTAAGTCAATCGCAAGCATATCCCTGAAACAAGGCAATTTTGGTAAATCAAGTCTTTGCTTAGACATACAACTATACATCTAGATCTATCACTGACACAACTAAATCTAAAAACACGTCCTACAAGAACCATTCATTGCCAACTAAAGAAAACCCTACTTAAACCTCAACTCAACTTGGTCTAACCGTTTTATCAACTGAGTTAATCTTCTTATTCTGAAGTGCAATTTTCAAATTGAAAGAAAAAGAAAAGAAAGAAAGTAATATATGGACATAGATTTATCCCAAAAAAAAAATACTAGTCTACTATCAGTTTTTATCCTATCAACTAGTAAAGTCGAATTGACCGACTTGACCATGAACTGGGATACACCTTCTTTCTATTGAAAATTATCAAGTAACGCTTCCAAAAAAAAGAGAAAAAAAACATACATAGCTATTCTAGACATTTTCTGGTTCATGTATTAATTTCTGCTTGTGAATCGTTTCTTCCTTCATTTTGCCTATCCAATAAAATAACAATAAAGGTCTCAGCAAACAATAAAGCCATGTATTAGCCTCTTGCCCTGGGATGGCTCACTGATTTTGGTCAAAATCAAAGCCGTACTGTTTTATCTCGTGATAGTAAAATTGGCTGACTCTGTGATGACTGTCTTTGGGATGACTGTCATGAGAGTCGTTTTTCTACTTTTTCAACTTTGTCTTTCTGTTTGTTACACAACTCTAGGTTATTTCTAGATTTGATTATTTTTAAAGAAAGAAAGCATAAAACTTCAGACATTTTATTTCTCAGCAAGTTTCATATGTATCTTCTTGTCTTTGACAGCATAGACTATCATAATCAAACCTATCTTGTTTGGTGTCATATTTCATTTCAGCACAGAGATTGTAAATAAATAGACGACTACGCACTTATCGCGCTTGAATGAACATTTGTTTACCGAACCATGTTTCTCTTGTCTTTGCCTCGTTTCCTCAGCCAATAAGCTACATGTGACCTTCTGCGCCAAAAGACAAGGCAGCTGTCAATTGAATAACAAAAACATATAAAAAGCTAATTCGAATCTAATCAAAATCATTATTCTCTACTTCCTCATCCATTTAAATAACAATGTTCTTTTCTAAACTCACTGCTACTGCTGCCATAGCTGCTGTTCTCTTTGGAACTACTGTTAGTGTTGCTAAACCCATTGAGGCTGTTGCCTATATGTTTGGTGCCAACACTGAATCTAATGGTCTCATTTTGGGCACTGTCAAGCTCACTCAAAAAGATTATCACTCTCCTACTCATGTCATCATTGACTTTGAAGGTCTTAGTGAAGGCAAACATGGTATCCATATTCATGAATTTGGAGATCTCGCTGAAGGTAAAAAGACAAATGAAGATGGGATGATTGAGTTGACTGACTTTTCCTTAAACAGGCTGCGAAAAGACAGGCCCTCACTTCAATCCGTTCAACAGAACCCATGGTGATGTTACATTCAAGAAAAGACATGCTGGTGATCTTGGTAATGTTTATGCCGACAAGCATGGTAAAGCCCATATGGAAGTTACCAGTGACTTGATCTTTTTGAGCGGAAAGTTCTCTGCTATAGGGTAAGTGAGCTGATATAAACCCTAATTGCTTTTAGTCACACGTCTTCTATACAATTTAGTCGTGGTATTGCCATTCATGCTGATGAGGATGATCTCGGTTTGGGTAATAGCCCAATGTCTCCATTGACTGGTAACTCTGGAAAACGTTGGGCATGTGGTGTTATTGGATGTAAGTACAGCTTAATTGAGTTGATTGACATTTCTAACTTCCTTTTCTTTAGTTGCCAACACTGAGTAAATCTGATAGGTCATAGATAAGCATATATTATAGATTACACTTATATGCATATATACTTTATTGTAACATATACTCAAAGACATCAATAAATCAGTCAAGCCTACTCTTATAAATTCAAAGTGAAAAAGGCCTTGCGTACAGATTTTTCCTCTTGTGTGTACTTTGCTCACTTGTGTTTATACTTAGTTTACGTATTACATAAAGTAGTTGGAGAAGCTAGTAAGGTATTTTTTCCTATTCCAAAGGAGAGAATTATTAGACTCACTTGATTTGCTACAGAATTGAAAAACAAAAGTTACTTTAACAATGTCAGTCAAAATGAGAGAAGGGTAATAATTAGTCTATAGACAAATAGATAGAGCTTGCAGAGGATGATACACGCACTGGAAAAGGAATATATCAGTAGTGTAATAGCTGAACAAGAAGAAGGCTTTTGACTGCTCTAATCAATAGACCTGTTCATCCTCATGGTTACACGATTCAGATCGACTTGGCTGTCATGTCTGGGGGGAGAGAGAGAAGATCTAGCACTTTAAGACAGTCGAAGTTTATGTAACACTTACAACCTTGTTCATCAAGCTTCGCGTGCAGCCAATACACCGCTTCTTGTACAAAAGGATGCTGTTTTGTTGAGCAGTTCAGTGTTAGAGTGACTGATGGTTCTTGAGAAAGCAGGGAGAGTTTGTTGGAACGGCAAAGTTGTAATTCCGGAAATGGCAATAGCAAGGGCAGACAGTTTGTCACGGGCATTTACCCTAAGACCGTTCCTGACAAACGGGCATTCAGGGTTCAAACAATGGAATGCGCCTTTCATATTTCTATACACTGTTTTGCCTTTCGCTTGTATGAGCTGTTTTGGATGTTGAAGTTTGTGAAAGCAATAGACACAGGTTTGCGACTTGTTGTTTCTGTTGGTAATGATGACTGTTATACAATGGGTATGGTTATCCTGTTTCTGAGTACCGCCATAACGCAAGTGTCGTTTAATTCTGGAGCCGACACGCATAGCTTTATTACCAATCATCGTAACCAACTGCTTCTGCCTTAGGATTCAATTAAAGACATTCTCAAGCACAAACACGGTCTTTTGACTTCTTCATAAACACTTCTCTTCTCATGTCGCCCTTTTTCATCCTTGAGTTCTGGTACAAGCTTATCACCACATTCTTGTTATCTTGCAAACATCTGTACGCATTCTAAACATCTTCTTTATTCTTGGCAATAGTGAAGTTCTGGCGCGACAGTGCTGCTTCTGCTTCAGCGACTTACAGACTGTTTTTCTTTATCAAAGCCAACTCGTGTCTGTAATAGATTTGATCTTCAGAGGCTTACGGAGAGGCTTTGCAGATTGACCTCCAACAGATATTGCTAACTTTTTACTGTCTTCAACTCGCTCTCGGGAACTTATATCTTCAAGAGGTCGCTCTCGACTTAGACCAGGAGCACTCTCAGCAGCAATATCTTTGGATGTAGTTTGTTTTAGTTTCTCTCTGTTTTTCTAAATAGAGTGAAGATAGAGGTTTATGGGTGCTGCTGTTATGAGTCAAGATAAGAAATAGCTTTTACCTTCTGTATGATAAAATCTTCGTATGTCTTGATACGCTTTTCGCTCTTGGCAGCGCGTTGAGTCCAAATGTTACTATGTTTTGTATTTTGTTAATCGGTATTTCTCATTCATGATGATCTTGCGATACACACTTGATATTAATACAGAAATGTCATGGTTTTGAACTTATAGGGGGAAAGTGGCTCTGCTCGCTTTTCTTCTTTTGCCGGTCTTTTGCAAGAGAAAAGTTGCTCTTTGCTATAACTGTTGCCCAAAATTCCTTTTTTGACAATAACTCAAATTGTGTTAGAGCAATCAATGCAGCTTAGTGATTCCCTTTAAAGATCACAAACACATATCAAAAGACCCCTTTGATATGGATGTAACATGTTTTTATCTCAATATCAGACTACTTGTTTGTTATCGAGTTGAACACGTTAGATTGTTTTGTATGTGGAGTGAACGTTACTCACCAAAAAAAATTATCGAATTCATTGCCGAGGAAACAATAACAAGAAACCTTCTAAGGTGGACAGTTTTCTTTCTTTAGAGAAAGCTAAGCTTTTGAAAGAACAAATGGGATCAAAAGCTTGATTTATATAGACAAACGATAACAACCAAATTTGATCTTGATACTTCTTCTGGTCTCCCTTCCCAAACTTTCTTTTGCTTATAGCAGGGGGTAAGTTATTTCATATGCCTCAAAACATATACTGCTGATAGGTTTTACATAAAAAAAATATTGCCTTGGAACCACAAACTTGATTCCATAAAGAGGGCACTTTTTCGTTTTCAGAAGGACTTTCTCCATTATGTCAAGCAAGTCAGAAGTCCTTAAATTGCTCAGTTAGAACGATGTTACTCGAGAGCATGTCTTTCATTTCCTTTTCTAACAGCGTTGCTTAAGTGAACTCCTGGTCCTTGTAAGAATTGCAAGGCGTTACTGGCTTCGTTCCTGAGACAAGTCTTACTTCATTAGCTTGATTGCCTGACTAACTTTCGTTTCTTATTTGTAGTCAAACAAGCTTGCAATCACTGAATTTTTCTTATCAGATCTCTTTGGTAGAAGAAAGGGTGAATTTTGATGTTTTGTAATTTTTAGTAATGTTCTTTATGGGCCCACTCATCAAAAATCATTGTGCAAAAGCTTAAATGAGCGATGGTCATAACAGCTTTTATTGACCAACAGTGCCCAATCATATCGCTTATTACTGGTTGAGTAACCCCAGTTACAAAAGCCCCGTCTTCAGATTCCGATAGCGAGGTTTAAACGATTGTTTATCCGCATCTTAACTTTTTGAACATCAGCCTCTTGAATGTATAATTTTTTCCCTCTTTTTCTTTGATACCACCCTCTTTTTTCTTCTTTTTTTTGGTGTGCGTGTGTAATTTAGCATGAAGTCTACGCATACAACAGCAAAGCAGTTTGACAACTTAGTCTATCTCGATGATTACATAGACAGTACAGTACCAAAAAAGTGCAACTGCTTGTCAAAGACTAATCCATGTTAAACTAGCCATTGAGGCAGTGCCGCTTGATTTACAAAGAAACTTTACCCTTATGAGAGAATTAGATGGATATGCCCAAGGTAGCAAAGACTGAAGCCTACTTTATCTGGTGTTCTTACCCTTGTTTAGAATTATTAAGCACAGTATCTAAACATGCTATTGAGCTGATTGATCACATCAAAGATATGGATTCCAACACTCGGCTAGACAGATTGAAAGACTTTATCAAAGTCCTAACAGAAACATTGAAAAGAGGAGAAGAGAAAGTGGCACTAGCAAAATCTACGTTTGATGCAGTAAGTGTCTCTAACATACTCTTTACTTTTATCATTTGACAAAAATAAAAATAAAAGGTAGATCGTCACTGTAACCGCTTAGATGCAGATTTGGTTAAGTTTGAAGAGGATCAAATGGTGGGTGATAGCAGAATTACAACATTACCAGGATTACAGCCTTCGGCACGCAGTCTAAAAGAAGGAGTTGACGTGAGAGACAGAGCAACTAAAAGATTGCTAGATAGAGAGCGAAAAGAGCTTAAAGGTGAAAAGAAAAGTGAGTTTAACGTTCTGTTTTATTGCTTTCATGCTAATCATACTCTTCTGTTTATACAGTGAGCAAAAGTAGGGTTAGAACTGTTTCACTCTATTGTTATACATATTGATACATTGTTTTCCTAGAGCGAAAAACAAAAGACACGACTACAGGTGGCAGTACTCCTCCCCCTTTGGCTCGTACACAAACACTCGAAAAGTCAAAGTCATCCAAGAGCATAGAAAAAGAAAAGATGAAATATACCTACAACAAAAATGGCAATGGAAAACCCAAAACGTAAAGCGTCTAGGTCAAAGGGAATGCAACTACATCTAATACATATCTCTCATAGTGTTGTTCCTGTTGATTTGCCTATTGATCCTAATGAACCTCTTTATTGTTATTGTCAACAGGTGTCTTATGGCGAAATGGTTGCTTGCGATAACACAGATGTAGGTAGTCTCAATTCTCCTGTTGATATCAAGCTGATATTTCGTTCTATAGTGTGAGATTGAATGGTTTCATTTGGCTTGTGTTGATCTAAAGACAGTACCAAAAGGTAAATGGTATTGTAGCAACTGCTTGATGAAAATGAAAGGAAGGCAGAGGAAGTAAATGTTGTCTTATTGTAAATGTATATTTCTTTTTGTAATTCAAAATGCTATTTGTGTATATATATATACATTAAGAACAATCTACTTTGGAAAATGTCCAAAGAATAAAGAATAGCTCTAAGATTTTAGAAGTCCCTTGATGCGCTATTCAGATATGTTTTAATGTTTAATGCAGTTTTTGATCTATAATCTGGCGAGGTCTATGTAAGCCAGTTCTGTAAACAGCAGACAGCAAGACACCAAGTGCTACTAGAACCCAAAAAATGGCAACATAAAAAGTGCCATTATAACAGCTGGATCCATGACAGACATGTGAGCCTTGTCTCTCTGACTCTCTTCCATACAATATACCAAACAATAAATTAAATAGCTGACTACCAAAAGCAGGAGCATAGAGTAGTAAACCCCAATTACGAGCAAATACCTTGAAAAAGAAATGTCAATAGATAGAGCTTATACATTTCTTTTCTTTCTTACATAAATACCAAATTCTGTAGTTACTGTAGGTCCTACTCCAAAAAGAATACCATAAGACATAGAGACCATGAATGTACATAATTTGAAAGCTTCTAATGTCATTTCAGAGCTATAGACAATGTAGAATAGCACAAAAAACAGACTAATCACTGCATACACGAACACCCAGATCCGATGAATGCCATATTTGTTTTTTAACTGATCGCTCAATGCTCCAAAAAGAACTCGAGAGCCACAATTACCCAGACTAAACAAAGTGATGTGCAGATTTCGATCATGCTGACTTGCATGATCCGAAACAGCATGTAGCAACTGACTGATGTTTGCCAGATAGACATAGCCTATACCAATGACAACAAAGAGAGTAACAAACAAACTGAATCCTATAGGATTCAATACCAAGGCAATGCCTGACACTGTTGTGCTTATCTCATCTTGTATCATGTCTACTGCCGTACTATGGCCATCCCAATTCATCAATTCGGTCTCTTGACCTTTTTCATCTTCTTCATCATCATCTAGCATGGATAGATCGTTTGTATGGACATGATGTACTCTTTGGCTTGGAAAGATCTGTTCATAGATGGGTTCATCTTGTTGAATAGGCCCCAGAAAGAAAGAACCTATCATGACGCCTGTAGCTGTTGTGATGGACAGGAACATCAAGAATCGGTATGTATTGTTGTCTGTTTCTGATGCAAATAGAAAATCATTGATTTGGGAAAACACAACACCACAAATGCCTACTGAAGCAGTCGTCAAACCCATACTGAGCCCACGACTTTTCTTGAAGTTTTGAGACTATGTATGTGTTATTCATCGCTCTGACAAACATTAATCCAATGAACTATACCTGTGAGTCCAAGGCGCACAAGAATGCAGCAGCACCACCGATACCAGTAAAAGCTAAATAGATAGCACATAGAATAAAGCTGTCAGGTAATCGACCCATATACGTCTGAGCCACTAAAAATGGTCCAAGGAATAACAAGACTGAGGAAATTCGAAGTGTTCTAAATAACAATAAACCACCACACTATGATTATCCATTTATTCTTTTTTTTTCTTCTTACATGGTAGTACCAAGGCTTTCAAGCATCCAAGCACATAAAGGACCTGAGAAAGAAATACCTACAAAGCAAGCTGTGCTTACCACACTGTTTTCAACAGCTGTCCATTGAAAACGATCATTGAGTGCACTTCCATAGGTAGGGTATATATACTGCGGTCCGGATATATTGGCAACAACCAAGGCAGATATGAATGATAAGGCCAAGTTCAAGTCAAAAGATGGCCAAACAATCATAATAAATTAAAAAGAAAAAGAAAGGAACGGAAGATCAAATTTCGCCCTCCCCCCTCTCATCAATTCATATACTTTAATGCTGATCAAAAAGAAACTCGTGCAACATTCTTATTTTGGAGAAGAGGAAGAGTGTGTACACACCATTTCTCAAAATAGAGGACTCATAAGTGAATAACAAGCCCTCTCTTTAACAAACCCTTCTGGTTGCATATTTACAACAGAGAGGAAGGAAGCAAGTGCTGAAATTAAGTGCGCAACAGACTGAAATCCTAAAATAAACCCAATTCTTCCTTACAATCTGAATGCCCCAAATTGACTAGGGAAATGAAAACATAGCTTCCTTGTTATCTGTCCTCAAGAGGACTCATTTATCTTGTATGGATTTGCCTAATCTTGACCTGAATTCTATATCTTCATTTGCTCTAGTTATTTTTATGGATGGCAAGAAGGAAAGCTCAAAAGCAGGCTTGTACTCACTTTGAAAACCAAATAATCATAAGGGAAGCAAGACAATTTTTTTTTGATATTGAAATCTTTCAACAACGCATATTCGTTTAAGCAAGGCTAAAGTGTTCCCCCCCCCCCTCTTTTTAAATAAACAGTGGAATGTCAGCTTCTTACTCTAATTAGAAAAACAACCAGAACTAGAAAAAACCAAACAAAAGAAACAAATATGTTGTGTGTTGTGGCCAAATCAAGTGTTTATGCTTTAATTCAAAAAATCAACTAGAATTTATTTTTGAGCCTTGAGGACCTTCTTGACGATCTTTTGTTCTTCGATCAAGAAAGCACGAACGATGCGGTTTCTGACACAGTGAGCACAACGAGAACCACCGTAGGCACGAGAGACGTGCTTGTTGGTCTTGGAGACAGTGGCGAATTCACGGGCACGGAGGGCCTTGATCTATCAAGAAAAAAAAATTAAGTTACCTCTATTGTTGCAACAATAAAAAAATTACTTACACCAGCGAGGGTTTCACCACAGTCACCACAACGAGGAGCCTTGACAGGCTTCTTTTGGTATTGGTAGACGAGGTTACCACCTAAAAAGAAAAAGGTAAACATAAAAAAAAACATCAAGCGGATGTTATTGCTGATCTTTACCGGGAGTCTTTACGGCCTTAACACGGTTGGAACGAGTGTTGTAAGAAAGACGACGTCTGTAGGTAAGTCTTTGAGCCATTCTGTTATGTTGATAGTGTTGAAGTAGAGGTGTAAAGGTAGAATGAAAATAAAATGTTAGTCATGTCTAACTAAATTCAAAGTTTCATCCTCCAAGTATCCAGCACTTTCAATCCATCCATCCATCCATCCATCTGTTGGGCGCTATTGAATGGATCATGATCGAGCACAAGGAGAGAGAGTGGGAGGGAGGTGAACTGAAAGGAGTAGAGGATGATGTTCGTTCATTGCTTTACCTAGTATAGTGACAACGTTCGGTTAAGAGGGGGATAATAAGGTGCTTGAAGTAGGGTTGCTTTTACCTGAACGGGAGATCAATGTGTTAATTTTTTAGCCAATCAGGGTTGACATGAATTTATGGCAACCAAATGAAACTCCGTCATTCTCATGGTAAACATTTATTTGATTGGCTATTGCCTAAATTATTTCATTTTACTTTCTTTTTTTTTTCTCTCTATCTGTTTATTCACCATGTCTGATGCAAAGTATTTTCAAAGAGGTGCATTCATATTTCTTTATAAGCTATTTTCTTTTTATTGACTCACTTGTGATAGGCAAAATTCAGGAACTCCGAGCCGAGCTTACGTCCGAAAAGCGTGACCAGAAACATCTTCGAAAGAAGACAGTGATGAAGAAGATTGTAGCCAACATGACTATGGGCAATGATATGTCGCCTTTATTTCCTGATATCTTGAATGTGATGCAAGTGCCAGTCTTGGAAATCAAAAAGATGGTCTATCTCTATATCATCAATTATGCTCGTACCAAGCCAGATATGGCTGTGATGGCTATTTCCATGTTTATCAAAGTAAAGTAGGAACAAAATAAAAAGGGGTAAGCATATGATACTCAATTTATGGATAGGATGTAGAAGATCCCAATCCTCTAATTAGAGCTTTGGCTATTCGTACAATGGGATACATTCAAGTAGAGAAGATTGTGGATGTCCTAGTAGATCCTCTTCGACACAGCTTGAGAGATAGAGATCCTTATGTGCGAAAAACGGCAGCTACCTGTGTCGCCAAGCTATACATGTATGATCGAGTCTTGGTTGAAAGTGAACATTTTGTAGATATGTTGAGAGATTTGTTGGCCGATCCTAATCCTACTGTATGTAAACCTTGAATGAAGAGAGAATTACGGACTTACTCTAGCTTAGGTAGTAGCCAATGCTGTTGCTGCATTGACCGAGATCTCGGAAAGGTCAGACAGTATTCAATTGAGATTGAATCATTCGATTGCCAGTAAACTAGTGGCTGCTTTAGGCGAATGCTCAGAGTAAGAAACGCATTATTTTCATTATACATCAATCCACTTACATGTAAACCAAAGATGGGGACAGACATCTATTTTAGAAGCCTTAATGTATTATGTACCACAGGAGCCTGGTGATGCGGAAATGTTGGCAGAGCGTATCTCTCCTCGCCTTCAACATGCTAATTCAGCTGTTGTCTTGACTGCCACCAAAGTTATGATGTACCTAATGAACTATATGAGCAATGATGATGAAATCAATCAGTTATGTAGAAAGCTAGGTCCTCCTTTAGGTAAACAGCATGAAACACACAATTCAATGAAAATTAAACTTATGTTTATCTATAGTGACTTTATTGGCTTCTGGTTACGAGGTTCAGTATGTGGCACTACGCAACATACAGCTCATCATTCAACGTCGACCTGAAATCTTAAAGAATGATATCAAAGTCTTTTTCTGTAAATACGATGATCCTATTTGTGTCAAACTGGGTAAATTGGAAATCATCTTCCGATTGGCTAATGAACGCAATGTGGATGTTGTCTTGAATGAACTGAAGGAATACGCTGCTGAAGTTGATGTTGATTTTGTACGAAAATCAGTACGAGCGATTGGTCGATTGGCTGTTAAGATTGAATCTGCTGCTGATCGTTGTATTTCGGCTCTTTTAGAACTCATTCAAACCAAGGTCAATTATGTAGTACAAGAAGCCATTATTGTCATTCGAGTAACGTATGCTTCAGCCTATCTGCTGTTATGTAATTAATGTTGTTATTATTAGGATATCTTTAGAAAATACCCTAATCAATATGAAAGTATTATTGCTACATTATGTGAAAATCTGGATGACTTGGATGAACCAGAGGCAAAGGCATCTATGATTTGGATTATTGGGCAATATGCAGACAGAATTGAGAATGCAGATCAACTACTAGATGACTTTTTATATACGTTTTTAGAAGAACCTTATGAGGTAAAGAAAAGGGTTTTTTTTTCTATTCCTTAATCCATATTGACATACTTTGATAGGTACAATTGGCTTTGTTGACAGCTACTGTCAAGTTGTTTGTACAAAGACCTACTGCAGGCCAGGAATTAGTACCCAAGGTACTCAAATGGGCAACAGAAGAAGTAGACAATCCTGATTTACGTGATCGTGGTTATATCTATTGGCGTCTACTCTCAACAGACCCTACTGCAGCCAAAGCAGTTGTCTTATCTGATAAGCCAGCCATTACGACAGAAAGCGATAATCTGGACCCTCACTTCTTGGATGAGTTACTACTTCATGTTGGCTCACTCGCTTCTATCTATCACAAAAGCCCTACTGCTTTTATCAATCGTTATAAGCCTCGTTATTTACTGCCTTCGCCTGTTCTCAGACAGTTACCTAAAGCAAATACTACTTTTGTAGAGAAAAACCCTGTTTCTCTCATTCAACAAGAACAAGAACTTCAACATAAACAATTATTTCAATTACAACAACAACAGCAGCAGCAATTACAACAACAACAACAACAGCAACAACAGCAACAGCAACAGCAATTAGTTGCTGCACCATTTAATGACTGGAGTTATAACGCAGCTACAAACAACAATTGAGTAGTGCCTGTTCAGACAAACAATCCATATTCTACTGATTTGTTACAATAAACTCGCTTTAATAAAATTTGACATATTGATCTTTTACTTGAGCAAGCCAAACAAGTGAAGTAACTTTAAAGAGAATTAATGAGCTTTAGAGTAAAACAAAGAAGAGGCAAACTTACTGGCAACAGTTAAAGGTGACATATAAGGTCCATTTAATTTACAGCCTCCAAAGATGAAAAGTTCACTTGTGAAATGAGTCAAGGCAATCACATAGGTCCAGATACTAAGATCATACATGCTAATAACAAGGCATGGATCAGTCAAACATTATCTATGTGTTATTCTAAACTTACAACTTATGCTGAAGATGGAAAGCAGCATAAATACGAATCATACTGACAGACCAAGTCCAAGTAGCAAATAAACGCCCAGCCAAGGGTGAGACTATCGAAAATATTAGATAAAGAACTGACTTTATCTTCCTTTACCTTCTTCAGGCTTGTTAGCATAGACACGCTTTGTTAAAGAACTAGTACAGAAGTTTTGGATAGAATTAAAGATACCAAGAGCAGAAGTAAACAGCAACCATTTAGGCAAATAACCTTCGGGCAAAGTACTAAATACTTCGGCAAAACGACCGTAAAATGCTTCCATTGTATTGATTGAAAGAAAAGAAAAAAAATAAAATAATAAAGTTGAATTTACAATTAAATTTGTGTGACAATTCAAATTAGACTTTTTTTTTTTCTTGTTTGCTTACTTTTAGTCTGTGATCTGCTCTGTTCTCAAATGTTGATTCTTTAAACAATGCAAGTGAATGAAGAGATTTCCTATTAGAATTAGAAAATCATGCTATTTTTCATTTTAAAAGCAAAAAAAAGGTCTATTTTCATGCTGATGATCTGAGTCCAAACAAGTCCATTTTTCTACCCTTATAAGCCACTCTCCTTATTTTTATTTTTTTTTATTTTTTTGCTTTCTTCCTTCCTTTAAACAATGTCCGAAGAAGTCCAAGATCAAATAGAGAGCGTCAACCAAAAGAGCGTTGATCCCCATGCCAAGTTGACCTTGTTTGTGCGTGGTTTGCCATTCGATGCCACAAACCAAGATCTCGAAGACTTCTTTGGCGATATCGGTCCAGTCCGTAAATGCTTTGTTGTGACTGATAAATCAAGCGAAGGTCAATTCAGAAACAAAGGCTTTGGTTATGTTCATTATGCCTTGGAGGAAGATGCTCAGGCTGCTATCGATAAACTCAAGAACACTAAATTTAAGGGCAAGAAGCTTCGTATCGAATTAGCCAAACGCAAATCCGAAACACACCACCAAGATCAACCAGAAGAAACCGAAAAGAAGCCCAAGAAAGTGGAACGTACAGACTTGCAATTTGATGTCAATGCTCGATTGATTGTACGTAATTTGCCTTGGAAATACAGAGAATCGGATTTAAGAAAGTTGTTTGAGAAATACGGTACTGTTCATGATGTCAAATTGCCTCGCAAATATGAAGGTGGTCCTCTTCGTGGATTTGCCTTTATTCAATTCGAAACTGTGGAGCAAGGTCAGGCTGTAAGTGATCTGGCTAAGGAAGAAAAAAAAACGAGTTTTTTTTTAATTAATGTATATTAGGCTATGGATGGTTTGAATGCCACTGAACATCATGGTAGAACTATTGCTGTTGATTGGTCTATTTCAAAGACACAATATCGCCAAGTGGAAGAAAAGGAAGCTGAAGAAGAAGAGGATGTCGAGATGAAAGAAGCTGAGAAAGAGAGTTCAGACAAAGAAGACATACAAGCAAAAAACGCTTCTGACACTGAATCCTCTGATGAAGAGAGTGACAGTGACAGCAGTGCCGAAGATAGCGATGATGATAGTGACAGCAATGAGGATAGTGAAGAGGAAGAGGAGGAAGTGAAAACAAAGGAAACAAAGCCTCCCAAAAAGACAGGTCCTTCTACTGCAGAAGGTACCACTTTGTTTATTCGTAACCTCTTATTCGAAAGTACAGAAGAAGATTTGAAGCAATTGTAAGTTTTTTTTTCTCCTTTTCTTCTAGTGCAATATCAAAGATTAATGAATGTAATTCTTCTTGGGACTAGATTTACACAATGGGGACCTGTTGTCTATGCTAAAATCACTCGAGACCCAATCACTAAACTCTCTCGTGGTACTGGCTTTGTCTGTATGCGTAAGAAGGAAGATGTCGATACTATTTTAGAAGCAGCTGAAGCACTTCGTGCCATTTCTCAGAAGGATGAAAACAACGATTCGGAAGCCATGAACCAACTTCTTTCCAAGCGTGAAAAGAAAAAGAAGGGGTTGATGTTCAAGAGTATCATTACACCTGAATCTACTTCAGGCGAAGGTGCCAAGTTCACCTTGCATGGTCGTGTCTTGGATGTCACATTGGCTGTCGATCGTGAACAAGCCAAACAGATCAAGGATGACAACTTGTCACAAAAACGAAAGGAAGACAAGCGTAATCTCTATTTGATGCGTGAAGGTGTTGTGTTCCCTGACAGCCCCGCTGCTGCCACTATGACACCCTCTGAACTCTCTAAGCGACAAATGTCATTCTCTAGCCGTAAGAAGCTGATCAGCTCAAACCCTTCCTTGTTCATCTCCAAGACACGTCTCTCTATCCGTAACTTGCCCATCAAGATCACCGACACTGAACTCAGACAACTTGGTATTAGCAGCATTGCCAAATTTAAGAACCAAGTCAAGGCTAATGAACGTGCTGATCTCTCCAAGGATGAAAAGGCTGAGGGATGGCAATATTTGCCTCGTGTCAAGCAAGCCAAGATCATTCGTAGTAAAGATCGTATTGACACCAGCACAAACCAGCTACGTTCTAAGGGTTATGGTTTCTTGGAATTCACTACCCATGCCCATGCTTTAGCAGCACTAAGATACCTTAACAACAATCCTGATCTCTTTGATGGCAAGCGCCTGATTGTTGAATTTTCTCTAGAGAACAAAGATGTTGTCGAACGAAGACAACAAAAGACTACAGATGACAAGCCTAAAGATGCTTCTCAAGGCAGAAAGAGAAGTTACGAAGATAGAGATGATAAGAAGGATTTTAAGAAGCCTAGAATGGACAGAAAGCAACAGGGCCGTCCTCAGCAGGGCCGTCCTCAGCAGGGTCGTCCTCAACAGGGCCGTCCTCAGCAGGGTCGTCCTCAACAGGGTCGTCCTCAACAGGGTCGTCCTCAACAGGGCCGTCCTCAGCAGAAGCGCTTTCAAAACAACCACAACAATAAGCGTATGAAGAATACTCGTCAATGAGCAATCATTATGTATATAAATGACTTTCTCTTTTTTGTTATTATCATTATTACTATCATTTTCATTTCAGATTTAGAAAATAAACTAAAAAAAAAGCATCCCTTATCAAATTCGTTTGTATGCTAATGTTCAAGTATATATAGTGAGAGAGAGAAAGAGAGGATGGTAGGTTCATGCTTATTCCAGATAGGAGACTTGAACATGTCGCAAGTCTTTAGGTGATTCACTTTCAGTCCAAGAAAGGGCTGTCACTGTATCCTGAAGCATGTTACCAACATGCCTAAATTCAAGTGGTTCGTTGCTACCATAACACTTTTGAATTAAGGACTGTAAGATGATCAATAACAATGTCATCCGAAGTTGCGTCTCTTTTAGCCACAATCGCCATTGGTATTGAAAAGCGGTCGAGTGGATAGTGACTGGTGATGGATCTGGTGTACTGTGTAAGCGGATAGCAAGTCCTTTTGTAGCTGAGAAACTCACGTCGGATGGCTTTGTGATAAAGAAAGGGCCGAGGTGAATGGATGTAAAATCATCAATATCTTGCGAGGTACACAAATCAGTCTGGATAAAGACACAGAAGAATCGAAAAAACAGTTGAAAGTCTCGTGTTGCTTGGTCCATACAGATAGGCTGTGGTAAATGCGTATGGTACTGTTGGTATTGTTGCTTTGTTTTATAAAAAAGACGACTTAGATGGAGTATCAGAAATCGATGAAACAATTGGCTTGTGTTATCAAATAAGGCATCAAGTGTAGTGAACAAGATGATCAAAAAGTCAATGGTTAACACACCTGTTGATTGTGTAGCATAAGGATCGTTTGTGTTGGCTTGGTTATCATGCCTTAGCTTTTGCTGTAATTCAGCAGACAGCTGATGAATCTGACGGCTATAGCTTTTTGGGTCCCTGATACCCTCATCTTTAGGATTCTTCAGCGAGCGTAATGTAGGATCTGAGAGTGCATTATGAATAAGTATACTGATGGTTTCATTTAGAAAGAAATCATATGAAAAGAGTTGACTTGATTTTGTCACAGGCAGACGATCATAAATGACCATGGCTAGATGATTGGCCACTGACTGTAATACAGTCAACTTGATTTTGCTATGTTCATGCCCATAGCGGTCCATATAGGCTATAGCGCCATAGATAAAATTCGAGAAGGGATTAGGCGTATCGAGAGAGTCAATTTGATATTTTGATTTTAATATTTTAAAGGCTAGTGTCTTGCTTTTACGTGAACAAGTGCCAAGGTACCATATATCTGAAAACGCCAGGTAACTAGATATCTTATGAACCAACTCAAAAGGTAAACGCTCGAGTGTTTTCTTACTCATCCCGATCCCAAGTTTATAAAAAGAGAGAGAAATGGAGAGAAATTTAATAAAAAAAAAAAAGCCTGATTTTAAAGCACTTGCTATTTTTAGATAAAGATTTTCTCAAAAAAAAAAAAAAACTCGGTCAAGTCTTGCCATTTAAGGTTTTTTTACTAGTATTTTGATGAATTGAAAAATGTCCGAATAAAGTGTAGATAATTGAAGAAAGTCGATACAGCTTCTTCAGAATTGTAGCTTCAGAAAAAGAGGCGTCTAGTTCATGTTTCGTAAGTGCCATTCATATCCTGCTTTGTTAGAAAACGAAAAATAAACCAACAAAACTATGCTAAAGCTTTAATTTCGAGTAAATGGTTTGTTGCTTTGATATTCCTCTGCTGTAGAACTTCTCCTTAACAATTGATTTGCTATATGCTACCAAGATACCAATGCTCTGAATGGTTTATATCTTTTTTTTTTTTTTTTGGAAAGGCAGAAACAAAAAAATGTGGTTTTATTTTTTAAAACAAGATGAAATGAATGTCATAAAATGACTTGAATTAATGATGAGTTAGTATGCTGTAAATATAAATAAGTAAAATGTAACGACAAAACGAGAATTATTGAAAAGGGACAGATGAATATGACAAAATAGGAGGAACAAAAGGGAAAGAATAGCTATCATTGCTTGCATCAGGCAAATTAAATGCCCTCACTCCACAGGCATTATAGACGTCCTTTTCCATAATGCCAGCATAACTACGGGTAGACTCAAAGTCATAAAGGTATGCCTTAGAGGCTTTGCAGATATGAATGGATTGTTCAAGGCATTGTGTAGCAAATTCTTGAAACTGAGGTTCATTATAATTAAGTAGCTTGATATAGATCATGTTGGCAAAAAGAAAGCCCAAGAGAAAGATGCTGCATTCGTCGCGCTGTCTGACAATGATACCGAGTGTCTGTGTAATACCATAGGCAGCATCAATACAGATGTTCATACATTCAATAGAAAAGGGAGAAGTAGGCAAATGTGCTGAAGGGAAGAATGCTTGATATAACAAAATCTTGTTCATGCTATAGGCAACATGGACACTCAAGATACAGGAACGTGCAAATTCGTGAATATCTACTAAAGAGTGATCATGGCTTGCTTGAGGCAAAATAAAAAATGGACTTGAAGTAGAAGCTGCCATTTGATCGAGTGCCAATGATTCCAGATCAGGCGATTTCCATTCCGGTAACATGCTCTCGTAAAACTCTTCAAGTCGATCTTGCATTACCAAAAGATCTCTCACAAGGTTGGTGTCTTGCTTTTCTTGTATTGACAACAACCGATAAAGTACGTCTTGATGTATGACCTGTAATTGAAACAGATAATACCACTGTGTATAGATATAATGCTGCATAAACGCATCTCTTGCACTATCTGCTTCTGGCTGTTCATCACCAAATCCAGTTTCAATCCAATCCATTTGATCAGGCTTAGGTGGAGGAGGTAAAGGAGCAGATTTGGGACGAAATTGATCTGATTCATTGGATGAATTAAGTTCACCTTGTAGTACACGGTACCAACTGCGAAAGTAATACAGGCACCAAACCAACATACTCTCTTCTCTAATCAGTACACGACCTTCATCATACAGACCGAGCTCTTGAGCCATCGTGAAAGCAATCCACTCATACATAGCGACAACTTTGTAATGTCCATTCTGAAGATTAGAATAAGAGAGTAAAAAGGCGGCTTGACAATTGTCCATAGAAGGCTCGTCAAAGCAATCAGCCAAAAGTTCACGTCCTCGTTGACAATAAGCCATTGAAATAGCTCTACCCATGTTGCGTTCTGGCATCTGTTCAGCAGGTCTTTTACCCCATACATGCAGCTGAAAGGCATTTCGAGCAGCCAAGGAACAAACAGCACTCACAAGTACCTCAGAGGGCCGTTTTGTTGCATCTTGCTGATTATATCGAGCCAAAAAATCCGCTGTATCCAATACAGGTAGCCGATTTGCTGAACAACAGGGTGTCTTACAATACAACTGAACAAGATTATCAGTCAACTCCTGAGAGAGGTCAACTGGAAAGTTATCCTCCATTTTCTGCGAAGTATGTGGCCAATGATTTCGAGCGCCAAATGAAAAGCTAGAAGAAGTATGAATGGAACTTGTATCATCCAGCTCTACGCTTGCTGCCATAATTCTAGTTTTTTCCTGAACATCTATTCCATGAGCTCCTATGCCCTTATTGCTGAAATGAAGCTCATCAGACACTATAGGTTCTCGATCGCGCAAAGGAACAGAGATATGCATTGTCCGTTTAAACTGATCGACTAATTTGCTGAGGTCATTGTATGAGCTAACATTGCTTTCAACCGATAGACCCTTGTTGGTTGAAGTGATTTTCCAAGCAAATGGCTGTAAAGGCTTTTTCTTGAAAGACTGATCGACACGCTGGCCAAAATCCCTTGTCTTTTGTGCAAAGTCTTTTGCCATTTTATCAATTGACTCTTGCCATTGATCCATTACTTTGTTCATTGTGTTCAATACCTGAGAAACATGGTTTGCTTTAGGTTCGGTTTTTGTATAGACACATTCAAACTGGTGGCCTGCACATCGACTGCAGCTTGGAAGTGTCAAGTCGCATTGCTGCAAATCTTTGAAACATTTAGCACAAGGATAAATCGAAAATGAACTAGTTGAAGCTACATCCGTATTGTGTGTTCGGGTCGTACTGCTTATGCTAGTAATGGTAGACGTATCATCTTCTTTGATCAACATATCTGACTGAACATCAATAGAGGGTGTAGAGGATGAATTAACAGAGCATCGAGGCTCTTCTAGAGATAAAAGAGAATGTGTATCTGCATGCAACGACCCTACAGTTGACCGAGGTTGAGCTAATTGTTGAAGCGAAATGTCTTTGGATTCTCTTGTTTTGTTGTTGACAAGCGCATCTGTCTCTCCAGTCTTTAAAAGTTCGCCAAATTTCTTGATGCGGTCACTCAATGTCTCAGTAGCCTTCTGAAGTTTCTTGAGTGTAGGTGCCGCCTCAGGATAAGTACAAGTGATACCTCTTCGTTTGCAGCGAGAACATGTTGGCTTTGTTCTATCGCAAGCATGCCTAATTGTATAATTTTTTTTTTAGTTAGACGTCTTCATGTCTTTTTATGCTTTCCCCCCTTCCTCTCTTTCTTCCTTTTTTTTTTCTTTCTTTTGAGCTGTTCTTGCCCCTTCTTATGTTCTTAATGATATTTGCCTAAACCCTCTACAACGGTAGCAAGCAGCACCTAGAGGCGTTGCTTCTACTGCAACTCTTTTTGCTTCATTCGCCATCAATGATCTTGCGCTTTTAAGGGCGATGAAAAATAAAATAAGGGGTTGCGAGAAAATAAAAAAAGAGAGAGAGTAGGCTGTAAAACAATTAAGCGTAGTCGGTTTTTAAGGTTACAATTTTCAAAAATAGAAACTCAATTGTGTCCTCTTTCATGATGTCAATTTACTGTCTTGGCAATTTCAAGGACGGAACTGATGACCACTGCCTATTTGGCGTATTTCGATGTATTACGAACGTTGCCATAGCAAGCCTATGAAGCATGGCGAAACTCGATCCCGAGGCCCTTCCTTGACATAAAAGAGGTTTAGGCTATACTGAAAGAAGAAAGGTACTTGATCTTTGCAAGAATGATAATACCACCATACAATCAAAAGAAAGCGCCTTTTTTCAGAGTCTATTCCGCGCATTGTATTCTCATTAAGATAATGTCTGTATTTTCTGATTTTTCTTTTCCATGAGTTTTTCACTGTTTCAAATCTTACAAGTCTCAAGCCTCACAGCTTTTAAATACGGAGATAAGTATTAGGCCCTTCTTCTCTTCGCAGTACTATTCAAAAAACTGCCTCTTAGACATTAGACTACTAAAAATGTAGTGTAAGGTTTGTGCTTATTCAGAAACATCCTGAGGGTCTACAGCATCAAAGAATTCTTCATCGTCTTCCATGGAATCAGACTCAACAGTGACTGAGGTAGCAAAAGTCATATTAGGAGAGCGTTGGTAAAGTCAAATTGAGTGACGACAGTAAGTTTCAAAGACATACTTATCTTTAAGGATACCCCATTTAAGAAGCTAAGGGGCGAGAACAGATTTTGCTGTCTGAGGTTGAGCAAGAAGAAAAGTTCAAGTTTAAATCTCAAGGTGCAATTCACTAAGTGAGATGCAGGAGATTTGGTACTGACAAACAGAAAGGAGCAGAAAGCGTGACACCTGTTTCTCAAGGGCAAGAAGATCCGAACCGTATCAATAGGACAAAGAAGACGGTTCTGATGAGTCTTCACTTCGTATGGCTTGATGATGCGACATTTAGGTCGTTTCTCTTTAGGGATCACGACCTCAAGAGAAAGAGTACTAAAACCAGAGTTAATGATAACGGGCGAGAAAGGAATGCGGTTCTAATCCAAAGGGCGTAAAACGCAAGTAAATGCCAGAAGAAAAGCCACCTTGCGTTGACAAGAGGACAAGGTAGAAGTTAGTCGTTGGTGGAATAAGGCAAAAGTACAAGTTGTTACGCAACGCGTATACTGAGACGAATCTTTGGGGTCTTCAAAAAACAGCTCGACCAAGATCATTCATTATCTTTGTAAGATCCCTACCATGGCTTCGAGGGCGATTATACTTTAGGCCAAACTCGTGGTCCGCTCAGTTGCTCTTCCTGATGACACACTGTTGACTATTCTTCTGCCTCTACTCCAACAGGCCTCACAATCCCAGTGGCCTACTCTTAGTGCTACTTCCTTGTACTCTACTCTACCACTCATACTCAGCGACATTGACCTTAACAACTTCAAGAAGCTTCGATAAGTTCCCTCGTGAGGAATTCGATACCGAACGTACAGTCTTGCATATTGTAACGCTCTCTTCCTGTCTCCCTTCGCTTGGGGTCGACCTAATAATGTATATGCCAATTGCTGTGACTGAACGTAGTCTCCTGGTACGCTGGCGCTTGAGCTGGCTTCCCTGGAGGAAGGCCACGTCTCTCCCGTTGTGGCTTCCGTTACATGGCCAGAAAACACATCTCCCTCTGTTTCTTTCTAAATCTACGACTTCATGTGCAAAGCCGTATTGAGAATCCTATCTCAAACACTCTGAACAAGCTTCCTCAATAACGCCCACCCTCTGATCCTATGTAACAGTACTGGCACTATATCTGGCCCGATCTAATCTCACTATTGCTCCTCATCGATGATATACACCATCAAGATGCCTCTCCTCTACCTACGCCTCAACCGCCTACCTCTTCCCCATTTCTTAAGTGGTTGAAAGATGAGTAACATTTCCTTTCTTTTCCTTTTAACCTTATTTTCCTTGTTCCTTGAGATAATTTTTTAGCTCCCTTTCCCTATTTAAAATTTTGAACTGACTCGGTCAGTTAAGGTAGCATTTCACCATTTGCTCATATGAATTTGTAAACAAGAAAGCCAATTTTGAAAATGCTTAAAAAAGATGTAACTTGAGAACACGTTGTTAACGCCTTGGGAGAATCCATAAGACTGCCTAAAAAGTTAATCAAGAGTATACAACGTAAACTGTCTACAGAAACTCAGAATGATTTTATGCTCTTCTGATAACAATAATATTCATGACTTATTAAACAATAGATGAAACAGTCTGATTTCTGTGCACCTCTTACTTTTTTTGACTGGAACGAGACAGATCCATCACTCATAGTCACCTCGAGTATCGATACCACATGTACAGTTTGGAACGTTGAAACCAACCAAGCAAAGACCCAGTTAATTGCCCATGACAGTGATGTCTATGACGTGGCTTTCATGTATGGCTCTGCGGATACATTCGCAAGTGTCGGTGCCGATGGTTCCGTCCGATTGTTTGATTTACGTTCCTTGGAGCATTCTACTATTCTATATGAAGCTCAGCCTTCACCCAATCACCACCATCATCGATCTAGCAGTAGCCATGCCAATGGAGCAGGACAAGGAGAGACAGGTGGCACAGTTCCTCTGTTGCGACTTCAATTTAGCAGAATGAATTCTAATTTATTAGCCACATTTCATATGGACTCATCTATCGTTGAAATTTTGGATATTCGTTATCCAAGCGCACCAGTAGCCGAATTAAATAAAAGTCATAGTGGTAGCATCAACTGTTTGAGTTGGTCTCCTACTGAGCAAGGTCAAATTGCCACAGGTGGCGATGACTCACAAGTACTTGTATGGAATATCAACCAAGCTAGTAATGACAGTCGACCTTATTATCAACAGAATACGCAACAAAGATACAATCATCAACCTCCCAGATCAGTGCAAGATCCTTTATTAGCTTATGTTGCTGATGCGGAGGTCAATTCAGATTGGATTGGTATTGGGTTCGGTAAGACTATTCAAGCTCTTCGGGTGTAAACGATAGACACTTGAAGGGAAATATTATTTATAAGAAAGTAGCAATAAAGCTCCATTTATTTTGACTTTTTTTTTGACAATTCTCTTAATTGATGAAAGACATCAAGACATTTGAGTGTAAAATAACAAGAATTTTACTGTGTTCAATTACATTTGTATTTGCCCTCGGATGGGGACCTTATTGCACAAAAGTTTTGCAGAGGAATAAAAAAAGACTAATGCAATAAGCTAGCTTAGAAAAGGCCAAAGAACAATGCTATCGCTCTAGAATTGTATTCTTTTTATTTTGGGATGCTATGAAGAAATTAAAAGTTTTGACAAAATCTAGGTAATTTAAGCTCTTTAGCACTCTAGTTGTTTTTGCTCGCTTTCAATTTCTGTCTATAAAATTCTTTCCTGCTTCTTTATCTCAATCATTCGCTTTTCTTTTTGATTTTATATATAGAACAAGGACGATTGTGATATATGGCTACTTTTTCATATTTTTTCTTGTTTGTTTTTGTATTTAGTAAGCTGATATTTTATAATATAAAGGTACTCCCCAAGCAAGCTTGTTAAAGGCAGATCCCTCTCTCTTCCCCCACAGATAAGAATTAAAGGTCTTTGTTACTCCCTTTCCTTATGTTTGAAATTTGCTTACCTTTCAGCAAGGAGACTACCGTTTATCGCAATCACTTTCAGAGACAGTATGACCCCCACAAACTTGGAAAGTCTTAAGTGTAAGCATTGTTTTAGTCTTCTGCTTCTCAGACATCTTTTTGGTTCTTGAATGGATGACCTGCTGCGTCTTTAAGAAAAGAATAACTAAAAAAAAAAGATATATTGATTTTAATCAGTACAGATACGCGATAGCAATCATGATAGACTACATGCCTTTCTTCCAAACAACTTCTCTTTTGCATGTCATATAAATGGCAAGAAGTTTTTGATGTGTTTAACTAAACAATCGTTGGCAAATAGCTCATAGTCTACTGAACAGCCTTGTTACCTTTAGATGTAAAATACTCATTAATTTTGTTGATTAGAGAAAAGAAATAGAGGGGAAAATAATCATTTTTTTGTTTACCTTACAAAAAAGATTGATTAAATTGTTGATTCATTGACTGATATTTTGATTGTTGGTTATTCTTTGTACAGACTAGTCTGGGCCTTGTCAAGTCATTTATTAGATATATTCAAAAAGTGTCACCCTGCTCTATTTTGACTTTGCGCAAGATACAGTGCTCAGAATTCAATATATATGGTATCAATCAAACCGAAAAAAAAAACGGAAACTTTTCGATGTGCTTTTTGTTACGATTGAGCGACCTTTTTATGATAAAGCATCAGAAATAGGATTTTTAATTTATTACGAACAATTTAAACTAAACAAGAAGTCATCTCAACACCTCTTTCTTTTAATCGTTTAATAAGTTTGACTTTATCATCTATCTTTGCAATTTGAAGTCTTGCATTTTTCTTTGCTCAATTGAGGCATAGTTGATTGATGTAAACATAAACAAAAGGCTTTTTTTGCAAACGCGAACAAACACGAATAAACACTTACACAAACGCGAATTAAAAATCGCCTCGATTCCTAATTGGCTGAACGTAATTTTGATCTCTGAAAAGCGTTACTTGATTTTTTATTTCTTGGCCAATTCTCTCAACTGATCAAAGACAGCATAGCATTTGGCAATTTTCTAATATATGACATTTGAGTTTAAAATAGCAGGAATTCTACAGTGTTCATTTACTTCAATTTTCGCTCTTGTTTCATTCATCTGCTTTTTCTCTTTCTCAATCTCAGTCTCGAGAATTCTTTCCTGCCTCTTTAATTCAATCATTCGCTTTTCTGTCTTATTATACATAGTACGAGCACGATCGCGGCATATGGTTGCTTCTTCATACTTTCTGTAATCATCTTTGTGCTTTAAAAGCTCGCTTTTGAAAGTAGTAAAGTATTTCGCAAGCAAGTCTCTTTTAAACGGATCCCTCTCTCGTTCCCTATAAATAAGAATTGAAGACCTTTGTTACCCTCTTTCCTCATGTTTAAAATTCGCTTACCCTTGAGCAACTACAACCTCTTCAGCAACACCTATAAGGCCATCGATATGAAGATCAGCTATGTTACATCGTTTGTTGAGTGTAGTCTTCAATCTCTGTGCGCGTGTGCGAAGTTCTTCAATGAGCGATAGAAAAGAGCTGCTTTCTTCTAGTGGTATTGAGGCTCTGCTTTCTTCATCATCATCATGACTTGTGGTTGGTTCTATTTGTTGTGCTACAACACCATTGTTATCGTCCACATCAACATCTCCATCCAACATATCATCCTCAAATTGAAACAGAACATCTTGACCATCAACTTGTACTGGTGGAGTAGGCACCTCTTCTTGTAGGTCAATCGTTTGTTCTACTATATCCTCGGCTATCACCAATTCAGCAGTGATCCGCTTGGCGATCGCAGTGGCAGTCAAATCTTGTTCCTCTTTGGGTGGTATAGGCGTCATTGCTCTCGAAGGTGGATGGGATTGGATGGAACCTGCTATAGAGGGCGTCCTCTTGGGAGAAGCTGCTCTAGAAGCTAAAGAGGAGCCAGCTAGGGATGTCCTGGGGGAACTAACTGGTGAAACTATTTTGGGTGAATGAGAAGACAGAGAAGGCGATTTACTGGAGCCTTTGGTAGATCCTTCATATGGTTTGGATGTTTCTTTTGGTGGTATTGATACTGATTTCTTTGCTTCAGATAAAGAAGAGAAATGTTGAAGACTTCTATCTGGTTTTTTACCGTTCTCTTTTGTCAAATCAGGCATGGATTTGATAGAGCCTGTCACTGATCTTGCTATGGCTGAATGCGGAGATGTCAGCGAAGAAGATTCCTCCCGAATGAAAGAAGGGGATTGTTTTGAAAGAATAGCAGAAGTTAGTGCTGCATTCCCAAGCACAGCAGGAGGTGCCGATTTTGCAGATAGAATAGAGTGGATAGATGCTATAGAGGCGGATCGTTGCCTCGCATGACGTGGGCTCTTATTGGAAGGCCAAGCGGACGAAGAAGAGGCAAGATTAACCTTATCTTTTTCAGGCGAACCTATGTCTATCTCTTCCTCCAAGGGGCGTTTTCGAGGCAGTTTATGAGGTGGGCTATCATCAGCTGTTGATCTATTTTGTTGTCGCTGTTCAGATTGTGGTTCTGATAACACCAATTGTGGTCGAAAGGCAGGTATATGATGCTTTGAGCCAAACTCCATACCTGGTCGTATATCATGTAGTCTGGCACTCCAATTGGCTTCTGCAATATAAGATGTAGGTTGATCATGTTGGCTAGATCGATCTTTGTCAAGATGATCTTTAGTGCGTTCGCCATGTGAGTTTGATAAATCTGTTTCGTCTGGACTCTTTACTGCATCAATAGCATAACTAGCTAGAAAGCAGGGAGCAATGAGTGGCTTTGTTGTCTAAATAAGAAAAGGGCTTCGTTTTTTTCTCACCATCTAAAACAGGTTCAAAGGGACGAACTTGTTCTGCACAAAACGTACTATTCAAAAAGAAAAGGGGAAAGAATAAATCATCATGATTGGCTGTAGTTTAGAGCACGCTTACGTTCCAGGCTTTCTTCTTTCTTCTAGTCTACGCTGATGTCTTTCTGATAAAGGATAAGGTCCAGAAGGTGCTTTTATATTAGAATCCATCTTAAGGACAACAATTTAAAAGAAGAAAAAAAATTATTTGAGTTGAGCTTAAAGTAGACGCATAAGAGAGTATCATATAAACCAAGACGCCAAAAAAAAGAGGAGGAGGGAACATATTTACTTGAAAGCTATGGCGTAGCTTGATTTTGATCCAGACTATAAGCGGTCTCTTTGGCTGCATGTATTGGTATGATTTTTTAGATCGTTTGGAGTGCTCAAAGCAAGACTGTGCTTGGCTTGACTGCTTCGGTCCGTACATCAAGCAACAATCCTAATGAAACAATCTAAACTACATACTTTAACAACACAATGCTCTGCACTCGATAGATTCAAAAATCGCCAAGCTGGTGAAACAAAGACAGAGGATATGGTTATAGACTCTCTAGCCGTGCTTTTATTTTCAGATTAATATAAATAAAAAAAAAATGCATGACTCTATTTCTTTATATCTTTCTAAGCTATGTTGTCAGACTTTCAACCATTCTTATGGCGGGAGAACCCACACTAAGGTATTGTCCAAGGGCAGGCGCCCACCACATCATTTGTCTTCATTTCGCCAACTTGGCCATACCTACCACAATTGAAGTATATCTCCCTCCGACTTCGGATGGGTTTGATTTTCCCTAGGTTGAGAGACGTACGTAGAGTAATAGCAAAATTCGTAAAGAAGTGTTGTAGAAATAAATTAAATAGAAGTAGCAACATTGCTATATTCTTTATAAGAAGTTTTGAGATTTTCCTAAGAAGCCCCAAAGCTAATCATATTCTCTGTTCTTTGGTCACTTCTTCAGTGATCCTATTCTCGGAGGAAGCCTACAGGGTTTGATGCTCTAGTCAGCATTCATTAGTGGTTAGAACATCTGTGATTTATGGTCTAGAGCGCTCCAAACAGCGAAAATTTGTGTGATGATGAGTGGTTTTCGAGTTAAAAACTTATACTTGATAGATGGTAAATTATTAAACGAGAATGAGGCTCATTTACCATCAAATTGTAAGCTTCAAATCAATCATGCTAGGAAAGAAGAAGAAAAAACAAAAAAAAAAAAACACAATGAAAAAGGTTATTTCAAGTAGTTTTCAAGTGTATTTGTCGTTTTTGTTGGATGTAATTACCCTCCTTTTTTTTCACTTATTTATGGATCAGTTTTTTTAATTTATCAAAAAAATTTCTCTTGTGTATATTTGTTCATTTCTCTGAGACTGTCTGAAAAACATAATAACTGAAAACACCCGACTACTGATTTTCTCTTTGATTCATTATAATTTTTTGTCTGTGTGTGTGTGTGTCTGTCATTCGATTTTGTTGATTCCTTGACCATGATAGTGACTACTGCTACTTGTAACAATCTACATGACATTCCACAAGAGACCATAACAACCTTGAAAAAGAAAACTTCAGTCCAGTCACCTTTTTGGTTTGGAGGTGTAGCTTCCTGTTTAGCCACCTTTGTCTCTCACCCTTTCGACCTCACTAAAGTCAGGCTCCAAACAACTAAAGTCGAATACACATCGGCATGGTCGGAGTTTAAGCTGTTAAGTCCTATTCGCATGGCAAGGACCATGTGGTCGATCGCACGAGCAGAGGGGTTGATATCCCTTTACAGTGGACTGTCTGCAAGTTTGCTTCGACAAGGAACCTATTCAACGATACGATTCGGCCTGTATGACCAATTCAAATGGTCAGTTGCTGGTGATCAAAGTAAGAGCCAGTTAACTATATCGCAAAGAAAAAGAAAGGGGGGCAGTTTAGATAATAGCCTTTTTTTTTAGAGCCTTCTGTACGTCAATTGATCTTTTGCTCAACGATGGCGGGTGCATTAGGCGGAGCTTTTGGAAATCCAAGCGATGTAGTCAATGTGCGTATGCAGAATGATGGCCAATTACCACCAAGTCAGAGACGAAACTACAAAAATGTTATTGATGGAATGATTCGAATATGCCGTGAGGAAGGTCCTCGGGTGTTATTGAGAGGCATTGGCCCAAGCACAAACAGAGCTATTTTGATTACTGTTTCTCAAATGTCAAGTTATGATTTATTTAAACAATTCTTTGTTGATAAATTACATTATCGAGACGGCCTCACAACACATTTTAGTTCCAGTTTACTTGCTGTAAGTTTCATAGATACTGAATAGCCCATTTGCTCACTCTTACAATAGGGGCTTGTTGCGACTACAGTTTGTTCACCCTTAGATGTTGTAAAGACTCGCATCATGAGTGCTCATAGACATGATGGAAAACATCCTGTTCGAATCATGGCCCATATGATAAAGACGGAAGGCATAGGATCCCTTTTCCGAGGTTGGATGCCTGCTTTCGTAAGATTAGGACCTCATACAATTGTGACCTTTATTGTGCTAGAACAACTGAAGGAATGGCATAGGGAATATGTATCCAGCAAATAATCTATCTTGTATATACGCATTACTCTGTATGATATTCATCAAGCTCTTAAAAAAAAACTATAAAATATACCTAATTCACTTGAATACCACCTGGTCCAAGCTTGAATTGCTTTGTAACGGCCAAAGGTATTTCATCTTCATGGTGAGTTACCATAATCAAAGTTTGGTCTGGTTGCATATACTTTTCCAACCAATCATTTACATTCTTAATCATCTTGTCATCTAACGATTGAAATGGTTCATCCCAAATGATCAAGTCAGGCATTTTGACCTTTTTTTTTTTAAAAGAAAAAGACATGTCAGCTTGATTTCCCTTCACTACATTAAAAACTTACTAATGATCGAATAAGCAGGACCATACGTTGTTCACCTGTTGACATGCCTTGCAACTTACGGTGAAGCATGTCTTTCATGCCAAATTCATAAAACAATCGTTCAATCGTAGCCATTTGCGTTGCGTTTATAGGACGAGGCGTCACCACATCAAAAAAGCCAGTCCCTGCTGCCTCTAAAGCAGTCAGTTGTTGGTTAAAATACAAGTGAATTTCGGGACTGACTATTCCGACTCTTTCTTTGATTTCCCAAATGGATTCCCCCGTGCCACGTCGACGTCCAAATAGGGAGAGATCATTGGCATAGGCCTGAGGATGATCACCTGATAAAAATGAAAGAAGTGTTGTCTTTCCGGAACCATTGGGACCCAACAAGGCCCATCGTTCGCCCTGACGCACTGTCCAAGTGATATCCTGAAGCACAGGCTTACCACTGTAGGTGACCTTGATGTTCTCCATCTCGACAACAGGCTTGTTATGACTGGTATCTATCTCTTTCTGGTTTTTTTTCTGTTCAAGCTTCTTTTGTTTTGTATGCTTTTGTCTCTCCCTATATTGCTCAAGACTACCTTTCCAACGCACAGCTAAATTTTCCAGCTCAAACACCTCTGTTGCCCAGTCAGGAAATTCGTCTTGAGGTCTTAATGCTAATACAATGGAAATAGATGACTTTGTGACAAGCTGACCTAAAACATCAAGTAGATGTTTTCGGTGTTCCACATCCAAACCCACTAATCAAAATCAATGTAAGCAAGAAAAAGAAAAAGTCGGATTCTCAAGAATGAAATGGGATAATACGTTACTTAGCGGTTCATCCAGTACAAGCATTGAAGGGTTCTTTAATAGGGCTCTTGCGATGCGAGCACGTCTAGTCTGACCGTTCGATAGCTTGACAAAAGACAGTGGCAATAAATTCTTAATGTTCAATTGCTCTGTCACTGCATGTATCCTCTCTAAAGGGAAATCCCCAAGGTAATCCTGTAATGTCAAGTCGTTATCAGGATCACTAAGCGAGAAATGAGTTTAGCAAGTAAAAAAAAATACAACTCCCATGCTTTACCTGAAGTTGAATCTTTCTTGATAATAGTGATTACCATAAGAAAAAGCAGTATTTTCTCTAAAATCCACAAGGTGAATGTAATCGGATACATAAGGTGAGTCGGATGTATCAATGATTGGCCATTTGCCTGCTGATACGGGCTGAACGGTATGTCTTCCTGCGATTGTCTAAAACATGTTGTTTGAATACACAAGTCATGACACTATTTCTTTCATCTTTATTACTTCAGCTAATGTAGTTTTACCCGCACTCATAGGTCCGACAATAACAAGTTGGTCGTTGTCTCTGATAGTTAAATTAAGATTTTTAAAAACAGGCTTATTTACACCTGAGCGATAAACATGCGCGTTTTCAAGCTGAACTAGCGCTCTACTTGAATAAAGCTTCTTTGAAGCAATTCTATTGCTCAATCTGTTCCTGAAAAGAATGCGATTCATATTGGTTTGGGTGTAAAAACGAAAGAGAAATAAAATATAAAGAAAAGATGCATATTGAAATATGATTAGTTGTTGGTAGATTTAGTCAACATTAGTGAAATCAAAAAATACCTAGTTTCGAACTCCGGTGGAATTTTCTTGAGGCGGGGCTGCTGTGTCAGAGGACTACTCCGCCACTAGAAAGCAATACGATTGGACACTGTTAATCAATAAAAATTGTTATTACCGTCGCTCATTTAAGTTTTTGCATACAGTCACCACCAGAGGTTTTAGATTGCAACACCGACGGATTTTTCAGACTCAAAATAGATTCCTTTTTTGGACGAGAAACATGGAGGAGTTTTTATTTTTTATTTTCAGATGAATCAAGGTGTTTTATGCAAAATGAATAATAAAATAATTTTTATTGGATTAAATTGTGCCAGTTAAATCTATTAGCTACTAGGTTCTGGATAGCTGCTACTAGGCTTCTGAATGGCTACTTCTAGGCTTGATATACCAGGGTGCAGTAGGTTGTCCTTGGAAGCAGTGTAGTAAGGTAATGGCTATTGCAGCCTAAAAGCCTATCTACCTGTATTCCGGGGTCAATCTACTGCACCCTGGTATATCAAGCCTAGAAGTAGCCATTCAGAAGCCTAGTAGCAGCTATCCAGAACCTAGTAGCTAATAGATTTAGCTGGCCGTATTATAACTAAGAGATTCATAAACTATCAAGTGCTTGGCTTGCCTAAATCGATTATAAAAAGTATAAGCAACAGAGCAATACTTAATGATAGAAACCACTTACATTCAAGTCACTATATATATAAGTCTGTCAATACATCCTAGTAGAATGAAAGATCTAGTTAGAGATATACTTTATGCAGTATGCAATAATAGATGACCTACCTCAGCATCTTATCTTCACTTTTTGTTCTAGCGTTAAATATGGTTAGTAAACAATAAAAAGAAAGTAAAGTTGTTTCATACCTTATATGCTCCTAATAGACTGAGGAGAGCAGGTAGTCTAATAAAGAAGATAAGCAGGTGGTTATTTTTTGACCATTAGGGAAAAAAGAAGCATGCAAAAGAAAAATCAAAATTAAAATCTTCAAGTCCTCCTAAGTTGAAAATAAAATTAGGCGTTTCAGTGTGACATTGTTGGTCAACTTAATCAAAAAAAGAAAAATTGGTTTGATTGTATTCCTTCTTTACTTATTCCTCATTCAATTTTCTCTTCAAAATGTCCTCTCAACAAAAAAGACAACGTATCATACCTCAAAACCAACCTGGTAGAAGTGTATTTAGCCAATTCGAAACAGAGCCTGAGAATCATTGTGGTTTGTGTGATGGGATATTTGCAACAAAGTACATGCTTGGACAACATTTATCTACTGTGCATCGTATGAGCGAAGTATACATCAACAGCTATCTTAGATCTGCTGAGCAAAGAGAACTTAGTGCTGCAGCCAATGAAGAAGAGCAAGACGAAGATGACTTCGAACTGGATTTCAATGACTCTGAAGTTGAAGAAGAAAATGAAGACACCGACAGACTTTTGGAACAGCTTGTAAACTATCGTATTCAAACATTACAAGGTCTTTTCAATCAAAATGTCGAAGGAATTCAAAATGCAGAGTCAGCATTTCCTTTCAAGAATATTGAGGCAATGATATTGCATGTTTTGGTAGATGGAGATAACGACATGATATCTCAAAGAATGATGATGAAAATTCTTTATGCATTCAAGCTTCTATTGATTGTTTCTGAAGAAGCTTTCAGAAAGAATGAAAGAGTTGTTTTGCCAACACTCAACAAGCTCATGCATTACCAGAACCAAGTTCGCAACCAGATTCCAGTTTTTCCTAGCAAGTCTGTTATCTTGAAAAATGATAATAATGCCTCAGTTGAAGGATGTGTAAATCTACCTTCAGATCATTTGAAGTTGCTGGCGTCCAACCCAAGAAAATCAGTTAGAATTTTCTCTGCCCCTGATCGTACTCCCAATCAGTCAGTCTCCCTACAACAAGGCAAGAAATGGAAAGAGAACCCATGCTTCCAACAGCCTATGACTACTGTAGATGGCTTTGACTACTGGTCTGGTGATATTGCTCTAATTCAAGCAGGCAACAGATCTATTTACTTGCTAATCGAATCGTTTCATACTGAATGCAACAATCTCTTTGTACAAGGTTACCAAGTTATCATTTATCCAAATGATTCAAGAACCTTCATCAAAGAAAATTGCATCAAGATGCGTGCAAGTCAATTGATACAGTTAGTGCAAGTCGATCGTGCCAATCTGGCAATTGGACTCGACATCTTCAATGGTATGATGCAACTCAGCACATATCATCTGAACCTTTTCACCATCATGCATCCACTCAGAAAGCTTGCTGCTAATCAACCTGGAAAGTATTACAAGGTTAGAATAAGCCCTATTATTCTTTTCACCGATGATACTAGTGGAAACAAGAGCAAGCAGTTCAATGCATATGAAAGCTGGTCAATGCGATGTGCTTCAATGACATTCAAGGAAAGATCGTCACTAGAGAATATGCATTTTATTGGAGCTGTCCAAAAGAAGGAGGGTATTAGTGGAGTTTCGTTGATTCCTTGTCTTGTAGAAGACCTAGTCAAGCTGGAGAACGGTGTTGTCATGTATTCAGCAGTTGACAATGAAGATGTGCTTGTTGTGGCTCCCGTTTTGTGGATTGAAGCAGACTCTCCCTGTCACTCTCAACTTTGTGGTCTCTATGGCTTACGTACCAAGTATCCTTGTAGAAAGTGCTATGTCGACCTTTCTCGTGGTGCTGAAGCTAGACAAAGAACAAGATCATACTACACTGGAGATCATTGCCAGCGAGTTAGATCTCATTATGTGACAGCAGCAAGTACTTCCGATCGAAGCAGTGTGATCTTAGATGCTCCTAAAGCTGGAGAAAGCTCAGTAGCAAAAGTTTTGTCATTTAAAGACACTAACACAAGTGCTCTCTTACAACTGAAGTCTTTTGATCCACAACAGGATACTCCAACTGAGATCCTTCATACAGTATTGCTAGGTGTGTCGAAGTACTTGATAATAGACCTCGTTAAAATCATTGCTACTAAAGCGCAATTGACCAAAATAACGACGGCTCTTGATCATTACAAGCATTCAAAAGGCTTCTCTAGAAAGCTGAGTAGAAAGCTTCAGCATGTTGGGTCTTTCTTGGGAAGAGACTTCAAAGTATTGCTTCAAACACTTCCCGTGATTTTAGTCGCAGAGTTTCCTGACGCAACAGGAAATCTCAAGTACATGATTCCTTGTTTTGTCCAGCTCGGAAAGCTATGCTCCCTTCTTTTTGTAAAGCAAGTACCACAAGGCTTTAACCATTATGTAGAAGTAGTAGGCCAAGTATCTAGAGAACTGGTTGCCATACTCTATGACTATGATCAAAACTGCACACACATCAAGCATGTCAAGTATCACCTGAAGCCCAAAACCCATTTCCTTACTCACTTATCGCAAGACATCAAACGCTTTGGCACAGCTTTGAACTTTGAGACAGAAAAAGGGGAGCAGTTCAACAAGCACATCAGGGAGCACATTGAACATACAAACAAAGCCGAAGTTCCAAGACAATTGCCTGTTAAGTTTGGCAAGCAAGCAGCTATGAGACATGTTGTAGATGGTGGCTCTTGGTTGACTCAAGATGGCTTTAGAGTCAAGACTGGCCAAAGAGTTCTAAATTTTGTTGATACACATGCACAAGACTTTTACCAACATTTCTTTGGGGGAACTCGAGACTTTGTTGATAACAATGATTATCAAAATGATAATATCAAGGTATGCAACGGATTGTTTGCACTGTTTAAACAGATACAACATCCTTCTTTGCTCCAAGTTGGCGTTTACGTCGATGGTTTTATGCAAGTCTATCAAGTACAACCGGCTTCTGCCAATGATAGACTAACAAACGTTCTCAGGGCGCTACCTACGAGAGAAATTATTGACTATAGGCAAGTTCGCCTCGAATGCTTACTTGATATGCATACTCGGTTGGACAACTACCAACTAATCAACTTAAGCAAGTTTGGAATTTACTGGTATTTCAAATACTATACCAATTTCCTCTCCAATTAAGCCTTCTTTTAACCTTCCTTTCCTCTTCTATGCCCTCCATTATGTTTATATACCCTCACCTATGCCCTTAATTATGTTATTACTTATGTTCCTATGCTTTTATCTATAAATCTTTAATTTCTCCAAGTTCAAATAGAATTCCGTTTAAATTTTCTCATTTACTGATTGGCTTTATTTTGCTTTTGTTTCAAAACGTGTTAGTAATCCCAAGGTCCCAACGAATAATTCTTTGCTAAATGGTTTTCAACTACCGCACAGGGGAACATCAAAGCTTTCAGCCAATGACTAGCTTCCAAAAAGTTAAGTTTCCTTTTTTACAATCTAAAACCTTTGGTGGTGATGGTTTTTGATGAGTGGGGCTCATAAAGAACATTACAAACCATCAAACCATCAAAACTCTCGCTCTGTTCTACCAAAGAGATCCAACAAGAATAATCCAGCAATTGCAAGCTTGTTCGACTACAAATAAGAAACAAAACTGAGCAAGACAATCAAGCTAATGAAGTAAGCTTTGTCTTAGAAACGAAGCCAGCAACGCCCTGCAATCCTTACATGAGCTGTATTTTGTTTAAGGAACACTATTAGAGGAGTTAATGAAAGACATGCTCTCGAGTAATATCGTTCTGTATGAGCATTTTGAGGGCCTTCTGACTTGCTTGACAGAATGAAAGGCGCATTCCACTGCTTGAACCCTGAATGCCCGTCTGTCAGGAACAGTCGTGGGGTAAGTGGCCGTAACAAACTGTCTTAAAGTGCTAAATCTTCTCCCCCCAGACATGACAGCCCTGCCTTTCTTGAAACAAGATAAGACGCAATGAAACAGGAGGTAGAATACAGATGGAAAGACAAAGGCAAAAATCAACTGTCAGCAAAAGCGAATAAGAAAATTGTTCTTGTTGAAATGAAAGGGCTATTTGCAGTTGGAATTGTTTGACAATAATAATAATAAAAAGACTTTAGTTTTGTCTTGCTGTGATTCGATCTGACAAACTTGCCAACTAATAGAGGCGTCAAAGACAAGCATGTACATGGTGAACATCTTTATTTCCTACTCTGGCTCAGCAAAAGAAAAAAGACGCGTCAATCACTAAAGTATACATCCTCTATCAAAAGATTTTAGTAAGGATGCAACGTCTCTAAGGGCTTTCCAGACTGTCTAAAGATGATAGGCAATGGAGAGACAAAATCAATAACAGAGAGAGAGAGAAATTCTCTGCAGCTACAAAGAAAGAAATGGGTGCCAAATCATCATGTTATCTGTCTTAGCTTACTCTTGAAAGAAAATGTCTTTTTTATTGTCTGGTTCGATCTGATAAACTTTTTCAGTCCAACTTCTTCAAGTGAAATAACTTTTTTTTTTTGCTTTTCTCATTCCTGTCTTTTAGAGGATGTCTACAGTAGTATTCTGGTAAAAACAGATTCAATGGATATTCGAAAAAGCAGTGTAAATGATCAAATGACTGAGAAGGGGCCTCACTCAAAGGAAAGGTCATTGGATTTCAAAATCCGATTTTTTTTGCTTGTTAAGAAAGGGGAATGACTTATCAACTGTTCAACACTTGAGTTGATATCAATTCGTGACACATAGCTTATGTTGTCTTGAAAGATTGCGGGTAAATTGTGTTGGAGAATCCGCATTTTTTTAAACAAAAAGGAGTGGAGTGACTTGTACTGATGATCAGTCAAGTTGACATAGTCAGACAGCCTCAAGAATAAACAGGATTTGAAGCATAACAAAGGGAATAAGCGTATTCTCCATTCTAGAAATAAAGCGCATTTAAGATTTACAATTTAAAAGAATGTCCATTGTCCTTTTTTGATTCAGCCAATCAGAATGTACAATAACGAATAACAGTAATGACTTTTTTTTATTTTTGTGGAGTAGAAATTCTAATTTAGTATTTGAAGATGACGTAGTAGAAAATCAACTACTTGAGCCTGTTACTTTCTCTCTGCTTTTCTGATTTCTTACCTGTCTTTTCTTTTTGTCTCGAGAATGATCAAAATTGTTCAATTTTCGTTTTCCAAGTGAAAAAAAAAGGGGGGAAAACCTTGGATGAAAACTTCCCATTTTCAGATTTACCCGCGTTTTGCAAAAAAAAAAAATCAAATTTAGATCACCGGGAATGTTGTCTCAAAAAGTCACCTTTTTTTTGGGTTTAAATAACAAAATCGAATTAACAATTTTCTTTTTCTCATTTTTTTTTTTTTTTTTTACTTTTCTCAAACACACTCTTTATTTTAAATACTATGGCTCCTGTCTCAAACTACGCTGAAGTTCAAGCCCAAGCTGCTCAAACTGTCATGAATCGCTTCGAGGTTTCTACTGACTGTTTAAAGACCATCACTGATCAATTCGTGATTGAAATGGAAAAGGGTTTAGATCATCCTGGCGCCACAAGTAAAGTAAAATAAGATAGAACTAAACCACTGTTTATTTATCACGGGTCATTATTTTTTTTTTAGTTGCTATGATTCCTTCTTTTGTTGCTGGTCGTTGTACTGGTGATGAAAAGGGTACTTTCATGGCCCTCGATTTGGGTGGTACCAACTTACGTGTTTGTCAAGTCACCTTGTTGGGTGGTGGTCAACACACGATTGTTCAACAGAAATATGTCATTTCTGAAGAATTAAAGACTGGTCCTATGCGTCATCTCTGTGATTTCATTGCTGACTGTGTTGACAGTTTCTTGACTGAACATAACACTGGCAGCACCCATGGCCCTATTCAATTGGGTTACACTTTCTCTTTCCCTGTCCTTCAAACCTCTATCAACCGTGGTGTTCTGAAGCAATGGACAAAGGGTTTCAACTGTTCTGGAGCTGTTGGTAAGGATGTCACTATCCTTCTCCAAGACTCTTTCCGTCGCAAGAACCTCAATGTCAACATTGCTGCTGTAAGTACATACGTTTTGTTTTATCTTTTAATCGGATCAATCTCTAATAGAATTCGCGTCTAGATTGTCAACGATACTGTAGGTACATTGATGGCTTATGCTTACAAGCACCCCAACACAACCATGGGTGTCATTTTGGGTACCGGTTTCAACGCCTCATACTATGAGGATATGAGCAAGGTGAAGAAGTGGACTGGTGACAAGTCATTAGAGATGGTCATTAACATGGAATGTGGTGCTTTTGATATCGAACGTCGCGTTTTGCCTTTGACTGTCTATGATAACAAGATGGATCGTGAATCAGTCAATGTTCACCAGCAACTCCACGAAAGATGGTAGCTGGTATGTATCTTGGTGAAATTACACGTAATGCCATCCTTGACTTGGTTGATCAACTCTACTTGTTCGATGGCAAGTCTTCAAGAGAATTAAATAAGAACTGGAGCTTTGAGACTGCTTATATGTCTACTATTGAAGTCGATGAAACACCTGAATTAAGCGACACTGCTCACATCTTGGAATCTGTCTTGAACATTCCCTCTACCACTCTCACAGATCGTCAAATTGTCAAGCGTCTCTGTAATGCTGTTGGTCTTCGTGCTGCTCGTATTGCTGCCTGTCATATTGCTGGTGTGATGAGACATCTCAACAAGGTTAACGAAGAGGCCATCATTGCTATCGATGGTTCCCTTTACGAATTCTACCCCAACTTTGAAAAGAACATGGGACAAGCTTTAAGTGAAATCATTGGTGAGCAGGCTCGTTCCAAGGTCACTTTTGATCTTGCTAGAGATGGTTCTGGTCTTGGTGCTGCTATCATTGCCATGATTGCTGCTAGACAGTAAAAAAAAACACACGCTTGAAAAAAATTATCTATTGTAACATATGTTGTATAGTTTTTTCTTTATTAATTTTTTTCTCTATAAGAGAAGTCATATAACCTCTTTTTTCTTTCTTTTAAAATAAATCATATTGTACTTTAAAACCAATATCATTTTGCCTGTACCTTGATTAGTAGTTCGGTATCTGGTTACTAAGCTACAGTTGAAGCCAAAGGGGTGGACATGCTTTGTGCATTAGCTGTCAATGACTTGAAATTGTTGTAAAGTTCAAGGTCTTTGCAATGTTTATAAGTGGAGATTGTTCGGATAACATTTATTTAAGCACAGATAATCGGTCTTTCATATCTTTTTTTTTTGTTATGAAAACTTGCAACTAGCAACCACAGACAAGGATAATAGAAGAACAGACAAGCGGCATAAATTGGAATTGGAATAAATAGATATAAAGAAATACGGGAAAATAAATGAGAGGCAAACCATCATCTTGGTGTGTTTCTCAGGTCAAGGTGTTACAAATTCAGCAACTTCCCAGTTCGGCGACCCTTAACTTGAGAACCAATTAGAAGGCTGACCATAATATGGTAAAATTAATTACCTTTTTCTGTTTGATGAACTCATATGTCCAACAAGAGTGTTACTTGATTGATGCACTTTTGCTAAACATCTTGAATCTTTTATTGATAGACTACTTCATATAAAACTCATTTAACATTTCGAAATAGGCACTTTCAATACACTATTTAGAAACTAATAAGGATACACAAACACACAAAGAAAGTCATCCGCAGATAGCCTAATCATTCATTAGGCGCGACATAGATGTATTGACGTAAGCTACACTTTACATTAAGTGATAGCTTATCATCTACCATGAAATAAATGCTTTAAATCTCCGAAAATGATTCAGGAGCAATGCTGTTAGACATTGAAAGGATGAAAATCTCTGTCACAATTGAACTTTATTGTGCAGCTTTGAGAACTTTTGTAGGAACATAGAATGAGTGTATGCAACAAACAAATGCTATTTATGTATGTGTGTGCATTCTATCTATCAAGATTTAGGATTCGTTCAAAAATACTTTGATGATGTGCAGTGTGAGATCACTAAGAAAAAGAAAAGTAAAGGAAATTAGAGCTATTGAAATAAGAGGAGGTTGACATACCGATTAGCCCAATATCTAAAATGGCTTTTGAGTGCTACAATCCATTCTGAAGCATAAGCATCAATGATGTTTTCTGACAACACATAATCCGTCCTAGGATACAGACAACCATCTTGTCCTTCAATGTACAACTCAACATTGTCTTTGCTTGAAGAACGAGTGCTGATACTTGCTTGTTCCTGAGATAGATTTGAGAAAAGCTTACGTTTCTTCTCGCAATGCTGCTCAACTTGTTCATTTGTTCTCTTTTTTGACAACATGACATCATTTAACTCCTTCTTTGATGGCGTTGTTGAGTCTATTTCGTTTCTGATGACTGTAGATGAAACGTATTGCCAAAACGACTGAAGCAAAGGTTTAGCTCCTGCTATCGAAGAGCGTATGCCCAAGTTGGGGATTTTAGGTAAAGAAGAAGAATAATGTTTCATCTTGTGTATCTGTACAGGCTCAATTGTTTCGTACTCTGAGTTGATCATTGGCTCCAGGCGGTAACCTAATGGATCAAATGGATGAAATATATTGTATATCTTTGTTCTAAAAGGGGGTCTGTAATGAACATAATCTAATCCTCGACACACTAATCCTGCAGCTATTAAAAAAAAAAAGCGATGGTTACAGCCAATTTGTCCTTTCATTTTTATTATTTCTTACCTATTGGGCTACCACAAGTAAAAACGGATCGTATTTTAAAATCAAGTAAAGGTACTTGTATATCAGGTGTTTTGCAAATGATTTCTTTGTTGGACGACTCATTCCATGGTGGGAGTCCATCTTCTTGAAGCCATTGCATAGATGCAATGTCATAAGCAATGATACCACCAAGAGAGAAGCCAATAAAATGTACATCGCCCTTAAAATCTGGATGTTCCAGCTTGTGCTGCAAATAAGCAGAATTGCATTGATTGCAAACAGAGTCAATTATATATTGTCCGTGAGGCTTTGAGAAATCTAAAGTTTGATTAACAAGAAGCTCATGGCTGGGAGAGTAAGAGAATTGGGCTTACAATAGAGACAGTCCATAAGCCATTCATTTGTGGTCAATCTCACTTTAGGCACTGTACTTAATGTGGATCGATTCATTTTATCGTCTACCATTTTATGTACTTCACTATGCCACTCTGATATAAATGTATCAATGGATCTGCCTTCTGTGTTTTAGTTCTATTACCTATAGGGGTATATTTCACTCTTATTTTTGTGTTAGGGTAACGACTGGAAAGTATCTCTGTTGTATTCTTTTGCATAGTAGAGACTGTGCAGTGTTAGTTTGTATGGGTTTGTCAAGTCTATAGCCGTTTTTGTTACCATGATGTTTCATATTTCCGTATTTTTCGTACTGCTGTCCCATACCATGAACAAAAAAGACCAAGTGGTCTTTAATTCGTTGTGCAGACAAATCAAAAAGAAGAAATAGAGTCAGTCTATTAAACACTGCTCTATTCAATACAGCTATTGAGTACCAGAATAAACCTCCTCTTTAGTTATATGGTCCTCCAACATGCTGTAAATTGAAAAAAGGAGAAAAAAATAAGGAAGGAGAGAAAAAGAAAGACTGTCAGAGATACATTTTAAAAAAAGGAAACGGAGTATAAAATAATGCCTGAAAGAAGAAACCAAACCGACTGGTTAACCTTGATATTAAAAAAAAAGGCACAATAAACAGCTCAATTTGAATGACTCAATAAGCAAGTCCATCTTGAATTTGTCAACAGATAAATTAAAGCAAGCAAGGAGAGAAGATCAGCAGTACAAATGCTCGAAATCAAGACATTCCCCTCAAATAAGCAGGAAAAATTGATACAGGGTAGAGTGAGGTTCCATGAATGAGAGCAGATGCAACTGAATGAGTATTAAGCAGCTATTCAAATCAGTCTTAGCGCATTGGATTTTCTTTTGATTTATGATTATCTACTCAATTCCTGAGGGCTTAAGGAAGGAGCAACTCCGCTCACTTTTGAGTTGATATTTTCTTTCATGCAACTATTGGTTTTTCACCTGGAAATGAACCTCCGACATACAAGCAGTAATCTGCCACAAGAAGAAAAGTCGGTGCATACTATAATTTACATACTGATATCGATGAGTTTACAGTCAGTATTTTTGATGTATCCAATAAGTGGGAAAACTTGCTACTGTCTCTTTGCGTAGAATCAAGAGGCTCATTTTAATGGTATGTAGCTTAAAAGACAAATAGATGGTCATACAAAAAGAAAAAAAAAAGACTCTATCATCTATTTATTACTCTCTCACAAGTAGCTTATATTTCAAGCAAAATTTTACGTCTACTTTTTATGTAAAGTTTAAAGAAACTGGTATATCTTTTAGTTTAACTCATTTAAATACTGTACTTTATAGCCTTATATTCCTCTTGGCTCGCCCCCTACTACCTTAAGCCTGTCTTCTTAGATACAAAATAAAAGCTATGAGAAGATTTTAGTCTTCTCGTTAATTATTCGACTTTAGGATAGGTGGGCGAAGGAATTGCTTTGCACAAGATAATGGTACAAATTAGCCAAAGCAGCTGGATAGTCTCTTTAAATTTACAACACTCAATTGTCAGCACAATCAAATTAAAGAGGGGGGGGGAGTTTTCTAACCTCAAGATGGTCTATTTCTGTAAACGGTTACACTTGTGTAATTCAGCAAAGAGCTACTGCTTCTTTGTGTTATTTATTTATGAATTGGCTTATTTTTTTCATGATACTTTGCTGTATGCATGTGAATAAATAGATGGTATATAGAGAAAACAATCAAATTTTCTTTGCTTCAAGGTATTCGATCAATTGTGGGTTGCGCTCAACACCTGCTTTCATGGATTCCAGATTCTAGTATAAAGAAAAAGTGAGTAAAAAGAAAGAGTTGATCAATTGAATAAAGAAAAGCTTACATCAATATTTTGAAGCCAAGGATGATCCTGTTTTTAAGAAAAAAGAAAAGTTTAAGTATGACAAGGGATTGAAGACAAAAAGATAACTTACAAGTACTTGGTCAATGTTGATTCTGGAATCAGGTTTTACTTGAAGCATCTTACTCACCAAGTCTTTAGCTATATAAAGCAATGTATAAGCTGAACTAATTCTGGTCAATTAGGCATAGATCGCTTACCATCACTACTTAAGCTTTTCCACCTAGGACTATCAGTACGGTATTTTGCGTTACTACTTGTATGTTCAGGGATGTAATCACAATCTCCTCCATTTCCTGCTATTGAATAGAAATGAAAGAAATCATGGTGATGAGTATAGGCAAGCAACATTGTTTTTCTTCAAACATATAGCTTACGCGATGCATAGGGATGAGATGAAGTTAAAGCAACATATAACAGCATGCCCAGACTCCAAATGTCCACTGACTTATCGTATGGTTTTCTTCTTTTGATTTCAGGTGCAGCTAAATCGAGTTTCCTTTTAGAGAAATAAACTTTTTTATGTTTATGTGTGATCAACCTTACCGTAGAAGCTAGTACCACAGCCTGTAAGCAAGTCCCTGCCTGGTCGAGTAATAGTCGAGAACCCGAAATCGCAAAGTTTTACTCGTAATTTTACCTTGTCTGTGACAATTACGTTTTCAAGTTTGATATCGCGATGAACAATATTGTTTTCATGAAGACACTGTACATATCAATCAGTTTGTGTTCAAAGATAGATTGAAAATACAAAGAATACACTTACAGCTACTGCATGGGCAATTTGATCGAATAGGATGCGAACTTCATGCTCTTTGTATTGATAGTCGCCATCAACAATCATTTCAAACAGATCACCATGTGGACCACTGCAGAACCAAAGTGTTAACGATCACTCATACTTTTTCTTTTTATGAGACTTACTACTCCATCACAATGTACATGTCCTCATTCTTCACAAACATTCTACTAATTTGTACTATGCAAGGCTAAATATGTCATCATAGTGAGTTTTTGTTTTTGTTCTCAAGCCAAAAAAAAATGTAAACAAACAAGGGGGAGTCTTACATGGGCAGGAAACAACATGCATACACTGACCTCGCGAAGTGATGCAATTTGCCATTGTGGTGAGTCTTTGAACGAGTGTCGAGGTACAACCTTTACAGCTACACGATTTCCTGTCTCTCTGCATTTAGCTATGTAGACCTTTCCATAATTTCCTTCGCCCAATGACTCATGTGTTGATTGATACAACCTGTCAATTGATTTAGCAGTGGAAATAGGCTGCTTGGGTTCCACAAACAAATATGAAACGTTTTCTACGAAACAAGAAATTAGTCTTCTTTATGCCTCATAATCTTTTTTCAACTTGCTGCAACCTTTTGTTTTATATATGGTTGGGTCGAGGAAGAAGATTTGATCGTTTGTCTTGATTTTTTGAATTTGATTGATCATTTTTTTGCCATTGATCCAGATTCCATTTGCACTACAAACAAACGAGTTTAAGGTTTGAGTGGGTAAAAATAAAGAGACTGCACCCATTATACCTCTGATTACAAATATAAACAGGCATAGAATACTTATTGTCTTGAAATCGCGTTTCCTAAGTTTTGATAGATTAGAAAAAAAAAAAAGGAAGGCATTCTATTTGTTTTCCTTACACAGAAGATAAAGGCATGTTTTTTCTCAGCAACTTTGTGATGGATACTATAAAATAACAAAATAAATATTACAAGGAAAACAAATAGAAAGTAAACCTACATAATGTCACAGTCATTGCCAGACCCAATAACATATCCTGCAGGCTCGTTATGTTTACGGTTATTTAGTTGTCTATCGAACACAAAGACATGTCCATTGCCTTGAACAAGGTAGCCCCAGGCATTTTTAGTTTCAATGAGGTCGCAAAACCCGTCTTTTCTTCTTGTTATCATAGTAGAGCTTTTGGCAGGTTGTGCCAAACGACGCTTGGCCTCTGGAGAGAAACCAGCAAGGGGAGAGTACGCGACTCCTATTGCTTGTCTCTTGCCTTGTCTCTCAGAGTTCTCTTTCGCTCGTTCACATATTTTTTGCGAGCCTCGAAGTTCCGATGTAGATTTCGACCTTGACAGTTTGCAGGAAAACTTCATTGAAAAATTTAACGAATGAAAAAAGAGGACAAGACAAGAAATTGTCATTGCCAAATGGTGCAACCTCTTTTTATTGTACGTCCTTTTTTTTTTCTTTTCATACACACACTCTCACAAGCCATCCTAACATTATCTATGCTTCGACTTCAAGCCAATAAATTAAAATGGAAAGACCTTTGTATCCCACCATTTGAGCTTCGTCTTAATTCACTTCGTTGTGGACAATCCTTTTGTTGGAAGCAGATTCAAGATCACTGGTAACTAAAGCCGATTCAGTTTCTTTTTTTTTTTCTTTGAGATTGATCACTATCCCTCTTTTCAGGATCTCTGTTCTTCACGGACGATTAGTTGTGTTAAAAGAGACTCGCAAGTAGACATTTCAAAAAGAGATTTTCTTATAGGCGAGCTGACTATGTAAGATAGCATCTACTATTCTTTACGGATATCAGGATACACTGCATCAAGATGCTATTCAAGACATTAAAAACTATTTCCAATTAGACCGAGTATCGCTTGAAGCCTGTTATTCTCGATGGTCAGCCTTGGATAACAATTTCGCCAAAAAGGCTCTTCAATTTCAAGGCATTCGTATGTTACGACAAGATCCTTGGGAAAACCTCATCTCATTCATTTGTTCTTCCAACAACAATATTGCTCGCATCACTCAAATGATTGATAAGCTCTGCACTCGCTATGGCCAAAAGATAGGCGAATATGAAGACCAACCGTTTTATGCATTTCCTACTTTAGACGCATTGACAGATACAACAACAGAAGTCACATTACGTCAGTTAGGGTTTGGTTACAGAGCCAAGTTCATTGCCAATGCAGCCAAGAAGCTAAAACAAGAACATCCTGACTTGGGCGAGAAATGGCTCTATACATTGCGCGATGTGTCTTATGCAGAGGCAAAAGCAGCATTGATGGAGTTTCAAGGTGTGGGTCCTAAAGTAGCTGATTGTGTTGTAAGTAGTTCTATATCATCTTCCTAGCAAAAAGTTACTTATGACCCACAGTGTTTAATGTCTTTGGACCATTCGGAATCAATTCCGGTGGATACTCATGTTTGGCAAATCGCTTTGAGAGATTATGGTTTCAAGAGCAAGAAAGTCAAAACGTTAAACCACAAACTTTATACTGAAGTGGGTGATCATTTTCGAGTCTTGTTTGGTGATTATAGTGGTTGGGCACATTCTGTAAGTCAAAGTCCAAGAACATGATAGCAGGCTAACTCATTTTTTTTTTGGCTATGAAGGTCTTGTTTACTGCTGATTTGAAAGGGTTCGAAAAGAAGACAATAGAGAAACGTAAAGTATCAAACGATGATACCGAAATAGAAGAAAAAGTAATTGTGAAGGAAAAGCGTATTAGAAAGGAAACAAAATAAAATAGAAAAAGAATCATCTGTCGTTGGTAATTTTTGTATGTATTTTACTGCTTTTGGGTGTATGGCATCGAGTTTAGTAGAACAGCAATGATAACATATCAGTTACTCAAAAAAAAATACATTCCACGAATTGAACAGTAACTGTAAAATAGACTTGCTAACATTCAAACAAAAAAAAAAAAGTGATGAGAATGAATACGCTTATATGATTTGTCAAGTCATTCTAAATGAATGAAATGCAACATTCACTACCTAAAGCATTTTTATAGATAGAAAATGAAAGAAGGGATTTGCGACATAAAAGAATAGAGAATTAAATTGCACACTGACAATCAAAAGAGAAGCAATAACGTAGCAAGCTAATGATATGAGCTGTCCATACTATTCAACTTTTGTACAAGATCAAGGAACAAAATGTTTAATAAATGATACTGTTTGTTTATTACAAGCCTCTTCTTTAGAATAGATTCGTGCATTACATATAGTGAAACTTTTGCTAGAGGTATAAGTAGATGACAAAGTTCATAGAAACAAAAAATAGCCTTTGATTATAGATGGCTTGACTGCAGCTACTCTAACTGTAATCTCCTGGAACAATACGTTCGCAACCATAAGTAGATGCGCCCAAGTTGCAATCAGATTTGTTTTGACAACAACGAATGCAAAACAAGCCAGTATCAGGTTCAAGCATGTTGACAAAATATTTGTAGTCGTTACAGCTTACACCTTTAATGTCCTTGTTATCGTATTGTCCTCCACCATCTGAGGAACTAAGGGTGTATTTGGAACCATCCATAGTACCTGTGACCTGAACGTAGTTATCAGTGCTGGCATAATGGGCTGTCTTGATAAAGCCGTCAGGAAAAGCCCCACCACCAAGGCTAGAGTCAGTACAGAAAGGCTTGCCGTCATTTTCGGTGGCACCTACATCATCACCTGGATTAGGAGGCAAAAACGAGCAGAAGGCAGTGTCTGAATTGATCTGTATAGAATAAGTTGTACTGCGCTTAACAGAGGCAGGTAGAGCACTACAGAGAGTGACAAAGAGAGCAAAAACCAGTTTGTATTGCATCATTGAATGTTTGTAACCAAGCAATGAAAAGGCAATGAAAAGGCAATTAAAGACATGACGAGCCTCATTATATTTATATCTTTTTTGTTTATAAAAAATCAAAAAGTCTAGAGCCTGTAATTCTCAAGAAAGAGGATACACCTGATGTTTCAGTAGTATTCGGTATTTTATTTGACGGAGAAGGCGATAAAAATAAGAGGCCATGTAAAACTGAGCCACTGAAGTGTAGTCTATCGTAGAGGTGATATTGCTGTCACACAGCTGACAAACAAACCTGACTTCTTTGGATTTAGCCTATTGTTAAAAAAAAATGACTTGAAATAGAAATATTACCATTTTATCCTGTCTTTAAAAAAAAACGAAACTAGTCTGGGTTAAGGCGAATACGTTCATCCTGAAGGCATTCGAACTTCCTAAAGAGGATACTAGCATAATGCATTATCCCAAGCAAAAAAAAAAAAAACTGCAGATGTTCAAGGTAATTAGGATACCCATATGGTAGTAAGGATGAGCCTATATGAATTTGAGAAAATTCTGTCTAGAAAGCAATTGTGTCACCCTAAAAACCAAACAACACAGCAAACATCTGTCATTGGTTGCATGTTCTTGATTGGCAGTAATGAATTGGAAATCTCGAGCTGTTATAATTTGGATGAAAGCAGTAAAGAAAAAATAATAAGTCGTAAAATTTTGTACTTGTGATTACAATAATTGCACGGTTGCTAAGGTCCTTTTATGATGTTACTAACGGCTTCTCATTTTGTTGCTAGTTACCAACATTATACATATGGTTTTTTTGTCGTTATCAATGAACCATCCCTCAGTAGCTTGTCGATCTATTTTCAAATTAGAACAGGAAAAATAAGAAATGCCAAGATATGTCAAGAGCTAATTTTATTTTTTACCAATCGCTCTCCTGCTGCTAAAGGTGTTTGTCTTTAAAAAACATATCTGTTCACTTCTTTTCCTAGTTGAATTACCTGTCTTTTGATACCAAATAGTTTCTGGACGTACCTAATATGCAATGAATAAGCTTGTTTACTCCTGATCCTCTCTTTTCTTTGTTTTCATTAATGCTCACCTCTTGTTTCTACTAAAGACTCAAGGATACCTCAACAGTACCATGTGCTATAACGGACCAAATGCATCTCTCAGAGGAAAACTGATACTTCTGCCAAACAAATTATTTAGGATGATCAAAATAGAGTTATTTGTGTAAATAAATATTTCATAAGCTTAACTTTATAACAAGTAAAAAACAAGAACTTTTATACAGTTGACAGAAAATCATTGTGAAGAGTGTATATAGTTCTTGAAATTGATTCTTGTAATGCCTCAAGAAAAATGTGTCGTAAATGCTGTTAACAATTTTCATCATATTTCTTGCCTATTGAGCAATTAATTGGTACAATATGATGTTCTATTCCCACTTGTCGGTTTCGAGCATCACAAAATTTAGCGGCTGATGAGCAGCATGAATCAGTCTTGTCACTACAACCACTAGGCTTTTCAGTTTGCGAAATTAGAATTGATTTATCAGCCCATCAACGGAGTCTTAAAAACCGAAAAATGGGTGAATTTGATTCAAAAACACTGTAAGCTAGGTACTATGATCTATCACTGCTGACATAGACAACAATGAGATTCATTTTGTAGTAGCCAAAATAGGAGAAAAATTAAGCCATTTATGAATGGCACTCCATGCACCTCAATTCTGCACATATTTGGACAATAGTTTGATTTTGAAAAAGTCAAACTCGATGGCAATACTACTATCAATTGTTTCCTTCATAATAGCACTTTGAAGCATGAACACCCTACTTTCACTTTTAAGGTCGAATTCGAGGGGGGAAAAGAAAGAGACTAAAGCTATCAATTTCTGTTTCTAATGAAGTCTATTTTGCAATGGTTTGCAGGATATCAACTGATTGTTTATATGATACAAATGACAGAAATTACCTACCTCATTCTTTAAGTCAAGTATTCACATTATCAAAGCAGCCTACTGTCAATCTTTCGGTCTTTTTTATGTATCTGTTCAGAATTTTAATATTTCCATCTAAAAATCTCGTGTCTACATTGTACAATGCTGTCAAATGAACTAGGTAGCCCAAATCAACCATCATTTCTGTATAAAGTCCGACTTTCTTGATCAAGTTGCCCATCGGGAAAATCTGTAAATAAATTGAATATTTTTTTTCCTGTCAAAATATGCGAGTGCAACTAAAAGGTTAAGGGATTGTGCAAAAAAAAAAGAAAACCATAAGGAAACAAGCTTGTCAATAGCTTATTGCTTTGATGAAGAGAAAGAGAAAAAGAAAAACGTTTTCCACTTTCTTTTATAGACAGATTTAGTTCACGAAATCATTCACCGTCTGGATGCACCCGAATCTAACGCTGAAAACCGGGAGAAACCCGTATATGAGCGAAAAAAAAACAAAAGTTCAGCCGACGTTTTCGTTATACGTCACAAAAATTATTTTTTTTTGTGTGTAGTTGAACACTTCTACCCCACACACATTTATAGCAGGTGAACATTTACTGACTTCATTTACAACCCCCTTTAGTCTTTTTTTTTTCTTTTCTTTTTTCCTACACTATCTTTGAGGGAAACGAAAATGTATCGTTTATCAACACTCAGCAGAGTGTCTCGTACACTCAGACCTTCAGTTCAAGCTGTTCCTCAGGCTACTCGCCAATCTATCTTCCGCGCTTCAGTCGCTCCCTTTCACACCACTCGTACTCGTCGTGCTGCTCCCGAAACTAACGATGGTTTCTTGCACGGTAGTTCAGCCAACTATATTGAGGAGATGTACGAAGCTTGGTTGAAGGATCCCTCTTCCGTTCACTTGTCTTGGCAAGTATACTTCAAGAACATGGCTAATGGCGTTTCTCCTGGCCAAGCCTATAGCCCTCCTCCTACTCTTGTTCCTTCTGCTAGTGCTCGTTTGCCTGTATTGCCTGGCGAAGGTGCCGCTGCAGGTTCTGATGTCATTGATCACATGAAGATTCAACTTTTGACTAGAGCTTACCAGGTTCGTGGTCACCACATTGCCAACTTGGATCCTCTCGGTATCCTCCACGCTGATCTCAACTCCTCCACTCCTCCTGAATTAGAATACAGCTATTACGGCTTTAAAGACAGTGATCTCGATAGAACTTTCACTATTGGTCCTGGTATTTTGCCTGCCTTTACCAAGTCTGGTGCAACTCTTACTCTTCGTGAAATTATCGCCCACTTGAAGAAGATTTACTGTAAGTAGAATGTTACTAGATTGTAGTGAGAAAAAAATAAGAGTAGAAGACGAAAAGCAAAGATTGCGTGTGTGTGTGTGTACATATGAGCAAAGGGATAGATCCGGATAAAGAACATCCTTTTAATCTATTGAATCGAATTATATATAGGTGGTTCTATTGGTGTCGAATACATTCATATTCCTGATCGCGCTCAATGTGATTGGATTCGTGAACGCATTGAAACCCCTCAACCTTACAAGTACTCTGTTGAAGAGAAGCGTGTTATTCTCGACCGTTTGACTTGGTCTGACAGTTTTGAACGTTTCGTTGCTTCCAAGTATCCTTCTGAAAAGCGTTTTGGTCTTGAAGGTGGTGAAACTTTGATTCCTGGTATGAAGGCTATGGTAAGTGATTTGATTTGCTATGCAAAGAACTGCAGAAAGAACTATATCATTATAGAAAAAGGAAGCTAATAATCTATTGTCATAGATTGACCGTTCCGTTGATCTTGGTGTTGAATCTATTGTGATCGGTATGCCTCACCGTGGTCGTCTCAACGTGCTCTCCAATGTTGTTCGTAAGCCCGCTGAATCTATCTTCTGTGAGTTCAGTGGTACCGCTCCCTCTGAAGAAGGTTCTGGTGATGTCAAATACCATCTTGGTATGAACTATGTTCGCCCTACTCCCTCTGGTAAGCGCGTTCACCTTTCCTTGGTCGCTAACCCTTCTCACTTGGAAGCTGTTGACCCTGTTGTTCTCGGTAAGACTCGCGCCTTGCAATTCTATGGTAAGGACGTCAAGGGTGATAACTCTATGGCTGTCTTGATTCACGGTGATGCTGCTTTTGCTGGTCAAGGTGTTGTTTACGAAACCATGGGTTTCCATGATCTTCCCTCTTACTCTACTGGTGGTACCATTCACGTTGTCGTCAACAACCAAATCGGTTTCACTACTGATCCTCGTTATGGCCGTTCTACCCCTTACTGTACAGATATTGCCAAGTCCATCAACGCTCCCATCTTCCACGTCAACGGTGATGATGCTGAAGCCGTCACCTATGTCATGCAATTGGCCGCTGACTGGCGTCAAACCTTCCACAAGGATGTTGTCATCGATTTGGTTTGTTACCGTAAGCATGGTCACAACGAAACCGATCAACCTATGTTCACTCAGCCTCGTATGTACGAAGCCATTGCTAAGCAAAAGCCTGTTGCCGAAAAGTACGAAACTCAATTGAAAGAAGAAGGTTCTTTGACTGATGCTGAAATCAAGGATAACAAGAAGCGTGTTTGGGATCTTCTTGAAGAAAGTTACTCTCGTAGCAAAGATTACAAGCCTACTTCCACTGAATGGCAATCCAGTTCATGGCCTGGCTTCAAGTCTCCCAAGGAGTTGGCTGAAGAAAACTTGCCTCACTACCCTACTGGTGTCAGCCGTGAAGCTCTCGCTACTGTCGGTAACGCTTTGACCACCCTTCCTCACAACTTCAACATTCACCGTAACTTGAAGCGTATTCTTCAAAACCGCGAAAAGTCTTTGACTTCTGGTAAGGACATTGATTGGTCTACTGCCGAAGCTTTGGCTTGGGGTACTCTCCTTGCTGAAGGCAAGCACATTCGTGTCTCTGGTCAAGATGTTGAACGTGGTACCTTCTCCCAACGTCACGCCGTTCTTCACGATCAAAAGGATGGCTCCAAGCACACTTTGTTGAACCACATCAGCCCTGAACAAGGTGTTCTTTCTATCTCCAACTCCTCCTTGTCTGAGTATGGTGTCCTCGGTTTCGAATTAGGTTACTCTCTTGTCAACCCTGATTCTCTTGTTGTTTGGGAAGCTCAATTCGGTGATTTTGCCAACACTGCTCAAGTCATTGTTGATCAATTCTTGGCTTCTGGTGAACAAAAGTGGCTCCAACGTACTGGTCTTGTCATGTCTCTCCCTCACGGTTATGACGGTCAAGGCCCTGAGCACTCTTCTGCCAGAATTGAACGTTATCTCCAAATGTGTGATGACTACCCCTACACCTATCCCTCTGCCGAGAAGTTGTCCAGACAACACCAAGACTGTAACATGCAAGTTGTCTATGCCTCTACCCCCTCCCAATACTTCCATGTCCTGCGTCGTCAAATCTGCCGTCAATTCCGTAAGCCTTTGATCATGCCCTTCTCCAAGTCTTTGCTTCGTCATCCTCTTGTCAAGTCTAACATTGATGAATTGATTGGTGACACTCACTTCCAACTTTATTTGCCTGAAGAACACCCTGAGCACCTTGTTGCTCCTGAAAAGGTCAAGAAGCACATCTTGTGTACTGGTCAAGTCTACTACAACCTTCTCAAGGCTCGTGATCAAAACAAGATTGATGATGTTGCTATTTCTCGTGTTGAACAATTGAACCCCTTCCCTTACGAACAAGTCAAGGAACACGCTGATAAGTACCCTAACGCTGAAATTATCTGGTGTCAAGAAGAACCTTTGAACATGGGTGCATGGCAACACGTTCAACCTCGTATTACCACTTCTTTGTCTCAAACTGAGCACCATGCTGGTAAGATTCCTCGCTATGCCGGTCGTGCTCCTTCTGCCTCTGTTGCCACTGGTAACAAGAAGAAGCACTTGCAAGAAGAATACGGCCTCTTGGCTGAAGCTTTAACTGGCGAATCTCGTCAACCTAAGGAAATTGCTTCTGGCGTTCCTCTTTGGTAAAGAAAGACACATAGAAGAGAAAGAGGAATTACCTGAATTTTCCCCCTTTTTTTTAACTTGACATGTTCATATTTATTGCAAAATAAAAAGTAAAAAAAAACAACAATTACTTCTTTTTTCAAAAAAAAAAAAAAGACAAAGGACTTGTTGATGTATAATGTATAGACAAAACAAGACTATAAACAAATACAAACATACTTCATAAAGGTGACATGCACAATCAATGATGCAGATACCAGTTATTTTTCTATAGATGTTCGTTCGAATATGATACCTATGGTGTATAAAGTTATAGGCATGCATTGTACTGTTTTGCTCGTCTTTATTAAATCTAGCTGATCAGTCCTAAACTATAGCTATGGAAGCAATGAACACTATTTGATTCATGGTAAAATTGTAGACGAATGTAATTATCTCAAGCGTATTTCATTTACTGCTTCAGGGCTTTCTAATTTCCTAGATATTTTCTTTCTATTGACAGAGCTTCAGTTGGTATTCAGTACCATTTTTCCAACTAATAGAGAGCGTTTTTATTCACAGCTTTAATTAATTGATCAGTTTTAGTTTTCGATCAAAACAATCGTAAGATGACGCCTAAAGAAGAGAAGAAGTAATCCTCATAGAAATGTTTATTTGTAGAATTCCCAAGAACCCTGCATCCATGCTTGATTTCTACTAGTATAGTTTGAATTTTTCTGTACGATCTTTTTTTTTTTTCGTCTAGTATCTATTTCCGGAAATAGTGTACCAGGGAAAAAATAAAATAGAGTAGCTCATGATTCATTTTCCTTTAGTGTTTTCCTTTTCACCCTGCTTACTATATCTTTGATATTACAACTACTTTTGACTCTTCTTGTTTTGCTAGTTATTCCAGATGAATTTACGAGTACATTTCTTTTGTATGCTGAGGATAAGAAAACAGCTTATATCCAAGTTGGCTTGGAGTGAGGTTGTACATGTACGCATATCAGTTTCTTTAATAACATGATCTATAGAAAAAAAATGGAGTGAGAAACCAGAACAAATCAACATCCCCCTTTCCCCTCCTCTCTCTTGATTTTTTTTCTCTTAATAAAATTGTATTCTCAACTAGGTTCTTTTATTTCGCTTCTCTTTTCTTTTTCTTTTTCTTTTTATTGCCTCCTTTTCTTATTGTTATAATGGTAAGTAAATCAACAGTCTTTTATCAAAAACTTATTGTTTCAATAGACTGGTTCAACATTAACTGATGCGGAAATCAACCACTTGCAAGCCAAGTTTGATTCACTCACTAATGGAAATGGCATGACTGCAGAAACCTTGAAGCAAATTTACCAAATGGCCAAGATTGAAGTGACTGATGCTGAAATCAACGAACAGGTAAGCTACACAATATCGTCTGATCTATAATTAAGTTATGCTTAATTTTCTGGGGTTATAAAATCTAGATTCGTGCTGCTGATGCCAAAGGAAATGGCAAGGTAGACTTTGATGATTTTATGGCTGTGATGAACAAGGTAAGCATACTGAATAATTTTTGCTGTTTTTTTACCTGACCACCTGTTTTTCCCCCTTTTCATTTCTTTGTGTTGCTAGCAACACGAAGCAAATGCCGAGGAAGGTGTTCTTAGAGTATTCGAAATGATTGATACAGATAAAGATGGTCAGATTAGCAGTGCCGATCTTAAGCGTGGTATCTCGTTATTTGGTAAGAATACAAGTAGGTGTTTCTCAGAAAGTTCTAAAATTTTCTTTCTTTTGCTAGGCAAATCTGTCAGTGATGCTGATGTCGAGGATATGATGTCTTCTGCTGATGTTGATGGAGACGGCTTAATTAACTATGAAGAATTCTTAAAGATCATGGTAAGTACAGAAATTTCTATTCTCAGTGCATTCAAGTGACTCACGCTTTGTTGTAAATCCAAAAAGACACCTTCTAAAGTGAATGGACAATCCTTGTTCTAAATAACATTCTTTTCTCTTATTATTTCCCACTTTGAATCAATAAACGAGCCCTTGCGGACTTATAACAATCAAAAAATACCTTTAATAAGAATAGCAGGAGATAAACAATAATCCACAAAAACAACTTTTATCCGCGGCCATTTATTGTGTCTATTATAACACCAAAACGAATTGCAAAAGCTTAACAAGTCAACAAGACTTTGTGGTTTACAATATTTTCAAAGCATGGAAAAATTCAGATTGGAGCATTGACTGAAAGCACTTTAGTGCAGACGTTGATGTTACAAGTGCTCGAAATCATCATGCTTACCAGTCTCTTCTTTTTGTCTCTGTCATGTTGAACAGCTGATTGATTTGAAAGAACAACAAAAATGCTGTGTCAAGCATACACGCTTTTTTTTTGTTGTAATGACTTTGCAGTGCAAGTATTATCATTGCATCATAAACAATGTAAAATATGTGGATGTTCAGCGATTAGTATATAGACAAAAAATGACAATGAAGATTGACTGTGTTATATGATAGCTAAAGTGTGTTTGGTCTCGATTTGCTAATTACATATAGTAGCCAATATTATTTGTTTCTCTATGCATTTATTCCCAGTCACTTTTGCGTATGTTGTCCTATTATTCCTTTAACGCAAGTAATTTTATTCAAAATGTATTTTGTCCTATAGCTCATTGCTATTTCGAAATTGAGAGTATTCTAATTGATTTGTTTATTTTTCCAATTTGTACCTGTTCTTGTATCATCATTTTACGAGTTTCCGAATAAAGTGTAGTACAAGCAATAATACCAAGTGACTTTGTTCTCAAGTGATTGATAAAAAGTAAAGAGTCTACTTCTTTGCTTGCTCTTTGTGCACCCGTAGGGCTATTCTTTTTGCCAGCCATTACACAATCAACTCCTTTGTTGTAGCTCATCTTTAGTTAAAGCATGAAAAGAAGACGACAATCCAAAAAGACATGTTATAAAAAAGTAATGTTTATTTATCTTTAAAGCAAAACAAGTACATCCAAGAGATGATAGCATTTTGTTCGATGCTTTCTTCCTTCAATTAAATCTTGGGTCCAGCCTGACAGGTTTCAGGGCTGGCTTCATCTTGGAAAGTTTTGAAGTTATTGACAAACATATCAGCTACATCGTAAAGCAGTTTTTCAAATTCCTCGGGAGGTCCTTGCCAAGCCTTCTTTGGATGAAGGATTTCGTCAGGAACGCCCTGAACAGAGGTAGGGATAGATAAGCCAAAGACTTCATATGTCTCAAAGTCACCTTGAGAAAGAGATCCATTGTGAATGGCATCCAAGATAGCACGTGTGTATTCGAGAGGACATCGCTTTCCTCCATTCTTGGCAGAGTTACCAATCCAACCTGTGTTGATCAACCAAGCATCTGCAGCGTGTTTACTCATCTTATCGGCAAGCATTGTGGCGTATTTTTGAGGATGTAGGACCAGGAAAGGTGCACCAAAACAGGCACTAAAAGTAGGAGTGGGTTCAACGATACCATCTTCTGTACCAGCAACCTTTGTTGTATAGCCAGAAATAAAATGATACATCACTTGACTAGGAGTGAGTTTAGAGACAGGTGGGATGACACCAAAAGCATCGCATGTCAACAAGATAATGTTCTTTGGGTGACTACCCACACAAGGAATCTTAGCATTAGGAATATAGTCTAATCAGCAATGAGTACATGACATAACTGATTTCTATGTATCTTTTCTTACCAATCGGATAAGCACATCGTGTGTTTTCTGTCAAGAAATCATCTGCATAGTCTACTTCACGAGTATCTTCATTCAAGACTACATTTTCAAGGACAGAACCGAACCGAATGGCCTTGTAGATCTCAGGTTCCTTTTCAGCAGATAGATCAATACATTTAGCATAACAACCACCCTCGATATTAAATATGCCTGTATCACTCCAGCAATGCTCGTCATCACCGATCAAACATCGATTGGGATCTGCACTAAGTGTAGTCTTACCAGTACCTATGTTTTTGTGTATTTTTGTTTTTTTTTAGTATGCATGAAAATTCACACGCTAAAAAAACAACTTGTTTGTTTACCTGATAAACCAAAGAAAAGTGAAACGTCACCGTCAGGACCCTCATTAGCAGATGAATGAAGGGAAAGAACACCTGCTTTTGGCATCAAATAATGCATTACAGTAAAAACCTAAATTTAGGTGGGATGAATAATGCATTCAAAATAGTATTTGGTGGCTGGCTTACTCCTTTCTTCATCTCGCCTGCATATTCTGAACCAAGGATAACCATTTCATGACGCTTAAAGTTAACTGAGATAGAGGTAGTCGAGGTCATACCTGTGGTATATCGATTGGCTAAGAGAAAGAGATGTATAAGCAACAATTATTTCATCATTTGACTATCGTTCGGATGGTTGCTTTTACCTGGAAATTCACCAGCATTGAAGATAGTGAAATCGGGTGTACCAAAATTCTCTAATTCTTCTGCAGTAGGTCTGATAAGCATATTATGCATAAACAAGACATGGTATGCTCTAGATGCAATCACTCTGATCTTCTTGCGATACTTTGGGTCCCAACCAGCAAAACCATCAAACACATAGAGTCGTGGATGTGTGTTTAAATAATCAATAGCACGTTCACGGTTGATAAGAAATACATTTTCACTCATCTTAGTATTGACAGGTCCCCACTTTTTAAATAGAGACAGGTTAGTTTAGAGCCATAACAAACAAATAAGTCAATTTACCCAAATATCTTTACTTGTTTGCTCTTCTTCTACAATACGTTTATCGTTAGGACTTCTACCTGTCTTCTTTCCGGAGTAAGAGCAAAGGGCGCCTGTGGATGAAATGACTGTTCCAAGTTCATGAGTTAATGCTTCCTCGTAAAGAACAGCAACTGATGGATTATGCTTGATGGTAACCTAACAAGAATGGAGCATGTCAGTCAATCAAGAACTGAGCCATCATGATACTACTTGCCTTGTCATAATCAATGCCTGCCATAGTGTGTAGATCTTCTTCTACTTTAGTATGAACTCCGGATGAGCCAGGTCTTGAAGAACCAGGTCTATAAGGTGAACCAGGACGATAGCCAGCAGTCATTGTCAATGCTTGATAAGATAAAAACAAGCAAGAAGAGATCAAACAAAGAAGAAAAAAAGGCTTTTCTATTTAAACTTTTTTATTTGCACGTGATATTGTTTACTCTGCAATTTGAGTCTACTACGTTTAAATGAAAAAAAAAAAATAGTTGTTTATTATTTAAACATATAAGTATATCAAGTAAGCATATGAATGGAAGCAAGATTTATGTATAGAGAAAACAAATGGGCTTTATATAAAGAAATGGTTGAAATGAAATTAAGAAGATGCGTTAGATTAAAAGATTTCATAGTGTAGATCATAATGATAGTTCTTGAATAGATGGTTGCTTATATACATGACAGGCTCTTTTTTTTTGTTTTTACCATGGATGCTTATGATTTCCTAAAGCTTGATTTGGGTGTGGGTGAATATGAATTCATACAATATTAAAGATAATATTTCAACATACTATCATTTTGTATATTATAGTCTGTATCATCATGACTACCAGAGTGTTTAAAAGCTTGAAAAGATGAAATGGTAGCTGATGCAAACCCTTTCCCAGGAGACATGTAGGGGTGATGACGAGGACTTGATACCCTAGAAGGTGTTGGCATAGCCAGACTCTGTCTTCTTTCGTTACCGAAAGATTCAAATTCTCCACTTTGGCGTGATGTATGGTATATAGAAGATTTGCCTGCTTCTGAAGAGGTAGGCGAAGAAAGGGTGGGTGTGCCTGATGACATGTTTTTATGTCCTATTGAATGTCATAAATAAAAACACAAAATCCTTACAAGTTCTATATGTAACTTACCAAAGAAAGTAGGATCAGTAGATACAGTGTCTTTAGAATCAACAAATTTATCTGGCAGGTATATACGTGATTTCTTGTCAGTGTAAACACAACCAATTAAGCCGCCTGATCTTCCGGTTGTATTGGTATGGTCATAGTTGACTTGGGAAGAAAGTAAAAACATATCATCGTTGTTTGTTGTATGATTCAATACTGTACTTGAATAGTTTGTGTTGCGACAGACTAAATAAAGGATAAAGGAGGAAATAATAATAAAGGGGGAGGTTAGAAGAAAGTAAGAGAGAGGAGAAAGAGTGAGTTAGCCTCAACAAAAAAAAAATCAAGGGGATAAAGCATCTTACCTGATTGAAATGAAGAACTTTCATTGGGCAAATTGGTTGTCTGACGCTCCCAGACATAGTTTTGAGCATTTTGGGACCGAAAAGTGTTGAGTCGAGTAGGACTGTAAAGAGCAGTGGTAGGAAGAAAGATGTTTGGATTATCTACAAATAATGGATAAAGTATATCTTGGATTTTATATTGAGCAGCCAATAGCTTAGCTCTAGTAAAAGTGATCCTAAACAAGGCTGTTAGTTATCCACAAAACAAATGGGGGGGGAAACAAGTGTGTATTACCAAACGCCTTTCAAGTGCATTGCACCAACCTTGACAACCACCCGACCTTTTTCGTTTTTTAATATTCCGTCACGCTTGCCACGAGACATGCCCGCTACATTCAATAGTTTGGTTCCATTGATCATGTCATTATCTGCATGAAAATAGTTAAGCTGGTTGTATTTTTCACCATGAAAATGGATTTGTTTCTTTTACCTCGACGTCTTGCTACACAGATTCCGTTGGCATCTACTTGATAACATATCGTGGCTTCATCTTCCCAAAGTGTTGTGGTTAATTTAGGTCTAGCAGTAAGATTATGACGAGCTTGAGGTATGCTTGAATTTAGGTTATAAAGATAGTTGCTAGAACCAGTTGAAGGATAATTGGTAAAACCTATAATAAAGCGTTATAAACATGGATTTCCTTTTTGCTTTAATCCATGTAAATCTTTCTTTGTTTACCTGCAGTAACTAGATAAACAAGGTTTTAGTTTTTTATTACTGGAACACTCTCAGACAAAAACGTACCTGAGTTTGTATTTATGGGTACTGATAAAGGAGAACCAGAGGCAGGAACAGAAAGAGGAGGAGATGATGATGAAGGAAGCGGGTTGTCGTGGTGATTATGATTCCAACTAGCATTGTTATTATGATTTACGTCTTGCCAGTTTCCTGCAGTAGTGACATAAGTACTAGGTTGATATGCATTGTAGTCTAAACTTGTTCGATGATGACTCTCTACTGTAATGGTTAATACGTGATAAGAAAACGATATTACTTATAGATTTCATACTGTTGTTTTCAACATCAGAAGAAAGAGTCTGGCATAAAGAAGGCATTGATGCTGGTCTTCCAAGAGGATGAGCGTTTGTATTTCCGTGTGACATTTCGTCGTAATTGTAATGGTGATGTGAATACATGTTATAATAGTAAATCAGAAAGAAAAAGAGAAAAAGCAAATGGCCGAGCGAAATCTAATTAAAAAGAAAAAAAAAAGAAAGAGCTCACAAGATCCAAAAAAGAAACAAAGCAAAAAAGAAAAGCTTAAAAAAAAGGAGAAACGTTTATTTATTCATTTTCAGTCATTTTTATTGTATTGTTTCTTTTGGCTATTCAGGAGCCAGCTTTGTTCTTAAAGGGAATTCAGCAGCCATACAAGTCTTTCAAAGAAAAGGCAGTGTTAGGAGAAAAGGTATTTGTATATCTTTCTGCCATACAGCTTGTTTGTACAAGACAGTTGCATTGTGATTTCTTGCTTTGACAGAGTACAACAAGTCCGCTACATATTAGATAAAACATCGACTGTTTGATCTATATCTATCAAAACGGTAGCACAAAATGCATAATGATTCTAAAGAAAGTAGTTCATGTAACACGTTTTTCAGAATAGCATAAAATTATTTTGGGTTTCTTTAGACAGTTTACGTTGTATACTCTTAATTACCTTTTTAGGCAGTCTTATGCATTCTCCTGAGGCGTCAACAACGTGTTCTCAAGTTACATTTGAACTAAGTTGCTATTTCTTCCTTCTTTTTAATTTCTGCTGCGTTTGGAACACAATAACATCATTCTATGGTTGGGCTACTTGGAAACATTGTCTTTAACGCGACGTGACATTCATTTTTAATAAATCATCTTTTTTTTTTCTCTCTCTCTCTTTAACCTCAGCAAAAACCAATCAGCTTCCTTCCCTTTTCATAAAGAATGGTATTATAAAAAAAATAAACTTTCTTCTTCTTTACACATAGAATATTTTTTTTTTGAGCAACCATGAGTATCTGATAACTATAGTTGCTTTGTACTGCATAGCTTTTTTCTGTGTTTTTATAGTCCACATAAATGATGACAATCTCGATCTTGACAGCTCCAAGCTATTTGATGTACAAAAAGGGCACGTGTCATCTCATTGGGATGTCCTTGCTTCATTCTAGGGATGCTGTGCCTATCAAACTTGAAGAAATCTGTAAATATAGTTTTTCTGTAACATTTCCATTACAGTTGTTCATTTATGAGCTTAGTATAATTTTTTATTATTATTATTATATAAAAAAGATACGGCAGAATAGACACAAAGGTTTTCCAATGTTGATCCCTTTCTTAGAAAAAAATTTGATTTGCCATGTTTATGATCCCTGGAAAGTGCCTCTTTTTTTTTGATAAATTACCTTACTCATTCGTTTATCAGTCTGACCACTCAAACTAATGGATCATATTTATACTAAATCATTCCCTAAAAAGCGCTGATTTCTTTTTCTCAAGACTGCATTATCTTTAAGAAAAAGATTTTCTTACCCATAAATCTATCAGATAATCTAAACTGCATGAAACAGAAGCACAAATCTTGACGTTTTGAGTTCCACTCATTCAGTAAAGCCTATTTCATCATTGAGCTAATGTTTGTCTGACCTCTTTCGAGTGATGCCCACGAATTTGAAATAGTGACTTTTGAGTGCTTAGATTAGCCTGACTTGTTATTCTTGTTTAAGAAAAAAAAAAGAAAAACGTTTAATTTTTTTGAACCTTTGTTTTTGGCATCTAGGTTTCAATGGCACTTTCTAATGCGTCTACTTATAACTCAACTCGCATAATTTTCTCTTTTTCTCTCTTCTAAATTGTTTTCTTTAAGATGGATTCTAATGCAAAAGCACCTCCTAAACCTCAAATTTTTATCAGAAAGACATAAACTTAGACTAGACTATAAAGGATATTCTAGAGCCTAAGTGTGCTCTGAGCTACAGCCAACCATGATGATTTATTCTTTCCCCTTTTCTTTTTGAATAGTACGTTTTGTGCAGAACAAGTTCGTCCCTTTGAACATTCTTTAGATGGTGAGAGAAAACGAAGCTCTTTTCTTAGTTAGACAACAAAGCCACTCATTGCTCCCTGCTTTCTAGCTAGTTATGCTATTGATGCAGAAGAGAGCCCAAACGAAGCAGATTTATCAAACTCACATGGCGAACGCACCAAAGATCGATCTAGCCAACATGATCAACCTACATCTTATATTGCAGAAGCCAATTGGAGTGCCAGACTACACGATATACGACCAGGTATGGAGTTTGGCTCAAAGCATCATATATCTGCCTTTCGACCACAATTGGTGTTATCAGAGCCACAATCTGAACAGCGACAACAAAATAGATCAACAGCTGATGATAGCTCGCCTCATAAACTGCCTCGAAGACGTCCTTTGGATGAAGAGATAGACATAGATTCGCCTCAAAAAGATGAGGTTAATCTTGTAACAAAATAAAAGATAAAACAATAAGTAGGCTATATTGGTCTTTGTTCAAAAGAATCTGCCTTTCTATACTGTTTGTTCTCTTTACTGTTTGTTCTCTTTACTGTTTATATGATTTTGTTACGTTCCTGAAGTTGAGCGATCATACTATTTCCGATAGTTCCTGAGCATAATCTTATATTGTTTATAGTAATTACAGTAATAACTATCATTCCTATTTTCTCTGTTATACTCTCTATAATATCATGTTAAGCTTATCTAAGTGTTCTATATCCATTGGTGTGCAAATTAGCTATCCAAAGATGGTATATGACTCAATAGTGGAATAACTGATTTCTATAGGCTTAGATCTGAAAGGTATGTATGGATTTATATGGTAATGGATCAATTACACTTAGGCATTTTGCTACACTTCTTACGCTCAACACCACAGGAAGTGAAATGTAAAAGAAATTAAAAACTAGGTAATATTGATGTGATTCCAATGTAAATTTAGAGTTTTATGTGAATTCAATGTAAAAACAAAATTGAAAATAAATTTCCATTAAACTCAAATGTCATATATTGGTTTTTCGAGCTGCATTTGCGCATCAAATTTTTTTTTTTGCGTACCAGAATTATTTTTTGCGTTTTGAGGTTTGCGCATCCACGTATATTTTGTATTATAAAAAAAGCTTCAACACGCAAAAAATAATTCTGGTACGCAAAAAAAAAAAATTGATGCGCAAATGTAGCTCGAAAAACCAATATTAGGAAATCGTCAAGTATCTTGATGTCTTTCATCAATTAAGGGAATTGTCAAAAAAAAAGTCAAAATAAATGGAGCTTTATTGCTACTTTCTTATAAATAATATTTCCCCTCAAGTGTCTATCGTTTACACCCGAAGAGCTTGAATAGTCTTACCGAACCCAATACCAATCCAATCTGGTGCTGACTTGCTCCAGGTAATTGAATTGACCTCCGCATCAGCAACATAAGCTAATAAAGGATCTTGCACTGATCTGGGAGGTTGATGATTGTATCTTTGTTGCGTGTTCTGTTGATAATAAGGTCGACTGTCATTACTAGCTTGGTTGATATTCCATACAAGTACTTGTGAGTCATCGCCACCTGTGGCAATTTGACCTTGCTCAGTAGGAGACCAACTCAAACAGTTGATGCTACCACTATGACTTTTATTTAATTCGGCTACTGGTGCGCTTGGATAACGAATATCCAAAATTTCAACGATAGATGAGTCCATATGAAATGTGGCTAATAAATTAGAATTCATTCTGCTAAATTGAAGTCGCAACAGAGGAACTGTGCCACCTGTCTCTCCTTGTCCTGCTCCATTGGCATGGCTACTGCTAGATCGATGATGGTGGTGATTGGGTGAAGGCTGAGCTTCATATAGAATAGTAGAATGCTCCAAGGAACGTAAATCAAACAATCGGACGGAACCATCGGCACCGACACTTGCGAATGTATCCGCAGAGCCATACATGAAAGCCACGTCATAGACATCACTGTCATGGGCAATTAACTGGGTCTTTGCTTGGTTGGTTTCAACGTTCCAAACTGTACATGTGGTATCGATACTCGAGGTGACAATGAGTGATGGATCTGTCTCGTTCCAGTCAAAAGAAGTAAGAGGTGCACAGAAATCAGACTGTTTCATCTATTGTTTAATAAGTCATGAATATTATTGTTTTCATACTCAATGCAATAAGAAATGTTGTTTACTTGCATTGACTAATTCGGCTTTTTTAACAAGCTGTTGCATACTTCTGTTAGAGGAAGTGTTTCTGCTTGAACTGTTGATGTTGTTACTTTGACCATATCTAGGATCATCTACTAATTCCCAAATTCGTAAAATATCTCCTGTAGTAGCCAAAAGATCACTGTTTCTAGCATCATTCTAAACAACACACATAAATATAACGATGCTTTCTCTCTCTGTTTTTTTTCACACCTTGCGTGGTTCCCATAATACTTTAGTAATAGGATAATAAGAATCAGCTTCTGCTACAGGTGTAAAATCATTTCTTTGATCTACAGGTAAACTTGGGTCCAAAAGATCTGTGCGAGAGATAATTTGCAACTTATAATCGAGTCAGCAATCCTAATAAAAGATTGTTTTTTCCCTCGATTTTTACCTTGTTATTGTTATCTTCAATAAAGCTGCCAATAGCAAGCCGAAAGCTTTTCTTTTCTAAAGGTGTTTTGCACCAGTCTAGTGCATATGTTTGCCATGGTGCATCATATTGGTATATTTCTTTAGATGACGGTTGACTTAGTTCTTGTCGAGTTTGTGGAGGATAAGGATAAGAGGAATAATGTGTATTTCGTGACGTGTCCATGTTATTCTTTTTCCTTTTTCGTGTCTTATGGACCTATAAATCGTATATGAAGAAAGCAAGAATAACTTGTCTGGGCTACACAATAGACGATAAAGGAGAGCAATAAGCAGAGAAAAAAAAGAAAAAAAACAAAACCTGCTTTGAGGCTCCATATGCGGAGTCTGATTTGAACATGTATATGCGTTTTGGCCAATAACAAATATTTCGAGTTGTACAGTGCTTCCAACAACCAAAGTCAGTGCCTATCAAAATTAAATTCGCTGGCCAATTAAAATTGAAATCGCCAACCAATCAAAATCGCGTTTTTACAAGTGGAAATCGTTATTTTTAGAAACCATTTCGCCCTATTGGAATTCTTGGCACGTGAAAAAATATAAGGGTAAAGAGATTCATTTTGCAAGTTGTTGTTTCTTTTCTTTCCAATTCCTTACAAGCTACAGTAACATGAGTACAATATTTTTATTTGAAGATGGTCATGGAAACGTTGTCGATGAGAATGGTGGTCCCGAGCCTATGGACTACATCGTTGACGACAATGAATTTATTGTTGAGACAATCACAACTCATACTGAATACTTGAACGATCCACCCATTATTGAATCGTTCCCGAGCTGTTCAATGTTGATACAAAAGTAAAAAAAAAAGAACATGTCTGTATAAAGGAGACAAATATCAAACGAGATCATGTGCGGTACACCGTCCAGGACAAGGTTAGATTTTTCGACCTAAAGATCGAAAAGTGTATGAGTACAGCAGCAGCAGCTTGGCAACTTGGTATTCATGTTTGAAATGCTCAGAAATGGGTAAAGCAATATAATGCATGCCCTGACAGTATTTTTGAGAGCAGTGAAAAGGGAGGTCGTAAGTGTATCTTGACTGAAGAACATAATATTATTCTCATTGACTTTATTGATGATAATCCCTCTACTACTGTTATTGAGGTTACCAAGCATTTATTGAAGCGATTTGATCATCTCAAAGTTTCATGTAGCACTGCTTATAACTTTATAAGAATTGAATGCAACCTTTCGCTGAAAAAGGCCGATTTCCATTCTATTGAACGGAACAGTTTAGCAAAGATAGAGGAGCGGTACGATTGGGTTAGTAAATGGGAAACTACGGATATGAACTTCTTGACGAATCCGCTTTTGATATCAATATGAAACGATCAAGAGCATGGTCCACAAAAGGTACTCATACTATTGTTACCAGGCCTACTACAAGAGCAAATACAATATCTATATTGGGTGCAATCTCTGCCGCTGGTTTGATTACAATTGTTGCGAAAAAACCAACATCTGCCAAGAAGAGAAAAGCCGATGGATATATCAGCTCAGGAACCGTAACAGGTCATTACATTAGTTTCTCACAAACAACTCTAGATGAAATGGACAAATACCCGCATATGAAAGGTCATTACATAGTTATGGATAATGCACCCATTCATAAGCATGAAAACATAAAAAAATGAATTAAATATCGAGGATACAAGTGCGTGTATCTCCCTCCCTATTCTCCTGAGCTTAACCCAATAGAACAATTCTGGGCAGTGGCTGAGAGCAAGGTTAAGCGTCATAGGTTTTTGCAGGAAGACGCCTTATCAAGGAGAATTACAGAAGCGCGCAATAGTGTGGAAAAAGGTCACTTCAAAAGCTTCATTTCGCATTCTTACAAGTGCTGGGATAAATGTCGAAATAAGGAACTAATGTAATGGCCATTGACAGCAAATATCACATGCAAGCACCTAATCAAATGGGTTTAGAAGACAGACTGAGAAATTCAAATGGAGGAAATGAGCTCCAAAGCAGAAGGAAATGGTATGAAAAGTGAATTCATACAGTAAAAGCTTTTTTTTTTATGAAGAGCAAGACAACGAAAATAAACCAAAAGATACACAAACACTTGGCCAAGGAATAGTTGGATGCAGAAGTAGTGTTAACATGTTAGTGTCAAAGAAGTATCAAGTCCAAGCATATTCATTTAGCTGTGCAATCCCTCTTTATACCTCCCAAGCTGAAGGACTGAGAGAGAGAGAGAGAGAGAGAGAGAGAGAGAGAGAGAGAGAGAGAGAGAGAGAGAGAGAGAGAGAGAGAGAGAAGGGGGGAAGAATAGCAAAACAATCCAGATCTAATAAACAATGATGGGTTGCTTTCTCAAATACTCTTATGACTTATTTTGGAAACATATATGAAGCACAACTCAATCTTTATTCAGGCTATATGTGTTGACGGTAAAACAACAAAAAGTGCTTTCCTCCAATTATTAGTTGAACAGATCTCGACTATGTTTCAGATAGGACCCTAATATAAAGATAAACGACAACCTTGAATAGCAACATGAAGCATCAAGGGAAGTAAATGTAGATTCCCTCCTTTTCTGCTTTCTTTCATGTACAGATCTGTTACTATTGAGTTTACATGAATGTAGATAGATCTCTTGCTATATCAGCCAAAATATGTGACAAGCAGTAGCTCCTTCTGAATGAAAGTAACATTATCACTATAGAGCTGAGCAAGGCAGCTGGAGATAGATGGTTTGAACAGAGTATTCATTTTTCAAGTGGCTGTCAAAACTTGCTTGTACCTCCTTGCGGCATATATATTAAGGAATACCATGTTATCATAAAGACACAACGATTCTTTTTTAAAAACATGTATAGAAAGAAGACCAATATTTCTTTGTATAGAAAGAAGTTCAAAATCTTCAACTGTTCACATTCCAGCTTATTCAGAAGAAACACCTTTAAAATCAGAATCAAGCCTATCCCGAATTGTATAGATTGTGCTACAATATATACAGTTTTGTCTTGCTGCTCTTGATGTCCTAGCTTCAAAACTTTAAACAACAATAAACTGAGCTTTTGCTGCGTCTGTTTGTGTTGCTCAATAGTTGCCTATTATGTTTTTAGCCAAAACTATTTATGTCATAAAGTACGTCTCCAAAATTTAGGCTGAGTCAAATTAAGCAAATATCTAACATCTTGGTAATCTCCATGGTCCATTGATTATAGGATGAAACGTTTGAGGCTCTTTTGGAAAGACGAGTAAAGTAAGAGTAGAAGACATCATCCATTTTAAACCTAGTTTGTCTGAGAATGAATTTGCATTATCCAGAAAAGAAGCTTAGTTGATTTGGTAAATGTAAGAAAAAAAAAAGAGCTTTAATGTGAATTGATGATACTGTAGCACGAGAAATCAGACGGCCCGTTCGCAGACAATGACACTGTTGTGTCATTCTCTATTCTTTTACTTTTTCTTGCTTTTGTAAAAGAAAGAACAAAACAAAGCCTTTGTTTTATGTTGTCAACTAACGTATTCTGACTATCATCAAACCATTTGGCTGGACTAAATTAAAATTGAGGGAAACCAACGGCCCGAGTGATTTTCTTTAGGCTGCGACAAGTCAAACAAGATATCTATTTTTGTTCAATTTAGTCTATTTTGCAACAAAATCTTGTCATCCTTTACTTGCATCTCCTTGTTTCATATCTTCTTTGCAACTTACTTTCATCATTCTGATTCCCTCTTTTCCATTTTCGTATCACATTCTCTTGATTTCGAATCAACTACAAGTTGCTTGATATTGAATCATGAACATCTCTAGGTAGAAAGAAACAAGAGTATGAGTCATGTTGAATGATGATTTGAGCTTAAGAGAGAGGGGAATTAATTTAATTAAACTTTGCCTGGTCTGTTCAAAACCCGAGGTGAAAGAGGAGGTGTTTCTGTATGGAAGTGCTCTGTGCTACTTTACACAAGAAAATCTATTACAAAAAAACCGTAGCACAAATATCCCTTGTTTCTCTTTACCTTGCCCCCAAGCTAATTAACAGATTGTTTCGAATATACTTATTCATTAGATGTTCAGCTATTGTGTCTTGAAGAACAAAGAGCCCTTTTGTTTTTCTTTGTTTATTTTGGGTCATGCAAGTTAATAAGAAGAACGTAATTACTCAACTTTTTTTTTTTTTTTTTTTTGCTTATTTAGGCCTTTAAACGTTTTTTATTTCTATGGAACAAAAACATAAACTTTTTTTTTTCGAAACATTTTCTTGCCCCTTTTTAAAACACATGATATCATTAACGCTTAGGACGCAAAGTATATAAAGAGAAGAGCCAAAAAGAAAATAAAGAGGCACACATTTTACTCTTTCTTACTTTTTACTATAAGCTCTTTTAAACAACCATGACTGAACTCGCTGTCCCACCATCTCTTTTGATGACCTCACCTCCAACAAGCTTATATGCTTGTAACAACAACACATATCAACGTAGAGCTTCTGTTCGAAGAGGCACAATTGCAAGCCTTTCAAAAGATGTTCGAGCCAACGACGTGGTTCAGATTGTAAAGCAGAAAAAGGCGCAAAAGGAGCGTGTTGAGCTAGATACTCATTCAGCCCTCAAAAGAAGACACAGCATGGCCAACCTCAATCAGCCATCTAAGCCAGCCAACAAACAAAAAACACTTCCACCTCGCAAACGCACAATGTCTATTGGCAATTTAAGATCAACAGAGGAAAATAAACAGCCAATGTCAGTCACGGCTAAATTCCGATTGGACGATTCAATGAAAGCTAAAAGAGATGAAGCTTTGGGTCAGCAAAGAAAATGTGTTGCCTGTCACCAAGTCAATCCGACAAAGGAGCACGAAGAACAGCATCAGAGAGAACAAGAACCTGGCTCTTCAGCTTCATCAGTCACTACCTTGTCGGACGATATTCTTCCTTCAAAGAATACCTCTTCAACCTCTGTTATGACAACCAAAGAAATCATCATTCAAGATTTAACCTCAAGTATCACAAACTATACAAGTCAAGTTCAAGGCCTTTCATGCGAATTACTCTTGACGGATGCCACATTGTGCTCTTCTTCTGCTTCTTCTATTTCAGAATCTTGTCAAGGCTTAGAGAGAAGGCGATCTTCTTCAGTTCATTCGAGCAAGATCCAGGAATGCAAGGCACTTATTGTACACCAACAAGAACTCTTAAGTAAACTTGAGGCTTTGTGCCTGGAATTACCTAATGAGGAAAAGACGTCCTGCCAATCAGATGCAGAAGAAAAGACGCCCAAGGAGAAAAATGGTTTTGTTTCAAACATGTTCCAGTCATTCGTGACCCCTAAGCCAGCAACTACCCAGATTGTTGTCAAACAAACTGCAGACAAAAATGAACTAGAGACTGTTTTCTGTGTTGAAGGTATCTGTACAACCACTGAGACTTCATTGATTCCTCAAAAGGTAAATTTATACATGTCGCCTTTGTGAAACATGGAATGTTAATCTCCTTAATTCTCTTTTGTAGTTCTTGAATCAAGACACTATCAACCCAATTGCCTGTCATCGCTATGCTCTTGACATTACTCATACAGATCGCAAAGAGAAATTCGTTTTGAAGCCTTCTGATCAATGGCAATCCGATAAGCAAACAGGTCAATGTCAACAGGCGCACTGTCCAACTACATTTGGCTTGTTGCAACGCAAACATCATTGTAGAAGGTATGGAAAATCCTGAAAAAGCTTAAATAGTCATACTTATTTGTTTTCTTTTTTAGTTGTGGAAATATTTACTGTAGCACTCATAGTAGCAACCGATTACCTTTGTTTACTCCTACCTCTGCTGCTGATAAACCAGTTTTCTCACGTGTATGCGACCAATGCTTCTATGGTTTAGTTGGCGATTCTCTATCATTTCTTTAAGTGAGCCAAAAAAAAACACTTGACTTGATATTATATGTACATATATCCATAGCATGCACTCTATATATACACACACACATACACACTTCATATGTATTTATTCCCTTTCTATCCCTTCATTTTTAAATACCCATTTCATTTATCCAATCTTTATACACTTTCATACAATATACAAGTCATGGAATAGAAACCATCTCATTAGATATAAAATTCCCCTTAAAACTCTATACTTGAAGATGCAGAAATATATTTGTTTGCTCTAAAAAAGAATAAGCTATGCAGGCTTTTCCCTCCAAAAAAAACTATGCTTCTTGTGTTTGTTTATGATAAGGAAGAGAGAGTTGCCGCACTTATAAACATAAACAATAAGAATACACAGAAATTTCTCAAGAGCTGTAATCATCAAGAGTCACATACATTCTTTTTCTTTTCTTGACTTTGGGACTTTATATGATACGCCTTAGGAGCTACTTAGAGTGGGAAGATGAAAGACCTGAATTTCAATCAATTCCAGATTAACCATTAGCTGACTTTACTTTTGATTCATATAGCCTCTCAATATAAAATACTAGTAAAATATGTCTCAAAAGTAGATGGATGACCCCTTTAAAGCTTAAGCTAATACATTAATGTTTCAAGCAAACTTCTGCATACAGTAAATACCAGAAACAGAAACCATTTTGAAATTTCCAAATAGAAGCATTGGTCTAAACAAATCACCACTATCGCATTATGTATTTTTGTAGATACGAGCAACAAGTTGATCCTAATTTCCCTACTTGCATGCTTACTAAATACGCCAATAATATGCGCATGCAAACATATATGTTTGCTTCCTTCAAATACGTCCTACAACAGCCGGATATTAAACATGGCAAAAAAGACTTGTGATTGAGAGAAAAAGCATATCAATAAACGAGTAGTAATAGAAGCGTACAAGACAAAGATAAATCTTGATACCAATTCTGTTATAAATACTAGTTTTTATTTATTTTAGTTGAATAGCTTTCTTGTAGCTCGATTTAAATAAGAGTTTTAATTCAAAACAAATTATAGGGGAAAAGCAATCATACCGAAATCCTTAATATGTCAAGGGACTAGACTGCCTAATGAAGTTTGTTTCTGCTTTGCGAAACGGTCTATACAAGTGTTGCACTCGACTGGAAATTTGCTAATAGACTCTTAAAGCTCGACTCTTGTGCCTTGACCTGTACACTCGTTATGAACTTGGCTTTGGCAATAAGCATTGACATAACAGACTTGATTTATTCATGTTATCCAAATATAAAGTGCTCCTTAAATCTCTCTGAGCCACACAAACACACACACGACATATAGACTCAGTACAGTAGATTATTTGTTTTGTGCTGACAGTGTTTTCGAAAACCGAGGAGCTCGCGTTTCATGTTTGATGGCTGTTGGAATCTCTTTTTAAGAAAAGAAGCTGTTTTGTGTTTTGCTGCGCCGTAAAGCGATATTGGCGTTCAAGAGCCTTTGTTGTTGTGGCTTTTCTCTTTCTCCTCAATTTTCTGGATACAATGACCAACATTGTGTTCTTGCTTTAAGTAGGATGACTCAAAACAAAAAGGATGAGAAGCAGTTATACCTTACACGTTATGGCTTTAGAATACTAAAATAACCTGCAGGCACACTGCTAATACAAAAAGTTTGAAAACTTCATTGATAACTTCCTATCATTCTTGAAGCCAACCCTTGAGATTGGTTGTTCGTGTTTGCTAGATTTCAAGGATAGTGCAATAGTGTTGATCAAAATCAAGTGCATCTTTTACAAATGTTTTTTAGCGAAAAAAAAAGCAAAGGCATTTTTTTTAATAGTAATTGTCTAAGCAGATTCGATATAGTCCGTCATTCATGTATGAGAACCATAATTACTTTGTTATTCAATGTGAGCAATGTATTCAGGTAAAGTAAGAAATCGCAACCGATGTTATGTAACAAACTCAATGTTCAATATAGGCGCATCTATCGATCTAGTTTTAGTCATCTAAATTGATAGGCTATTATTGCTTTTGAGCTCTGTTAGGCCTTTTTATTTTCTTGTATCTGAACTGTCTACTAAACAGACCTTAATGAGCCATCTTATAGTGGCTCTTTCTAGTTCACATTCATGCTACTAAGAAAAAGCCAATTGTAATCATCCTCTCCCATCGAGCCAAGCTCGTATTTAGCTCGTATGAATGGTTGAGTTTCTTGTATCACTAGAATATAAAAAGAAAGCCATTCTTGTGTTGCAGTAATGTTATGGGAAAACTAAGCAGATTGATCAAACATCATCGAATCATTTTTTCTAGCTTTACATTGCATTTGACAAAGACTTTAAAGGCAAGTCTTTTCTTAAGCCTAATATAGCTGAATCGATCAGACTGCTTGCTCCCCTCCCCCTTGGTGAGCAGAAGCCGAAAATAAAGATGCTTGAGAAAACGATTTGCTAATGATTATCGTGTGAGTTGACACTAGTAGATTCAGTTTGCTGACTACAAAACATGAGATTTAGTATATCTGTCTTGTATTATACTAAATATAAACAAGGCTTTTATGCTGCCTATAGTAAGGAAACTATCCTTGATATCAATAGACCAGGCAATAAAGGAATACTGATATGCTAATACCACCAGTTGTTTGAATGAGAGTGATGTGTTTCCTTGAATATGCTTGAAAAGAAAGAAGAAGACATAAAAAATGGCAATCTTTTATGTTGTGTCTGGACCCTTCTGTATTTATCAAATGAAAGAGGGCTTGGAGATGTTTTACTTAAAGGCTGTTGAAAGTTTGAACGTATAGAATATAGTAATCAGTCCACTGTCATTACGAAATGCAGTCTTAGACAAAGAAAACATAGGACGAACTGCTACAATAGAAACTTATTTGTTAGTTTTTTTTCCCCTAAATTGTGCATCGAAAGAAACAGAGTTTGTCTTTGACAAAAGGGCTAATATGAGATAACTTATGCAAGTCTACTGCGTACGCTCATTTATCTTTGTATAGGACCAAGGTTCATTCTCAGGAATCTTTAGTGAATATGAAAACTTTGTTTTTGCCGAGATTTTAGCTTGCTATTTTCTTTGTTTGTATCATCTTCAAGTAAAACCACAATAATTGCTCTAATAAGACTATCTTCTAGCGCCGCTGGCAGCTTTGTCAAACACTTTTCGTTTCCTTTTGTGTCTTTTGAGTAATTCGCAAAAGTGTCAGAGACATTCTTTGTAGAAACTTGAAGCAGCAGAATGGATTTAATGCAGACGTAGATTGCTGAAGAGCCGCATAGTCCTATAAAAACAGATTTAAGAAAATAAACGGATGTCTTGGCCTGAAGAAAAAAGATATTTTTCAGCAATATACCATACGCTAGATCGAAGCTGTTTCCTTTTTATGCCTCTTTCTATACTTGCCTTATTTCAGGGCGTTGTTTCTTTTCTCAATTTCAAGTTACTTAATGTTTGATACGCAACTGTAAAAACCGCATATGGAGAACATATATGTATGCATATAATAGATGCACAAGGCGTACACTTACACAGTAAGTACGTAGACATAAGCATCAGGACTAGTCTGTTGTTTGAAGCTACAAACATTTGGTATGGTTAATATGATTCATTCAGATTATTTGTAGTGCTGAATCAATCGATCGCCTTTAGTAACTTTTTATGAAACAGAGCACAACCTTCCTGTCTTTTCTTTAATTTGTGATCAATAAAATACGATCGATTGAAGTTGCAGCTTTTCTTTTTAAAGAAAATAAAACTTATCAAAACCTTAAATAAAGAAGAGAAAAAGAAGCATCAGGACACAGACCACTAGCTTTCACTCGTGAATAAGAGATTAGGTTTCGTCAGTGCAAACATCTCATAATCGTCGATGTTGCGAATATTGTATGATTTGCAACTGTCTATTGTTATTAAGACTCACAAGTATCATATTGTTTGTATCACTGCTTATCATTCTAACTTTGTACCGACAATCGTAAAATAGTTTCTGGGTCTTGAATTACAATCATCATATAGTTATATTGAAAACGTAATTAGGTATCTAGATCACAGATGCATCAAGATAAAGCGCGGATTAAAGGCCAATGTAATCCAAAAAAGCTCAGCTGTAGCACAACCCTAAAAGTTCAAATGTTAAAACAATCTTCTCGTTTCTGTTTCTTGAACATGATCTATGTAAAAGAAAAAAAGGGGGCCAAAAAGGAGTGATGAATCGATGGTGTTCAATATTGACGATGTTTAATACAACAAGCAGCTTGTTTTCTCTTTAATACAAAAAGTACATTTGACATTTGCATTCTGCCTTAAATAGTAAAATCCAATAAATCAATCAAGGTTTTTCTTTCTTATATTGGCAGCGATGAAAAAGGATGATTGAAATCATTCAATGTTAAAACTATCGTCATAAAAGGACAGATCGGGTGGAAATTTAAGTGGAATCGTGATGTTGAGATTTATCAAGAAAACCAGTAAATTTTGGTACTACATTTCATAATATGTGGATATAACTCTAGAAGGCTATATATGACCTCTATTGTAAAACAATGAATAAACACAGGATGCATTCTGAGATCGGGTATTTTATAGAATAAGCCCCTTTATACAATCTTTGCTGACTAATAAATTCTCAGGAAGATAACCTGGTCTATACTTTCTTGCATCAAATCAAGAAGCCGAATCCATTCTGTTTCTCTCAAAACAACACAAAATATAAAAAAAAGGGTTCTTCTTGCGTGACATTGCGTTTTCTATAGTTTTTGTACTTTGGTTTGGTTACGGATCTATCTCTTATAAATAGGAAGAGGTGTTAAAAATGAAAATTGACAGAAAAAAATAGACATTGCTAAGACTTGCTTTGATACTGGTTTTTCTACCAAATATCGAACATTGGAGCAAAAATTATGTTCACTTTTCACAAAATAAAAAAAAGTACAATGGATCAAAAAATAACAAACGAATCAATAAAAATTATTGGTTGATTCTAAAGATAGAGGACGTCTCATCAGCTTGAGACAGATACCCTCAATTACCTGAGGTATTTTATGATTTTACCCAAGTAATTCAAAAAATACCTACTTTTTTGGACTCCGGTATGATTTTTTTTTTGAGACAAGATGAAACGCAATGAGACGGGAGGTCTTCATACTGGCACCCGATTGAACTGAGAGCTCTTTGACAAGTGTTGCACAGATGGCGTATACATTTACCATCATCAAAGCCCTGATTAGTCAAAATCGATTTCTCTAGAAAATGAATAATCGTGATTTGTCTTGCTTTCTATACAATAAATGTTATCAACCACTCATCCATCTGTATGAATGTCAACATGTCATCCCTCCCCCCTCTTTACGTAAAGAATGAAAGACTTGACAAAAGAAGAAAAAAGCCAACGTTTGCCATATATAAAAAAAAAGACAGACAGTTTATTAAACAAATAAGGTGAATACACAGAGATGAGGAATCGAGCACCTTTCTACTTTTTGTGTGAGCAATCTTGTATCCTAAAAGAAAAGCAAAAAAAAAAAGCCAAAATAGTGAAAAGTTTCACTTAAAAAGGCAAAAATTCAAGCTACACAGATATTAGCATGATAATAAGGATCGGTTTTGACACGATGAATTCCAGATTCTACATTCGCTCTTCTCCTGGATGTCTCCTATTAGTGGCCCAACATGATGGCTGAAGCAAATTTCTTTTGCTGTAACAAACAAACCATACAGTCATAAAAGAAATGATTCCTGCAAGCATCATTTATCCTCTTTGTAGAGATGTTTCTGTGAAACAATGAAAATGGGATTCAGGGAGATTATCCACTCATGTGCTGCAAATACCAATTCACTACTAAGGGTGAACAAATATGACCAAAGTCTAGAAGAAATCAACAGAATAGGTAATCTCAACATCTCCTTTTTTTTTTGTCGCTCTCATCTCCTTAAAACTCAAACTACATTCGTTTATGTCAAGTCTTTCATTGTTCTCCAAGTGGCGTGTAAAAAAGCGCTTTTCTCTTGATAGTAACGCAAGTCTAAATTTGAAGACTTGGTTGCTCTTACCCAAATTTGACTTTGGTGTTTCACGACGGGAAGACGAATTTGTTCTCTAGTGTTCTCAAAAACATTTCCTTCCATGTTGACCACATTGACTGAAATATCTTGTGATAGGTGAATCATCATATGATAAGCTTATAGGAAAGCCTGAAAAAAGTATATATAACTTTGAAGTCCGGCAACATCGTGAAAGTCATACTTATGACATTTATTAAGTGTTCAATTTAAATCGAGTAACAACTTTACTGAATGAGACCCAAATGACACAAAAAACCAGTTATGGTATTTTCCTTACGCTTAAAGCAAAAAAAAAAAAAAATCTATAGCTTAAATCTACACCTTAAATTTCGCTTAGACACAAAGACCGCATCATAGAGTTAGCATGACATTAAACTCCTTGGTCTAATCCTAATTTTCTTTTTTTTTTTTTGGGGAGAGAAGAAATAATTCTCAAGCATAGTCTTTCAATGCTTACAATGGTTTCCTTTGAGTTATAACTCCGCTATGTCCTATATAAAAAAAAAAAGAAAAAGTCGTTAGATAGACTTTTTCATTCTATTTCTTTTCCTTTGCTATTTTGTCGCCTATAGCTTGTTAAGCTTTTTATTTTGTTTTTCTTTCTCTTTCTTTATATTCCTCTACTCCTCAACCCTTTGTTTTAATTAGATAATAATGGAATGGCAACCACAACAACAAGGATTACGAGAGCTCTTGCTGATACTGAGCGATGCCTCAGACCCTAATTATCGAGATCAGGCACTAGTGAATCAAGTAAATGACATATTCACTCCTTCCCCCCCCTTTGCTTTTTTTTTGAATGAGCTTTGACTTACCTGTTTCAATTGTGTGTTGTTCTTCATTGACGATCATAGCGATTATGCCTTTTCAATCAATACCCAGATTACAATGCCTATTTGATCTATATAGTCACCAAATTGACTCCAAAAAGCCTTCATCTCTGCAAATCTGCCGGCATACAACTGAGAAACAATCTTAAAAACAACTTTAATATGATACCCTGTACAGTTCTCGATTACATCAAGCAATGCTGCATTGATATGCTTCATCAACCTGATTCAGACATAGGCAAGATAGTATCTGGCTTAATAGCTATCATTGTGCAGAAAGGACAATTGAATCAATGGCCCGAAATTATACCTCTTTTGATTGAAAGATTAGATAGCCCTCATCCAACTATGATAGAGGTAAAGAAGAATTGTATGATTCTAGAGAGAGAGAGAGATAACTAATATGCAACAAACATGGCGTTGTTGTTTAGATGGCTTTTGATACCATTTACATAATGTGTGAAGATGTAGCACCAGAGCTCGATCAGGAAATAGACGGAGTTCGACCGTTGGCTGCACTACTGCACAAATTAATCCAGTTTTACTCTAGTCCCGATGCGCGTCTTCGCGTTCAAGCCTTGAATGCAACAAGCCAATTTGTATCACTAAAGCCTGTGTCCTTTGTCCAACAACTCGACCTTATTTTAGCAAACCTTTACCAATGCTTATCTGACACACATCCTCGTGTATCACTCGAGTTAGGTCGTATTCTGACACATTTGCTCGAGGTCTTTCCAGAAAAACTCGAACCTTATTTTGATCAGACAGCGCACTACATGATCCATGCTCTGTCCAACAATGACAAAGATGTTGCGTTGGTTGCTTGTGACTTCTGGACCCAATATGCTCACAGTGGTTACTACCAATCCACAGTGACGCATCTTTTGCCAGAGATAGCAGAACGCCTTCTTTCATTAATGACCTATTCCGATTTAGAACTGTTTGAAATAGAGGATAGCATCCAATACCCACATTATCAAATCAACCAAGACTTTCAGTCCAAACATACCCAGCATCATAAAATGCCTATACGACAAGAACTGAGTGATCTTGAAGAAGAAGATGACGATGATGACTCAGATGCCACTTCTTTCTGTCAGAGTGAAGCTTCTTTTTCTCAACAAGATGATTCTGATGATGATGATTTTTATTCACAAGACTCGTTACGGAAATGCAGTGCAGCCACTTTAGATGCTTTGTCTGTTGCCTTTCAAGATGATTTCGTTGCTTGTGTACTTGACTACCTAACAAATCATGTGTTACTCAATCCATCATGGTTAATACGTGAGAGTGGTATCTTGGCCATAGGCGCAACTGCAGAAGGTAAATAAGATATAAGAACATACATGATACATGTATGTATTCTCATAAACAAACTTTTTCTTCCTTTTTTTCATTATATGCTCATCAGCTTAAAAAAAAAATAAAACAAAAAAAAATATAGGGGGTATACGGATTCTAGGTCAAGCTTTACATAAGCTGATACCTTATCTGTTACATTCAATGCAAGACAGTAAGGTTTGTTATTGTTGCCTTTTTCCCCCCACCTTCTCCTTTTCTTTCTCTCTCATTCTAAACTTTATTTTAGTCTTTAGTACGCTCTATTTCTTGTTGGGCTATCAGTCGGTTCTCTGATTGGTTAGTTCATCAGTACGACAAAGATGAACAAAATCGCAAACTCTTCTTTGAACCCGTGCTTTCTGCCTTACTATTTCGGTTGCTGGACACAGACAAACGAGTACAAGAAGCGGCATGTACTGCTTTTATTATTCTAGAAGAACATGCTTCTTTTAGATTAGTACCTTATATTCGTCCTATTCTCCACTATCTCAACAATGCCTCCAGTCTCTATGGACGCAAGAATCGTTCAAGGCTTTATGATGCTCTAGGTACATTTGCCATGGCTGTTGGAAATGAGCTTAATCGACCCGAGAATATCTGTTTGTTGATGCCACCCTTGATCAAGAAATGGAATACATTATCTGACAAAGACACAGATCTATTTCCATTACTAGAGGTAAGCTCTCCTCTATGATGATTGATGTTTAGTGAATAATGACACTTTATTCTTTACTAGTGTCTATCTAATATCACAACTGCACTTGGTCCTGGATTTATTCAACATGTTGAACCTGTTCTTTCAAGGTGTATCAAATTAATATCATCTACTTTACAAGAACAAGTTTTGGCAGATCAGTATCCAGACAAGATGATGCCACCCAATGTTGAATTCCTTATCACTGCACTCGGTTTAGTGTCAGGTATCGTACGTGGACTAGGCCCCAAAATAGAACCGTTGATTACAAAAACGAATTCTCCTTTGCTTGTCTTGTTAAGACAGTGTATTCATGTGAGTCACACATTTTTGATTTCCACATTGTTTTCATGTGTGCATTTTGTTTATTAATAAACTTATTTTTAGGATCCCGTATCAGAAGTGCTTCAAGCTACCTTTGTTTTAATAGGCGATATTGCTATAGCTAGCTTTAATGTGCTTGTACCTTGTTTACATGACCTCATTGTTGAAATGATGGATATCCTTCTTCATCATCAAGATTACCTGTTGTCTATCTCTGTCTATAATAATGCACTATGGGCACTTGGCGAAATAGTGATGCGTTGGGGCAATGAAGCTCATCCCTATGCTTTTGGTCTTCTTAAGGTCTGTATTCCCTTCTTGACTCACCCTCAATCACCTGCCTCTGTAAAAGAGAATGCGATGGTTGCATTAGGAAGGCTGGGTCTTGCTTCTCCTCGTTATGTAGCTAGCCATTTGAATATGTTTGTCAGACCTTGGCTAAAGAAATCCATGTCGGTCCGAGATGGCGAGGAAAAAGATAACTCCTTCCAAGGTCTGTGTGCCATGATCAAGTTTAATGCGCAGGACGTACAAGATGTAAGTGATGTCATCTTTGTTTATTTTGTTAGCTAACCTTTAATATCAAGGAACTTGAGTTATTGTGGACAGCTATCGCTTCTGTTAAAAATCCTTCCATTGAATTGACCAACGCATTTTCTGATGTAAAGTGTTCTTGTAAAACTATATACTATTTCTTGCTCATTTATTTCTCCATGTAGATTGTAAGTGGATTTCGTCATCAGGTTGATGATGCCCATTGGAGCAAAGTCCTTTGTCAAGTCAATGAAGATACACAAAAGGTGATTTCTGATTTGCTCGAAAGAAACCATACTTTTTTATTTGTAAATACAACACTTGTATAAAGAAAATCAGGGCCTCCTTTTTTTTTATTGATTTATTGATTTGTTTATTCTTGACGATAAAAGAAGCTTACGGATTAAACAAGCTTCATCCCATCAATTATAGACTTGTTTTCCCTCATAATAATAAAAAAGAAATGAAAGCTTATAGTTATACATTTAATTTTGTCATGACTAAAGCGACTTGTGTGTACACAACGATGATAAGCTCTCATAGTAAGACAGAATAATGTAGGATGAAAGGAGAGGGTCTTCTTTCTCAATATAGTCTATGTAATCATTTGTACTTGATTGCTCTTTTTTTTACAACATTTAACATTTGATAACAATAACAATCCAATCACTTTAAAATGAGAGGAGGGGATGTTATTTATTGAGCAGTCAAGATATCAGAGTCACCAGCATCAGTGATGGAGAGAACACTGGTACGGAAGAGCTTACCACAGGCAGTACCAAGGTCAATGTTGTTACCGTTGTAGTGGTGGACACCAGTCTTGGACAACATGGCGTAGTATTCGATTTCAGACTTGCGGAGAGGAGGACAGTTACCGGCAATGATGACCAACTTGGCCTTACCTTGACGGATGGTCTTCAAGGTGGTCTTGTAACCGAGAGTGTACTTGCCGGACTTGGTGACAAGTTGAAGACGAGAGTTGATGGATTCAGCGTTCTTCTTGGACTTGGTAGCAGGAGCCATGGTGATCTAGATTTTTTTTAGTGAACATTCTCAAGATGGCAAGTAATCTACTTTACAAATAAAGAGTGAAAGAGGAGGGATCGCTATCATTGCCTCTCTCGCTATAGAATTTGATCTTTTTTTTTTTTTTGAGAGTCAAAAATTTTCAAGTGGAGCCATTGATTGGCGTAGAGAACTAAGCCACATATTATGAAGAGGGAAAGAAGAAGGAAATTCCCTTTTTTTTTTTACTGTTCTCATGAGCAACCTCTTATGCATGTGTTTCAACAAAGTGAATGTTAATTTCTTTTAAAAAAAAAGAATTAACTTGGAAAGAGAAAACCATTTTTTATTATTATTGTTATTGAAATCCTTTTTTTTTTTCTTTTGTAAGCAATAGTTATCATCAAAAAAAAAAAGAATAAATTCAAGGCCATATAAAAAGGCTATTTTACGCCATTCCTTAAATAAATAGACGAATTGAAAGAATATGCTGCTTTGAAGAATGGGAATAATTTTCTTTTTTTAAAATAACTACATCATTGAATAAAAAAGCTATTATAAAAAAAAAAAAACGGGAAACAATAGAATTAAAAAAAAAAAAAAAAAGGCTATTTTATGTCAACACAGTAATTAAAAAAAAAAAAAAAGGAGCCCACTGTGGCTGCCAAATTTTCTCTTATTTCTCTTCCAAAAGTAATTTTCTTTTTTCTTTTTTTTCTTGCAAAGTAATTCTAGTTTCCGATACACTTTTTTCCTTTTTCTTCTTCTAAACTATTACAAGTGAGAATACTCTTACTATGGTAAATAACAACATCCCTCTTTTCTTTCCCTTACTCTCTCTCTCTCTCTCTTTCTGCTCTTTTTCTTTTTTCTTAATAAAGAGAGAAAACTAAACTTTTTTTTCTTTCTTCTTCATCTAGGCCGACACTACATCCAACACCACCATTAAACAAGATGCTAAGGAAAATGCCCGTACTGTGTCTCAATCAGCTCGATCCGGTCTTCAAGTAAAGTAAAAAAAAAAAAAGAAAAAAGAAGAAAAAAAATCACCAACTCATGCTATCGCGTTTTTTTTTTAAAAAAAAAAGTTTCCTGTAGGTCGTATCCATCGTTATTTGAAATCAAAAGGTCATAGTAATGCACGTGTGGGTGCTAAAGCTGCCGTCTATACAGCTGCTATTCTCGAATATCTTACAGCAGAAGTACTTGAATTAGCCGGTAATGCCACAAAGGACCTTAAAGTAAAACGTATCACTCCCAGACATTTGCAACTTGCCATTCGAGGTGATGAAGAATTAGATGCACTTATCAAAGCTACTATTGCAGGTGGTGGTGTACTTCCTCATATTCATAAATCACTTATTGGCAATACAAAGACAAGCAAAAAGGTTTAAAATAAAATAAAAGAGAGAGAAGGAGGAGGAGATCCATATTATATTTCAAGATAATCATAATAATAAAATATAAATGTTATTACTCTTCTCTTGTTTGGTCTAATAGAGCATCAATTTTAGCATCAATTTTAGCACGTACACGTTCTGTTTGTTCCATTTCAGAAGAGAGATGTGTTTGGCCCGTTGTTTTTTGTTTGTCTAATGCCAGTGTTAATTTAGTCATATCGGCTGTCATGATATCCAATTGATCTTTGATAAATGTTGAATCCTTAATGGGATCAGGCACTTTATAGTAATGTATGGTTAGTGAAGTCTCTTGTGTGTCTGAATCAACTGTACCTTGTTCATGTTTAGGTATGTTGGACATAAAAGCAAGTGATTGAAGGTTATCATCCAACTCTTTATTTTGTCGTATCAATTTCTCATTTTCATACTGCAATACTGATTTCAATTTCTTTTGCTAAAAGAAACCCATCAGTCAGTCTATGTACACAGATGAGTTAACTGATGTCCTACTGTTAATATCTTTTGCCTTAATTGATCCAACTGTTGATTGATCTCCTCTGTATCTTTCATGGCCAGTTGCTTAATAGAAGACTGATGTGAGTATTTAATCAGATTAAGACTAAAAGGATCTATACTTTATAATGATCCAGTTGAATATCCAGTGTAGAAGGAATATGCCAAACAACCTGAGAAGCATATTGTTGTAATGTATTGAAACTCGTATCCAGTTCTTTCTCTACACTTATTTCATATTTCTCTAATGCCTTTATTTCTTTCATGATCAATCCAGTGGTGTCGTGTCTTTTAGTTAGTTTACCGCTTCAATCTCTCGTCTTTTTTCGGGATAGGCTACAGTCAATCGATCTGCTATGCCTTCTATGCATTTATAAGATAATGTGTTTGATAGCTGATAAAGATCATTGAGTCCATGTTCAGGAACTGATTCGAATATCTCGGCTAATAGTTCATGTTCCATGTAAGGACGGGATGCCATTGTTTATTTAGATAGAAAAAGAGAGAGAGAGAAAATAAAAAAAAAAAAAGTAATAAAATTTGTTTAAAATGTTGCCAAATAATTTAAACTCCCTTGGCCCTTTCTTTTTCTTTTTTTTTTATTGTTCATGTTGATTACACTTTTAAACTATGCTTTTAACTTGGTTAAAATGAAGAATTTTTCTTTTTTTTTTAAGATGACGCGTTATTTTTTTTTTTTTTTCATTTTTATTATTATTAGTATTTTTTCTGCTTTTTTTTTTTTTTTTTTTTTGAAACTTCTTTAATAACTTTGTCATTAAAAAAAAACAATAGAAAAAAAAAAAAAAGAATTGATTAAAGACGACATTTTTTTTTTATTATTTTTTATTATTATTATTATTATTATTATTATTATTATTGAGGTTGTCTTTCTTTTTTTTTTTTTGGTTCTTGAAACATGGTTCAAGTCTTACCTCTTCATTACAACAACAACAACAGCAACAACAACACGAATGAACATTATAAACAAACCTTTATGAACGATTATACACAACCCCACTTGCATCAGCAACAGTTACCTATACCCATGCCTGTGCCCATGATCAACCCTCTGATGCCTCATCCACCTCCTCCTGTACCACCACCCAACTTTTTCCATCCACCCCCACCTCCCTCACTCTATCCAACCGATCAAACCAATTATATGGATTATAATGGTTACCCTACCATGACCTACATGTCTCAAGGTATCACATAACAATACACTCTAACAAACTCGTTTTTTTATTGATAATTCCTGTATAGGCTTCTTTCCAGACATCAGTGTCTATGTACCTACACTCCAAAAGACCTTTCCATTACACACCTCTATCCTCTCTCGATCCCCTGTCCTTCATCAACGTATCATAGAAGAACAATCCAACACGATGGAATTAGACTTGTATGTCCTTCAAGAAACATTTGGTGTGGTCATTCAACATCTCACTCGACATCTCTCTCCATCTGAAATCATGTTTTATGCTACTGAAAAACCTCAGATTGCTATTGAACTGTTGGAGGCAGCAGAGGAACTTGGATTAGAGCATTTGTTGGATTCAATGTTGGCAGCCCTTCACCAGAACCTGACCCATCCCAAGGTCGCCATGACTTATATTGAAGCAATGGCCCCTTATCAGCCCATGGAAGAAGAAGAGCCTCGTCGTTGGGTAGAACAACTGGAGGAAGAAGTGGTGATCTTTATGGTCAAGACACTCCCCTGTCAACTGGAGGCCTTTTCGACTTCCATCAAGGTCAGTGGTCATGTACAGATTGGAGAACATCGCACCAAGGGTTATATGGTTTCGCGTACACCTCCTAAACGCGGCTGGATGGATCTGGCGCGTGCCTATGCTGCCCTTCCTCAACACTTGATGATTCGATGCCTTGAACATCCTCACTTACCTGTTCAAGATCTGATTGAACGTACTTATTTTGCTCGAAAGGTCCTCTTGATTTTCAATTCAAACAACCATTTCCAACAACGCCCACAAGCTGAATTGATTGCCTTGATGAAATTTGAAGATGGTTTAGATACAATCGTGATTGTTCGACAATCCAGCTTAAAAAGAGGATGTTGGGATCCTCGTTTATATAACCAATAAAAATCCTTTTTTTTTTATTTTTTTCTATTTTAAGGATAAAGATGAATACTCTTTTTGAAATCATCTACATACACTCTTAATCTAGCATATTCTGGAGCCATCATATCATCTATTATAGAAGGGGAATGAGTATCATGTAGACTATAGTTTAATCTTTCCTCTATACCTTCACTGTAAGGTTTGCCTTGAACACCATAAGCCTTGACAAGATAAGTCCATAGCTTTTCACTCACAATATCACCATGTGTCTCTGGAGAAGGACGGTATTTGTCCATAGGCAATCTAATGTTTGGATCCAATGTACCATTACTACGAGCCAATCGATGGTTGGTAATACGCGTAGGTAATGGAGATCCTTCACCTAGGATCATCATTAAGACAATGTGGATATCTTTCAATTGGATCCTACTTACGTGTTCTAAACAACATCCATGTTCTACCCCATTGTTTCTCTACTAGATAGTGTTTCAATGACATGTCTTCTCTTCTTAATTCTTGAATATAGAGATGTTGTTCAGCTTTGCGTCTTTTATCCATATCATCCTCTGCTTGTATCCATTGTGTTATTTCTTTAGCTGTCTCTGTTGTCAACTAATAGAGTAATGTAAGTAGATGCCTGTGTGTGTGTATGTGTGTATGTGTGTATGAATGTCTTACCTTTTCAGGTTGAGCAGCACATTGAAAACAATAGATATCGCCTGTCTTTAATTCCAACTGAATAGGATATTGTACACATGCCTGACACGCTAATAACAAAAAAAAAAGAAAGAGTCATTGAGTTGTCTCTCTCAATCAATTCACTTACTGGCAATATGGTCATCGGGATGCATGCTTAAATATTCAACAGGTGCTTGATGACATTGATCACATTGATCTAGTGTGCTATGGTAAAGAATACGCTTGATGTCACACACTATTTCGGATAAGGGTTCTATATGAGCACATGCTTGTGAATCCTAATAGCTCTCATTGGTTCAGTTCAGGTATTTCTTATAAAGAAAAGGTTTATTTACTTGTTCCATTTTATAAAGACGCGAAAGAATAACAAAAAAATAAAGAAAAAAGGAATAAAAAAATAAGTAACAAAATGTGACAATTTTTAAATGATGATTTTTTCCCTCTTTTTTTTTTTCTCTCTTTCTCTCTTAATCTTCTTCTTCTTTAGCATGTCTCATCCACTTCATAACCAAACTAATCTAAAGTCTGCCTGGAAGAAGCCCACACTAGCACGTCACTCCGATAAAATCAATAAAGAGAACGAACCACCCAATGACTATCCTCAACTCTCACCTACTGAATTCCAAGCCAGAAAGAAAAAGTTTGCTACCTTTCGTTTCTTTCTAGATATTGCAGACCCTAATAGTAAGAAACGAATTGAACGTAAAATTAAGTTATTGGGTGCAGTAAGTAAGACATACAAGCTAGCTTATAGTTTTATTCTTATTTTATATGATAGGCACAAGATCCCTTTTTCTCTGCTAAATGTACACATCTCATCACTACAAAACCTATACCTATTCAAGACAACATGTTACAATCTTCATGGCATCTAAAGTAAATCAAGCATATAAACATGTTTCTTGTATTGACTCATTTCTCTCTTTTTTTTTTTTCTTAAAAAGTCAAGAAAAGACACCCAGTAAAAAAGTAAGACAAAAAAAGGATCATCTTTCTTTGATGATACACCTCACTTATTTCCTCCCTTCTTTTTTTTTTCTTAGTTAGTGGATAATGGACCTAGAGACTCCATTGTAGAAAAAGCAATTCAATGGAATCTTGTGTTATGGAGTGCTGAAGGTAACTGATTAGACAATGACATACATTCTCTAACAAACAAAACGATAGTCATGCAAAAGACAGTCGATTATTTTGTAGATACACAACGAGGCAGAAAGGATCCAGCACCTGAAAAGAAAGCACTGTTGAATGCACTTCAAGAAGAAAAGATCTTTGGTCCTTCTACAGGAGCCAATAGTGAAGCACAAGCCAAACGACCTCAGTTTGTGCCATTCACAGGCCATTTTCTGATCATTGAGGATGCCACTCAAGTCCATCGTCCACCTGTGATTCGACAGTATACCAAGGAGGTCATCAAACGACCTCAAGATTATCCTTGGCCCTTCTTGAAACCAACCATAGGCATTCGATCTCCCTTTGGTAAGCGTTCGATGACCAAAAAGATGGCGAGTCCTCAACCGGAAGCATCGACACCTGTTGCTGGTTCTCTATCTGCTTCACCTGTCAAGGTACAACATCCGGAATCTTATCATTTACGTGCTTCTGGTTTCCAACCTTGTACCAATACAACACAGACCAACACAACCACCACCAACACAACCACTACTACTACTACAAACACCACAAGATCACATCAAGAACCTAGAAGATTACCTCCGGCTGAAAGTGTCCATCGTCTCGATAAACGTATGGTAGAAAACGTTCAAAAGACATTACATAAACAAGCCATTCAAGGAGAGCGTGAAGAAAAGGCCCGTAAAGAAAAGCAACAGAAAAAGAAGAAGGATGCTCGTTATTGTGAAAACTGTAATATGCTGTTTCATCATCTGGATGAGGTAAGGACTATGGATTGAACAACAACAACAGTCAACTTACACCATTGATAGCATACAAAAGAACAGACCCATCAGACATTTGTACGCGATCAAAACAATTTTAAAGAGCTAGATGCTGTATTGGAAAAGACACATCGAATCTATAAAGAACCTTTACCTGAGCGTATGAGGTCCTCTGTGGATCCTCATATTGATGGTAAACATGTTCGATTTCAAGCGGATCTAAAACGACCTCCTGTCTCTTCTTATGATTCACCCAGCAAGATGACCACTGCCATGATGCAACAAAAGAATCTATGCCTCAATCAAGATATCTCGGATGATAAAAAGGGTTGGGCTCAATACCATAGTGTGTTTCTTTGATGTCGGAGATTGAATAATTATAATAATTATAATAATAATAAAAGAGAGAGAGAGAAAGAGAAAGCGAGAAAAAAAAAATGTTTCATGCTGACAAACAAAAGAAGAAGGTTTTTATTTTTTTATTTTTTTTTGGGGTTAAAGTAGGATGATTTATTCTTTTTTCCCTTTTTTTTTTATTATTTTTTATTTTATATTCTTAAATCATGGACGCTGTTTCTAAACGACTTTTAAAAGAGTTGCGTGAGATTGATAGAGAAGCCAAATTACATCCAGAAATCGTTTCATTGGCACCTTTATCGGATGATGATTTATTGTCCTGGAAAGCCATCTTGGCAGGTCTGCCGGATACTCCTTATGAAGGTAAATAATACTTGTAAGCTATTCTATGCTCACACACTCTATCTACAGGTGGTTTGTTTGAATTAGCCATCCAGATACCCTCCAACTATCCTATCCATCCACCTACCATCAAGTTTGTGACCACCATCTGTCACCCCAACATTCATTTCAAGACGGGGGAAATCTGTCTCGATATCCTCAAGACGGCATGGTCACCTGCCTGGACCTTGAAATCGACTCTATTGGCCATTTCACTCTTGTTGTCTAACCCTGAACCTTCTTCACCACTCAATTGTGATGCAGCCAATCTACTTCGATGTAACGATCAATTAGGCTATGAAAGTCTGATTCGTATGTATACCCAACTCTATGCCAATTCATTATAAAGATTATTTTATTTTATAATTATTTTATTTTTTAAACCTCCTACCTGTTCAACGCATATTGGTGTAAAATAATAAAGGAGAAAGGCGTTGTTTTTCTTTCTTTTTTTTATATATATAATTATTCTCTCTCTCTTTTTTTTTTATAATATATACAATGACAGATCTGTTTGAATGGACTATTGTAAATACATCACAAGCTTAAAAAAAAAAGAAAGTGTGTCTAACCAATCTAACCTGTTAGGATTTTGAAGGTCAAAAGAAAGTAGATCAACTCACCCATGGGCTGTTGATGGTGACGGGTGTACTGTTTTACTTTTTTTTTTAAAAGAAAAAGACATCACGATACTTATTTTTCTATTAGTTGGCTAGTTTCTTGATTGGTTATTCAACACAATCACTACAAAACTTGATGTATGTCTTTTTGGCTGGTTTTGGATTGACAGCAATAGTAAGCAATACGCACACACATACACACACACACACACACACACACACACACTAACTAACTATCTATCTATTCTTTTATAAAAGGCTGTACTCTTTCCTTGGTCCATCTATAACAAACATCCTCAACCTTTTATTAAAGAATAAATGTATCAAGTGGTCATGACAGGTTCAGGCATAGCCACATAATCTGTCATCATAGCCTCTTGATAACTAGGCAATTGATCTTCTAATGTTGTCAACTGAATCATCAAACAGAGCTTAGCAGACTTGAAAGGTGTTTGATTGAAGGGTACTCTTTCCAGAGACCATACAAGATGATCTACTGTTGTAAATCCATACAATGTCTTTTTCACTCTACTCTCAAACTAATGTAAATAATGAGTCATAGCACTTTATCATTTCTTTTTTTTTTTTACTTCTTTTGTGCGTGTAGGTAAAGTAGACCGTCTCTTGCTGGTCCAGAAACTTAAACCAGTTGGAACCAACAGTAACAATAAGGGACACCACATAGAAATCTGAAGAGATCGAGCAACAAAGGTAAAGACAGCAGAACAGACTACACACATCACAGCCACAATAAAGATGTAAAAATCAATATGATGACTAGGGCAATGCTCTTTAACCAGTTGATCCAATTGATCCAATCGAGCCTGAGTCAAGGTGTCTGGTATCTAATAACTTTATGAAAATTTAGGGTCAATACACACACGCATATATAACTAAGCAGAATGATTACATAGAGTGCAAGTCGATGGATGATCTTTGGTTGAGGTTCAAGCATGATCAGCTTAGGTGGTTTCCATCTTTGACTGACAATATATAAATTAGCTAATATCATGTCTTGTATTTCTAGAGTAAAAAGAAAAAAGAAAAAGAATAAGAATGAATAAGAAAGTCAGTGAAAATGAACATTCTATGAAGGAAGGGAATGGAGGGGAGAAAGAAAAAAAATTAAAGGGGGGGGAGTAAAGGAGTATAAAAAAAGAGAATAAGAAGGAGGATTTTAAAGGTATTTTAACTAACAAACTAAAGTATTGCACATTGGGTAGTTTAAATAGATAGCTTATTTCCCTTAAACAAGTTTGGTTTTAATTCAACTTTTTGGATGACTCCTTAAAGGGGAGTAAAGTACTAACGATTGTTACAATCAATCATTGGAAAAACGTTTATCCAACACTCACTAAATTCATGCAATCACCCAAAGTACCAGAGATTTTTTTATTTGCTTTGATTTAATGATTCATTTCAAGAATACATGCACTTCTTTTTTGTTTCTTAGTTTATTGTCTCTTTTTTCTTTTTGTGTGTTTTCATGATACTTTATTTGCTTAATACAAATCAAACTTGTTACTTTTTTCTAGTGTTAAGAAAAGAAAGAAAAGGTTGAATTGTTCCTGAATTCTTTATTTTAAAAGACAGACAAAAGAAAGGAGGGCTGAGTTTAAAATCTTGATGACTCCCATTCCTCCATGATGCTTTGGTTTCTGACTTGTACCATCCTCTCACATCCTAGAGAGGAGCTCTCTGGACCCATCCAAACAATCAGTACAGTGCCTCCATTTTTAAATAACGAAAATTTTTACAAGTTTTCGAAACCTATCTGCTCAAAACTTTTGGTGACAAAAACAAAAAGCGAGCCTGAATATATATTCTTTAAACCTTTCTAAACAATTATTCAGGCTCGCTTTTTGTTTTTGTCACCAAAAGTTTTGAGCAGATAGGTTTTGAAGTTAGTCGGTTTTTAAAAATTTTGGCTGGGAGTTATATGGTGGAGGGTCAGATTTGAAAAATAAAAAATTTCTATATGATATTGTTATAGCAGTGTGTAACCTGTAATATATTTGTGTAACCATACCAGACAATAAATTAAGAAAACATCAAACCCAATATCCCTTCTCCATTTTCATTAAACATTATAAAATTATGCCTCCACTTAACGCTAGACAAAAAGCTTTCAAGAACAGAAGCAGAAATGAGAACAATCAGTTCGTCACAGTTAACGAAGTAGAGGATCGTGATGATTGGATCATTGATGGCATTAATTTGGATGAAGTCAATGCCAGAATTGAAAGTGAGGAATCTGTTGAGGTTGCAGAGAGAAACATCAACAACACTCTCTCATGCAACAACAGCAATTTGACGAAGAGAAAGGGTATATACCAAGGGGTATCAACTACCACCAAGTGGAGAAGAAAGAAGGAACAGGAGAAAGTGAGACCTGAACAAACATTGATGAGCTTTGGTATCACTGTTCAGCAAAAGCCGGTTCCTGAAAAAAAGGAAATGAAAATCAGTGCTCGCGAGAAAGAGATCACCTTGATCAGAGAGAAGCTTGGTGACCTTCAAAAGTATGTTTCACCTGTAATGAACAAGCAGAAGGAAGGTAACAAGAGAGATACCTATAACAACGCTCGGTATCTCTCCGTGAAGTACTACTTCATGAAGCGTCTTGAAGGTGTACACAAAGGTGAAGCTGCAAAGGCAGCTGCTATTCTCTACTGGCCTGACAACTCAGAGCCTTATAGAGCTGCAACTATTATCAAGTGGGTCAAGGAATTTCTTGATCAGGGTAAGCTGTCCGACCATCAGCAAGGCGCCCATGTCAAGAGATCATCTCTCTTAAGTGACTCAGATGTGAAGTTGATGATCCTTGAGAAGATCAAGCAAATGCCTCCTGCTGAGCGATCTCTCGTTGTACTGAAGAAGTACATTGATGAAGAAGCAGTTCCTTCTGTCTTGGGTGTGAAGAGCTGTATCCCCATTTCAACCATTGCAAACTATATGGTTGAATGGGGTTACAGCTATCGAAAGAACAAAAAGACAGTGTATTTCGATGGCCACGAAAGAGAAGATGTAGTTGCCTACAGAAATGAATGGTCAAAGCGAATGATTAACTATATGAGGAGATCAGACTTTTACTCTGGAGAGAAGCAAGAGGCTATTCTTGAGCCAAAGCTGAATGAGGGTGAAAGCAAGATTGTGTTCGTTACTCATGACGAATGCACTTTTTATGCAAATGACGGTAAGTACGTTTAGATCTTTGATGCTCATCTACTAATCATTTCTGTATCTACAATTAGGAAAAGAAGTATTGTGGTTGCAAGAGGATGAAAACTACATCCGCAAGAAGTCCATGGGCTCGTCAATCATGGTAAGCGAGTTCCAGTGCCCATGCCATGGAACTATGAAGCAGATGAGATGGTCCTCAAGAACCTACTTCAAAGCAGGAGACAGTAGGGAAGGGTGGTGGACTTCCGCACATATGGTAAAGCAGCTCAAGGAGGATGCCATAGGGCTTTTCGAGAGCTTGCATCCTGATTGTACTGCTGTCTTCCTATTTGACAACAGTTCCAATCATGGTGCATTTGCTGATGATGCTTTGGTTGCGTCTAGAATGACGCTCAACGAAAAAGAATGGAGTGAAAGGCTAAAGTATCAGTTCAAAGATACTTTAGTTACTTTGGCTAACGGCGATACGCTGAATCAGTCATTTTACTATGACAAAGAGATCCACACGTTGGATAAGAAGAATCGACCAGTGGTATTAAAGAAAAGATTCTTCAAAGGTAATTGCTTAAGGCATTTTACGCACTCAGTCTGACTTGGTAAATCATAGGAATAAAAAAAATCCTGGAAGAAAGAAGCCAGTGGTTTGGGCGCGATTTGCAAGGCAAAGCCTGGAAGCTGGATTGTGGCAAGCCAGCATGTGCTCAATCTATGTGTTGTGCAAGGCACTGTCTTGAAAGTTGCCCAGACTTCAAGGCTCAAAAAACCGCACTGCAAGAAACTGTTGAAGATGCTGGTCACATCTTTGAGCTCTATCCAAAGTATCATTGCGAATGTAACTGGATAGAGTACTATTGGTCATATGCCAAGCGAGAAGCCCGTTTGAAGTGTGATTACACCTTCAAATCGCTTGAAGCCAATGTGTCGACCTTTCTGGATACAGCTGGCAATACAGCTCATATAAGAAAGTATTTCCAGAAGTGTATGGATTACATTGAAGCATACAGTGAGTGTAGTGATGGCCGAAAAATTTCTCTAGAATTAGAGAAATTTGTTAACAAAAGATACCTATCACACAGAAAAGTGAAAGTGGACAATAAAATCACCCAATAAAATCACAAATTTTGGAAATTACTATCGGATTTTAATAATATAGCGGGATTTTAAATGATGGAAAATTTGAAAAGAAATTAAAGTTTATAAGATTTAAGACTGGAGGCACTGTAGTAAGCTTCCCTGAGCTTTGGCTCTTCATTTTCAACAACACTACCTTCGTCTATACTGCTGTTCTACAACAAACTCCCTGGCAGGTTGATTGCCACCTCGCCGAACGTTCTTTCGTTACTGAATAGGCCATTCTTTAGCCAAACACCTTGCTAAAAACAATCGAAGCAGTACTCATTTTGAAGTCCTATTGTATTGGTTTTTTTTTTCGAAACAACTTGATTTTCACTCATAATCTTTTCCATATGCTCTGTGTAAATAATGTAAACCAATGATATTGAACCAGTGTATGCGTTGATAACGAAAGTTGAATGACTATTGTTTAGGCATTGTGTTTTCCTATCTATCTCTTTGATTGACAGTATTGAGATGTCTATTGTATATGAATCTACAGGTGTTTATTTAAACATCTGTCTGGTTGCATTCACTTTAGTAACCTACCCTGTACTTGCCAAAGTCACTGATTTCTTAATCATACTTGTCAAAAATTTTGTGTTTGCTCTCGCACTTAAAGAGAAGCAGCTCACCGGCAACGGTAAAATTGGTAAGTTCATTTGTCTTCATGTAGTTCAGTTCAATAGCATCATTGATGGTAAATATAGGTTTAAAGGAAGCCGTAAGGCTAATTCTTGCCATAAAAAATATCACTACCAATGCCAAAATGGCCATTGAAAAAAATTGCTGTAAGTTGACATGTAATGATTAGAGAAAGAAAAAGAACTATTATAGGTATGTGTATTCTGCTAAGAAAAAAAGAAAAGAACAAGAAGAAATACTGTATTGATCATCTGCAAGTGGCTATCAATAAATACTCAAAACAAGAGGCCTTGTTGTTATCTGAAGATATTCTAGGCTGGCACAACCTCTGCAGACTAGAAGAAGAAGCCATGCTGCTCGAGGTAAAGGATTGATGTTTTTGTAATATCTTTATAAACAAAAAGCTGAGTTCTCGCTTTAGGAAGAAGACTAGCGGCTCGCTTTGTTTGTAAAAGCTGTTCAATAAAAAAGAATGCCCATTTGACTTACGAGCAACAAGTTTACAGAAAAATTTGAAATACAGTTATTGTGATTTAAAAGGCTAGATGATGAAAAAAAAAAAAAGCTCAAGCGTGGGAACAAAAAAATAAGCATAGGGCCAAATGTTGAGCACGGGCAATCTATCCCTCACAAATACGTTAATATGAATGTTCTGCTAGCCAAGCCAAACAAATAGAGTCAGGACTAAAGAAGCAGTAGGTGTCCCACTCCCAATATAAATAAACGATATCAGAAAACTAAATAAAACAAAAAACAACCTTTTTTTATTCCTACTGAAAACTTGTAATAACTTTGGAAAGGACATAGAGTGATAGCTATAGTCAAGGAGTTCATATATTATTGTCATTTTGGAGTTCAAACAGATATAAAAGACCCTCTACAACACCAAAAAGATAAGCGTAAATACATTTTTTTTAAAGATTTTGTTCCCAAGCAATAAATTTTCTATTATTAGTCGGCGGTGAAAAAGACACTAGATGGAGTAGTGCCTTTTTTTTTCTCTTATAATAACCTCTTGAAAAAAAGAAGAAAAAAAAACAATTCAGTGCCTCATCTTCAATTGTATTCATATGTTTTCTGGTGTGTTTGTGTATGTGTGTGCGTGTGTGTGTGCGTGTCTTCTCTTGATGAATGATGGGCAAGAAATATTTATCCCTTAAATTATCCCTTTTTTAATCGAATTTTCCAACCCAACTAGAATTTAAAAAAAAAAAAAAGGAAATGAAATGTCACTTATGAAGGCTATATTCGATATAACAACATGTAAAAGAGAAAGAGAAAGAAAAAAAACAAAGTCCGTTCTATAGGATTATCTTGTCTTTGGTGATAAACAAAGTGCCTAATCGTTATCTATGAAAGTTGATAACAAAACACAAGTCACAGAATGTGATAAATGAAATAAAGCAAAAACCCAAAAGTCTACATGAGTCATGATGGGCAAAACAGACGCATCGTGTAACGTAGAGTTCTTGTTATATCCTATCACTGTCAAGAAGCCATGTTTGAGCGTACAACCTGTACCTATTTTCTCTCTATTCCTCTTCTATTCTATGCATTTGCTTTCTTGCTTCTCAAGTGAATCTGCCTATAGTTTCATTTGTCTTGTAACTTCATCAAAGGGCTACTTTAGAACTACACAAATATGCTTGATCCCGGGTGATATAGGACCTATCTCTAACCAATTAAAGCAACTGAACCTAGCAGTTCAAAGCCCGCACAGAGAAATGAAGATCGTCTATAAAAATAAAAAGGCCCTTTGTTGATTTCTTTTTCTTCTTGATTACAATTATATTTTGATTCAATATGTGTGGTATTTTTGCTGTCTGCAACTATCAAGGCGACGTAGATGCCTATCGTCAACGTGCTCTTTATCTTTCCAAAAAGTAAGTCATTTCTTTTGATGCGATGAGGACATTTGAATTAATTTAATACAAAATATAGAATTAGACACCGTGGTCCTGATTGGAGTGGTTGTCATGTTGTCAAGAACAACATATTTTGTCATGAACGTTTGGCTATTGTTGGTGTTGGTAAGTGACAGAGATGGTAATTTTGACATGGTGAAACTTATTTCATATCTCAGAATCCGGTGCTCAACCTCTTGTCAGTGAAGATGGTAACTATGTTCTCTGTGTCAATGGTGAAATCTATAACCACAAGTACTTGAGAAAGCAATTGAAGAAGCCTCATCAATTCCAGACCAACTCTGACTGTGAAGTCATTATGCACATGTACGATGAAATGGGCACTGATCTTGTCAACCACCTGGATGGTATGTTCTCTTTTGTTCTCTTGGATGTCAAGCGTAACCGTATTGTGGCTGCTCGTGATCCTATCGGTATCACCACTCTCTATTATGGTTGGAACAGCAAGATGCCTGAAACTGTCTACTTTTCTTCTGAACTCAAAGCCTTGAATGAAGAATGTGATAAGATTCTTGCTTTCCCTCCCGGTCATCTCTATGACTCTGAAACCAAGGAAACCACTCGTTGGTTCAACCCTACCTGGTGGGATGAAAACAAGATCCCCACAAACCCTGTTGATCTTAAGGTCTTGAGAGAGTCTCTTGAAAAGGCTGTTCGTAAGAGATTAATGGCTGAAGTGCCTTATGGTGTCTTGTTGTCTGGTGGTCTTGATTCTAGTTTAATTGCCTCTATTGCTGTCAGAGAAGCTCAAAAGATTGCTAGTGGTGCTGCTAATGATGAAGATGATCAATTTGATGAAAGTAAGTTTCAGTTGTTATTATCCGATTGGTTCAATTTTTTCTAAGACAGCAATTTTTCTTTATTTTTATAGGTGGACCCAAGAGCTGGCCTGGCGTTCATTCTTTCTCGATCGGTCTCCCTGGTTCCCCTGATTTGTTGGCTGCTAGAGAAGTAGCCAAATTCTTGGGTACAATCCATCATGAACTTACTTTTACAATTCAAGAAGCTTTAGATGCTGTGAGTGATGTCATCTACCATTTAGAAACCTATGATGTGACCACCATCCGTGCCTCTACCCCAATGTACCTTTTATCACGTAAGATCAAGGCTTTAGGTGTCAAGATGGTCTTGTCTGGTGAAGGTTCTGATGAAGTCTTTGGTGGATACCTCTACTTCCACCAAGCTCCTGATGCCGCTGCCTTCCATACAGAATGTGTCACTCGTGTCAAGAACTTGCATACAGCTGATTGTCTTCGTGCCAACAAATCAACAATGGCCTGGGGTCTTGAAGCCCGTGTTCCATTTTTGGACAAGGAATTCTTGGAAGTCTCCATGAACATTACCCCTGAAGAAAAGCTCCACAAGAAAGACCAAGGTCGTGCTGAAAAATATATTATTCGTAAGGCCTTTGATACCTCTGATGAACCTGATGCCAAGCCTTATTTGCCCGACAACATCTTGTGGCGTCAAAAGGAACAGTTCTCTGATGGTGTTGGTTACAGCTGGATTGATACCTTGAAGGCCGTCAGTGAGAACAAGGTCTCTGTGGAAGAATTGGCTCAAGCTGGTAGCAGATGGTCCAAGGATACACCTGACACTAAGGAAGCTTATATGTACAGAGTCATGTTTGAACAATGGTTCCCTCAACCTGCTTGTACTGCTTCTGTTGTTAGATGGATTCCTCGTGGTGATTGGGGTTGTCCCTCTGATCCTTCTGGTCGTGCTCAAAAGAACCATGATCAAGCTTATGATTAAGAAAAGAGGAATTGTTTCAGTATATTGTATATAGTTTAAAGAAATATCATAATTAATAATAAAAAAGAACCTTTTTTTGCTTTCTTCCAGTCTCAATGGTCAATCTACCGAAAATATGGTGCCTTATAAAAAGCTGTCTCTCAGAATTATATCCCCAGAGTTTGATTATTGTGGTACAAGAGCCGTAAAGGCACAAGTTGCATTTTGCACTTTCTGATTCTCTTCATACTGTAAACTGCTACTACTAATCTTTTAATACCAATTCAATGTTGCTAAAGCTTTTCTTGATATCAGTAAGAGCTCTGGTTTTCTTTGGGTAACTTGAGTAAGATAATAAGCTATTACAAAGGATACGTAGCATAATTATCGAACCAAACACTCATTCAAAAAAGGGCAGAGGCATTACTTTATGAGTCTTTCTTTGTGTATACTCGTATACCATAATCAAGTAAAAAGTGTAAAGTGTTAAGCTTAAAGACCTGTGGGGACTTTTAATCTTCTTTGGTTATTAAAAACTCTGGGGATATGATTTTGGTAGACGGGTTTTGCCGTCAGGTTTATTGAATTTGGTAAATGCACCATTTACTTTTTTTTTTATGAAACGCCAAATTCAATAAGTCCGACTGTTTGGGCTATCAAGGAGGTTTCTGGCGCTCGAGAGGTTCTCGGGGCCACGCTCTTTGTCTTGAAGAAATTTATTTAATCCGTCGGAAACATCATCAAGTATCCCTAGTTCTAGCCTTCCTGAATGTTAAAACCGCCTACGACACTGTGAACCTGTCAAATAGTCTGAGATCGACTGTCTGGATTTAAACCACCTTCTCTACTTGGATTGATTTAGAACATGCTTGATGGTATACATATAGAGGCTATTTTCAACTACATCACATCCTCTCGCTTCTTCCTCGATTACTGGTGTTCTTCAGGGTTTTGTCCTCTCACCATTCCTTCACATTATCTACATAAACAACCTTCCTTGCATCCTTCGACCTCAAGATCTCTCGAATACCCTCTCTCACCAGTCGAAACCACTCCCCTATTCAATTGTGTCCTCTTTAATGATGATATAGTTCTGATTGCTAGCCGTAATTATATGCCCTTGTTATTGCAACTCTGTGAGTGACATAGCCGTCAAGTAGGTTACCACTGGAATCCCAATAAGTGCAGTATTCTTGAATACTCATTCCCTCCTCCCTATCTCTCGCATAATATCAATGGCTCTTCTATTCTATTTTAAACTTCCCTCTAGTATCTATGTTTACTTTTTGCGTCTGGAAGATACATCAGTGCATTGTATGTAACTTCCAACAGTACTTTCAACAATGCTACTAAGGCTTTACTTACTATGAATCAACTTGCGTCAATTGGAGTGAACCTTCGAGGCTTTCACCCTTTACTTTCCATTTGTCTTTATGCTTAAATAGTTTACCCTCAAATAGAGTATGGGGCTCGCCATCATCCCCTTTCCCAAATACACCACTGAACAACTGGAGCAAGCGCATCCGTCGAACTTTCAGCGGTTCCAGCAACTCTTTGATTCAAGTTATGCTGCGCCTGACCAATCTGCTTTTCACGAAGAATAGATCACACTTTCTTCTTTTGCGCCTGATACGCTTCTTCAGCCGTCTACTTCCTCATATACGTCCATCCTCGAGTAGCTCTACCTGCCATCGCCTCTCTCAATATCCGTTCTAGCGCAAAGTTCAGCCTCATGTTGACTCGAAAACCTGTCGATCTCTCTATCAACTCTACTTGCAAGCCTGCAATGAAGGCCTTAGTTGCTGCCAAGCCTCCCATAGACATACTCTTCTTTCTCACTGCTGGTCTCAAATCTGTACGGATCCCATTCCTTAATTTCTCAAGATCTATGAAGAATGTAGTCGCTGCATTCACTGGCGTCTTGGTTAACTGTCTTCTAGATACTCTACCCTTTGTCTTTTTCAATCCTCACCGCTCCCTTACGAAATCGCACACCGTCCATTGTTTGCAGATGCACAGTCGTTAGATGATGCCTGAAACGGTAGATGACCTTATCTTCTTCTTTTTAAATTCACTTCCTACCCATTGTCCACGTTTCTTCCGTAGAATCATCCTTAGGACTATTCGATGGCCTAACATATGTAAGATCCTCTTTAAACTTGACTGCTTTCAACATCCCAAGATTCCGCCTTCTCCGCCCAATCATCTAGGGCAGCAACCCCTTGATTAGTTCCCGTCCCCCCTCCATCTACCTGATGTCTTAACACCTAACCCCTTCCGCTTAGCCATTTCTTTTTGCCTCCCATCCTATAAGAGGGGGGGGGTTTGGACACTCTTACATTTGATCTGTCCTCAGGCAATGTTTGTCTAAATAGACTGTGTGTCTCCCCCCCCCCAGTTGGGGAATTTTTTTTTGTGAATAAAACCTTAATCATACAATATAGGGTATTGTGTTTATAGGGTATTGTGTTTTTATTTAATTTTAAAAGGGAAAGGCTAATGAAATAGGTGGTAATCTTGGTTCGTTTTTCAGACTGGCTTGTTCTTCTGGATGTTGTGCAATAATAGCTTGATCTATGTCTGATAGCTTGGCAACAGTAGACGATAATAATTTAGATAGGCGACTGACTTCTTTTTGTAATTCTAGACGTCGAGAATAGAGTGATTCCATAGAAGATGTATGAGTACAGGAAGGATAGTATGACTGTATGGGAGGTAATTTCAATTTCTCTTCTGATTGGCTGTCTGAATGGTCACTGTCCATGCTCGGTTTCCGGCTCTTTTGCTTTTTTTCGAGAGAGGTACATCGCTTTCTACGTTTAATTTCAGTACGCATCATAGTAGCAGGGCGATGCACATGATGTAATTTGTAATAGAGACCACAAGCATTACAGATCGTGTTTCCTTTGGCGTCTCTTCTCCAGAGAGGTGTATTGGTTGCTTGACAATTTGAGCATATCATATTCTCTTTATTATCTAGTAATAGTTCGTCTTCTTTTCTTAAGGTTGTATTGGAACATTGATCACAGACAGGGCCTTTGCCACTTTCACGGCCCCATAAATGAGGACGAAAAGATAATTGACATTCAACACAACGAGTGAGAGATCGTTTACGGGTTTTGATTTGTTGCAAATGCATAGAGGAAACCATGACTTTGAAGAAAAAGTAAGAAAATAGAAAAAAGAAAACAATCAAAAATATGGCGTGCCCAAACTCAAAAATTAAAGAGAGAGAAATTTTAGATTATCTCTTCCAATCATATTGCGTCAAATGATCAGTCTTTATTTCCCACCTGTCTCGAAAAGATTAAATAAGCCAATTATATACATCATTCCCCGAGATAGATTGCAGACCAAGATAAGAGAGATTCATTATTCCAAGCTGCGCTTAAAACTAAAATTCAGTCTGCACAGAATTATCATTGGCTTATGGAGAGACTTCTATTGTTCTCAGTGCATTTTCTATCCATTAAGTGCTTGATGCCTAATAAGGACTGAAGACAAGGTTTTCAAAGGCTGAAAACAATTCCTGAACTCGGTAAGAAGCCATAAAGAACTTCCAAAAAAGATCATAATAAGATAATAACTGTGTTTTCATTGACGAGTTTGCCTTTCAAATCCATTTAACCTATACTATGACTTGGTCTACTAAAGGCATTTGATGTATCGCTCAAAACCTGATGATTGAACAAAAGGCACAAATGTATCAACCATTAGCTATATTCTCCTGAGCCCGATCGAATTGAGCAATGGATATAGGTTAAATAAATTTAAAGCGCAGATTAAATTGCTACAGTGCGTTCACCCTCATTTTTGAAAGGCAAAGCTGTCATGTCTGGGGGGAGAGAAGATTTAGCAATTTAAAGCAATTAGAGTTTATGTAACACTTACAGCCTTGCTCCTCACGCTTCGCGTGCAGCCAATACACCGCTTCTTTTACAAAAGGAGGCTGTTTTGTGATTAAATTCAGTGTTGGAGTGACTGATGGTTCTTGAGAAAGCAGGGAGAGTTTGCTGAAAGAGCAAAGTTGTAATTCTGGAAATGGCAATAGCAAGAGCAGACAGTTTGTCACGGCCACTTACCCCACGACCATTCTTGACAGATGGGCATTCAGGGTTCAAACAATGGAATGCGCCTTTCATGTTTCTATATACTGTTTTGCCTTTCACTTGTATGAGCTGCTTTGGATGTTGAAGTTTGTGAAAGCAATAGACACATGTCTGGGAAGTATAGTTTTCGTTGGTGATACAGACAGTCGTATACCTTGCATGCAGATCTTGCTTCCAAATACCACCATACCTAAGATGTCCTCTAATTCTGGAACCTAACCCAAAGCCACGATCACCAATCAGCATCAACAGATTCTTTCTTTGTGTTTATTTTCCTTTCTTCTTGACATCTTTCTTTTTCGATTTAGGATTGTAGGCTGGCCCGTGATCTGCTGCAGTACTCTGGTCTGTCTGGGCGCTTTTTGATCTCTTTTTGTCAAATTTGATGCTCTTCTGCGGAAATACAGCTGGTATTGCTGGTCTGTCAGCTCAGACTTGACTTGTTGAATAGCCAGAAACAACCTACTTCTATCGGCCTCCAACTCATCAATGTACACCTTGATCTCATTTCTAGCAATAGTAATCAACTCTTTATCATTATTGGCATGCGGACGTCGGATATGAGCTTGTATATTTTTGGCAATGTCTGCAACTTGTGTCTGAACACCAGTAATACATTCACCAATCTGAGGACAACATACACCTGCCTCTTCTTTAGAATCACTACCTTGCACAACAGCAACTTCAGGTTCTAGATTAACTTTGATGGAGCAGTGGAAACCAATTGGTAGGATGACCTGCTTCTGCCTTACTCCCTTTTGCAGCTTCGTCCTTTCTTTCTTTAGAGGCATTTTTCATAGACTTGATAAATTCTTGATGCTTTTTTTCTCTTGTAGGAGCCAAATGAATACGTAGCAACCCTAACAAAAGCTTGTCTAGAAGAATGTTGATCATCTTGTTATCACCCCACATGACAGATAAATTAGTAATATAGTTAGTCAATGCAGGCTCATAGCAGGCCACATGAAGAGTGTTTTTTGGTTGGATGAACTGGTTGACTGAGTCAGAGATGGCTTCCATTAACAGGGTTCTCAAAGGATAATCTGTTTTGGTCTTTGTTTGCAAGCCACGAACACCATAAAAACCAGACTTCAAAAAATGAATATGTCGGTCAGTGAAGAGAAAAGGAATGTCATTAGCATCAGGAGAGGCAAGAAAGTTGGAAGCATATGGAGAGGCAGAAAAAATCAAGGTATCTTGTAGCTGAAAGTTACTTGGGAAGATGCTTTGTATTTGAAAGCCATTTGATCTATCAAATACTGATTTTCCATTGCGAACAGCAAAAGTATGGCTTCGGAAACAGGACATTATCATAAACATGATTGTTTGAAAGTCACTGATAAAGTTGGAGGTCTGAGGCAGTAGTTCAGCAAGCTTAGTATCAAAGAGTTGTCTAACTTCAGGTGTAAGATCATCTCGTATCAACGAGGGAAAATACGCAGTACAGACTTCAAAATATTCTTCGGTAACAACAAAGGAAGCAGGTTCGGTAGGGAGCTCTTCTGAAGAAGGTTCAATGGCTTGAGTAGAGCTAGTTGCTTCAGTAGTAGGATTGCTTACAGACTCTTGGACGACATCAAAATTTTGTTGTACATATCTTCTCCAAAGATCAATTGCTCGAGACACTGAATTATCATTTTGAAATCTGTTTGCAGATTCTCGCAAACCGAGGTTAGCATGTTTATCCATATCAGCATACAGTCCTCTTGGAATTTGACCAGCAAGAGTTTTGGCTTTGAGAGCAGAGTAGTTTGACTTCTTTTTGTTTTTTTCACGGATAATGTTATCGCGTAGCTTGGCTTGGGCTACGATATAAAACAGGTCATGGAATTCTTCTACAGACATTTCAAATGCACGCCTCATGCCAGGAGCTATGGTAGATGGTTGTTGTTGCACATTGACAGACAACTGGGGCGCAGGAGTATAACGACCGCCTAAATAGAATGTATCTTGTAGAGCCCTGCGGTAGGACATTGCCTAAGAGGGATTAGATCTATTCATAGCATATTAGTGGGGCAGATATATCAAGGTCAGAATAAAATATATCTTACTCCTTCCAGCAATAAGAGATTAGATGTATTAGAAGAATCTAACAGATGAGGTAACAGAGACAAAGAGAAAAACAGAAACAAGTTTTTTTTGGCCTTTTATATGATAGATTGTATATTCTTTGTTCTCTTTGCGTAAATCTAGAGTGAGATAAACATCTCAGATTCTTAAAATTCAAACTTTTTGGATATAGAGATGAATGTATATTGCTGATGATTTTTACCCAAAAAAACCACATTACTCTGTAACCACAAACTTGATTCCATAAATGGGACACTTTTTCGTTTTCAGAAGGGTTTTCTTCATTATGTCAAGCAAGTCAGAAGGTCCTCTAAACATCCAGCCAGAACTATGTTACTCGAAGGCATGTCTTTCATTGACTCCTCTAATAGTGTGCCTTTAACGAAATACAGCTCTTGTAAGGATTGCAGGACGTTACTGGCTTCGTTTCTGAGACAAAGCTTACTTCATTAGCTTGCTTGTCTGATTCACTTTCGTTTCTTATTCGTAGCCGAACAAGCTTGCAATCACTGTAATTTCCTTGATGAATCTCTTTGGTAGAAGAGAGAGAGGATTTTGATGTTTTGTAATATTCTATATGAGCCCCACTCATCAAAAAACATGGCTCGGGTGACATGTCTGGGGGGAGGACAAAAACCAAAATACAAAAAAAAAAAACGAATTTTAAGTTTGGCGATAGCCAAACTTTTTTTGGATTTGCATTATTATGAGTTATTCAAGCACTCCAGACAATAAACTGAATTTTTGCAATGTTTTAGTGGGATATTTATAATAGTAATGTTAGAGAGATAATTGTGTAAAATAAGTATAGAGTAATATAAGGCCGAACGAGTTAAAGGTAGTTAATCGAGGTGGGATTTTGACATCTCTTTTTATCCCAAACGCCCTCACACTGTTTGCTCTTGCAATTGAGACATATGGGATTCTTGCAGTTAGATCTACGCATTTTTCCATTACACAGAACATCACCACATCCTTTGCATGTTTTCTTTAAAGCATTTGTATTACTTGAATGGTGCGGTTGAAATTGTAAGCAAGTTTCTGCTGTTGTGTTGGCTTGGCAATGAAGGTACTGCCAATGGCAAATGTACACTAGCAGAATTCTTCTTACAGATTTGAGACTGAATTAGCGAGATAGTACTGTGATGTGCTTGATGAGTAGTGCGAGCTAGCTTCTGCTCCTTCCAATGTCGATGATACTTTTCTAAATGTTCAGGTGTTTTATAAAGCACTCTTTCTCCCTCGCAAAAGGTGTTCCATTTTTTGGCCAGAAGGTCAAAGTTAGGGGTAATTCAATTTGATGTCTCAAGAACATCTTTCAACAGACGTCCAAACAAAAGCTTTTCTTCTAAAGTATGAACTGCAATTACAGCATACTTGGTCCTTTGATGACTTGCCACAAATTGATACCGACTATTTCTCTCACGGAGAGTGGAACCAATTTTCAAGAAAACAGTATCTTTGATATTTGGTATCATAAGATCTTTTTCTACGTTATACACAGGACTACTTAAACTCGAACTCACTCTACTTCCTTCCACCTTCTCAATACCCAACCGCTGCATTTCCTCATCTGGCAAAGGGCATATGCCAAAAACTTCTTTAGAGCCACGAAATTTCAAGACATTGATTTCAACTGCCAAATGCTTTAGACCTCGATCAGCCATCTGCATAGCTTGGCGCAAATAATCAAGATGCTGAGTCAGCCAAGGATCATAATGACCCTTGTACTCTAATTCAAGACGATTGGAAGTTCCAACATCAAAGTTATGTCCTAATCGGTAGTCAATTAACATTGCAGAGGCAAGCTCTGGACCTGCACCAAAGGACCCGAACTTTCTGATAAGGTTCTGGTGAACTCCTCCTTCCAAAGAATTGGTTCCTCTTACACATCTATAAAGAGTGAGACCATACTTGTCTTTTTTCTGCTTCTTGTAATAAAGTTGGACACCTGGTGGATCCGAGACATGGCCTAACTGCACAGTCTTCAAGGCACTCAGTGCTTGCGCCCAAGACACTTTGTCAAAAAGAGAACATCCTAACTTGGAGCATCTCAAGGGTCTAAACGAAAGGAAAAGAGACTGTAATACTGGCAGAAGTATAGCGGGAGAGCAAATCTTTCGTTTGACTCTTTCCCAAATCCAGTTGCGGTCATACTTCATTCTCATTTCCCAGCTTTCACCATTCTTTGCCAATGCATCTGAAACCAATTTCTTGTCATCTTCATTGAGAACAAAAAGACTATCACTAAATCTTTGAGTGAATTCCTTGTAAAGACCGTGCTGCTTATAAGGCCTTATCATATCAATCAGATGAAATACATCCTTGACAACACGAGTAAAGACTCGTTTGTCATCATGCTGTTCATGCACTATCTCATGGCTTATTCTTAAGTTGGAGGTGAACAGTTGATAGCCATGTTCGAAGCTTTTTCTGTCAACATTAGAAAAGTTATCAGGGAACATAGTGTTGAAAGCAATATCAACATTTGCATCGTTGGTCGATTCAACAACTTCAACGTTTTTCTCAGAATCGTTCAAACTAGTAATGACAACTGCATTCGGTCTCACACTGATCCTTTGGCTTGGCGGACGGACACTGCTACCAGCTTCTTGTACTTCTTCTCTTGGTGCTGTTATCAAATCAGAATTGAAAACCTTGATAACAAATCCAAGTTCAGAAAATGAGCCCAAACAAACAGGAGCTGCAGAGTTTCTGGCTTCATTGTTTTGTCTATTATCAAGATTTTCAGGATTCACCATGTAGCTTGGAATATAGACTTTGGTTACCCTGAAAAGACAGGAGCCTTTCTCAACATGCTTGTTATCTTTGATTTGTTCAATCTGACCGGACGCAACCACATGTTTTAAGCCACAAGGCTTCAAAGAAACAAAGGTTCCTGGTATACAATTCTTCGAATTAATGCGCGAACCAGTCTCAGGAATAGCCTTGATTGCTTCGTAAATAGTTAAGCTAGCCCAAGCATCTATGGCTGCGTATTCTATCTGCTTGGAAGAGAGTATCTCTGAGGACCATTGAGTCTCTCGTTCTGACTTCTGAATGCTTTTCCCCAGCACACTGAGTGAAATTGCTGACAAAGAAGTTGCACCGCTGGACACCACTTTTCTTGAGGAGCAAAAGGATCCCAATTCAAGTTTGCCTTTGCAATTGACACACATAATTTTTGCCAATCTGCTCAAGTCACCGCCTACTTGCCGCCCAACTTTCTTTATGTTTTCATCCTCAAGAATCATCATCAAAGAGATGGGTAAAGAAGTCCAACATCTATCGATATGGAGCACATAAACATTTTTGGCAAATGCTATCTGAATCACATCCACTCTACAGCTATCTACTCCTTCAGAATAACAGATATCCCATTCACAATCAAAGCCTATAGCAACATCGCCTCCTTCCTCAGCTGACGACTTGATCTCTTCAAACAAAGCTCTGAGAGAAATCTCCATGGAATCAAGGTCACGACATAAATAAAGAATATTGATATCATTAGGCAATTGAAGATATGAGCTATCTGTGCTTAAAGTGTTTATCCTTTCTAAGTCTGCTGGCTCTACACCTTCTTTAAGAGATTCAAATATCCCCTCAACAAAAGACTGGTCACCTTTCACATTGTCAGTGAAAAAAGCAATTGGCATTTGATGCCCGTAGTCGAAGTATGCTTCCCGCATTTTCTCAAAAGAGTGCTTCAGATATGACAGTGCCTTCGATGGCACTAATACTTGGTGCACTATCTCTTCATATTCATTTGTCATAGTGTAGAGACCAGTAAACACACTGGTGTCGTCAATTTTGGCCATATGCTTTGGGAATTTGAATGAATGATCACCCTTCAAGATCTTTCCATCCAGAAGCATCATATGTTTGTCCATTCTTGGTTGAAGGACTTTTATGATTTCCGTGTAGATAGTTCGAATGTACGTGCCGGTAGGTACAAAGCCGGCATATCTCTTCTGATCATTAAACGATGAAAAATCCTCAGGTGGCGAGTTCGAGAAATACTGAGAAATTCCACTCCGTTTGTTGTACTCAGAGAGCAAATACTGAAGCTCAACTCTGTCATGACGAAGCATGTGAAGCTCACGGAGAATCTTTTGGAACCTTTCTGGTCCAACTGAGTTCTGAATACAGGGTCTGAGAAGGTCGGCTACTGCTTTCGAGATTCCTCCTCGATGAGTAAGGATAGCTGGAAATTCCACCTGCAGTTCAAGAGGAAGCTGTTCAACAATTTCTGAGTCATGCGCATTAAATAAAGCTCCACATTTTCGATCACAACATCTATATCTAACTGACATAAGGTAAAAGCAGCTATAATTTTGAAAATGAATGAGTATGCATACTTTTAAAGAGTTATTTGTTAATCACCTAAACATATCCACAATTCTTCGGGCATGTGGTTTTTTGTTATAACCTTTCGTTTCAAGGCTCTTCTTGCAATTTTCCCTAGGACACCTTATTCCCTCCAAGCCTTGGTTGATCAACAGGTGCGGAATCCAAAGAAAAACTCGTGGCCTATACAGATAGTTGGCGTCCTTTTTCTTTCGAAGAGCAAAAAAAGTCATCATTGGCTCAATCCAAAAGGTACCATTTTTGTATTCAAAAGGATATTCTTCGTTTGCTAGACGAGCCTGTAGTTCCTCAAAATAATCAGTCAAAACACTGTTGTCTGGAAGCGTGTCGCTAGTTTCCTCCGTGTCTACATCTTCAACTGAATCTTCAACTGTTTCACTGATCTGTTCTTCGTTTCGTTCCTGAGTAATGTTCTCCAGTAAAGCATCAGGCTCCTAAAGCCAGAATAGTGTTATTAAAACAAGCTCTAGTTTTTGTCATCTCGGAAGGCATAAACGATCTTGTTTCTGACTTCAACATAAGAGAAGTTGAAGATATAACTTACTTCATTAGTTTGACTATCAATCCCATTTGCACTGTTTGCACGGTTAAACAAGCTTGTAAGCATTCGCTGATTCCTGTCAAATCCTCTAGTAGAGGAGAATCTCAAAGTTTTGAAGCTTTTGTTTGTTTTTTTTTTTTTTTTTTTTGCTTAGGCATTTAATAGCGTTAAAAAAACAGTAAGGAAAGAAAAAAGACTCGAAGAGCAGAAAACTTTGTAGTGTATCAAGGTACGAAAGTTTTAATAAGCGTTGTTATTACCGTCGCTTATTTAAGCTTTCACATGCAATGCTTTTTGATGAGTGGGGCTCATATAGAATATTACAAAACATCAAAATCCTCTCTCTCTTCTACCAAAGAGATTCATCAAGGAAATTACAGTGATTGCAAGCTTGTTCGGCTACGAATAAGAAACGAAAGTGAATCAGACAAGCAAGCTAATGAAGTAAGCTTTGTCTCAGAAACGAAGCCAGTAACGTCCTGCAATCCTTACAAGAGCTGTATTTCGTTAAAGGCACACTATTAGAGGAGTCAATGAAAGACATGCCTTCGAGTAACATAGTTCTGGCTGGATGTTTAGAGGACCTTCTGACTTGCTTGACATAATGAAGAAAACCCTTCTGAAAACGAAAAAGTGTCCCATTTATGGAATCAAGTTTGTGGTTACAGAGTAATGTGGTTTTTTTGGGTAAAAATCATCAGCAATATACATTTTGAGGCATATGAAATAAGTGTCGAAAGTTTCACCATGAAATTTAACCGCATTGATAGCCATTCTACAAGAAATAGACTTGAATGAACCAGGATGGCATGGTTAGAAAGCTCTTTTTCTTCCCAAGCATACTATGACATCCTGATTCATTCAAGTCTATTTCTTGTAGAATGGCTATCAATCACGGTTAAATTACATGGTGAAGCTTTTTGAATATATCTCTATACGTTCTTATAAGAGCAAAAAAAAAAGAGAGTACGTTATTATCAAACATACAGGAAACACTCAATTAGAAAAAGTATTGGTCATTAGTATGAGTAGAGATAGAAAATGTGAATAAATATATTTTGGTATAAAAAATTAAAAAGGGCATGTAAACACAGGAAGGTTTACTTCTTCATCTTCATCTTCATCTTCATCTTCGACTATCAGGCCTTCATTCCTAGACATCTCCTTCTTCATGTTGGCAACAACTGTGAGCAACTGTTTCATTTCTTTCTTGAACAAAGCAATTGTTGCAGGGAACGAGTAGACACGTGAACGCGTCACCAAACACACAAAGCCGGAAGGACAACACATAGTTAGAGTTTCTAACTCTAGCTCACTGGCATAAAAGCCAACAATGCTTGCAGAGCGTTTTTTACTGACTTTGTTTGTGAGTCTAGCAAGAGCCTCCTTCATCATCATGGGCAGCTTGATACGGCTTTCATTGAACCTCTTGGTTGCTTTGCTGCCTTTGTTGAAGCGTTCTGCTTCACAGAAGCCAAGATCGTACCCAACATAGTTGTAGCAAATGTCTGGATACTTGATACAGTGCTTCGGGTCTTAAACCTGGAGAAAAAAAGCCCATCTATGAGATCTTTCAGAGGGACCAAAAGTGTATGAATTCATATAAAACCGCATAACATTCATTTTTAATACCTTTCTAAACAAAAGTTATCATTTACTTTCTTGATTATCATAAAAATATTTTTTTCTGAAAGGCTTCAAAGTCGAGCGGTTTTTCAAAATTTTGGCTGTGGTTATATGGGGAGGCCATAGATTTGAAAGAGGGCTATAGGGGGACATCAGTCTACCCATATAGGACTATAAAACTGGGTTTCAAATAGCGTTATGTGTAACATAAATATAGCCAATAGAATAGTATTTTCATTTTAGCAGTCTTTAATAAAGTTAATATTGTTCCTAATTTGACAGCCCCTTTTTGTAAAACTTTTTATTGAAATGCCTGCATTAAGTAACAGAAAGAAAGCTGCTTTAAAGAAGAAGCGCTCTGAACAAGGAGATTTCCAAAAGAATGATTCTTCAACAAATGCCATTGATCAACGTGAAGACTGGGAGATGAATCAATTGGATATAGATTCTTTGATTCAGCTTTCTGAAGAAGTAGAAGTATCTACTGACTCACCCAAGACAATTGATCAAGTACTTGGAAAAAAAACTGATCAATCTCTCGTATCAGGTCAAAAGAGAAAAGGGATTTATCAAAAGAACTCGGAAGTTACGAAGTGGAGAAGAAGAAAGGAAGCTGAATCCGTTGATTCGAAGCAAAAACTGACTAACTTTGGAATCACCGTTACGAAGAATGCCGAAGTAGAACGTCCTGTTGTTCTGAGTCACACAAAGGCGGAACTCATCAGAATCAAAGATTCTGTGCAAAGCTTGGATAAGTATATTCTTCCTATCATGAATAAGGCAAAGGAAGGAAGTTCTATGTACAAGTACGAGTATTGCCAGTATCTTTCTGTAAAGTTGTATTTTACAAAGAGGCTTCAAGGAATGAACAAAGGTGACAGCTCAAGAGGAGCAGCAAACTATTACTGGCCTAACAACAATGAAAAGTATCGAGCTGCAACCATTGTTCAGTGGGCTACCCAGTTCATTGAGGAAGGTAGTATTTCCGAACATCAGCAAGGCAAGCACATCAAGCGACAGTCTTTTTTGAGCGACTCTGATGTGAAGCTACTCACATTAGAAAAAATAAGACAGATGAAGCCTGAGTTACGAAGCTTAGGAAGCATCAAAAAAGTGATTGAAGAAGAGGTCGTTCCTCAGGTTCTTGGTGTTGCTTCTGGCCAAACAGTGAATTTGGATACTGTAGCCAACTATTTGTACGAGTGGGGCTACTCGTACAGAAAGAATAAGAAGAGCATTTATTTTGATGGCCATGAAAGGGAGGATGTAATTGTCTACCGTAATTCATGGTCATCAAGAATGCTCGGCTATATGAAGAGAGCCGAGTTCTACGAAGGTGAAGCTCAGGAGATAGTCTTGGAGCCAGAACTGAGCGATGAAGAGAAGAAGGTGGTATTCGTCACACATGATGAAAGCACCTTCTACTCTAATGATGGCAAGGATGACCTCTGGCTTCTTGAAGGTGAGAATCACATAAGGAAGAAGTCTATGGGCTCTTCCTTGATGGCTTCAGAGTTCCAATGTCCTTGTCATGGAACTATGAAAATCAAGGGCTGGACGTCCAGAAAGGTGTTCAAAGCTGGCGACAGTCGAGATGGATGGTGGACGTCCAAACACATGGTGGAACAATTGGCAACAGATGCAATTCCTTTGTTTGAAGCTTTGCATCCGGATTGCATCGGTGTCTTTCTGTTGGACAACAGTTCCAATCACGCTGCTTTTGCTGACGATGCTTTAGTCGCAAAACGCATGACTTTGAATGAAAAGCCATGGCCTGAAGACAGCAAGATCAGTTTTCGTGACACTACTGTCACTCTCAGTAACGGAGAGGTTTTAAACCAAACCTTCTTCTACGACAAAGTCATGCAAACCATTGATCGAAAAGGCAAAGCAAAGGAAAAGACCGTCCGATATTTCAAAGGCATAAAAAAGATTTTAGAAGAAAGAGGTCAATGGCTTGGATGTGATTTGAATGGTAAGGCATGGAAGCTCAACTGTGGCGATCCAGTGCCTGGAACAAAGTCTGTTTGCTGTGCTCGCCATTTTCTTGAAAGTCGATCTGACTTTATTAATCAGAAATCAGCTCTACAAGAAGTTATAGAAGGAAGTGGTCATATCTTTGAGCTGTATCCTAAATATCACTGTGAGTGTAATTGGATTGAGCTTTATTGGTCGTATGCAAAGCGACAGGCTCGTCTTCATTGTGACTATAGCTTCAAGTCTTTGGAGGAAAACATTGACACTTATCTTGATAAGGCTGCTAATATAGTTCATATAAGAAAGTACTATCAAAAGTGTATGGACTACATTGAAGCTTATAGCAAGTGTTCAGACGGTCGCGAGGTTGTCAGCCAGGTCAAGCAATTTGTAACAAAGACATATCTGTCTCATAGAAAATTTACCCTTTCTTCTGCAAATATTTCTCTTGAAAATGAACAATAAACTTTGATTTTTTCTTTTATTGGTCTCTCGAGTTGCTATAAATAGACTCCCATTTCCATTTTAGTAACTAAAATCATAAATTATTAAAAGGGTCACAGGTTCGATTCCCGTTGAAGTTATCTTTTTCTGATGGTCAAAATTTGAAAGGATTTTTTGGTTTTCCAGGTTTAAGACCCGAAGCACTGTACAGGCTTTCTTGGTTGACTTGGAGATGGAAGAGACTGAGGCAACACTCGTGCTTGATGGCATTTGCTGTTTCTCTGTGCTCACTAGGATATCTGTTCCAATACAGCAGTTTAGGAGGCAGCACCAGACCATACGGACTAAATCTCTTTCTGAAAGCTTTGTTGACAAATTTAGAGTGTTGCTTGCAAGAAACAGCTCAAGAGAGGAAATCAGAGTCTTCTTTACCCAGTATATGTCTGGTCTTGTTCTTGGTGAAGCAGCAATAGAATCAATAGCTTCAAATAACTCATCAAAGGATCTTTTGCCTTGCAACTGGTTAAAACAAGAACTCATTTCAGGCGAAAGCTTCTCATCAAAGTTGAATGGCTTTTTTTCCTTGATTTCTTCCAATTCGTCTTTTGTAAAGAGTGCAGTGATTTGAGCGTCTTGCAGATCCAGAATCAAATTGTGTGCTGGAGTGATGTACTGACATTGCTTAGCAAAGTCATACAACACGTTTTCAACATATTTTCCTGTGGAGAGCTTCCACTTAAAATCATCCTTGAGAGAGTGGAACATTTCTTCAAACTTGGCAAGTTCATTGGCATCAAAGCATGCTTGGTAGTTTAAACTGGAACTTGAGCCTCTTCTTTGGACGTTACACTGCAAACAAAGATATCGTTACTTCATGTGACAAAATAAAATTAACATAAATAATGTAATTACGTTTTTAAATCCACAGGCTACCCAATCTGGTTCATCAATCAAATAGTCAGTCTATAATAATCATTCAGTTAATCTAGTATGTCATGAAAAAATATTTGTAGATATTACGATTTCAGCAGCCTCAATTGCTCTTGTGAAGCGATTGATCCAGAGACTTCTGCCTCTGATCTTGCTTGGGGTGTTCTCCTTGACCAAGGTAAGATTATTTTCGACAAACTCCTTGAGAGAAGGTCTTGCAGCTTTGGCACAATAATCATCTAGCACTATATAAAACCGGCCAAGTTCAGTAAGCTGTTTTCTTTTTAGCTCATTCTTACCTTTTTGCCAACATAGATAGCGTTTCTTTTGGGAATTAGTAGCAGAGTTATTTCGAGGTGATCGTTTTGGAGACATTGAAGAGTAACAAAGTTAAATGAAAATCATTTTTTGCGTTGGCGTCAGATTTTATACAGCGTGTTCATTTCCGCAAAATAAACGATCCTTCCCAAAAACAGACTTTACAGCAGGATCTAGGCATACTGGTAGCTTTGAGTCAAACTGTTAACAAAATTTATAAAGACTTTCCGAATAGACACCATACCAACAAAATTGTATTTGAATATAATCTAAATGCCTCTTATTGTCATCATCTTCTTCCTATCTTTTAGTCGCCTTTGTTTTTTATTTCTCTGGCTAAATTAGGTCATGCTGTTCGTTGATGTACACTTATGTAATCATCTTATAATTGATGTTTATCTTACATATGCAGCTGTTAAAGTATTTTTTTTGATGTTTCATACAATCTGTGTGTTTTAAATAAAGAGAAAGAGAAAAAGGAAAAACTGAAGGATTTCCTTGCACCTCCTCAAATACTCTCTTTCCGATTTATCCAAAGAAAGGCACTTGTCTTGATTGATTTATGCTTTTCAAACTGCATTGATGTATTATTATTTTGCATAATGGAGATATATTCGAAAAGTTTTGCCTCGCTCCGCTTTTGATTTTCTTTAGATGTAATGATCAAAACTTTACGAAAGTTATACCATTAGCCCAAGAAAAAGTTGTCATTTTTTTATGCAAGTTTTGTTGAGATTGAAAACCTTAGTGTAAGAGTTCGTTTATTGTCAAACATGTATATTTATCAGTTTCTTACATTATCCTCCCCTCAAAGGAAGAAGAGATATGTAATCATAATAAGCCTATCGTACTATTTTGGTATCTTATAAATATCGCGAATGTTGGCCGTTGTAGTTTTTGGTTTGGCATATTGTCTTCTGCTTGTGTTTTCGCCAGCATTTTCGAGTTCGAACGCCATTTGATCACTAATTTCTTTTGTCACTTTCCATGATCCAGAGGACTTGGGATAAGGAAATTTCCATATTTCTTTTGGTTCAGTTGAGGTGGTATTGATCGGCATTTGATCATCATCTAATTGTACCCGATCCATTTCTGGTGAGGCGTAGCTTTCACTAGAGGAAGATGACCTGCTATCAATTGTGCTAAAAAAATTTTACTAGTATTTTCCTGTTTCAATATCTCTAATTGGTGTTTCAGATTCGCCAATTTCTCTTTCTGAAGTTTTTGGGTGTGGGTGTAGAATGCTATTTGTCCGTTTCAACTGCTAGTTTTCCCCACGAAGTATCTCCATTTCCTGGTCTAGGATTGCAATTTGTTTCTTGCTGCGCGAGCATTATGTTGGTTTTTCATTGTTTTCATGTCCATTTTTAGCTGGTGGTTAAATGTATTTAGGTCCTGATGAGTTTTTTGTAGTCGATTGAGGTGTTCTTTATATCCATCAATGATTTGTACATACAGTCAGACCTCGATTTTGTCATACTTGATTTTGTCATAACCTCGATTTTGTCATACGATTTGGCTCCACCAACTCTCGGTAGTATGTAAATATGACTGAATTTTGATTTTGTCATAGTCATAAAATTTACAGAAACCGTATGACAGAATTTTAACTTTTAAAAAGATATTATTGGATATTCTATATTTTAAGTTCAGAAGAATAGTAAAAAATCGGATTTTTTTTGAGAAAAAATCTGTGATTATACTTTTTACTGTAAGACATTCTTTCTCTGGTCTTACTTTTTTGTCTAATCTAACAAACTTAAAACATTTATGTGGCTATGCACAACATATCAAACGCTTCACCTCTTGTTCTTGTCAATGCTTAGCAAACGCCTGAAAAGAATAAGCATGATAAGTTTAATCAGAAACAGCGCTTGAAAATTCGTTTTATGGCCGCTTGTGGACCCAAAAAGACTCAAGAGTAGATGTGTTGTTGGGTAAAGCGCCCATTCAACATGGACTGCTTGTCTAGTCAAAGCGCTATTAGTAAGATTACAAAAAAAAATTTGAAGACCTGTCTGAGATGTCAGTTCAGAGATTGAGTGTTAGGAACAACAAGAAAACTCATTGTCCTAAAGTGAAAGACGAGTTTATCGAATTTGTACTCAAATGAGCAATGATAATATTGCTATTAAACCAATTGTGCATTTATGATTCAGGAACACTATGTGACTGCCAAAATTTATACAGTCACATCATTTTATTTTGTCATAATTTGATTTTGTCATAGGATTTGCCTCCACCCACCGTATGACTAAATCGAGGTCTGACTGTAGTGCTGATTGCTTTCTTTCAATTGATGGATTTGTTCCTCATATGTTTGTTGCGTTTGACGTCGGACATTGTTAAGATGCTGCTGCATGTTTTCAATTTGCTGTTCATATTGATAGGTAATAAACTGAGTTGCTTGTTGGTCTTTCTGCTGCAACTCCTGATATCCTCTTTAATACAGTTCTTTAATGCTTTGTAGTTGAGCTACATTTTCCATTTCCTGTTGTTGGGTTTCGGAGCGTGCAAGGTCTTGTACTGCCGCTTCTAAACTCCAAATGTTTCTCTCTTCTACCATTGTAAAATGAAGAAGCTTCTCCAACAAATGTGGGATTTCTATTTATTGTCAAACATGTATATCTATCAGTTTCTTACACTTAGGTTAAGTAGAACCAAAAACAAGATTTCTGAAAAAAAAAGCACGATTTATTTATTAGAAATTTGAAGTCAGGATGAAGTTATTTCAACTTCATCCTCTACTCCTTGAAGCTCTGTCGAGACATTTTTTCTCAATAATCCTCTTTATATTCCTTTGCCTCATCGATAAAGTCTTTTCAGGTCAAAAGAAAGCTTTCTTTGGAGACGTTTTTGAGACCATTGTTGAGTTTTTCTTTAAGTTCCTTTGTGTAATAAAATAAAAAAAAATATAAAAAAGAAAACACTAAGTCGACTAGAATGGTCTTTATTTCCAAAGTAGTCTAAAGCTTCTATCTTAATTCACTAAAGACTATTTATATGATTTTGTTACGTTCCTGAAGTTGAGTGATCATATTATTTCCGATAGTTCCTGAGCATAATCTTATATTGTTTATAGTAATTACAGTAATAACTATCATTCCTATTTTCTCTGCTATTCTCTCTATAATATCATGTTAAGCTTATCTAAGTGTTCTATATCCATTGGTGTGCAAATTAGCTATCCAAAGATGGTATATGACTCAATAGTGGAATAACTGATTTCTACAGGCTTAGATCTGAAAGGTATGTATGGGTATATGTAGTAATAGATCAATTATATTTAGGCATTCTGCTACACTTTGCAGCCTCGTTTAGATCTGGATTAAAGACGATAGATATCTTTATTACTGCATACCTTCTCTATCGTCTGTGTCTTACTGTGATATGATGAATTAATGAAGATTGTGTGTTTGTATAGTCTGGCAATGTCATAGCATGCATAGACAGGTATGATTTCTCGATTTTTGGCCATTGTCAAAAGAGCTTCTTTGGTCATTTTTGGTATCATGCCTTTTTTATTCACCTACAAGTATCTTTTTTTCTATCAGCCATTGCTGTATTGACTCCTTTGTATCTGCTGAAGTTGGTACAGGGACGGTTCGACGTCTGTGGTAGGATGCACTATCGATATGGATGATACAGCTACTATACTGGGAAATCGATTGACACAGTTTTTAAAGCAACTGTTAAAACTTCTCAGCTCTTAAGTGTTCATGGTAATCTGGTTTCACTTTCTTGTCACCATTGACTGGCCATACATTCACACGGTTTTCGATAAATTTGGCATTGCACCTTCTCTCTTTTGAAAAAAACGAAGGCTGCAAGAATGACTATCATTGGCTTCCGTCCAATTTCATTCACCATGCCATCAAACATGGTCCAGGTTGTCTTGGTATAATGACCCAAATGATAACAAGATTCATTAAGGCACAATTTTGGAATAATCGGTTGGCAGTTATCATTCAGGTTTTGTAGTCTTTCATTGACATACACATTGCGGTAAACGACATTTCGTGGAGCATCATAATTCAAGTCTCTTCTTTCACCCTTCTTGTATCTCAAATCAAGAGCATGAAGGTCTCATAAAAGAAATTGGTGTGATACATCCGCCTGGTTAAGAGTCCTTCAAAGCTGCTGCCACAGATCTCACAGTGTTTGGATAAACAATTTAACTGTTTTCTTGGACTATGTATTTCACGACAGAACTATATTCGACTCAAGTTGACAGCGAGTACAATCCATGGGCTTCTTTTCCGAAGTTTCCGACATGTTATTGTGTTGAGCAATCGCCTTTTTGACTGCGCTCTCTTTGATGCCAAGGAGTTTGCAGAAAAGACTTCGGCAGTCTAAACCCTTTACTTCAGCAGGGCTCGTATAGCACTGCTACTTGAAAATGGCAACCTAAACACGATCTTGAAGAAAACTAAAGCAGAGTCCCACTTGAGGCATTGTTTTGCTTCTTTTACACCCAATACGAAATTGAAAGACTAACTGATACTAAGAAGGCGGCTGGGTCTTTCGTTAAATAAGAGGCTGAATCAAGCAGGCAAGTTAGAAGCAGCTATCGTTCCTATATTCCTCAGCCAATTCAAGAGTTGTTGGATCTTGTTATTGAGCAAGACAAGCAGGCCTGCCTGTTAGTATTGCTGCAAGAATTGCCATACGATCTACAGAATTGCTTGGACGCCTATGATAAACAATGGAAGGATGGAGTCGAGTTGTAGCAATTTGCAAACTCACGAAAACATTATTACATAAAGAATTCTGACAGGAACTTGGTTTGCTGAAATCATGATGCAAGTTGCAAAGCCCTTTCTCTTTGGCGCAAGTGTGAGTGTAGAAGGTATGTCCGAAGTAAACCTATTCCCAGTATCCTTAGAGCTTCGTGTATAACATGAGTACAATGTCTCGGAGATTAAGGTATCGCTCAGAAAGAAGCGCAGCAGCCTTACTTCACTCGCAAGAAATCAGAGCCAAAGCACTGAAGCATCCAGTACCAGGGCAAGAAAGAACATTGGAGCAAAGCTTGATGTTTTATTCAAATAGTATAGGAATGGCATTGGCTCTTGTAAATTAGGCAAGAATGATGCTAACTGGTACTCGAATAATGACTTGATGATACTCCTAAACACTTTGAGAGATATATGGTCTCAGAGAGAGAGAGAGAGAGAGAGAGAGAGAGAGAGAGAGAGAGAGAGAGAGAGAGAGAGAGAGAGAGAGAGAGAGAGAGAGAGAGAGAGAGAGAGAGAGAGAGAGAGAGAGAGAGAGAGAGAGAGAGAGAGAGAGAGAGAGAGAGAGAGAGAGAGAGAGAGAGAGAGAGAGAGAGAGAGAGAGAGAGAGAGAGAGAGAGAGAGAGAGAGAATCAAGAAAAGATCAGGAATCTCAAGACCATTGGGCAACAGACTGGAATGAGCGATCATGGGTGTTCGAATTGACACTCATATTAGCAGAATATCAAGAGCCATGCCATTTAGTTTTCCAGCAAGCATTGAGTTAGTGAACGCCAATTTCCTTCTTCTGAAACTGTTATGGAAGGGCAAGAAAGCAATGGAGGAATTAATTGTTGTTATGAAAAACAGAAAAAGCAGTTGGGCTCCAAGTAACAGCAACCGCAAAAAACACCAACATCCAGAAAGACAAATAATGAATATCCTGTAATCTTACAAAGCACAGTGTGCCAAACTATAGTGTAGGTCATTAAAGTTCACTGCAACGTAGGTTGGGTTTGTAATATGCTAGTAAGTCATACTCTGTTTATTTACGCTCTAATAAAATGCTGATATCGTTTTTGGTCGTATGTATTCCTTTCAAGTATACGTGATTTAGTGAGCTGCAGAACCTCTTTCTTGGACTGAATAAAGCCTAAACCTTGATTATTGCTATTTCATTGATAGCCTTGCCATCGATCAAAGGCATTTACACATTTTATCTTGGGAATACGCTGAGTGATATTAGAAGACACGGCTACAACGAGCCATCGATGCATGGCTAAGCTTGCTAGGACCATCCCAGTCAAGAGTGTGTTGTTACTCCAAAGAAAGTGTCTAATACATACTATCTACACTACATCAAACTGCATAAATTACTTGAAGGTTGAGCTCAGATTCCTATGCATACTTATAGATGTGACAATCAGGTACGTTCTTACAAGTTACACTATACAGAACGCACTTTGATTTTATCAACACAAGGTACTCGAATCAGAGTGAAAGGTATGGGCGCACCTTAAATCATCCAATTCAACTCTCGCCCGATTTTTTTTCTTTTAGGCCCTTCTTTAGCAACCATTTGTAATAACAAACACTTTCTTTTCTCTCGTTGATTGTTATCAGTAGAATTGAGGCAACATTATGAACATAAGTGCAGAAATACCTATTGACCAATTGCACTTCAAATCAAGTCTTTGGAACAAAGAACAGCCTCAGTTACTATTTCTCGTACAGCATCTGTCTTGGACTTGAAACAGGAAATTAAGGTGGCATTCGATATTGGCTCTGACAGACATTGGTTGATTTTTCAAGGGCGAGTGTTGAAGGATTATAAATAATTGGCTGACTATGGTAAATAAACAAGAAGCAGAACTGAATTTATATAAGCCTGTTTGTCATGGATAGCTAATCTCAAGGAGATAGTATTTAATCAAGAGCTGAATTACAGTATAGTTATGTGCACGAGTCCGATTCTTCAGTTCTATTCAGGTGTTGCAGCATGCTCCATTAGTGGTCACCCCTAATCAGAGATACAAGTGCAAGCACAGACGAATAGTACATCTAGAGTCTGAGAGCGCATAACCCCTCTTCATAGTCATATGAATTATCACATAAATTAAAAGTACCATTCTTTATAGATGAATATCCTAAAGAACGGAAGAAGCCAACATTCTCAGTTCTAACGTGGGGCCGCTTAGTTTTATATAAAGAAGAGAATAATTTGAATTGAATAAAGGCCAGCTTATTTTTGGTCTGATTGAATTTTACTTGTTATCAATTGTACTAGAAATATCACACCAAGCATCTGCCAAGCTTCACTAATTACCATAAGTATTTGCCAACTGAAGTTAATTGTCATGATTGGTTTCATGGTTCTTCCCAATGAAATTCAAAACCAGAAAGTCACTGCCAGGTCCCAAAAGAATGACACGCAATCTTTGGTTCATAGCCCCAATCACAAACCTTTTCAAATCACCACCTGGACCTAGTGACTGCAATCCTTTTGATTCTTGCTAACTATCGGCCTAGCACCTTTGACTAGATTGGTTTTTCAGACCAAGAGCCTTAACAGCATCTTGCGTGAGCGATTCCCGATCGGTGTTATTCCAAGAGAACGTAAAACAGGTCGTTAGCGCTATGTCGAGATCAACATTGCATCTAAATCAAAGAGAGATTAGGTTCTTTTGAAACTTTTCGTTGGTCAATACCAAGGTTAATTTAGGAAGCATATTCAAAAAAAAAAAACAAGGTTGCAAAACTGGTGCTGTTGCATAATACCTACGAAAATGTCGTTTCACTCTCGCTTTATGGTATTTGGGTAAGTTGGTTGCAGCGCTTGCCAAAAAAGTCAAAACTGCAGGTAAACGATCCAAACAAGGATACATATGTACACATCGACCCCTCTGAGGCACAAAGTGCACTACGAATGGACAGAGAACACAAGTGACTCTACAACATCGAGATGTTGTAGACAAGCAGAAATCATACGTACACGTTTCATCCTGATCAAAGCGTCCTCAAGAAAAAACAAAGAAAAAAAGCAAAGAAAAAATATTTTATAGTGTGTACAGAGTAATCAAAAAGATTAAAGTTCCGCGCACCTACTGGTTTTTAACTTAGATTTCGTCGTTTGTACCAAAATGTTCGTCGTTTATACAAACAAATTTCGTCGATTGCCTTTTAGACAATTAGAATACAAAATAAGACTGTGTAATATGTGCTTATTCAGAGTTAATATATTCAACCGCATCAAAAAATTGATCATCTACTTCGATATCCTCAGTAGAACCGGACAAAAGAGAGTTGGTGAAATCGAACTGACTCATCTGTTCCCGTCGATAGTGGTTTTCGAACACTTGGGACCCAGACCAATTACCCATGGTGACAATATCTTCTTTGGGGATACCGGCACGGAGAGCCAAGGAGGAAGCAAGGGAACGAACAGAAACCCGAACATCTGTAGTAGATAACCGCAGGTAGTGTTTCAACCAAATACCAATGGTACGAGTAGCCAGAGGAGAGGAGGGTGAAATAGTATTCACAAATAGAACCGAACAGGAGGAATGGTGTCTTGCGCGAAGAGAAACCAGAGCTTGGTAAGCGGCGATAGGACACAATCGAGGATCGGTATGCGCCTTGACAGAGAAGGACTTAATGATTCGACGATGACCCCGTTTTTCTTTCGGACTGAAGACATCAAAGGTCAGAGTTTGGTTATCCTGTACAGCGATGTAATCAAAGGGGATTCGATCCAAATCCGACGGCCTTAGAAAGCATACGAAAGCCAGTAAGAAAGCAAGTTTCCGTTGCAAGGGAGCAAAAGCCATAGTAGTAGGGTCTTCAGATCGCAAGGCAATGAAAGTGGGAGTCAGGTCAATAGTTGGCCGATGAAAACGAATCGGAGGAGCTAATAACTTCAATCTGTTCAAGTATTGACTAATATCGCTACAGGAAGAAATAGAATGAGGATCAACATGGAAATGAGTAACCGCGGAACGGGCCAGAAAGAGCGTGGCCACCTGATATTTCTTGAAACGGTGAAGATCACTCAAAAAATTGATTAGGTCATTGGCATGGAACTTGTTGACATCGATCGACAGATGATGAGCCCACAAAACAAAGAGATGTTGAGCAGGCATATAAGATCGGTTGGTAGCAGTATTAGCGAGGAGTGATCCAACCATAAGTTCCTTAGTGGAGGTGTTTAATGTAGTAGTGGCGTTGAACCTAGACCTGATAGCTGCCACGCGGAGAGCCTCCAGCTCGGATTGTGTAATGGATGTGGCGTCGAAGGGGTCTTGAGCAGTACGCAATCCTGTGGTAGCAGAAGGGGAGGAGCGATGCTCAGTTGGAGCAGGAGTGGATACCAGATTGCTTGAGTCCTGTCGTATTTGGGCATATACAGAAGCCAGAACGACTTATAATCGGAAATTCAATTAATCATCATCAAAGGTTATTTTGACAGGTAATGTCAAAATAACAATAAATCAAATAATGTTCACAAAGTTGGAAACTTAAAATCATTTCAGATATTACCAGAGGTAATCCTGAAATCAAACATCTAACAAGCATTGGTAAAAAGCGATGATATGATATATAAAGCGTTCAATGTGCCTAGCTAACACATTGAAAGCATGATCAGATTTATATTCATTGACTCTCTTTTCATCAATACTTGAAATGGCTATATGACATGATACATGTGATAGCAGGATGGTTGCATAGGCCTTATAATACCAAGGTAGCAGCATCTAACAAATCAAGCAATGATTCTAGAGATTTCATTATAAGAAAAGACTAAATCATTACTTGGATAAAGATAGTTCTGAGACATAATTACAAAGGGCTTGTCTATCGTTATCACCTAATCTAAACTGATCTTAACATCCAACGAAACAAGTGAACAAGTATGAAACAGTTATGCCTGATATATTGAAACACTAATCAAGATTAAAACATATCTTGTCGAGCATAATTATTATCTCTCCAAGATATAAATCAAGTAAACAATATATCTCCACCTTATTCAAGGCGGGGGATGAAATCTGGCTACAGCCATCTTTCCATTAAGGTGACCAGTCATCCTAGTAGGAAAACTGCTCATACAGATAAAATTATAACGGAGTGATTGATTGAAACCGAGATAGAAATAATATATAAACACAACATGGACTTGCAGTAGAATTAGTTCTCTCTCTTTCTTTTTAATAAAAAAATCGAGTTCCCTCTCATTGAATCTATTTGAGACTGCAAATATCACAAGTCCAATGTGGAACGACTATGGTCGCGGAGGGAACTTGATCGTGGACGATCTTGGATAGGCAGCGACCTATCAGATTCCATGGTGGGTTCATATATGGGCTCGATAGCTGGCTCCAATCCATCGTAAAGGCGTCCGTCCAAATGGATCCCGGATCGGCCATCCACGATACGTACCTTGGAAGGAGGTTGGTAGTTCGATCGGCGAAGAGGTCTGTACAATGTGGGCCCCATTGTGTATCCAGATATCTGAAGATCCAAGGGTGAATTTGCCATTGGTTCTTGAGGAAGAAGCGGCGAGACTCGTAATCGGCTGTTTGATTGTATACCCCCGGGATGTGTTGAGCAATCAAAAGAATCCCTCGTTGAAGGCACCACTTCCATAGTTGAATGGCCAGTTGTAGAAGAGGGAGGGACTTGGTTCCGCCTTGCTTGTTGATGTACGACAGTGACGTCGTGTTGTCCGTCCGGATCATCACCGTCATATTCATCAATCCTGGGAAGGTTTGAAGAGCTAGTTGAGCTGCCTTTAACTCCCTCCAGTTGATGGACATGTTGGCCTCCTCGTGCGTCCAGTAGCCGTGCGCCAGAATCGGTGACCTGTTCTCGATGGGTGCAAAGCAGCCCCAGCCAGTGTCGCTGGCATCGACATAAATAGTCTGTTCTGGAGTCTGAGGTAAGATGCTGCGACCATTCCAAAGATGTAGATTGGCCTTCCACCATTCCAATTCCTTTATACAGGCAGGTGGTAGTGGAACAGGCACATCCCAATCCTTATTGTCTTGAACCGAAGTGGTTGTTAACTGTAGTAGATACCGAGTGTACAGTCGAGCAGGGACAAGAGCAAATGTGGCTGATTGAATTCGCATCGTCAGACTCATGATGACCCGAGGAGGTTGGACAGGACGACGAAGCACCTGCGCAATCGATCGACCCAAATCGCGCAGCTTCTTGGTTGAAAGGTTGGCCGTCATGGTTGTGGTGTTCAGCACGAAGCCTAGGTGCTCTAACGTCTGTGTTGGTTCGAGGACGGACTTCTTCAGGTTGACAAGCCAACCGATTTCCTGAAGCTTGTTCAGAACCAGCGATGTGTGCTGTTTGGCTTGTTCTTTGGAAGAAGAAATGATGATTAAGTCGTCCAAGTACATACTGAGACGTATATTCAGTGAACGAGCCCAATGCATTATCGACTTGGTGAGTTTCGTGAACAGGAAGGGGACTACGGATAGGCCAAAAGGAGCTGTTTTGAACTGGTAACAAACCCCTTTCCATACAAAACGGAGAAAGCGTCGAGAGCAAGGATGAACTGGTATGTGAAGGAAAGCATCCGAAAGGTCGATAGATGTCATCCAATCCTGAGGGTGTATAAGACGAGATATGTCGTTGATTGTTTCCATCTTGAATGTTGGACATACTACATATCGGTTCAGGGCCTTGAGGTTGAAGACTGGCCGTGATCCGCCTGTCTTCTTCGGGATGACGAACATGGAGCTGTAAAATCCCGGTGTTTGTTGTTGGTGTGGTGGGACCACTTCGATGGCGCATTTGTCTAGGAGAGATGAAATCTCCTGAGAAAGCAGTTGTTCCTGTTTGGGATCGAAGCAGACCACTGGTTTTCCGGTTGTTGTGGTAGGAGGAGGCGAGTGAAAGGTTATTTGGAAACCGTCTCGAATTACGGAGAGCATCCAGTCGTTCTTGCAGATGGTTGTCCAGCCGGAAAGGTACCTGGACAATCTTCCTCCCACCACGGAGCAGGATATTACTGCTTCTTCTTGGGGTTGAACTGGTTGTTCTTGATGAACGGATTGGTGTTCTGGTGGGGAGGTCGATGTCCGCCTGAGAATCCGTTGTTGGGTTGCTTGTTGTTGTTGTTGTTGTTGTAACCGCCCTGGTCCATGGACGGACCGTCCCGAAAAAACGTATTGTTACTTCCAGCTGTTGGCTTGGATGAGGGACCACCACTGCGACGGTGACGAGAAAAAGCCTCTTTCAATGCCTTGTTGCTCTTGGACTGCTGGCTGATAGCGGATTGAAATGCTTCTGAAGACATAAGATAGTTTTGATTACCCGTTGAAGGAGCGCGGAAGCTAGGGTTGATAGCCCGGAACGCAATGTCTGTGCGAGATGATGAAATGCTTGCATTGACATTCAACATCAAAGAACGTATGTCGTTTATGATTTCAATAAAGCGTTGAGAATGATCATTGGGTAGATCGGTGGTACAAATCTCACTGGCCAAAATATCTAAAGGGCGAAATGTACCTGATAAGAGATATTGGATATGTTTAAGAGTGACGTCCTCTTTAGTTTGAGATGTGTTCATACGACGCTTTGCCTCAGGCATCGTAAGGGGTGGCTGATAATTCAATTGCCTAATGGGAGGGTACTTGTCAATCAATTCCCCACGTGCCTCATCTGACAGGACTTCATTGTTGAACAAGTCTCGGTCAAGTGCAAATTGATCCTGAACCAAAAGATCAGGAGTCCAATCGAAGCGAGGACGCATACCAAAAGGATGGAGGTGGCTTTGAAGATCGTCTACAGGATCTGATGTGGCTGCTGCTGCTTGTGCCTGATATTGCTGTTGTTGTTGTTCAATCAATTGACCAAGCATGTTTTGAGTTTCGGCTAATTGCTGACGCATTTGTTGCATTTCCTCGTCTGGAGTCATTTTGAAACTTTTTGAAATTCTAAAATCAAAGCGGTAATGACCAGGCGAGCGAAAAAGAAGATCAAAATTACAATTATACAATTAGAATAGAATTTTATTATTTCGCTGACATTAAAATAAAAGAAGATTAAGCACATATTACACAGTCTTATTTTGTATTCGTGGTCTCAACAAATTCTGAGAGAACTTGTTTCGACACTCAGAATTGGTCAATTAAATTTCGTTTTTTGGCACCATTAATTTCGTCGTTTGACACCGTTGATTTCGTCGTTTGTTACCATTGATTTCGTCGTTTGACACCATTGATTTCGTTGAACTTTATATAGGCTAAAAAATCATAGATTCTAAGAAATAATCACATAGAATAAAAGCAGTTTTGCGATATATGGAGTATCAGGAAAATTCAATGAGATGGGATTCGATTTTTTTTATTAAAATGAAAGAGAGGGAACTGATTTATCAGGTGTCAAAAGTGATTAGAATCAGATAGAGAATCCCTGTTTAATTCAACAAATATAGTGTCTGTTTATATTATACTAGTCTGTGTCATAAATCGTTTATTTCGTTTTGCTTCTAGGTCAAAGTCCATTGGAAAATAAGGTCAAATTAATTGTATCATTTACAGGAGGTCATACAGGCACCACGTCTTGTATGCTTTACTTCTCTCACTGACAGGTACATTTATTAGCATTGTTTTGCCAAGTAACTTATTTCTTTATTCATTTGCTTTTACCAAGTGGATTGATTGTTTGTTATGCTGAGTTGTACACTTGACACACCAGTATTGATTTGTCTGTGATATTTCTAGTTTATTCATTTCAAATTATTCTCTTGATTAGATAAAAGTGAGTGGTCTTATGTTAATAATGCAAACGTTGACTTCTTCCTTTCCTTAGGATATCTGTCAACAAAGAATGGCATTTTCATTCTATGTGATTATTTCTTAGAATCTATGATTTTTTAGCCTATATAAAATTCAACGAAATCAATGGTGTCAAACGACGAAATTAATGGTGCCAAAAAACGAAATTTAATTGACCAATCGACGAAATTTGTTTGTATAAACGACGAACATTTTGGTACAAACGACGAAATCTAAGTTAAAAACCAGTATTGTAGAGTTGCAAAGGAATAGGGCGAACAGGGAAGGGAGGGAAAAGTAAAGAGCGAATGTGGTACTTTAATTGTCGGGCGTATAACAAGCAATAGCTCTGCTAAAGGTATCTGCTGCTAATTGGACCATTTCTGGAAATTGAAACCAATTATCAGTGATACCTGCTGAAGCGTCGTTGCTAAGCTTGCTTTGGATACTTTCGAACGTACTAGAGAGAACTTCAGAGGCGGAGGGAGAGCCACCAAAAACTTGGCGGTAGAATTGCTCATTCTTTCTCAAACACAAAAGCATCTCATGCTTGACCTTGCCAAAACTGGCTTCATCATCGAAAATGGCATGAGCAATTGCTCTATAGCCACAATTACCATCAGGCGAAGGATTGAAGTGGCCTGTCACTTGCTTGGCACTCAATCCTTTAGGGATTGGAATGGCTAGGCGGACTACTTCAACCATTTAGTGTCTATGTTAATTTCAGTTTTTGGTATCAATACCTTGGGCAACTTCTTTTTGACTTGCTTTTTTTTGTTTGGCAAGTTGAGCGATTTTGTCCATCTCTCTCTCCAAAGCAATTTTTTCTCGGGTAGTGTTTTTAGGATGACCTTTGATGTCATATACTATTGGAGGAGAAGGATACGCTCAACTTGCTTGTCATCAGAATACTTGCTTATGATTGCTCTAAGCTCATCCTCTAAGCTGATTCTTTCTCCTTGAGTTTTTAAGTCTGCATTGATATATTGCAGCTTCTGCAACTGAACCTCTACAGGCTTTCTGACTTCATGCTCTTCAGGATTATGCTCCTTGCTGGCATTTGTCATTTCAGCAATAGTAGCAACTTTAAAACAAGGATATTAGACATTTGTTTGATACTCTGTACTCTAATCTACTAACCTCTGCCATTCTGACACATAATGTGCCTTCTTCTGTGGACGGCAGCTAATGGAATAGGACCATTATATCTTGCAATTCGATGTCTGCAAGGAAGACGGTATGCTCTACGCAATTCGCAAAGGCATTTACCCGTAGTAGGATCCACATGAGAGACATGATCAGGATCAGCTTTGTTGTCCATCAAGTTGATGTATTCGAAACGAATACGATCAAAGGCAAAGCTGGTGATCCTGCCTGTCAGTTGGCTCATCTTGTCATCAATTTTATGGCCAGTCTTATCCTTCAAGATCGTTTCAAACAAAGACTAACGCACAGCTTGTCTGTTTCTGTAGCTTTCCTGTATTCGAAAATAAAGCGAATTAACCAAACTTGATCCAGACACAATTGTAACAATTAACTCACTCTTCCTTCAACCCATTTGTTGTATAAGTAGGTTCTCAACAGTAACAAAAGAGACAAAGTACGACTAAGACTCAACTTTTATTGTTTTGTCCGGATTAAGTTCAAAGTAAATTGAATGAGCTTTCTAACTAGTCAAGAATCTATCTCTATTTATACTATTCTATTGATGATGGAGAGTGACTTGGTCTTCGATGCACAATAGAGGATTTTGGGAGACAAAAGTCACATGAACCGGCAAAACATTTAATATTCAAACTCCGTATGTCTCACCTTAATCCTTGTCTTTCGGTCTTTGAATAAATTGAGCAATCAAATTTCAGCCCTGAAGCAGTTGACATCTACATTGGGATATTTGGCTGTAAAAGCAATAAAAACTAATATAGAAACGTAATGTTTTTACTCAATAATTATTAGAATACCTCTAGGCATAGTTGGTGACAATCTGAGCTTAGTTTGCTGTATGTTTTGACTCATTTCTTGATATTTAAAGAAGTATGTTTCCATTGAGTATATGATGTTCATGCAAGAAGTATAATTCATGACTGTGTTCTACAATACTACACTATATCAAGGCTATAATATGTAGATTATTTCATGCAATCTACTATACTATATCTTACTTGAGAGAAGCAGTTCGATTGTAGATGTTGTAAGGTATTCAATTAGTCCATAAATAAAGAAACTAAAGCAATCAAGTACTCTGCAATAAACACACTTGTTCCGTGACGCAAATGCACTTTTCTCTTTTGCTTCATTTCTATGCTCAATCTTTATTTTTTATAAGAAATATGGGATGAAGCACTAAAGAAATTGAATAGTCAATTGCTTGATTTATCATATAAAATATCAAGATTTGGGTTGGCAGCAATGTAGATCATAGTTATTTAGTTCTATCCTCAAACTATCATGTCACTGCTAGTTAAATTGAGATGTTGCAACGACCATGCTCTTCCTTCTTCAATACTGATTTCTATTCATTTTCCGCTCATTTTAGCGTGTCGGAATCAATTTTAGCCAATAGAACTGCTTAGATTCATATGCCGACGTTTAGACGAACTTTATTCAACAAACGCCAGTAGCGTCTGTTCAATAAGGTTTGTCTAAAGATAACGTGACCCTTAGCGGAGTTATTTCCTTATAGGGTAGCCTAAGGACGAAATTTTTTTCTCCCAAAATCCTCTAATAATGTCTAGAGTGCATCTATTTTATGGTCCGAAATTTTTCGTGATTTTTTTTGACTTTTTTAGAAACGTATAGGGAAGTGGGGACTTGACTTTTTTTCGTTCCTGTTGACACTATTCTGTTCAGAATGTGATTCTCTACAAGATGGTGGACGAAAAGTTACTGAAACTTGATTTTTTGAAAATTGAAATGTCTTCAAAGATGAGTGTCTTAAGCAGGGAGGCAAGAATATGTCCTCTTAATTTCACTATATCAGCCAATAATATTACTTTATTTCAAGCGGCGACTGTAGTTATAGCGTAGTACAGAGGCCAATCTTAATGACTTGACAGAATAAACATTTTTTCATCTAATTACATGTAAGATGCCAAAAATTTCAAAGCAAAAGCAAAGATTGAGCCAAATCAGTAGACTTGGAGCAGCAACCAGACTTTGCCAATTAAAATTCTATCCTTGCAGAAGTCATAGAAGCCAAGGGCATTATTTTCGAGCTGTACCCCAAGTACTATTGTGAATGTAATTGGATTGAACGGTACTGGGGTGCAGCCAAAAGAGAAGCTCGCCAAGAATGCGACTATTCTTTTGAAGGTCTTAATGGCAACATTGATCGTTTCTTGGACAGTGTCGACCCAGTTGGAGAAGCTCCCTTGACGATTAGGAGATACTACAACAAAAGCTTCTCCTACGCTCAAGGCAACAATGTTCAAGAGGCCTTTGCTCTTGTGGAGCAATTCTCCAAGCTCCACAAGTCTCACCGAAAGCTCAGAATTAACCAATAAAAATTATTACTGACTTTTAAATTTATTTATTTGGGGTTCGGAGTTTGTAATTCTCGAAAAATTCTGATTATAAAATAGATGCACTCTATCTTCGTTACACCTTATCTTATCTACCAATGAACAACTATTTATAGCAGGCCAACTTTTATGACTTCTTGCATTGAGACATAAATAATTAAGCAGTGACATCTTCATAGTTCTTCAAGACTTGAGATATTAATATCACCATCATTATCATATGACATCTTGTAACTATTGTGAGTCTAGATATTCTATTTGTTAATCCTGCAATGATAGCAGTGACATTTGGTTGTCAGGCTAGACACTCCACTCTATAGCTCTGTTACAAGTGACTGTGTAATACGTCTCTTTATTTGGTAGTTTATGATCTGAGTGTAGACATAGGTTACATGTCAACTATTGTGTTGTTCGATACATCATTCGATACAACATGTTGTTTTACTTGAGAAATGGGGATACCATTCTCCACAGCTTTTGTACTAGAAGCTGCTCGCATGGAATGTGGTTTGTAGATAGATGTATCTATTCCTGCTTTTTCCATGATTGTTGATACCCAAGTGGCCACTGTGGAGGGACTTGCCGACTTCACCTGGTCAGGTTCATTGATAAATGTCAGGAACAGGCTATGGTCTTCTGGTAAATTCACTCGTAAAGATGTTGACTGTTGTATAAAGTACCACAATGTTGATACCATGCACATGTTCTTGTCTCCTACTAAATCTAAGACCATGGATTTGACTTGAGTTTCTTTTGCCTCTCGAAAATATAGCATTGCTGAAACTGGCTCCCCCTGGTGAAATTCGAACTGTATATCTCGATACTGAATACGGCCCACGTCTGATCGTGGTCGAGCCATGGTCGTCAAACAAAGCAAGATAATTGTTTTCAGTTGTAGGTCATATAGGGTTAGAGTAGTAGTGTTGAGCCAGTTGTTCTTGATATACTCCACTATAATATTTGTGTCCCATGTTTGTAACTTTTGTTTTGTAGGAATTTTTACCTCCGAACGCCTCTTAGCCTTGAAGAACTCCAGTATGCACTCCTTGTTGGCCAACGGTTCTTTTGTTGGATGAATAACTTTAAAGACTGATACAATAGATGATCTTAATCCATTTAGGTATTGGTAAGAGAAGTGTCGATTTTCAAGTAAGAATTAGAGTACTGCTTGTTCATCATAAACCGTAGGTGATATAGCATGAGGCTGTTGGGCACACCAAGTTGCCCACTTTTTCCAGGCCGCATTGTATGTTCTGTGTGTATTTTGACGCTGCGCATGGGCTAAGAATTCAAGTGTATCTTTCTCTAAGTCACTAGTGGTTTTCCTCTTGTTGATGATAAGAGCCATGCGGTCATCGTTCATCTTCCTATTTTGAACGTGTACGGTTGGTGAATATGCTTCATTTTCAGTAATGTTGGAAACCAATACTGAGTCGGCCAATATGGGGTTATCAGTACTGCTTTCTGTACTTTTTGTTTCTTGATCGTCTGCAACACCTTCGGCACAAACTTCCATGGTGGAAAAAGGTACATTCCCTGTTTGCTCCATGTTTGTTGGAATGCATCTGTTACCGATGCTTCCGGGTCTGGACGTAAGCTCCAAAACGTTGGCAGTTGCGTATTCATTCTGTCCGCGAACGCATCTATTTTCAATGGCCCCCAATGTCGATTGATTGATCGAAACACCTTCTTAGGAATCTGAGCATTGTAAATCAACTTCTGGGATGTTTGGTGTTGCTGTCGGCTGAGCCAATCGGCTTGAATGTTCTCTTTCCCCGGAATATGTTCGTATTCTACTTCTAGATGGTACTGATTGCATACTTCCTGAATCATTATTGCCAAATCCTGAAGGATCTTGGATGCTGTTCCCCCTGACTTGCTGCTGTACTTCAAAGCGGTGATGTTGTCTGTGAATATTATTGGTGTAACTACATAGGCATCTTTCAGGTCCAACTTGCATATAAAATTGTTCTGTTCTATTATCTCCCTCAGAGCGGGAACACCTTCCATCTTGAAGTGCTGACATTGTACAAATTCGTTGATTCTTCTGCAGTATAGAATCGGTCGGACCTTGTTCGGTTCCTGAGTTGTAAACAAATTTAACAGAAATCGGTCGTCCTGATTGGGTGATCTCTCTATCACTTCTGATTTCAAGAACTGGCTCACTGCTGTGTCCACCGCTGATTGATCTGTCTCGTTCAATTTCATGGGTTTTACTTTCCATGGTATCGGCTGATGTTGGAATTGAATCTGGTAACCCTTTTCTATAACAGACAAGGGCCATTGATGATGGATCTTGTTTTTCCAATTGTGAAGGAATCGTTGTAAGCGACCTCCTGGTGGAATCCCATCCTGAGGTATCGTGTAATGTTGAGTGTCCTTTGTTTTTGTTAATTGTGAATTTTCTATTGTTTTTGTTAGTTTTGACTTTTCTATTGTTTTTGATGATGAGTTTATGGATATTTCTTGTTTTGTGTTTGTGGTTGCAATTAGTTGCTGCTGTTGGTTTTTTTGTTGCTGCTGGTGTTGCTTGTGTCTGTGGGTCGATGTGTCTGCTGGTATGGACCTCCTCGGCCCTTCGATTTTTCAAAAAAAAACTGTTGTGTCCATTGTACTTTCCTCTTCCATTTCCTTGACCTCGTCCAAATCCTCCAAATTGTTTTGTTGACTGTCTGAGAAGTGATTCTTCAAATCGAGCCTTTTGGATTTTCTCCATCTCGGAGGGACTGAAGAAGTAATCTTTCCTTTCGTCATCATCTTCTTCTTCCAAGCATCTGAGGCTGGCTGGACGTTTGATTGCTCTTGAGGCCACTTCTTTGGCATCTTTGTCAAGTTCCTTGCCGGTTGCGAAGCAGTAAACGGCAAGATGCCTAACCTTTTCTAAGGTTTCTCGAAGTGTTTCTTCATCTCCTCCTTCTTCGAAAATGTATTTGGGTTCGCTAAAAATCTCAATAGCGCCTCTGCCTTCTGTTCGCAGTCTGTCAGCACCTTTTCCGATTGCTGACACCATTTGCGATGCATCGCATTGATAACGTTTAAGTTCTGGGAGAGATGTCTTGTTGATCGTTCCACTTTGGGTTCATTTTCCACCATCGTACTTGATGGTATCTCAGTGGTATTGTTTGAGTTTCTTTTTGAGGTTAATCTTCGAAGTTTCTTCCAATTCGAGGTGAACTTCTTCTGGGAGTTCTCGTTGTTCTTCTTCTCAAAGCTCTTGGTCTTGAAGTCTTTGTTTAAGTGCTCTGAATTCTCTAATTTCTTCAAGGGTAACTTGTTCATACTGTTGTGACATTTCCACGGTGCGCGGCTTAGAAAGGTATAAAGAAATAGAATATGGCATAAATTTTAATTATCTGAGAATAAAAGCGCGGCTAGAGAGCCATTAACCACATCCGAGGTCGGAGTGAGCCATACGGCAATTGTGGTAGGCACAACCCACAATTTAAGAAATGATGACGCAGCATTTTGTAGTATCCCCCAGGGAAATCCAAAGTTACTTTCTTACCCACTTTGCCTTCATACAAAAGAAAAAAAAAAATACCCACTTTACCTTCATACAAAAGAAAAAGAAATACCCACTTCACCAAGTTTTGGTTTGAAAGGTAACTTTATAGGATTGACGATATAGTGGAGTTGCTGGGAGATTAGTAGTCAGCGAAGGTCTTGCTGGTTTTTTCTGTAAGGCTGGAGACGAACATCTACGGTTACTGATGTCTGCATCGTCTTTGCAAAGGCTTAGTACACGGACACACATTGGATTTCTCCACAACCTGGATGGTATGAGTTGCTGGGAGATTAGTAGTCAGCGAAGGTCTTGCTGGTTTTTTCTGTAAGGCTGGAGACGAACATCTACGGTTACTGATGTCTGCATCGTCTTTGCAAAGGCTTAGTACACGGACACACATTGGGTTTCCTTACCATCCAGAGGAAGTCGTCAACGAACCTTATGAATGTGTTACATACTACTAACTCTCTCTATATATATAATGTATACCGAGCTTCAAACAAGGTAACTGGTCTGTGCCCTTGTTTTTGTTTAAACATTCCAATACGATGGCTATCCACATTGCTCATGAACTTATCTTCCGGGAGGTACATTATGCAGTTTCCATTCCAACCATCTACTGCTGAATGAAAAGGAAGGCAACAGAAACGACAACTAACCATTGTAGATAGATTCTTAGAGGATACGGTGAACCTTGAATTCCAAAAAAAAACTGCTATCTGGTTATGGACAATGCCTCTGCTTTTATCTCCCTTCCCACTCCCCAGAATCAAACCCTCTATCAGAGCAATTTTTGTCCTCGGTGAAAGACTAATTCAAAAGGGAAGCATTGCTCATATAACAATGCAACTTCTCATTCATATTCTTGTCATGATCCGTTCTATGTCAAGGAACCCTGTGATATTTGAAAACGTAATAGGCTTAGAATTAACGAAATCGAGCTTAAAGAATTTTAATCCAAGTTATTCAAGTGTTAGAAATAAACCAAAGAAACTTCTACTTATAATATTCATGGTCTTGTCATACCGATTAGACAACATGAAAGGAACTTTAAATCTTTTCTACAAGGAATATATTTCTATATCTTAAAATATGTTAAAAGACCTTCAATTAAAGGTAACTTCATGTTAAGGAATAAATATTGTTTGTTATTGCACTGTCAGTTAAGGTGAACAGTTACTTCTTTATTAAGTATATCCAGGCATTATCTAAGATATAAGTTTATCTGCAAATACTATCTCTTCTTGATAGTATTTAGTTGTGGTACCTTATACCCTATATATGGAATAATATGTAGTAATCAGCAGGATGGTACCTTGTACCATCCTATATCATTACATTTAGCTCATTTTATATATATTCAAATACATCATCCTTTTATCCCCTTAATTGTACAGTGAGGTTGCAAAAAATAAGATAAAATTTTAATTTTCCTTCCAAAATCCAAATTACCATCATCATTGGTTTTGACCTATCAAGCACCATTAAACTACTACCAAATGTCTTGAAATGCTCAAATATTCATTAGGAATTGCCTGGATTTACTTTTAGACTTTTTATTGCTTTTAAAAACATACACATAATTGAATTAGTAGTCAACTAATATCTAGTTGGGCCCACCTTTGTGGGGAAGGAAAATTAAAAATTTTATCTTATTTTTTGCAACCCCACTGTACAAAATCCTAGTTTACCATATTGAGACGGAATTTGGGATTATAGTCAAGAAAACGTACGAGTATTGATAGTTATTAAGTCAAAAAGGTATTAAGACCGATACAACATCTTCAACAAAAACGAATTTAGTTTGCTAGAAAGCGAACTTTGGGGGCGGAGCTACTGTATTTTAGGCATCCTGCCTAAAAGTTTATTAGAGCGGCTCTTTCTTGAGACATATCTCAAAACTGTCAACAGAGTGCTGAGTAATGTTATGAAGAGTTTTTCTGCTGACACTTTTGCTTGCTTCGGTAATCCTAGTTTTTAAGTCTTCTGTATCAGCAAATATACCTCGTTTAACTGTACCTTTGAGGATTGACCGAAAGTTTTCAATTGGGTTGAGTTCTGGAGAGTATGGAGGAAGATATATTGCCCTATAGCTTCTAGCTTCTATCATCCTTGTTATCTCGTGCGAGGTGTGGATTGGTGCATTATCCATTACAATATAGGAATTGGTCATTTCAGGAAATTTATCCATTTCGTCCAATGTTTTAGAAACGAACCTCATGTAATGGCCAGTAACAGTTCCCTTGAGCATACTCTTTGCTGCAGGCTTCTTTCTCTTCTTTCTACCATCAATCTTCACTTTCTTGGGCCTCATAGGCTCCCCTATTTCAATTGTTATAACGTCATTGGCTGATATGGCTCCCAGAATAGTATGTGAGGGAGCTCGAGAAGTAGGCGCTTCAACAATTGCTGGTGTACCACGAATTGAACGAGCATTGGGGCTCCTCATATTGATACTAGAGCTGGCTTCATCCACAAAAACGCAATTTTGCAGATACTTCATATCGGTGCCTTCCCATTTCTTAACCCAATTATAACGCTTTTCATGGTTATCGAGGCTATTTCTTGCCAAAGGCTGTAAGGTGACCCTCTTCACAGTCAGATTGCACTCGTAAAGAATAAAATTTCCAACAGCGGTAGTTTTCAAATTGAAGTTTTCGAATGCTTCTGCTAAACTTTCAACTGCATCTTGTCTTTTTGCTTGGGGATATATATCAAAAAAGTCAATAAGATGTTTTTTGTGATTTTCCTGAAGTTGCGAAGCCAATTGGTTGACCTTATTGGTCTGCTTTCCATAGATATTCCACTGAGGGTCTTTTTTGAGTCGTTTTGCCCATATTTGTCCTGTGCGAATTTCAACTTGAGCCTTACGAGCAGAAGGAGCGGCCTTCTACAGCTTGACTCTATTAAAATAGTAGAAAACAGCCTTATGCTTGTCGGAATAGACATTATATTTTCTACCGCCTGCTATTTCTTTCGATAATTCTTCAGCTGCTTCCTCCATTTCAACATCAAGCTCTTCTGTGGGTTCAGCAGGAAAGCGATCCTGGTAAGATCGGTACTGGGTTATTGTCATTAAGGTTCCAAGATTGAAAGGATCGACTTCCTCCTCCAAATCCATAGTTTCATTTCCCTGCTCATCCACAATGCTACCCTGACCATCTTCGTAAAAGAAATTATTGCTCATTTTGCTTATTTAATGAAAGAAGTAACAGAGTTAAAAAACCTTGGTATTTTCTCGGTTTACTGGGCCTATCTCGTTATTGGACTGCGATCATCATGCGTGTGTCACGGTACTGAGTATTATAAAAACAAAATTCTTTATGTACAGTATGAAGACGGGGCTAATTGTCGACATTAATACATTACTAGCAATAAGTCTTGCAAACAGTGTCATCAGAATTGTGCATAGAAAATTTGTATGCAGCCTGAAGCGAATTTTGGTAATTAACAAAAACGAACTTTGGAAATCACAACTACAAGAATTGGACTAGTGCAAAAACGAAAATTATGCTAGAACAAAAGCGAAATTTAGGAGGAGATTGAAATAAGTTCTATTTTAGGTTTACGAAAATTGTGGGTGGAGGCATCCACCCTCATTTGGACACTTTTTTTTTTTGAAAAGATTGGAGTTCAATTGTCCACTTTTGTGAGCCGCGATTGGACTTCAAATGAATTACCTTTTGTTACTAGACAGAAAAAAAGAACACATGACTTAGTTACTCTTCTCTTTTAAAATTAAAATCAGATAAGATAACAAAGACAAGATATCATTTTAATGAAAAACTAGTGTTTCCTATAAAACAAGAATGAATTCCGTCATTTGTTTGATTTAAAACGTCAGAATAAACACCATTTCAAAAGAGTTATCTCAAGTTTTTTCGAAAAAAATTTCATGTTTTGCGTAACGAAGAAAGTTTAGTTGTTTATCAGCATTATCAAACCACTGGCTCAAATTGATTCTAAAGATCTTTCAGGGGTTCAATTCTATAAGTAACTTTCATTCTATGAGCAATGGAAGCTAGTAAAGTACTGCTTGAGACAAAATAGAAAGCTGTAGGCAATCAGTCCTTAAATAAGAGTAATTCTGTTCCATTTTTTTTTACCTCTTTTGGACTTTTTTTGTACGAGAATGAAAAGAAAAGGATGTATTCAAATTCAGAGATATTGAATGTAGCGGTTGCCTCCGTAACGAAAACCAATAGCCAATCGTACTCGAGTAGCATCGATGTCAACATCAAGTTCGGAAGTAGTACTGGCCAATAACGAGCCACATACCTGTTCTGGTTGTAAAAGTAAAAGAAAGAGAGAAAGTATCTAGTTGATTTGAGGGGGAAGGAGATTTTCTTAGATGTATAGGTGATTGTTGTTTCAGATAGTTATGGGAAGAAAAGAAGGTTGGATGCGTTGAATTACATGCAATTTTAGAGTTATTTCAAATCAAAGTAAAGTAAGCTACTAGCTATCCTGAATGTGTAGGTTTGTAAGTAAATGCCCAACGTTTCACTCAAGTATGCTTCCTGTTACTCATAACTGTTTCCTTTTTAGAAATAACGACACGGTAGTTGACTTGGCATCATTGAACTTAACACGTTTAACAGTCCTGTTATAAAGGACTTGCAACACCCAATAGAGTCATGAACCAAAAAGAAAATTAATTTAGATCAAGACATCTGACATACAAGAAAGGGTAGCAATTATGATAACACTCTTAGATTGAGCAACTACTGTATATAGGCGCAGGAAAGGATCTCTCAACAGCAACAAAACGTTAAAAAAATACAAGAATAAGCTACATAGTGTATAAGCCATGCTTCTTATCTGGAATTGTTATATATTGATGATAAGATATTCAAAACAGTCTATGTAATCATAAAGTAAGGCTTGAAGCAAAATACATAAAAAGGATAAATAGTAAACAAGTTGCGAAATGACTCGATTCATCTCACAATTGACTTTGCCTGATATCCAGAGACCGATTTTGGTTAATGAAATATTCTGTTTGGATCAAATGTATTTAAGAATTTATCATAACATACCCATAGTAACAGTAGCAGAAGCGCGCTTTCTCAAGAAATATGTGAATAATAACAATTTACATGTGTATTTGTATAGTGTTCTCATTCACCCCCTTGTTGTTGCTGTTATTTATGTTTGTGTCAAACAAGTGCTAAAACCTTATTTCTGTTATTGCACATCATATGAGAATTTATCAATTGTAATAGTCGGTGAGCTAATGTGACTTGTCGAATTTGATTATTTTTTATCTGCCTTTCTTTTCGTTTTCTCCTTGTGATTGTTAGCTATCCATACTTGTAAGGCAGCCCAATAACAAAGCCAACAATTCAATGATTCAGAGGACAAGAAATTACCTAAAGACATTAGGAAAATTTGTTGGGCCAGGCTTTATGATAGCTGTTGGCTAGTAAGATTTTTTTTCCCTCGAAAAATGACAAGGAAACATAATGGATTAAAACGATTCTGCTCATTTGCCTAGCTTGGATCCAGGGAACTGGGCAACAGATATGGAAGGAGGATCTTCTTTCGGTTATCGATTGCTTTTCGTCATTTTGATCTCTAATGTCATTGCCGTCTTTTTACAGAATTTGACTATCAGATTAGGCACAGTGTCTGGTTTAGATTTAGCAGCTGCATCACGAAAACACTTTCACCGTTATTTGAACTTCTTTCTCTATGTTCTTGCCGAGATTGCAATTATTGCTACAGACATTGCTGAAGTGATAGGGTCTGCTATAGCTCTAAACCTACTTTTTCCCAAATTGCCTCTACCGGCTGGTGTTGCTATCACAGCTGTAGACGTCTTTATTATCTTATTATTCTATAATGAAGAAGCCAGCGACTCCGATACACCCGATTCCAATTCAGACTCTGCCTCATTAAGGATGGTGCGCTTCTTTGAGATGTTTGTTATGATGCTAGTTTCTGCTGTTGGCATATGCTTTATCATTGAACTAACATATTCAGATATTGTGGCCGTTGATGTCTTTAAAGGTTTCATTCCGACAAAAGAAATTTTTGCTGATCCAGAAATTCTTTACGTGGCTATCGGCATTATTGGTGCTACGGGTAAGTCTTAAAAAAGAACGTGTCACCGTGTGTATCATTCAACTAATCATAGAGCTTGCGCATATTCAAAAAGTAATGCCGCATAATCTTTACCTTCATAGTTTTATTGTTCAAGCACGCTGTCGAGAATGGCGTTGCGAACGACCACGGATTGTTAAAAATGGTGATCATTGGCTTATCAAGAGTAATCCATTCACCTCCGAGGTCAAAGAAAAAAATGAGCTCGCTCAAAGCGACAAGAAAGATCTTACAACACTTGACGATAACTTATCCTGTGCCTCTCGTACGGGTGATATCGATATGGATGCGCTTCAAAAATTTCTATCCACCTCACTAAAGAGAAATTTACATTACAGCTTCATTGACCTTGCTGTTGCTTTGACTTTTGCATTCTTTATCAACTGCGCCATCTTGATAGTTGCTTCAGCTAATTTTTACTACAGTTCGAGTGGAAATCAACAGCAAGTAGAAGATTTGTTTAGTGCACATGCTCTGTTAAGAGAATATCTTGGTCCACCTGCTGCCATTGTGTTTGCGCTTGCTTTGTTATGTGCAGGTCAGTCGAGTACATTAACAGCCACTTTAGCTGGTCAAGGTAAGGAAAACAAAAAGTAATAGTGCAATAAAAAATATGAATCTTTCTGATTCGTTTCTAGTTATTATGAGTGGCTTTCTGGGTATGACAACTCGACCTTGGGTTAGACGAATCATCACTCGATTGATTGCTATCACACCTGCCATGATAGCAGCTTGTTTGGCTGGCCGTTCTGGTTTGAGCAACATGCTTGTAGCCAGTCAGGTAGCACTCAGCATACAACTTCCCTTTGCCGTTGTCCCTTTAATTTATTTCACTGCTAAAGAAAAAGCAATGAAGCTTGAGCTTGTTGTAGAAGCCAAAAGCATGGAGCCAGAATTAATTTCAACTGTTGATCAAAGCAAAATGTCATTGATCGATCGTACTTTTGCCCGCTTACGATTCTCTCATTCCAGATCAGATTGGATTCGTTTCCCTCAATTTAGTAAAGTAAATATTCATTCCATCAAAAAATATTGCTTTCGTCAAAATCAAGAGTCACCAAATCAGCATGACACTGCTGATAAACAAGACATGTCAGAAAAGGCACTTGGTGTGTTGAAAAGTTGGCCAGAGCCATTGACTTATCCTAATGGCCTTATATGCAACATAGTTGCAATTTTAATAGCATTGTTACTAATTGGTTTAAACGGCTATTTAGTTGTATCATTATTTTTACAAATCTAATACCCTTATATTCAAGTTCAATAAAACTAGTTCTTGCTTTTATCATACTTTACCATCACATGCTTCTTTTTTTTTTATCACTACGCCACTACTGGAATGAAGATTTGAATGTGTCCTATAGCAAGTAGTTTGGCGTATTCATATGCTCCTGCTCTTTGATGGAAAAGGCTCTTGAACAATAGTTAAATTGATTTGAGAAGTTAATTAAACAAAAAATTACTAAAAGTGTTTGTTTTGTAGTTACTTTCTCTATTCATATTGTGTAGTAACAGCTATGTCATAATGGCATCTGTTAACATTTTCTTCAGAGAATTCATTCTATTTCAGTTTGTACAAGTAAAAGAAGGAAAGGGGACAACTATGTCATAATCGCTTGATATTTGCTTTCAATTTAGACATTGTGGCATCATTTCAGAAAAACAAAAAGAGACACTTTACAGAGTTGGTTTGTTCTGATTGCTAACTTTACTCTGCACCAACGAATAGCCCTGATCATCTTTATATGCAAGTGACTTTAGCTAGCCAGACATGCGGAAAGCAGTATAAGAAGGAACAGAACACATTTCCTTTTGAGATGTCATAAACATCTTCAAATAATATACATACATACACACTATCTTTCTTTCTTTTTCGATCGTCAAAAATAGCGCCATCTCAATTCACAGCTCTTTTCTCTCCTCTTCTCTTTGGGGGAGCTACGATAGTATGTCAGGGTACTTTGAATATAGATGGTGCTTGACCTGATTTATGCTGTGTTGTGCTCCAAAGAAACCAATTCTTAGTTACATCAACTCAGTAAGCAAAGAACACAGAGTGAAATTAATAGATACACAGACATCAGCTGAATTGACTCTCTTTTGATATAGACTTATATATTTTGACAAACAACAGTGCTCTTCATGCTTTGAATCAAATATGCAAGGTGGTACCTTTATTTCTTCTCCGTCACTGCAAATGCGGGGCTTAAACCCATATAAGGCATGATTGTGAACTGAATGTGCTGTTTAAATGCTGTTGGTCTGACAGACTTTTTTTAGTTTTTGACCTATCCCTTTCCATTTTTTTTTCTTTTCTATTTCTTTTCTTTTTCCTTCTTCTTTTCTCTCTCTCTCTCTTTCTCTCTCTCTCTCTCTCTCTCTTTTTACTTTAAACATCTACTCTCGCTTTAGAGCTTATTATGTCAGCAGCAGAGTATAAGAAAAAACTTTACGATATTCAAAGAATAGGCGAAAACAAACTTTGCTTTGACTGTGGTGCACCCAATCCTCAATGGGCTAGTATTTCATATGGTATTTTTATCTGTTTAGACTGCTCAGGCGTACATCGCTCTTTTGGTGTTCATATTAGGTAAGCTCGTACACGATGGAACAAAAATGCCCTCGATAACAACTGACTTATGTCCCCTAGTTTTGTTCGTTCTATTACTATGGATAAGTGGTTTGACGATCAGTTAAAGAAAATGGAGGTATACATTTGGGATTTGAAACCCCCCCCCATTGGGCTTATTTCTAATTATCAAACAACTTAGTTGGGTGGTAATCAAAAGGCAAAGGCCTTTTTTGAATCTCAATCAGATTATACGCCTGGCATGAGCATGAATGATAAATACCACAGTCATTGCGCTGAACTCTATCGCGAAAAGGTAATCCCATGTTTTTCTCTTGTTGAACAGCTTCTGATAATGATGCATGTCAATTACGATAGCTTACAGCAGAAGCAGAAGGTCGCCCTTGGACTCCTACCCCATCTGCTCGATCCAAGTCATCCAGTGGCCAACGAAACGGTACGACTCGATCATTGAACGCCTCGAGTCGCCCCAATGCCGATACACATCGCTCCAATTCTTCTCTCTCTTTCTCTGGGGGATTTGGTAGTGATTCTTACAACAGTAATAGCAGTAACAGCTTAAATCATCAGGATAACCAAAAGGCGCGCAATGAGCAATACTTTGCCAAGCTCGGTGATGCAAATGAGAGTAGACCAGAGTAAGTTTGAAATGGGGCAGATTTATCAAGTAGCATCATAGCAACTCATTTCGATTGGGTTATGTAGTCATTTGCCGCCAAGTCAAGGTGGCAAGTTTACAGGTTTTGGCAACCCTCAATGTATGTTGCATGCAATTGCTGCATTTTCCTTTTTTTTTAATAATTTGCTTTTTTTTCAGTTCAAGATGAATATGATGCCAGAAGAAGTGGAGGACAGAATGGAGTGGATATTCAGGAAATAATTCAAGATCCTCGTATTGCGATTGAAAAAGGGTGGTCGCTTCTATCTTATGTCAGCAAAGCAGCAGTAGATTTTGGAAAGTATGCTAGTGATAACTATGTTAAGCCGGCAGCGGCACAGCTCTCTGATCCAAACTTCAGAGACCAAGTACGAGATAACGTAAACAGTTATATCAATTCTTTTACACAACCCAAGGTAAATGCAACTAATAGCAAATGCGTACGCTTTGCTTACTATCCCTTTTTAGCCGTCCAACTACAATCAGATGAGCAACTCATACCATAGCCAAGCTGGTACAGATACTGGTTCTTCTTCTCCTTCTTTGCATTATTCTGGCATGAGTTCATCTCATATCAACGATGCTACTGATGACGATTTCTTTAATACAACCATCAACAAGTTGCAATCTTCTGACGATAATTACAATGGCAGACACTCGCCTATCAGTACTTCTACACCTCCAGCAAAGAACAAGTCTACGGCTAACAACACTAATTCTGTAAGGGCCAGAGCAAACTCTTCAATCAAGAAGAAGGGTAGCAAGACAGATGATGATGAGTGGGGTACTTGGTAGTCATATACAGTGTGGTTCGAAATAAGCTGCGGATTTTGAAAATAAAATTTAAAGAGTACCTTACATCATGAAGGATGTTATGCATCAGTACAGCTTCTGCCTATTAAAAATGCATTCATACTTTGAGGATATGCAAAATAGAGTATACTGTTTTATTTGGCTAAAAAAGAAGTGGATTGGTTATTATTTTGTATGACCACCTCCATGGGCTTTTGCATCTTCGGCTCATACTGCTAACGAGGTTGTTTAGATACTCTGGCGTCAGCTAGTACCATTCTTCTTTCAAAACCCTCTCTAAGTCACTGAGGGTGTTCACCTCATCTAAACGTTTTCTCAGCTGAGCCCAGACATTTTCAATCGGACTCTGTGATGGCCATCTATCAAAGTGTTGGTCATGGTCTTTATCTTAAACCACCTGGAATATGCTCCTACATGACAAGGAGCATTGTCTTCTTGCAGTATGTAGTCAATGTTGGTCTTCTTGGACTCTTTCTCAATCCAAGGAAGATAGCAATCAACCAAACATTGGACATACACTTCTTGATCAATTGATCCATGTTGCACGACTAGAGAACCAACACCATTTGCGTGAAAGCACTCCTATACCATCACAGAACCCAAACCAAACTTGTGGTTACCCTTAATATGTCTCTCCTTGTACCTTTCTTCATCCTTTCTTCATCCTTTCTGATTACTCTAGTTCCAGCACTAGCGCTCTTAAGGGTGAACTTGGCCTCATCAGATCAAACTACCTTATCCCAGTCAGCTTTTGCCCAATTTAACCTCTTTTTGATCCAAGCTAAACGCAATTGTTTGTGCTTCTGCTTCAGAGCAGACTTCTTTGCCGCTACACGAGATTTGAACTTCATACGAGTCAATACCACTCGAAAAGCGGACAAAGAGACCTTCTTGCCTGAGCCCAAAAGTCGACGATGCTGAGCCCTAATTGACTCAGTAGGTCGACGACGAACGCTTTGACTAATCGCGTTCAAATCAGTTTGAGAAAGAAGCCTTTTTCTTCTGGCTGAAGTTTTGCGAAGAGTGGTTTGTGTTTTCTGAAGTCTTTTATAGGCTGATCGTACAGTTGATTCAGGGAGGTTAAGATCGCTTGAGATTTAAGTAAAGTTTCTTTTGCACAAGAAAGCGCCTGCTAGCCTATCATAATCGTATTCGGAAAGGTGCTTATTGGCTTCTTTGACAACAGGAGTAGTAGCAGATGTGCTCATTTTATTATGTTTATTAAGAAAAAGGTGATGGAAAGATCAACAGAACAACCATGGGTTAGATAATCAAATCATGGAGTTTACAAAATCTGCAACTTATTTCAGAACACACTGTACACTTTATTCGGAAATTATTGGGACATTTTTAAAAATTAAATCAAGCCTGAGCACACCTCTCTCTTGACGTGTGTCTCTTCTTCAATTATTTAATAACTATTTAACAATAAAATTAAATAATTCTACACAAAAAAAAAAAATTAAATCAAGCAAAAAAGAAATATCAAATGGTATAAAAATGATATATAGAATAGTACAGAAATCGAAGAATCAATCCATCAGGATACTAGAAGAGATTGGTTCAAAGATAAGAGTGGGGTTTAAGATGAATTATAAGAAGACCTGTTTCCAAACAGTGTCAGATACTTTTTTATGGATGAACGATGTCTTATCGGCATGAAATTTCTAGAATTGTTAGAGAGCCACAAAAGGGTCGTATCTTCAACTGAATGGATATAGTCTTCCAGGGTAGGAGGGTATCACTACCAGGTTGGTGTAGTAAGGGAAGGGGCAACATTTGCTAGTCATCAAAACCAATAGGGAGAAAAACCAAAGATTTCAACAGTAAAAAGAGCTGCGTCCTTTATAACCTTTTTTGCGGCTTCTTTGTTCAATCTTGTAAATGAATGATAGACATGTTTGAACTTAAAACTACAAAAGCAAAAAATTGTTTCATTTTTTGAGAAACCAATTTTTTTGCTTTTGGTATGGATCGATTGTACGACCTGTCAATTTTCTTGGGGAATTCTTTCCTTTGAGAAGCATGACTAAATCACAATTGAGAGCAATCCATCAGTAACTGTTCTATTTTTTTCTATTCTAACTAGGAAAAAGACGAAAAAGGTACAGAACGCAATTTGAAGACCAATTGAGACATGACGATAACAGAAGAGCCATTGTTGCGTATGGAGATGTTAGCATCCGTAGCACCTATTGCGGAAGCACTCCTATTCCTGTCAAAGCCATCCAAAGAAAAATTACGCAACACGCTATTGTTCTGACAGTCGACGAACTCCGTACGAGTGTTACGTGCAGTCATTGCCATCAACCGCTTGATCTTGTTCGTACTCTTATAAACGTTTGTAGCCATCGCAAGAAAAAGCATCGTTCTAGAGGTGTTGGCAGTAATAGGTCTGAATCTTGTTCCATAGTAAAATGTTATGATGAAGGAGATAATATTTTGCATAGAACAAGCCAATGCCCTGACAGAAGAATTACAGGTAGATAGTTGTTTGCTCCAGATAAAATTCTCTCTCTCTCTCTCTCTGTGTGTGTGTGTTTCTAATTCAATTGTACATCATAGGCAACCACATCAATTATCCGTTGAAGTTGTGTCCCCAGTGTCCAGCGAATAACAACGCGAGCTTGGTAAGTCATGCTCAAATTTCTCTTTAGCTTTTTAATGTTTCTTAATCGTTCAGTATAATTCTAGCATAGAGATGTGAATGCCGCTGCTAATATAAGAAGCATCTTATTGGAATGCTTTCGTTCCAGTTACGGTCTTCTCTCGCGGCCAGCAGCATTATCGAGAGGTCGACAAGACCAAGGGCTGTAGACAAAGTCCATCATACGATTTATTCTGTCCTGGTGAAGGCAAAGATTTTAAAAACAAAGGAACAAAGTGACCACTTTTTTGATTTACTGGACACCCAAAATTAGGATACCCAAAGTATCCGGCACGCACTGTGAATAACCCACTTTTTCTTGGTCTTTTCAAGGAAGTTTGACGTACCTTCAGTATACTTACAAAAGACGATCGCAAACGGCTTTTTTTTTGTTGGCACGTTCATACACGAAAACCGAAATTAGTGACTTTGTTCAGTTGGCATTGCTTTTTCTGCCCTTTTATTGTTATTGTTATTATTAAGAACAATTCCTTAATCACACTTCAAACTATCGTTCTGTTTTTCAGCAACTCTCCTTTTTTTCGCACCTTCTTGTAGAGCACGAACAGAAAAATATACAGTACGCCACTTAAGAGATAAAAAAAAATGAGTCAAGAAAAACAGCCTTTACTAGAGAAAGGAAACAACACAGAGTTTCAGAAAGAAAAAGCTAAAGAAGACTCAGTTAATGTTACTCCTATGGATGTGGATACTGCAGTACCTTCTCCAACAGGCGAAAACACTGTCCCAAGCACTTCAAACAGCACTACATCCGATGCAAAGTCTGCTCTTGTGAGTGCTCCTTTGTCTGATTCGCACGCAACTCAACAACAACAAAGCTTAGCTATCAATCAACTACAGCTAGCGCATGCAGCAGCAGCAGCAGCATTAAGCGGTACGAATGACTTTCCATTTTTAGCCAATTTTGAGAACACAATGGATGCTATAGCTACTTCTAACACACCAACGAGCGGTACAAACACACCTACATCACTTCATGCGCTTGTTCCAAATCCTTCATCACAACCTCCATCACAATCTCAACCAGAAGTACAGCAACAGCCATTAAAGCAAAGTCCGCAACAACAGGCTGCAACTGATCTAAGTCAACTACCTACAGAACTGTTGAAGCGTGAACTTATCAATCAAAAGGTAAATAAATATAAAACAAAAAAGGGAAGGAGCCATCTATTAAGCAAAACAACAGGTTCGTGCTGATAATCGAGAACGAAAAAAGCGCTGGAGACAACAAAACGAAGAAAGGAGTAAGTGCGATGAATCCATGAGCGAGCAACTTTGATCTAATCCAACATAGACAAAGACAATGACCTTCGTTGCCGTGTCAACAAAAGAGCTCACAAGCTGTTTGGTAAAGAGGATAGCGAGCATAAAAAAAAGTGGATCGAGGAAGAATTTTTGAAACGGCAGCAAAAGCGGAAAGATAAAGAGCGCCGAAAAGGGCTGGTGGACGACAGTTTAGGTGGCCATGCTGAAGGAGGGCTCAATACCAACAATGGACTAGACCTTGCTGCACTTGCACAACATTTGGCACCTCAACAATCGCTTGCCAACATGGCAGATGCCAGCTATTTGACTTTGCTTTGCAATAATTTGGGTATCCCTGCTGCTGCTGCTCGTAACTTTTTAGGTAATATGACTGCTGGTCATACAGATGCACAGAATTCAGAGTCGCAACAGCAAGAAAATGTTGATGATACCAGCCATCCACCTACGACCACAACCACAGCAGAAAGTACACCAGCACCTGTTGATCAAACGAAAGAGGAAAAAGACCCCAAGGCATCCTTGCAGCCTTTTCCATTTCAAATACTCGAAATCTTACAACAATTGCAGCAATATCAACCTCCGCAGGGATCAGATCAAGCAGGCGAATCTTCTAGCAGTGACTTCCAGATCACTTCATCTTATGGTCATGGACTAGGTAATATGGGAGAGCGGCCTGAAGAAAAGCTAGTTGCTTTGTTGGCCACAACCATTCAACAGGCAGCTACTGTTGCTGCTGCTGCCCAAGCAAAAGAGAGTTTTCTAGATAGTGAAGCAAATGGCTCAAGAAGTGAGATGGTTCAATTGCCATCTCATGATAATAGTAAAGAAACTGACAATCCTCCTGAGGGTACAACAGAAAATACCAATGATGATACAGTGCAAAACAATAACAATGCCGAGTTTCCTATGGATGCAGTGTTGACACTTATGCAACTAAACGCGGGTTGGAGACAATAACTTGTATGCCCCCCTTCTTATCTAGATTACAGGCGGGGTTTCTTCAAGTGTTTCTATCCACCTTATTTTTTATATATACTTAGAGTAAAACTTCCAAACACATGCATACACACATACACTACACTACATTTATATATTTATATATAATTTTTCCTCTCTCTCTCTCTCTCTCTCTCTCTCTCTCTCTCTCTCTTTCTGTGCATTATATCTCCTCTAAAATACATTACTTAAAACACGTAGAGTCACATAAAAATTAGAATTTAATACACTATGAAGGTTATTGCTTGAGAGATAGACATAAACAGCCTCATTTGTCTAATTTTTCTTTTTTGCTTTCCTTTGTTATGTTGTACATGAAAATACTTTATGAGAGCAATCTGTTTAATGCATTGATCTAGCTCTTTTTTTGTTCTGAACATAGCGACTTCGAACAACCACAGGTTCTCGTTCTACATTCATTGCTTTTAATCTCAAGACAGCTATTAAATTGTTTAGGCTTAAGAGAGCAGACTGTTCAGACAAACTCACCTTTGTCTAAAGCTAGCTCGATCATACATCTCGTTCTAATGAAAGCCATCAAAGGCCACACAGATCTTTCACCATGAAGGATCCTATTGAAGAAAAAAGTGTTAACTCAATCTCAGAATAAGACGATTCAACTATACCAGTAAGCTAGTGATTGATGTGAAGGATTTGAAAACAGAATATTGAAATCCTAACAAAGAGAAATTCAAGTTGTATGCGAGAATAGCAAAAAAAAAAAAAAAAAACTTACTGAAAAGGCTAATCCAGGCACAATATTCACATTTCCCGACATTTTTTCCTCAATCACACCACGCAATTGATGAGGCAGAATATGAAGTTGATCCAATTGATGAAGGCGGTGTTTAAATTCAGAAGCAAGGATGAAGGCAAGTTTATGAAGCAGCGTCTCATGTTGTAAGTTTTGGGCTTTCGAGATAAATGGAATAGCATACAGACTGGCCTGGGAAACAATAAAATGGTTGACATTAAATAGTTCAGACAAACGGTACAAGGGTTCTTCGCTTTCAGATGCAGATTTCTCTGACCAATGATTCCATTTGACGGCTACTCGTTTCATTTTGAATAAAATAAGGTTGACTGATTTTGTTGTTTTGTTACCTGTTGAAATCCATTTTACAATATTTCCATTTTTGTCTTTAGCCATCAAATCGCAGCTACCAAACAAACCTACTGAGGCAGTAGAGCAACATGCTGCACTCCAAATTAAAACATTGGGGGCTGTCAGATAGTTTAATATCTGAGGCACTTCTTGTGTTCGACTTGAAGAAACGCTAATATTTAATATTCGCTTCGACCTAGCGTGTGCTTCCTGTAGATCAGGGCGATATTTATTCAGTCCATCAACATAGCTACATATTGAGATTGTCTTACTTCAAAGGTCAAGTCTCCTACGTTAGAACGCACACATTCTTGCAACACTTTCATATCCATCAAATAACCTTAAAACAAAAAGCGTCTCAACATCAAGTAAGATACTGTCATGTGCAGACTAACTTTACCGTATTTCATGAACCTTGTAATACGCCTCTTGAAATGACTTGATAGGTATTGTATTAGACGCCCTTGATTTGCCAATTTGTCACAAGATGGAACTTACCCAGTTTTTCCCTTTCGAGAGAATGCTGTCAAGTTGATACCTTCAGGTTGCAAAATATACTTTTTTTTTATCGTTGAAAAGAAAAAAGCACAAAAGAATGGTAAGCGTACGTTGATATGGCTATAACAAAAATAAAGTGGATTACTTACAGGGAGCTCATCATCGGTATGAATGCAGATCAATGCAGCAATCATTGCACCAATAGCCGTACCGCTGATAATTCGTGGCAGAAGTCCTTGTTCATTTAATGCTTTTACAACACCAATGTGATAAAGAGCTAATGCAGTACTGCCTTGAAGCACAAGAGCAGAACATCCAAAGCTCTGTCGCGTATCACTAAAGAACTTGATTTTGGCTTGTGCATCAAAATCATTGGTTGATTCAATATATTCAATCTGGGCAACAACCTCGTTCATATAGTCTTGAACAAGCTGCTTTGTTCTTTTTTTTTTTTTTTTTTTTTACATGGATGAGATCAATGGCTTTTTTTTTCTTACACGATTACAACTTACCCTAGATAAGAATGCGAAAACAATTTGCGATCACAGATACCACCAAAATTCCTCAATAAGCCGCCTCTCAATAAATAAGTCATGCTGTCAACATCATTTGCCTGTCGTGCCTTCTTCAAATGATCCAACCTTGAAGCTATTAGCTTATAATCGTATATTCTTGACTCAGGTTTTTGAACCCATTTGTCGTTTTCTATGAAATTGGCTTCTCATTAACAGAATTGAGAAAAAAAGTTTTAGGCTATTGGTCTTACTCAGGTACCTGTTTAAACAAAGAAATATATATATATATATATATATCAGTAGGCTGTATTATTCTATGCTTTCATTATATTACTCGTCTAATTCTCTTGCTCTATCTTGCCATTCTGCAAATGTTTTGGCACTCTTTAGATAACGAAATAGTCTGTTTTCCGGCTTGCTTTCTTTATAGTCATTCCACTTGACCTACAGTAAAACGAGATTATTATCTTTCTCTATTTTTTTTTTTAAATCTAAAAAAAGTATACCATCCAAGGTTGAACTAGATATTCATAAAATGAAATCATTGAAACGTAAATGAAGTATATCAATGGTGCAATGATATACTTGACAGGATCATCAAGCGACTTTATTATTAGTGCTTTCATATCAATTGAAAGCAGTTTGAAGATTAATAAGTAAAGAAAGAAAAAAGGAGAAAAATAATACAAACAACAACAACAAAATGGAGACTTTTATGTTTTATCATGTGAAAAATCCTTTTGAAGCTCAGAAGGTAAATTATGTTTCAAGTGCAAAAGTAATAAGGGGGGGAGTAATATCTTTAATTTATAAGTAACTTGGAATTTAGTGAATTCGACCCAGAAAAGGGTTCTTACATTTCAAAATCTAGACTTATTTTCAGAGTAAGCTTTGATGCCTTTTTTTTTAAGAGAGAAGCCAGATGCAAATTATTCTTATTTCGATTACAAGCCTTAGATAGGTTCAATCAGACAGTAAAGCAAAGTGGTAAGGGCTATGTTGTTCAATCATCATATCAACTCATGTTTACCAAGCAGAGACTCGTATATGACATTGTCTACTGACGAAATAGTGGGGTTAGCTTCACACTCAAAAGACTAGCTTTGTTAGTTTTTGTTGCATGTAACAAACTTGCAACCATGAAAGATACCTTATCGTCGACAGAAACTAGTAAGAAAAACCAGACGCACCCAATGAAGCAGTTTACCACTCATTTCTAATCAAAAGAAAAGAAAAAAGAGCGTTGTTTTATGTTCACTGTTCACCCATAAGCGTCTGTCTTTCTGAACAAAGAACACATTGGGACGAAAATTGCCAAAAAAAAAAAGAAAGACAAGTCGTCGTTCAGGATGCATAGATCAATTATACAGAAGTCTTTTCCCATTTTTGTCTGTTCAGTACATCGAAATAGCTTCTCTCTTCAGCAAGCTAGTACCATATTACAAGAAATTAAAGCAAAAAAGTTTCATTTTAATGAATATTCAATTGGATAACTCGATTGTTATTGTACGCCTAAGTACTGATTTGTCTATTGTCGTACAAATATACCTTGTCTCTCCCTCCTTTTTCTCTGAAAGAATCATGATAGATCCTGATCTAATTAATACTTGCTCAGTAAAAAGAAGTACAAATTGATCCTGGAGTGGATTGAAATATAGTAAACAAAGTCTTTTTTTTTCATATCAGAATAAGAAGAAGCCGGTGTGCTAGGCAGTGACCGGGTCTTGAAAGGTGGAGAAAACTAATCTAGATTGAAGTTGACTATCTGGTTTAGAGAATGCACATTTTTCAGAATAGTACAGAAAAAACGATTGGGGAGGAAAGGGATCGCAGAGAATTGTTCGCACTAGTGAGTAGACCAGGCACTGAAGGCGATTACACCCATCAGTTGGTATATATGGAGTATGATGGAGTAGTCGCTGATAGTATACAGAGGAAAAGAAAGAAGGCGGAAGTTTTCAAAAAGCACAGATAGTAGGACCCTGTTCGGGCTGCCAATGTAGCGTGAAAACGCACGGCACCAGACATGGCTTTTAATACCGCATGTGAAAAGCATATGGCACAGAGTCTCAGTGTTGTAACAGTAATGGCAACGATCATCACCAGTGACGTCAGGGAGAAGGCGGTAGAGGGAGTTCTTGCTTGAGATCTTGTCGTGAATTAGACGATACCAAAGGGTACGGGTAGCACCGTCCATGGGGGTAGAAAGGAAGAGTTTCCAACGCGAAGGCGGAATGGCGGGTAGTGACGAGGGAACTGGTAATGCCACCGCATCTTTGAACAATTGCTTGAGAGCCCGTTTATTTAAGCATGAGATAGGAACAGCTTGATAAGAAAGAAGATCTGAAAATGGAGAGAAATCCAAGGACTCGGGAGTGGTGACTGAAATTGAATGAAGTATGCGCACTGCAATGAAAGGAGGTAAAATGAGGTCTGCCTGAGCGACTGATTTCTTGAAACGAGACAGCAAACGAGGGAATTGACATTCAGGACTGGATCGGAATCTGAGGCGGTTAGTAGCCAAGTCAGTGATGAAGATGTCAGTCACTCGAAAGGAGCGCATTGTTCTACTGAAGACGAAGGATGAAGCCTCGGGAATAGCACAAATACCCTTTAATGGGAGAGCGAGGCAAGTAGGTAAGTTTGGAAAGGCTTCATGAGAGGGGCTCTTAGGAATTACATCGACAGCCTCTAAAATTGCAGCGAAAGGGCTATCAGTGTCAGTCAGAGCTGAACTTCGAGAGCTGCAAAAGAGGATTGGAATCATAGCAGAAGGAGAATTGGAGAGGGTTTGGAGTAGACAACACATCATACGATAAAGAAAAGGTGCCATTGGAACTAAGGAAGCAGTTGGCAAAAATGGGGAAAGCCAGCGAAGCTGGAGAGATAGACGCTGAGCTCTAATATCCAAGAGGTCCAGGCCTCCGCTAACCTTTGGAAGATGCAAAATGGAGCGACGGATTTTGGGAAAGAAGCCGTGTGAAACAAACTGGTAAGTTAGCGATTTGATCTTATTTAAGACGTTAGCAGGTAAAGGAGTCAGTCTGAGGACATGCCAGAGTTGAGACAGGATCAGGGAATTGGCTATCAATGCTCTCGCATACACAGAAAGCTGTCTACCTGAGCGTATCGCAATGGAGGCTGTAATGGTGCGTATCGTACCTTCGACATAGGAAGTTTGTTGATGAGGCGCAAGCCAGATCGGGTAACCAAGGTATCTAAGAAAACCAGGGGAGCGATGATCATACCAACGAAGCCCCTTCTCTTGAACCGATGATCGGAGAGGAAGGTTGGGCACCGGGATTCGGGATAGAAGAAAGACGACGGATTTATGGTAATTGACCAAAGAGCTTGAAGCCTGGCCGTACCGAGTAAGGCAGGTCTGTGGGTGATCGAGTTCAGCTGTATCATTGATGAAAACAAGTACATCATCGGCGTAGGCAAGCAGTTTGACAGGAGGCGGCGGAGGTGAGCACAAAGATGCCAAACGAGGTTTACTAGCTAAGGTATAGCCACCAATATTATCATGGTGAAGGACCGACAACAAGAAAGGTTCCAGCGCAAAGTTGAACAAAATTGGGGAAATAGTGTCCCCTTGGCGTAGGCCTCTTCCTTGGGCAAACGGGCTAGAAAGGAAGCCATTCATAAGGATCGAGATGTTTGTACCGAAAAAAAGGTTACGAATGATACGAACAAAGCTGTCGTCAAAGCCGAATTTGCAAAGCACCTCGAGGAGATAAGAAGGATGAATACGATCGTAGGCTTTGTTTTGATCCAACATAATCCCAACTGAAGAAAATTGGCTAAGGGTGGCGTCGTCCATCACTAATCGACAAGTCAGGCCATGATCGCCAATAAACCGACGATGCATAAACCCAGCTTGACAGCGATTAATGAGGCGATGAGATACCTGCATAACTCTGGAGCTAAGGAGGCGAGTAAACACTTTACAGTCAGTGTTTATTAGTGAGATAGGCCGCCAATTGGATAGATCCGAGAGGTCGCCTTTTTTCGGAAGAAGAACAATGCAGGTTTCAGTCCATGATTGGGGAAAAACACCCAAAGAGATAGCATCGTTGAAGACTCGAACGACGAGATCTTTACAAGCGGGATGTTTGAAAAGCAGTTGCAATATTTCATGCGGGAGACCATCCTTCCCAGGGCTGCTACATCGAGGAGAGCGAGAAGCACCAAGCTGGATGTCCGCAAGGCTGAATGGGAGCACTACTGTCTTCGCTTCGTCCGGATCAAGTGATTTAGTGATGTGGGACAGAATGTCATTGGTGGCCTCGGAAGAGGTAGGTTTAGCAGTATATAGATGGCTATAGAACGAAGTAACTCCATCCAGTTTACTAGCGGTATCAGTGCAAGGAAGACCGGTTACAGGGTGAGTAAGAGGGGCAATGTTGCGCTTTCGGGCGTGAGCAGTAATGGCACGCTGTAGGTAGCCGGCTGAATGTTCATGGTTCTCCAACCAACGTTTCGCAGCACGAAGCCTATGGGTCTGGGAGACTTCAGCCTGGAGGTTTGAGATTTCCTTTTGAAGGGGAGACACCAGTATATCCAAAAGGAGAGGATCTGAACGGTATTGGCGGTAATAGGAGTTGCGTTGGCTTTGAAGCTGTCTGAGGCGATGAGTGCGCCATGACGTGCGAAGGCGACTATATGTTTGTATCATTTTCTTAACTGCTTTCTTCAACCTATCCCATTGTATTTGAGGGGATTCAGAAGAAGGGAGGAGCTTTGTTTCAACATATAATTCAATGCAGATATTCAACTTGTCCACGAAATCAGGCTGCTTGATCAACAAGGGGTTACCCCACCACAGGCCCTTGCCCAAGCTACTCAATCCGAAAGACAATGTGATTTGAAGCAGTGCATGGCCAGTCCATCGGCGATTAAGGTAGTGAGTATCACCGTCATTACAAAGGGGATGAAGGCGATGTCCAGCAAGAAAATAGTCAATACAAGAGCCTGTACCGTCAGGTCCTTGAAAGGTAGGTACAAAGGAACGAGAGGTATTACTAGGATCATTCAGACAGTCCAGAAAGTGGGAACCAACGAGCTCTACAAGCTTATGTGGAAAAAAAGATCGATGTGTATGATGTTCCAAGGCAAAGTCAAAACTGAAATTGAAATCGCCACCAATCAACATATGAGGTAGCATATCCGAGATGCCCTCTGTAGCGAGCAGGAAGGCAATCAAAGAATTGAAGAAATTGGTGCGTTCTTGGGAGGAGTTTTGTGCAGGAGCATAAAGATTTAAAACATATAAAGTAGGAAATTCCTCATGAGAAGGAAGGGTTAATTTTGCCAAAATAAAGCGGCCATCATTGGAGGTGTGTAATAAGGAGAGGTCAAGGCTTGGATTGAGATTAACAATACCACAATGATAGGACCATATGGCTGGGTGGGATTGAAATTTCATATTGAGAATAGATTCAGTGTCAGTAAAGGAATAGGAAGGGATGTTAATTTCTTGTAAGAGGAGGAGACTGTTATTCGTGGATCGTAAATAGCGGATAAAATCATCAGAAGTTTGTAATTGGGATTGTTTGTATACGGTGCGGCAGTTTACCGAACCGATACTCAAGCGAATGAGACTGTTAACAGACTCACTCATTAGATACGCAGATAGTCTTGCAGAGATCCGCTATGCTTGGAAACTCTGCTGGGGAATTGATCACGTAACACAAGATTCAAACTTCGAGAACTAAAGTTTATTCCTTCAAACTGCTTAGCGTCTATATCGATAGAGTAATCCTCGGTTGTCTGGAGGAAGATCGTGGTACTCATGGGGGAACTCTTATCAGAGAACCCGCGTTTTCAGTAAGCGAGAGTGGTTGTCGTTTCTGGACCTTAACCATTTGTGCTCAGGTGCGAAAGGTGAAAGGTTGATTGTTAGGGTTGTGGGTGGAGGATGATACTTCTGTTGAAATACCACCCACCTTCCTTATATGGTTCGGATCAGGAGTGGAAAGAGCCATGAGCTGGGGTGAATACAACCAGCATTTGATTACGAAAGCCAGAATAATCAGTCACAACATGATCGTAGAAGAAAAAAGGCCTGGCAACCCTGATTTTGACTACGATCCTTCTGTGGAAGAAGCTGCTTCCAATGTTTCTACTACTGGAACACGCCAAATGCAGCAAATTCAAAGCAAGGCAACCTATGACAGCTTGAAGCAAGATTTCATTGAGACTTGCTATCAATACAAACTAAAGACAATAAAAAAATATTTATTTTTCCTTTTCAACAGAAGATGTTTCTTGATCTCACTCTAAACGCTCCAAAATTTGAGCCTGTAGCAGCTTGATGACAGCAGCTCTTATCGAATTGCTTTGAGTTTCAGGAGAGAAGGGATCCAAAGCAATAAATGCGGCATCAGCAACCCTTTGTTTGACTGCCAATGCCTCATCATACTCTTCTTTTCAATTCTAAAGCTTTTTGGCAAACTCGACAGAGGCTTCCTCTAAATCTTTCTTCATCGACTCCTGTTTTTTGAGCTGCTTTCGGCCTCTTGGGCGTTTGAGTTCTTCGATTTGGCTGTTAGCCTCCTCGTCATTGGCGTTTCCGAAACATCTTCTGTCTCATTGTCTACAACTACAAACTCAGCACGGGCAGCCTTTCTTTTTCTTGCTGCAGAAGCATTTCTTGCCTTCTGCTCAATGCTTGAGGTTCATTTTGGTAGCTTCTTCAGATAGTCGCGGCAATTACCAAAAGTCCATTTTGGCTTCTTATTTTTTAGATTGGCGATATAGTATCTAGTTGCCAAAGTAATCTAATTGAAGCAAAACAGTAGATATATTTGTTAATCCAAAATCGTATAATATTTACTGTATCTACTTCATTGGTTTCGCTAGAAGCTTTACGCTCTGCTTGTTCATATAAACCAGAATACAAGATGACCTCCTTGCTTATGACTGTCCATCTCTTTTGAAGCAAACTAGACGTGCGCTTGTTGTCTGGCCTGCTTTATAAGAAAATGACACGGATTCTCTCTCAAATTTACGCACCCTTTTGGTCAGCACTTATAATGTTATCCAAACTTTACAAAGGAACATGTCTTCCTCTTTTGTAAAAGTTTCACCTCTACCACCCAACTTTGCAGGTGTCATTGTTCACTATAATTTCTTGCATTTCCATTAGTTTTTTTGGATTTAAGAAGATGGTTGTAAATGCGATTGTTGAGATAGAGACGTAGAAAGAAAGGAAAAGATATCAACAACAATGATATTACTCATAAATAAGCATCTCATTCAGTATTACTCTTTTTGTAAAAAAAAGCCTTACACAAAACTATCCACAAAATAAACCCGCAAAATAAATTTTTACTACCCATAAAAGCAAAAATCAAGTCCGCAAATTAAAAGCAAAATTTAATAGATATCGGCATATCTTTTTCCTCTTTTTAATTATTATTGTTACTTTTTCTTCTTTCTCCTCTTCTCTGCTTCTCCTTTCCTTTTTCTTCATTCCTTCGTTATGTCCCCGCCGCAGATATCTGTATCTATAGACCATGATACAACCTCATCAGGTACTCCAGTAGTGGCCGGAAACTCAACTTCTCCTTCTTCAACTACCTATGTACCAAAAATCTCAGCGACTTCTAGAACCAATTCTTCTTTCGGTACATCTTTTCCATCTTCTGATACGTCTCAGATACGTAGCTCAGCTAGTCTACTTAAGCATGACAAAAAATGGCGCTGGTGGCATTTTTTGTCGATCTTTGCCACATTGTTGTTTATTGCAGAGCTGGCGTTTCTTGGGGCCAGTTATGACATTTTAAACGAAGAATTAACCTCTATTAGATTTTGTAAGATCTTGATATCCATTTTACTTGATCAATACACTTACAAAAAATTCCTCTAGTGAAAAGACAATACCCCTTCAAGACATACACTCATTTGGACACAAATTTACCAACTCAGATCGAAAAAGGCACTAGAGTGTATCATGTCACAAAAGAATTCGGGCCAGCTACTGTTTCGGAACTGGGTAGGACTGTTACAGCATTAGCAGCAGCACAACAAGCTTCTAACCTCACCGAAGTTGCTATTGTAATGCCTTTCTACACGTTCATGAAAAGATTGGCCGAAAGAGAGATCGACATGGTCATGGATATCCGAGGGAAAAAGCCAGGGCAAGTGATGACTGTTGAATTTCGAGTGTGGAAAATACTGTATGCCTTTAATCCTCCAGTACAGGCACCCAGTGTGTACGAATGGCAGATGATAAACAATGTCAACACATCTGTTTTACTCACTCCTCAGCGTCCTCCTGCTCCTACTGATGCTGTTCCTGTCTATATGATCAGCCATGCTAACCGAAAGCCATTCAACCAAGCTTTCAAGTGCCGCACACCTAGCGAAATTTATGATGAAAACGAACTCCCCACAGAATGGAAAGATCAGTATTTTGCAAAGGCAGTAGCTGCCTTTTTAGCCCATAAAGCCACTGCAGCTGATGAAGAGTCAATTTTTGCACCTATCCGTATCGTACCTCGTGTTGATATTGTTCATATCCATGGTGCTTCTAATGCTTACGTAGCTAAGATCTTACGTGACAAGAAAGAAGCTGATGATTTAGGTCCTCGACCACCTGCCATTGTGTACACTATGCATGACCACAAAGAAGAAGTTCAGTATTCTAATACCTTCCGTAATGTCACCAAGTTCTTGGACCATTTGAGTGAAAGAGAAAAACTTCGAAATTATGTTTACGGTAGTAAATTATTTATGTCAAAACTTGCTGTTGACCTTGCTGATGCTGTGACTTTCACAAGCCGTCCTACTGCTACAGATATCGTTGAAGGTCGTCATGATTTTTACATGAAAGAAATCGTGATGAGTAGTTTGCTGAAGAAGGCTGAGAAATCCCGTTTATATGGTATTAACGGCGCTATTGACTATTACAGTACTGAACATCCTTTTATTACTGACAAACTGGTCTCACGTAACATGGGATTTCCTCAGTATGGCTTACAGTCAATTCGAGACCAAAATTCGATTCACTCTGCCGATCCTTTGCGTCCATTGGCACTTGAAGTTCCTACTACACCCACCTATTGGACACTATCTGAAGATCCCAACGATTTTATCTCCATGTACAAAGATCGCGCAAAGCGCTACTTGATCAAGCGTGGCTTATTTGACGAAGGAGATTTAATGCGACCTGTTGTCTTGATGAGAAATCCCTTAAAGCACGGTGGTGGATTGGAGATAGTCGAAGAAGCAGCCAAGTTTTTTGCTGCAAACAACATGAGGTTCGTTATCATGGGTGATAGTCGAGGTTATCCCATCAAACGACTAGAGGCAATAGTCGAGCTTTATCCCAAGCATGTATCGCTTATCCATGTGCCCAAGCAACAGCGTCAATTAGGTATATTTTGCCGTGCTGCTGCTGATTTTATGTTCTCCCCTAATCCTAACAGTGATTACACTGGTCTTGATACAGCTGAAGGTCTGGTGTTTGGTGCTGGTGTGATTACTGCTGGTGGTGGTCGACTTCATGAAGCGTTGATTGATCGTCCTCTGAACACGGCAGGCTCAAGAAATATCAATATCGCACTGTTGGATCCTAAAATATTAACTGAAAAGGGTGCAGTTGTGACAAGCTACGAATATTACAACAGCTATAAGTTTGACTTCAACAATATAGTTTCCTTAAGATCAGCTATAGATGACGCAGCTAAAGACTATCAAAAGTTTAGCAACAAAGCGCTTCAAGAAGAATTTATTCTGCGTATGATCCGAAGTGCACTTAGCCTCGCCTGGGACCGTGGCCATTTTGGAGGTCCTGTGCATGAATACAATCAAGTCTATGAACTCGCGCTAGAAGATCGTCTTATTCCAGAAATGAGAAAGCATGAAGTTGAGCAAGAACATGAGCTTATTTCAAAACTTCAAGACGAACCCGTTTTCTTCGAATGGGAATAGTCATGTAAAACCATTGACTTATTTATTAATTTTTCTGTTATTATACACATACATATTTCATTCTCTCATTCTGTATTATAAAAAAAAATCCTCTCTTCACTTTCAATTGTTAGAAAGGTTAGAAAAAAACACATTATTCTATTTCTTTATAAAAAAAAATATACATAATAATAAAAGAGGAGGATAATGCTTCAAAAAGATTGTTTGAAAGAATAAAACCAAATGAAAAGAAAGGGTATGTTTGTATATATGGATTAAATAAAGTTGTATTAATTAGGTGGTTGGTTGTTGCTGTACATACTATTCATCATCATATCTAAGAAGTAAGGAATTAATAATAGTGTAAAAAAAAGTGTTGTACTGCTATGCATTCAATTTACCATAATTTCTTGATCCCATCATCATGTTTGCCCAAGCTTGTGGCTGCGAATGAGGCGATTGTTGCTGTTGCTGTTGCTGTTGCTGCTGTTGTTGTTGCTTTTGCTGCTGTTGTTGTGGTTGTTGTGGTTGTGGTTGTTGTGGTTGTTGTGGTTGTTGTGGTTGTGGTTGTAGTGATGGCTGGTGCAAGTGGTGATATTGCTGTGGATGACCCATTGGAATATGGCCTTGGGTTAGCACTTGTTTTCTCATGTCGGGATAGTTATTAGGTTGTGTATTCAGCATACCATATCCATTTGTTAGTTGGATTGGAGTCAGGTTTTGAGGCATAGACTGCTGATGACGGGACTGTTCCTGTGGAGAATGCTGCTGCTGCTGCTGCTGCTGTTGATAACTCGTTGATGCTTGTCGTTGAGATTGTTGTGTTGGTACTTTATTGCCTAATTGAACACCTAGATAGCCTTGCAGTTGATCATAATTGAGTTCAGATCTGACATTCATAGATGGGTTGACAGGAGGAGGAGGAGGGTGGCTTGCATAGACTGGGTCAGAAGGAATTGGTGCTGTAGAATTAGTGTTCTTGTTTGAAGGTGTTGGTGTAAAAGGCATATTATTGGGCAATTGTGATGGCTTTTCGTTCTCGCTTAAAGAAGTTAAGTTTGTTTTGAGTTCTTTCAGTCCTTGCTTTTTTCTCCATTCATTTGTACATCTTCTTAAATTATAATCGATAGTTAAAAACCAGAACTTTTCAAAGAATTCAGCAGGAAGTTGCCAATTACCAGCAACACCTGGGTCACCGCCATGGAATACCGAGCCGCCTAGCAAGCAACGGAAGCAATCATCCAGATCAAACTGGTCTCTGTACAAGATCATTCTGTCGCGCATATGTGGTGTTGGGATTAAATCAATTCGAGGATCATGTGGAACGGCAAGCTAAAAATAAGCAGCAAAACATAAATTAATTTAATAAAAATTCAAACACATACGCAAACAAACAAATATGTATCCTATTCTTCCATATAACTGGATGAGGTTATTGTCATTACCTGTAATAGTGTAGGCTGGATAGCAAAAGGGACTGATTGCATGCTAACACATGCCGATTGAAGACGCAAGCGCAGACGAAGAGCCTGAATGGCTGCCAAATTAGATGCTACAGGTTCATTCAAAGTGACTGGACGAGGCAATTGACTAGGCAATTCTCTGCCAAGATCACTACTAAACATGTTTAGTGGTGATGATGACCTATTGATGCCTGCCCTTTCTCTATCTGAAGCAGACATAGGTGAAAGTGGTGGTATGTTACTCAAACTTTCATCTTGAGATGAAACGCTAGGTGATTCGTGTCTACTGAGGCGTTCGCTTACAAAGTCAAAAGTAGGTTGCTGACTTGATTTATTTGTTTGGTGATACCAGCTACTTGGTTGCTGCAAGTTATTATTATTGTTATTATACTGACTGTGGCTATGGTTTGAGGTAGCACTACCACGTTTATCCTGCACAGGATGAACACCGTCTTGTGTAATAATGAGGGAGCCTGTTGGCAATGATTGGGAAAGTGGGCTATGAAATTGATTAGGCGATTGTGAAGACTGTCTATTTTGTGTATGTTGTTCCTGTTGATGTTGATGTTGTTGAAATGCATTCAGACTGGATATTTCGGGTGTTTCGTTCAATAGTCTTGATGAGACCTGTAGCTTTCCTTTGGCATTTACATTCAAATAAGAAGAGATAGATTCGGGAATTGACTGTGCTAATACTGCAAGTGTCTGGTCGTTGACATGAGGCCCATGTTGAGGTATCACCAAATTGTGCTGTAAACAAACAAGTTGTAATGACAGCACAATACCTTTTAAATACCAGTTCTCGGCTTTTACTATCTCGTTTTCGCTTGTAATTTTTTCGTTTTCTTGCAACAACTTGTCTCGCTGTTCTTTAATTCCTTTAATGCTTGATTCAAGCTCTTTCATATGTCGCTCTTTACGCTCTCGAAATGCTCTTTGTGCAGCTCTATTCTGGGCCTTTCTTAAAGCAGGAGACGCTGGATTTGGTTTTCTCCCGGGCTTCTTTCTTATTTTCATAGGAGGATCTTGTGAGTTATTGGCATGCTGGTGTGATGAGTGTAACAAGTGGTCATCATGAGAGATCACCGAAGTGTGATCGTAACCGCTTTCGTCAAAGTCTGATAAGTCCATAGCTTCTGAATAAGAAGAAGTTCCAATGACATTGCCTTCCATTACGTTGTACACAAATAAACAGCAGAAAAGAATAGAATAGAATAGAGAGAAATGTTAATTTAAAAAGACAAAAAAAAAAGACAGCAAACTTTCCCAAACCTGCCGGATAAGTTTAATTTGATTCAATTAAATCGAGGCTTTAAAAATCCGATTTTGCGGGAAATCGATTTACCCATGAACATGTAAAACTGATTTTGACATGTTTAAAGCAAGCCCATTGCAGCTCAAAGCACCTAAATGAAACGAGGTCAAGTGGAATCAGTGTATTCTTCTTTTTATTAGATATGCTGAGCTAACCTGTATAGATCAACAACTGATAAAGAAGTCTATATAAAAAGGAGAAGTAATGATGTCTCTGGCTTTACATACATCTCAATTTTTATTCTTTTCATTTATTTTTGAAGATGTACAAAGGATATATCTTTAGCTTTGTGCAACTATCGATATACTTTGGTGTCTTAATTTGTTTCTGTCAAGCAGTACCAAACTCGAAATTCTATGAACTTAATATCACAAGTGTTAGACATAATCCTGATTGTTCAGCTTATGATTCTTCTGTTTTGATGGTAAATGATCAGTTGCCTGGACCACCTATCTATATTTACAAGGGTGACCGCGTCCAAATCTTAGTCCGTAACAAAATTATTAAAAACACTTTAGCACCAGGCGGAGCAGGCATGGCCGTCAGCGTACATTTTCATGGTATTCGACAAGTCAATTCTACTCAATCTGATGGAGTTCCATACATGACCCAGCATGCTATTCCTCCAGGACACTCTTTCCTTTATAGTTTTGAAGTTGCTGACCAAACAGGAACTTTTTTCTACCATGCTCATGTAGGCTTGCAAGAAATGAGCGTGTTTGGTGCCTTTGTTGTCTTTGATTCTATAGCTTCTGATCCCATTCATTCTCCCTATCCACTCTTGAGGGACGGTCCTTTTCGGTATTATGATGAACGCACTGTATTGTTAAGCGAATGGTGGCATCAAGATCGTGGAAAGGCCGAAGCATATTATATAGGCAGTAACTTTACAGAAATTGTCGAGGCTCACTCCATTCTAATTAACGGACAAGGCATTCATAATCCTGCAATTGATTTAGTTGAAGGATGCAAAGGGTATGCTATAATGCCAGTTGAGCCTCAAAAGATATATCGCTTTCGAGTCATAGGTGCAACAGTCTTTCGTACACTAGGTTTTGCAATTGCTAACCATACAATGACTGTAATAGAGGTTGATGGAGATTTTGTTCAGCCCTACGATGTTGATTTTTTAGAAGTGTCACCTGGACAGCGCTTCTCTATTCTGATCAAAACATCAGAGCCACTAGCAGACTATGGTATAAGCCTGGTTCGAAGATGGGCAGCCAATATTCCTTCTGCCACAAATGGATATGCTATTGTACGTTACCTGGAAGAAGCAAACGGTTTTAGTCCTTGGAGGCTTGACTTCAAAACTAAACAAAGAATAGGCACTAGAGCACTGTCAAGAGCTCGTAACAATCCTACATTTCATGTAGGCGATACAATCCATTGGTATTGGAACAATCTAGAGCCTTATTACGGTGTTCAACCTTTAGCCTTACGAAGCAAGAAGAGCGACAGAACAATTATTCTAAGGTCAACGCAAGGGAAACTAAAGGACGGTAAAACCAGATGGTACATCAACGGCGTCTCTTTCATGGAACAAGAAGATCGAGTTATTCTTTACGATATTCTGAAGAAGACAAGACCATTGCCACAAAACAAAGATAGGCATCCAGATGGGTTTAATGCGTTGTTAGGAACTTATCATCTTGAGCATATGGAAGTAGTTGACTTTGTTTTGCAAACAACACATGTAAAGGGTGAGCCCTGCCGTAGCCATCCATGGCATACACACGGTCATTCACATTGGGAAATAGCTTATGGCTCAGGAGAATATAACGAAGAAAGAGACGGCAACACCCGTAACGTGCCATTTCCAGTTTATAAGGACCTTACCTTAGTTTATCCGACCCAAGATGAGTCAGAAATTATAAGGACTGGTAGCAATATTATAGGTTGTGGTTGGAGCAAAATTAGAATTATAGCCGTAAGCTCAAATTCTTATTTAACTTTACTATGTCTTGATCATTAAACTCCTTTTTCTAGGACAATCCTGGTGTCTGGGCCATGCACTGTCATAATACACCTCACATGTATATGGGAATGATGATAGCTCTCGAAGAATCACCTGGTTTGATTGCCAGTTTCACTAAGCGCACTGACATGTAAACAACTGAATACCCTTTTTTTTTGTGGTTATGGCAAAAAATGTTCTGGGTGTTTAATAAAATGAAGTTGGCAGTAGTCCATTTAGTTTATATGTGCCATTTTTTACAATATATACCAAAGCTTCAGCCCAATGCTGTTGACAAACAGAACTAAAAGTTCTTGTAAACGTTTTATGATCTCATCAGCTATAGTCTGCTAAACTCTTAGTATTTTGAGTCTAATATCAATCTTTTTCTTTTCATTTATTTTGGACCAAGAAATGTACAAAAGATTTGAAATCATTTGAAAAGTTCAAAAACTAGAGCCCTCTTTCTTTTTTTTTGAATGCATTTATTGTACAATAAGAATAAGATCAGTTTTCTTTGCTTTTCTTTTAAAGTTTAGTAATAGTTAAGAAGTTGAATATGATAGAAGAGAAAAAATAAGCGTGTGTGCAAAATGAGATCTAAAGAAAAAGAAAAATGATAGCTCTACAGAAAGAAGAAAGTGTGCGAAAAAAGGAATTATATGGGCTGTTATAAGAGAAAAAGAAAAAAGAGTGAAAAATTAAGGCTTGATGCCTAAATTTAACTTAATACCCATACTCATTAATTCGGTTGTTAGATATCTAAACACATAAGGAATAGCAATCAAATCGATACCCTTGGCTGTGTTACAAGTCTTACACTCATATGTACGGCGGTTGCCCAAAGTAGAGACAATCTTTGTACAGATGGGTGATGCTAATGAGCCACATAGACGACAGACATAAGCTTGAGAGTAATCTGAGCAGTTCATCAAACGATCTTGAAGAAGGTAACTTGTACCGTGAGCAAGCAATGAGTCACGTTCCATTTCACCAAAACGAATACCACCATGTCTCTTACGACCCTTTACGGGTTGCATAGTAAGGTTATGCACAGGACCCGTTGTACGTACTTGGAATTTATCGTTAACCATGTGTCTAAGACGCTGATAGTAAACAACCTATAATAGAAATGCATCATTTACAAATGATATCCTATTAGCTTATGCACTACTTCAACTTACACCGATGTAAATATCCATCTTCATTTCTTCACCAGTAACACCAGAGTACATAGGTTCGTTACCATAGTAGTTATAACCGGCTTGTAGCAGTTGCTCACCAAAGTAGTCTGCTGCTGTGTTTTGTTCGTTGAATTTGAAGGGAGTACTGTCTTGTGCAATACCATGAAGAGCACCAGCCTTACCAGCCATACTTTCGACAAACATACCAATGGTCATACGAGAGGGGAAAGCATGAGGATTGATGATAACGTCAGGTTGCATACCAGATTCTGTAAAGGGCATATCAATAGCAGGGTATTTTTGAGAACAGACACCCTTTTGACCGTGACGAGAAGAAAATTTATCACCGATGACAGGAGAACGGGTAATACGAAGTTTGATGTGAACCTTTTGAAGTTCACCATTGCCAGAATCATCGCCCAAAACACGGACTTCATCAACGTAAGCATCTTCAGGACCCTTGTATTTCTTGATGATGTTTTTGCCGGTGGATTCATCAACGTAAGAACAGAGAGGATCGTCAGCAACAAGATGGGCACCAATGTGTGGAAGACCATCATCACCAATCTTGTTACGGTACTTCTTGCCCTTGACTGGGTCAAGACCGAAACGGTATGTGATAGGTTCGCCACGAGCACGGTATGAGTTGAGGTCAACTGTTTCTGACTTGTAGACTGTACCGTAACCAAAGCCACGTTCGTGAGCAGATTTGTTCAAAATCATAGCATCTTCCATATCGTAACCAGTGTAAGAAATGACAGCAACAACGGCATTGTTACCTTGAGGCCAGCCATCCAAACCGTAATGATTGTAGAGCTCGGTTCGCACAACAGGTGTTTGACCGTTTTGAATACGATACATCTTGTTATCGGTACGGTGGTTGAGAGCTGTTGATGGAGTACCCATAGTTTGCTTACCCATCTGACATTGATACATGTTACGAGGAGATTGGTTGAAGTCAGAGAAGGGAGTTTGATTAGCAATGATACTAAGAATGTTGGTAGGTGTGAATTCTTGGTGAGTAGTGACACCGGGAATCACTTCATCATCCATACAAGCAATGTCCATATAAACTTGCTCAAATGTACCGACCATATCAGTCTTACCGTTACCAAGGTATTTGACAGGACGCATCATACGAGCAGGACTGGAAAAGAGATAAAGACCAGGATATTCACCACCATAGGAAACAGGTACATTGGCAACCTCCAAGTCAAGTGGGACGCCCTTCTCACCGTTTACTCTCCATACCTTTAAGCTTTCAGCAGCCTTGGCAGCAGTAGCGGGAGTACACCAACCGACAATCTTACCATCGAGAATAACAGCAACATCACCAGGGCGATTGATTGTGTGAAGGAAACCCTGAGAGACACCAAGAGCAGTCAAGAGACGAGGAAGAGTCTTGGTGCTAAGAGGCTCGTTAATGACCTTACACTTGTGAGCCAAATGATTTAAAAGACCACATGGAGAACCGTCAGGAGTATGCACAGGACAAAGAAAACCCCAGGCTTCAGGGAGCAACTTACGAACGGAAGTTGTCTTCAACTCAGCAAAGAAAGCACCACGATGGATACAACGGAAGTGGGCCAAATAACGGAAGAAGTTGAGCTTTTCGGCAACAATAGTAAAACCTGAGAATTGCTGAAGATCCAGACCAGTTTTACTAACAAGGTTACCGGTAGCCAAAAAGTAAGACATTTTAACACCAACGTCGCTATTGACCTTACGGTAGGCATTTTGGAAATAGGTGTCTGTTTACGTAAGCAAGACAAACAAATAAAGAACAATTAAAAAAATTGGAGAAGTCGAGTAGGATGAAAAGACTTACTATTAAAGAAATCAACACGAGCAGGATTCAATCTGACGTCGTTGCGCACTTGCATCTTAATGCCGTTAAGCCAATCAAAAATCTTTTCTTTCATGATCATGGTATAGAGATGACCACCCAAAAGAACTTCTTGATGTTGAGGAGCATCTGGATTATCAGCACAACATTCGCCAGAGACAAGTGAATAGAGTTTACGGATCATGAAAGCCAACAAATTGAATTTGTCACGGTTGTCATCCATATGAACAAAGACAAGTTTCTTCAAGAGTGCTTCACCAATTTCTTTGTCTGTCAAATCGTCATCTAGGCCCATTGTAACTCTAAACTTTTCACCAATATAACTCAAACATTGCTCGCGGGTGTAAAGGTTGTAAATCTTGAAGGATCTAAGCAATAATTCAATACGATCTGTCAAAAAAGTGTTTTGGCGGTCACCTTGACAAAGAGCTTCAAAAATCTCCTTGTCAGAAGTATCTACAAGGGCATTGAAGACCAACATGGCAGGCAAAAGATATTCTTGTTTACGCCAAGCGAAACGGAACATGACATTGCCATCCTTCAAGTAGTGGATTGTATTAGTCAAAGTAGTTTGATCACGACGAGCACATCGAATTGAACAACCAAAGGTAGTATAAGTAGGACCACGGTTTTGGAAAGAGTTACGGATGATAGCAGTAACATGATTACGACGAGGTACGATCAAAAGACGAACCAACTTCTCGATACCGTTCACAACAAAGTAGCCACCCATTTCTTCGGATTCTTCATGATGAGCAATCAATTCTTTAGGATACATACCGTGAAGGTTACAACGGTTGGAACGAACCATAATAGGAACAAGACCAAGGTCGCGAATGTCACTTTGTACAGGACCATTGTTGACTTTCCAGCAAAGCTTGCCTTGAAGTTTACCACGATAAGTTGTAAGACGTTCACGACATTCAGAAGGGAAAATTCTGCGTTGTAAAGTAGTAGTGTCACGTTCGCTAACCATAGGTTGCAACAATTTGACATCTTCTAGCCAGTAAGTCAACTTGTTTCCAAGAGTAATGCCGGTAGGATCCATGTTGATATCATTGTCTGCATTGTCGAAGACAGAAAAGCTACCAATATCTTTGACGGCATAGTCTAACAAACCGGGTTGACCTTCGCCACCAAATTCGGAAATACTGTTGAATGAGTCGATATGAGGTGCTACAACTTCTTGAAGAGCAGGCGTTCCAAACTTTTCATTGGAGGGGTTGCGAAACAGTTGTTCTCTTTCAACCGTATTGTACTTCGACATAGTGGGCGAGAGTTGTTGGTTGAAAGGAAAAAAAATGGCTGATTTAAAAAAATATTTCATCCATTGATAGGTTAAAACTGTCACAGCGAAAGCAGTCAGCAGTCACGGACAGACCTTATGAGGTCAAAGGAACACACCCAACGATTTTTTTCTTCAATTTCAAACCCCATTTGTAAAGAGTAAACTTTAAAAGTGAGGAGCAATTGTTGCCATATTGGGAACTATAAATATTTGGGGGTTTCCTCTTTCACCCCCCATTAAAATGCAAAATGCAACTTATATTTTCGAACTGTGAGCTGTCACTCAAAAACAACAATTCCAACACTAGCTACTTTGGAGAGAAACACCTTGATAGTGGGTACTCAGCAATTTAACTCAAGTGCGTAACAACGACATTGGATGAGCTCTAGAAGAAAGGTCAAAAAAAAAAAAAAGACTGTAATGGTGTGGTAGAAATACATACCAAAAGTTTAACCTCGAAAATTGACTCTTTTTATTTCTTATCATGACTATTGCATGGGAAATCTATGTACAGGGTTGGGAGTACCATGGTTTAAAAGCGCTCGTTTTTTTGTTTTATCTTCTCAAAAAAATAAATTTCTATAACATGTTATTTCCTAATGAAATCCTCGATACTCGCAAACTTAATGACGAAACTTACATCCTTATAAAGTCGTTTGTATGAAGTATTTACCTAGAAGAAGCTCTCAGAGGGCAGATGCAGATGCATGCAATCACAGGAACGTCTTGAGATATTCCTAAGTATTACATAATACGCATCAAAGAAGGCAATTGCCTTAGTCAATGAAGAATTGGAACCTCCCGAAAAAAAGGCGTATGGATCTTTCTCTAAGTGCATTGAGGAGAACTATAACTCTTCTGTGTCGAAAATTATTAAGAACATCAACCAAATCGGTTACCCAAACACTTTTGAAAATATTTCGAAGGCATTCAAGGACCCATGTATGATAGACGTTACCTATCGAGTTCTCTTGAGCGACCTTTATACCTACAATCCAAAAGTTGAAGGCAAAGCTTGACGATAAGCTGAAAGAAAAAGACGAAAAAAGTCTTCTTGAAGTCTGCAAGAATTTTATAAACATTGTGAAATAGTATCAGCAAGATTCTTTGAACAGAGAAGTCCTTGAAGAGTTTTCTGAAGAAGACAAAGACGTTGAGAGGACTTCTTGCTAAGTTTAAAACGTATGAAAATCGATCATGTTTTCAAAAGAAATCTTTTTTTTATTATTACTTATGCTAACAACATTCAATCGTAACGAAAAGTGCATCAAAAAGTTTGCATCCGCTTTACTGATCTAGCATTGCTTTTTCATTAAATTCTGATTACTTGATCTTGTAAAGTCTTATTCGGACTGGAGGAGAAGCTTTTTTCTTAATTCTAGCATAGAGATGTGAATGCCGCCGCTAATATAAGAAGCATCTTATTGGAATGCTTTCGTTCCAGTTACGGTCTTCTCTCGCGGCCAGCAGCATTATCGAGAGGTCGACAAGACCAAGGGCCGTAGACAAAGTCCATCATACGATTTATTCTGTCCTGGTGAAGGCAAAGATTTTAAAAACAAAGGAACAAAATGACCACTTTTTTGATTTACTGGACACCCAAAATTAGGATACCCAAAGTATCTGACACCAGTGAGAGGTGTTGCTTTCAGGCACAGCTTTCTCTTTTTGGTTTGTCCTCTCCAATTGTGTGACCAGCTTGACTTTTTTGATTTGGTTACACTTACTTTGCATTTATTACAAATATCTTCTTATCCAACTATTTTTTTTTTCTTTTCTCTTTGAAAAAACTTGGATAGTTAAGAGAATTAGGTCTGTTTGTGGCTGGGTTTTGGCACGTCGTAGCAGCCAGGGGAACTCCTGCAATCTCTTCCTCCATCACCAACAATGACACTTTCCTTTAAGTTTTTTTTTTCCTTTTCTGTAATATTTCTCCACTTCGGTTATTGCTGTAGTACCCGGATACGGTAGGAGGGCCTAAAAACTCTGAAGCTGTAAGTAGCAAACATTCATTACTCAATATTCATCATTAGTTATTTTCTTTCCTTTTGTATATGATTTCTCTTTTTACGTGCCATTCTATCATTTGATGTAAGTAACTCTATTTAATATTTAAATCATTTTAAAACCTACTCTTTTCTAGTATCCTGATGGATTGATTTTTCGAATTATGAACTATTCTATATTTTATTTTTTATATCATTTGATATTTGTTTTTGGATGATGCTGCGTCCACTTGAGTGGATAAAAGCCCAATGGGCACACCAAATTGCTCTTATGATTGCAACATATAGGACAAGAAATTGGTGGTGCGAAACATATGAAAGAACTGTCAAAGACAAAAGAGTGGAAAGGATGTGTTAATTTAATTTTTTAAGAATACTCAATAATTTCCGAATAAAGTGTAAGAAGCAATGAATGTAGCAGGTAATTGTCCCTTCATATCAGATTCTGCATTCATCTACTTCACTCATATGAACATCTCTGCTGCTTAAGTGTTGTTTTTTAATGAGCCCCTTCTCTTTTTAGCATATTTTCTTTTTCTCTAATGAAGCAATTCTTGGTAATGATAATTGAAGTACTCTGGCTTCATTTGAAGAAAGGCATAATTATTCATGCAGTTTAGCCACTTAATTGTTCCCTCGAAGGGTTGCATAAAAGCTATGATCTACTTCCTTCTTAGTTAATTGGACAAGACGTAATGGCTTTTTGGTCTTAAACTGTTTAACTTTCATTTTACCAAAATAACTTGGCTGCTCATCAGTCAATTTGTTCGATGGATTCACTCTCACTAAACCACAGGTATTGCTTGTCATGTTAGTGTCTGTCGATAGTGAAGATATGGAATGACTAATACAAAAACTAAGGAGTCAAAAATTAGGTTGATTAGAACTAAAAAAGTGAATCCACTTTCTCAGCAAAAGAAAACACAATACTTTTTTCTTTATTTTCTTAAATAGATGTCAATCAAACTTAAATATTGAAAGAAAACCAAGGCAAAATGAGGGGAGGGGGGAATTTTGCAATTTAGGGTTGTTGATTTTGCATGTTTTGCATCATCATAAGTACATTATTGTAGTTATTGGGATCATCAGTACCTGCGGATGACTGTATAGAGTTGAACATGTTGGGATTTATGGTATTCAGCATCAATGCATTTGGATTCATTATCATAGCATTTGAATTCATCATGCCATTAGCTGATAAAAAGCCGTTTGGTATGATTTGCTGTTGAGGTTGTGAAGTCACATTAGGTGAATCGGCCGCCTGTTGGATAGGGCTAAATCCGTTATTGATGGTAACATGTGTGGAAGTGACTGGCGATGGTATATTACTAAACCCCATGTTAGGTGCCATTTGTTTCTGTTGTTGCTGTTGTTGTTGCAACAGATTCTGTGCATATTGCACTTGTCTAAGCATAGTTTGTTGATCTATCGTCAAATTGGGAGCTTTGCCACTACCAGCAGTGGCTGAGGTGGGTGTAGTGAGAACAGGACTACTCATGTTGCTATTGCTTCCATTCATCGGTTTACTCGTGTTATTCATGAATTGTTGCTGTTGTTGTTGACGCATAGCTGCTGCCTGTTGACGTAACAGCTGTTGTTGTTGTACTTGTTGTTGCGCATGTTTTTGCGCCTGTTGTGCCTGTTGTGCCTGTTGTTGTTGTGTTTGTTGCTGCACTTGTCGTTGTGCCTGCTGTTGTGCCTGCTGTTGTACTTGTTGCTGTGATGCACTATTGTTTCTTTGACTGAGTGTAGTAGGTGAGCTTTGTGAAGATGTAGTTGCATTGAAAAAATTGTCAGGCTTTTTGTCTGACTGAATATCAAACAAACTTTGTGTCATACTAAATGCTTCATGAATTTTCTTTCCGAGTTCTGATTTTGGTGGTGGCAGAGGCGAGAAGTCCGGAGGAGAAGGTGTTCTATAGTCCTATTGTTCGTAAACAACAATAAGAAAGAAAATTAATTGAAACAAGCGAGTAGTCAGAAAAAAATGATGCTTTACTTCGCCAGGCTTCACCATGGAAATATCAGCCATTGTTGCCAGATAAGTCAAGTTGGATTGTAGTTTGGCGTGATAACTAAAGACAAATGCATGAGTTCCACTTTTTTAAGATTATTTCTTTGTTGTTTACGCTGCTAAATTGGGCTCTAGATTTGATCCAAGTCGTTGACACTCTATGCATAATCGAATGATTTCAATATTCAACGATAAAACAGATTCCACTCGTTTAGAATTAATGTCAAGATCGTTTGAGCCTGGTGTTTGTAGTAATTGACTTTCAAGCAAAGCCTCTCCGTTGCTAATAGGTGACATGACAATAGTATTGGGCGCTTGTAGTTGGGATTGAGATTGATCTAGTGTTTCGCTTTGCGATTGTTGTTTCACTGGTTGTTGTGCTTGTTGTTGTTGTTGCTGTTGTTGTTGTTGTGATTGTTGTTGTGATTGTTGTTGTGATTGTTGTTGTGATTGTTGTTGTGATTGTTGTTGTGATTGTTGCTGCTGTGCTTGTTGCTGCTGTGCTTGTTGCTGCTGCGCTTGTTGTTCTGCTTGTTGTTCTGCTTGTTGTTCTGCTTGTTGTTCTGCTTGTTGTTTTCGAATCATTTGCTGCTGCTGCTGTTGCAGCATGAAGAATTGTTGTCGCTGTTGGTCGTCCATCCTTTGCATAACGAGCTGTTGTTGCTTATTGGCCCATTGTTGTTGCTGTTGTTGCAAATTAAACGGTGTTTGACCTACTACCTGTGGTTGTTGCTGAGGCGTGTTGATGACAAGCCCAGATCTTGATAGTTGTTGCTGTTGAGGACTCTGCATGCCAGCTGATGCTATCACAGGAGATCCAACAACAGAGGAATTGGCAGAACTGTTAAATAATTGCTGAGGTTGCTGTGGACCATACAATTGTCTTTTTGCAATCATATTAGCCATGATAGCAGCATTTGCTTGCGGATCGAACCCACCTTGCTGTTGTTGTGGATTCATTGCTGTAGTGCTGTCTAATTTTTGAGGTGAAAAGTTTCCCAAGAAGTCTTGAGGTAGGTTTGCCATAAAATTTTGATGCTGCTGTTGCTGTTGTTGAGGAGATACTTGTTGTTGGTCATATACATTTTGAAGATAGGTATTGGTTAGGTTATTTTGATTTATAAAAGGATTCATCAAACGATAACTAGAGGCAATGCGTGTTTAAAAAAATAAAAATAAAAAAAAACGACACCTAAAGTGATAATGTTGCACACTTAAAAAAAATTTAAGGTGTGGCACAAGTTAAAACGATGACGCATATTAGTTTTCAAAAAATCGCACCTTAAACATTGCTCAACGGATATCAATTTCGGTTAAGCACATCCAAAATTTGCTTTCTGGTATAACTGCATATTCAACAGTTTGATAGTAGAAAAGAAGTTCGTTTGAAAAAAGAACAAAGAATAGAAACTTGAGTACAGAGAGAGGTCCATTGCCAATTACCACTCCTGAGATATAACTGAAAAAAGAAATTTGCCATCTTTGCCACAAGTTTCCAGGCAGTAATGAAAGCTATTATAAAAGTAAAGAAGAGTACTTGCTTTTCATGATATGCACCGCAAGAGCCAATGTTTATCACAGTCTCATGAGACTTCTGCACAGAATCTCCTTTTCAAGAACATTCGTAAGATAGATTGACCTACAACGATCTGCATCATTTATTCTTCCTTTAAAGTTGATACAGTAACCACGATGTGGTACAATCCTAAAAGAAGCCGTACAAAACTACACCATGAAAACTGCGATAACTAGTTGTCTGCATGAAATTGAACAAACCCAAACAAGTACCCGACAAGGCGTGTTTTAAGTGTTTTGTTTTCACGCTCGTCCACTTTAGGTTAAAATACTGAATAGGGCAATATGATTGGACAGCAACTGATTTCAGGATGATTGAACTCATTAGCAAGAAGACCTGGAAGAACTTGGACAAGCTTCTTCTAGTAACAACCTACAACGAACCAACGTGACGCAAGTGCTTTTGGAAATTTCTAAAGTATACCTTGTTGCTCTCTTTGTTTTTCAATCTTTGAACCAAACAATCCATTCTTGCTTTGTTAGTAGTTCCTTTTGTTGTGGAAAGGCATCTAATGTTATAACTAGAAAATGTAAATGGGAGAAAGCAGAATGTGAAGTAAGATATAAATAAGAATACAAAAAAGACCTGCTTTATTTTTCTTGTGCAACATCGGTGGAAGTATCTGTTGAAGACCACCCTTCAGTTACTTGTGTAGTATGCTTGCTTGTTGAGAGCTCATACATACTCTAGAGTACGTTATAGGGGAATATGACATCCTCTTGCTGCTGCTGTTGTTGTTGTTCTTACTCTTGTTGCTTGTGACAGTACTGCTCATAAATGTGGCAAACATTGTACATATTATCCAAAGAGCCACCAAGTTGACAGTATTCGTCAATTGTCGAAGGAAAAATGATGACTTCAATTTTTGTCATCACAAAAGAGCCAAGGTGGCGAAATCACAAGTGAAAAGACACCTCTAGCCCTATTTTGTTTGTTTAGTACACCTCAGAAACTGATATAGCTGGTACACGTACCCCTGTTTCAGAAAGCTTTGAAGGTATGTTTGTTACTCTTTCTTCATTAGCTTCTTTTTTCTTTTCTTTTTCTTCGTCATTTTCTTCATCATCATCTCTCTTCTCAAAACCATACAGATACTACAGCAAAAGAACTCTGTCAATAGAGCTTTTCTTCGAAACCAATGCATTTTACTACCTTTCCTGTTGTGATTTTAGATTGAATCTGCTCAGATTTTGTCTTACTTTTGCTCTTGTATCTCAACCAAGGGCTGTAGCATGGCTCCTTGGCAGAACGGTCAATCTTGCTTACTTCTTGAGACGAAGGTAGGACCAACTTGTCATCGCAACTTTGGCGAGATTCGTAATCTTCCATTGCCTTTTTCGTATGATTGAGCAAAAAATCAGGATTAGACTCATTGCGAAAGTTTGTCTCCAGTTTCAAAGAAACTGTTGCCATTCATTGCTACAATCAAGGCTGATTGGAATAGTGGAAGAAGCTATTTCATCATAGCTCTCGCTTAAGTGCCAATGGCGATGGAAGTCTTGAAGACCGAATGGCTTGTCTTCCAAAGAAAGCATAGAATGTGCACAGGGAAGAAGAAAGTTTACCTTTGCAGCACAAGAGCAATTCTCACCATCAATGCTAGGCTTCTTTTCTGACTCGACATCCACACAAGTAGTATGAGCAGCAATGAGAGCAGCGCGAGACGCTTTATCTCTGACAGCATCTAATTGTCTGTTGCGAAGCATCAGAATGTCGCGCTTCTGTGCTTCTTTCTGCTCCAAAAGATCAAATTTTTGCTGCAGCGAAGTACAGTAAGAATCGATCTGCTCGAAAGCAGAGACCAAATCCACTTCTGGACATTCCAACCTTCAAAGCACGATGTCCGCTCTCTGTCCTTTGCGAGCTCAAGCAATTAAAATGGGCCAGCTTTTGTCAAATTTGTAGCCCATTTGTGCCTGATTGCAAGCAAATTCCTTTTAAAATAGCCCAAGGCCTTGTTACATTCAGGCGTGTCTGCATCAGGGTTGTAGTCAGACACGTTGTCTTCATTGTGCGTCTTCTTGATGTATGCTTCGACATATTTGTCGAAACGTTCTACATCTTCTGCATGGATAATCTTTTCGACAAGTTTCATGCATTCCTCTGTGACTTTTTGATCAAATAAATGACCATTTTAGTTGAGCTCCTTTTTCACATTGCTTATTATATGCCAAATGCACAACAAGTTGTCAGAATCGGGAAACACTTCCTCTAAAGCTGCAATTGATGCGAAGCATTTGTCAGTAACGAACAATGGCTGTTCAATGTGCCCTTGGATTGCATCCTTCAAGCATTGTAGGAACCAAGTTCAAGTACTCTGTTGTTCATTACAAACAAAATCATATGCCACAGGGAAAGTTTTAAGTAGATCAGCACCAGGGTTGTGTACACCGTAAACACAAATGAGAGGCATGTTGTGGCCATTCGTCTTTTAGGTGACACCGATTACCAAAACCTGACCCATTTTTCTTGCATTGTGAAGCATCGACTTGTGAGCAAAGAAGAATTCTTCAAACTCATAGAGGAGCCATTGTTTGCTTGGGATACCTAATATCTGACATTATAATCAGCATTTTGCATCTTGTTAATCAAGATTTTGGCATCCTCTATTTTTTAGTTGGGAATAGCCGAGTCCTTGATTTCATTTGCCAGGTTTGCAATGTGTTGGTATTCCAAAACAAGAGCTCCTTCGAAATTAGCAATGTTTTTCCTAATCTCAGGTACACTGGTGTTCTTTTGAACCATTTGAGCAATCATCTTGATGTCTGCAGGACCCAAGAGCCTTGATTTGCCTTCGGGTGTGATCCGGTTATACTTGGCAGTGCAAAGATGATCCTGAGTATGCTCGTCGTCGCTATTTGGTTTGCTAACAAACCAACAGCCCCCTTCGGACTTAAAGCCGATTCGAATAGCGAACCTGCACACGTTTATGAGCTCATGGACAACGATCCACAGGTAGTGTCGGATGATATTATTGATAGCTTAAAGAAAAAATTTAAAGACTTTGAAAAACTAAAATCCCAACTCAACAACCACTTGAGGAACACAATGCTTTTAACAATCAAGAAGCCCGTTCTTAAGGCTGAATTGAGAAATTCAGCAAACTAAACATGAATAATGTTTGAAGTGGAAAGACTCTGATCTAGATTATACAGAGAACTGCATTTTTATTGACGAAGCTGGTTTCCATATTAACATGGGAAACAACTGGGTCAGGCCAAAGTTGGGAAGTACTGCTATATTAAAACAGCCGAAAATCAAATCACCCTCTCACACTGTCATTAGCGTCACACATTCATCTGCTATTATGCATATAGTTATGAAAAGCCCTCCACCAAGGAAAGAGACAGAGACTGCTAAAAAAACAACACTGGAAAGAAGAGAACTGCAGCTGAAATCGACAGATCTGACCTTTTTTCAAAGAATAATGACAAGAGCAATAGGCCAGCAGCTAAAGGTACTACAACTGCTCGCTTTTTTGAGTTTATCAACGAACTTCTTTATGTAACAGATATGGATGAGAGTATGAAAGGACGTTTTTTGGTTCTTGATAATGCGTCTATTCATAAGTCTAGGCCCACGATTCATAAAATCGAAAGCAGATGTTTTAGGGTCATGTACTTGCCCGAATTGATCCCAATTGAGCAGTTTTGGGCTACTGTTAAAAACAAAATGAAGCGTGATAGATTGATGACAGAGGAAAACTTATCTAGCAGAATTGCCGACGCATGCAATGATGTGCTTATTAGCGACCTTTATGGTTTCTATAGTCATTCCAAGCGTTAGATCATCGATTGTTTTAACAAAACACCCTTTTAGGCTTTGTATTGTTATAATCCAATTGCGCAATGACATTTTTTACTCCAAGTCAATTTAGCACTTGTGGACATTTGTCTACAGCCTAAAGGACAAAAATTGCTTAAAAATCATTATAAACAGTAAGCTTCTCTTTTAGCTCCGAATGACTTTCAGACTATAGAGTTGGTAACAGAAGAAAGCAATAATGTCGAGTTTGAGCAAAGCTTCTCAAAGAGAGAATAAAGACTGTAGTCTGTATATAGAACAAAAGGGGATCTTGGAGCAAGAGAGTATGCAACGCACTTGGGATGACCCCACCCTCATCCCTTGCTGAGCTTAAATAAGAAATGCAAATTTTTTAGTGCAATAAATCATTTTGAGGATTAAAGGCACCTAATTTTCTAGCATCTTCGATTCGTTTTTGACTGAACCATTTTGATTCAAAGAGGTGACTATGTTTTTTGTCATGATTTGAAGTAAAACTTTTACCTGCTAAAACCAACCTTCTTCTTTTCTTTTTCTTTTCATTAACCCGATACAAATCGACACAAAGTAGTATGTCTGACAGCTCCTCACCTATGGACGTTGACAATACTCATCAGCTGTAATATTTCACCACACATGTTATTTAATTATTATCCCTAATCAGGTTTTTTTTATTATATAAACACAGATCCCCTGAGGATATCAAGAATCTGGCTAATGAACAATACAAGCAAGGCCATTATGAAGAAGCTGTCAAGTTGTATACACAGGCTATTGGTAATATATATATGTGTGTGTGTGTATGTATCAAGCCCTAACTCTATGTATCTAGATGCTTCGCCAAAGACCCCCACCTACTACAACAACCGTGCTGCAGCACTTGTAATGCAGAAGAAGTATAAGGATGCAGCTAGCGATTGTCGCATTGCTCTCAACCTAGATCCCCAAAACGTAAAGGCTTATTTGAGAGCAGGTAAATGTCATCTTAACATGGGCAATCTTGAAGAAGCTAGTCGTCAATACAAGCTGGCCTATGAGATTGACCCTAAGAGTACTCAACGTGACTACAACAATTTACAAAATGTATACAACTACATGAACCAGGTAAAGACATTCATGGCAAACAACCAGTTCGGTCTTGCTCGTAACAGCTTGGATCGTGCCATCAACTTTGTCGATGCCGATGTACTCCCCATCAAATGGAGAGTGTTACAGGCTGAATGTGCTTTGGGCGAAAAGAACTATTCCGAAGCAAGCCGTATTGTCAACACGTTGGTTCGCTTAGACAGTCAAAATCCTGATGCATTATACCTTCGTGCCCGTGTCTTCTATAGCCAAGGTGATAATCAAAAGACAGTAGCACACTGTCAAGAAGCACTTCGTTGCGATCCTGATTTCGTCAAGGCTCGCTCTTTACTCAAGATGGCTCGAGCTATTGAAAAGCAAAAGGAGGCTGGTAACAATGCTTTCAAGAGTAGTCAATTAGACGAAGCTTATGAGGCCTACACAGCTGCTTTAGAGATTGATCCTAGCAATGACCACATGAATGCTCGTCTTTATTCCAACCGTGCTGCTGTACTGCAGAAGCAAAAGAAATTTGAAGAAGCATTGATTGATTGTGATAAAGCTATTCAATTAGACGAAGAGTTCTACAAGGCTTATAGCAGACGTGCCGGCTGTTATATGGAAACTGAACAATACGAAGAAGCAGTGAAAGACTATAGAAAACTAACTGAAGTGGACGCCAGCAACAGAGGTAAAAGAAGATAGAATACAACAAAAAACCATAGTGTTAATTTATCTATTTATTTATTCAAATAACAGAGTACCATAATTTATTACGTAAGGCAGAACTCGAACTCAAGAAATCGCAACGTAAAGATTACTACAAGATCTTGGGATTAAGCAAGTCAGCATCCGAAAATGAAATTAAGAAGGCTTATCGTAAGCTAGCTCTTCAATATCATCCAGATAAGAATGCTGGTGATGCTAAAGCTGAAGCTCGATTCAAAGAAGTGGGTGAAGCTTATGCTGTTTTGAGTGACTCTGAAAAGAAGGCCAGATATGACTCTGGTGTTGATTTAGAAGGCGGCATGGGTGGTGGCTTCCCTGGTGGAGGTATGGGTGGTGTCGATGTAAACGACATTTTTGCTCAAATGTTTGGTGGCGGCGGCATGGGTGGTATGGGCGGCTTCCCCGGCGGTGGTATGGGCGGTTTTCCTGGTGGTGGCATGGGCGGTGGCTTCCCTGGCGGTGCTGGTGGAAGACGTCAAGCACCTGGTGGCTTCCAATTCCACTTTGGCTAAAACAAGAAAGACATACATCTTAATAACAATAATATCAAAAAGTAACAATTATGATACACGTACATACAAGCATATCTATATATACTATACATCACTAATGATGATTCACCTTTGCTTCCTCCTTCCTTTTTTTTTATTCATAAATCATTGTGCTTTCTTTTTTCTAATATTGTAACTTGTTATTGTACATAAATCAATTCATTGTATAAATTGATTAAAGTATGCTATCTTCTAAATACTAATAAATGGAGAAAGTTGCATAAATAAGCTTATTTTCATATCATATGAATACAAAAGAATTGATAGAGCTTCCACTATCGTCATACTGTTTGTTTATCACACAACTTGGGATCTACTTCTTATCTCTTTCTTCATTTCCTCATTTGCTAGCGTAGTCTAGAATTTGTAAAATCATTGGTTAGGCGACATGAATGTGTAAGACTCTTACTTTTATCAGACCACCTACAATCACTTCAACAGCAAAGTTGCTGATATCGAATTTGATGTCGCGCAAACGAGTTCGTACTCAAGAATGATGTCGACTGATCCAAAATAGTCGGCGATATATTTTTGTGGAAGAACAAAAGAAGATTCCTTTAGACTACATTAACGAAAAGCTCAACAAGACCCTTTGCAAGCTTCGGTATTATCTATTGAGTCAGCCAACAAGAAAGAAAAAATATCTAACAAAAAGACATTAGACTCAGAGGTGATCTCAAACTAGTTTGGATTTTATAACCAAATTAAGCCTTCTTTTTTCTCTCATATCAATAAAAAGCAAGACATGGCTTGGTTAGAAAAAAAAAGCTCCTGGAACAGTAGCAGATGTAAAGCATAGAAATAGTGACAAGTTGTCAGCTGAGCTTATTTCTCTTAAAAAAGGCGAGTCCGAATAAACAAATGGAAGACGGATCTTATCTGCTTGCATCCTTCTTTTCTTAAAGCGAAGTCTAGTAAGCTTATGTTAAATACAAACACATGTATACAAAGAGGTTCTCTCCTTTTTATTTGAGTAACAAACAGACAGACAGATAAAAAATGGCTATGAAGTCTAACTTTAGCTTTTTCTTTTATGGCAATCGTTTTCTAGTGATAGATCTAAAAAGCAAAAGGCGTTTGCACGTGAAATTCTATTGTTGAGAGTTGTACAATGATACGAAATGTGTATATAATGACTGGATCAAACTGCTTTTGTTCTTGCTTTTTCTTTTTTCCTCTACGAAGAAACACATTTCAAATATGAAAGCTACTAGACTCAATTTCGATTCACATGAATGCCGATCACAAGCTTCTTGTCTGTGTCTCATTTGTGGCTCTAAAGTGCATCAGACAAAGGTAACAGGACAAAATAAATACGTTGTTTCTCTCTCTATTTAACAAGACCGTTTGGTTTGTTATAGCATTGTCCTGTATCTGTATGATCTTAGCCGAGGTGTCTGCCAAACATCCCTCTTCCTCTTAGTCAGTTCTACCTTTTGCTTACCCTCTCTCCTCCCGCCTCTTGCTCCATTCTCCATCCTATTTTCATAGCCTTGTCATTTCATTTCACTAGATTCTACTCCATCTAAAAATTACTCAATTAAGAAAATCCGCAAAAACAAATTATGCATTGTACTAACATATTTAATCTCTTCTAACTTTATTGATATCATGAATAAAATATCATTTAAGACTATTCATTGATTTACATGCCTTTCTTTTGGTAAGTTAGGGGATAAAGATAGTAAGGTGTAAAAACCAAAAACAAATTTGGAAATAATATTATTCGGTATGAATTGCTGTTATGTGAGAAACGGCAAAATATAGAGTAGAAATGGGATCCGATCAAATTCGTGATTAGAACCCTGTGTGTCTGTGCTTGTGTTCATGCGTGGACTTGGTTGTGACACGTAACATCATAGTGCAATAAGCAAGAGAAGGGGCAGAAAAATGAGCAGACGTTGTTTACCATTTCGATGATGAACAAAGTCCACATTTTGTTTTTGTGAACAAGAATAACCAGCTCCAAGATTGTCAGTATTGTACAAAATCGGTCGACTTTTTCTTGTCAAACAAGCCAATGAAACAAACTAGAATCAACACACACACACACACACACACACACACACACACACACACACACACACACACACACACACACACACACACACCACACACACACACACACACACACACACACACACACACACACACACACACACACACACACACACACACACACACACACACACACACACACATACATACATACACATGCACATAAGCACAATATATGTTTAGTTGGGTTTGTGACTAGACATATCTAACTGTTCTATTCAATGGTTATTACTACATCGTATTGAATGACTGCATATATGAACTGGATATAGCATAAGAGTTTTCATTCATGCTCGAAACCAATTGAGTTTTTTCTACCAATCTTAGTAATAAGCTTATCAGATGTTAGGTTCGACTTGATAAAAAAAGAGACAATTTACTTTTAATGTTTGCTTCCTTTATAGAAATGATAGACTTGTCCTGATACAGTCTCTATTAAAAGACTTTCTCTTTACAATCAAATTTCAAAACTTATATTATTACCTCATGATCATATTCCTTTGTTTTGTGTGTACATGCTTTAGTCCAGTTGCGCTGCATTCGTAAATCAAGATGAATAAGGAGAAAATAACCACATTTGTTGGCAAGTTTTCTTTACTTTTGTATGATAAGAGTTGAAGACCGAACAACAAAAAAGTCAGCTAGAGCTAAGCGAAACCTCCTTGAATCTATCTAACAGTCATCCAAGTAACGAGACATTGCTCAATGTGCTTTCTTTTAGAAAAATCTACCAAAAACAAAACAATGAGAGCAAAAGTGTCCCAAAAGGTTATCATAGCAGTCAGTCAAGGAAGAAGTGATGGCACAACACGTCATTTATTGGATACAACAACAAACTTAAATTCTCTTAATTGTGGATGGGTAAATAATTTGCTTTGTTTATTTGATGGTCATAGGGCAAAGAAAAAGAAAAGTCATAAGAGAGCAAGTAGAAGGTAACAGTTTATATCAGTCTTTAGAAATATGTGAATTATAATCACTAGAGCACGAGACAAGGTAATTTAGTTAATAAGAATTTTACTTGTCAGCACATTGGGTCGTAGCCCAAAAGGAGAATTGGGTAAGATGCTCAAGGATTTCGCCGAGTTACACTTGAACAAAACAAGATTTCTTTGACTTGGTCATGAAATTGAGTAACATTCAATTTCATGAAATTGCATCCATGTAACCTTTCATATACAACGATAACTTCAATTTCTTTCTAGTGTGGTTTGTATAAGAAAGTAAAAAAAAAAAAAAAAAAAAAAAAAAAAAAAAAGGACAATATGCAAACAAAAAAAAAAGTCTTAATGGGTCATATTCAAACTATCTTCATCATTGCTTCTATCATTTAAAATAGCTAACTCAGGCAAATGTATCATGTCTTTAATTTCATGAAATTACTATAGCCCTATATACCTCGCGGTGTGATACTAAGCATTGAAGCGTGAGCTGTTGCACTACTCTTTTTAGCAATATTTAAAATATTTTTTTAAAAAAAAAAAAACTAATTAGACTTCAAGGCTAATCTTAAATGTCAATGAGATGATATTCCCTCTGAGTAAGCTATTGCACATCAAGTGATAGCAATGAACAACTGTTCTCTCTTTCTCTGCCGACTTTTGTTTTGTTTTGTTTCCTTTTATTCTATTTCTTTCTAATATTACAGTTGTGTTGTGGTTTGTAAGCTCTTTGCAATAGCCCGAACATTGGGGTCATAATGGTTCTAATGTAATCTAAATTAGTATGCTATCATCTTATTTAGATTTATTCATATTTACCTGATACAAGAACAACTCGTAAAGACTCGTACCAAATGGATTACAGAGTTCAGGATCTTCTAACAAAGGCTGATAGATACCACTGGATGCTCTATCTTCTGATTGCAAGAGGGCATCTAAACGATGATCTTTCTATTTTCGTAACAATCCATCAATTACCCACGCCTATACATAATTACCTAATAAAAACTAACCTGAACAAGTCGTTGAATGAGTCCTAGACAGTGTAACACAGTTTTGTTGGGCATATTAAGTGCAACCAATGCAAACCTCTTGATAAATGCAGCTAAGCGATTAATAGGAATTTGTCGCTTCTTTAGGAACATGAGTTCAAGTGTTCTCATCACCATATCACTTTCTGTCTGTTGCTGAGATTCAGGTTTCTCTTCTATTCTTGTATGGAAGCTAGCCTTAAACAAAATCTTGTAGATTTCAGTATAGAAGTCCTTGAGATCATAGTTAAAGGCTTCACCTTGACCAGACAACAACTCAAAGGCGGTAATAATACATAACAATCGCTTGCGAGTGCCTGAACTAGTACGAGATATATCATTCGAGTCTTCAAAAGCATGCATGACATCACGAAGGGCATTCAAGAGGTCATCGAAAAAGTCAACATTGATTAAGTGAGCAAAGCGGGAGAGACCTTCCAGGACGGCAGGCAAGAGTGGAGAAGAAGTCTGCTTCTTTAACACTCTAAAATAAAAGGCAAATATCAACTTGAGGGTCTCTGTATGGTTTTTTTCTTTCTCTTCTTTGCTGACAATGGCTTCTGCTTCCTGGAACTCTTTTTCAATTTCCTTTGTTTCCTTGAGTGCCTTTTTTGCTTTCTTTGTCAAAAATGGCTTGCTGTTGTTCTTTCTCTTCTTGCCAACTTGTTGGGCGTCTTCATCACCTTTGCTTGAACCGTAAGCCATTTCGTCTTTTAAGCGAAGGTTCAAGAAAATGTTGATCACTTTCTCATTGACAGCATAACCCTTTGACTTGACCATACGGATCACCATTTTGACGGCATCTAATGAAGACTTGCCTGATTCATCATTCTCAAACACATTGACCAATGCTTCGCTACAAAGCTGAGCAGCTTCATTCCATTTCATGATACTCATACGAGTGACCACTGTCACCATGATCTCCAAACGAAAGTTGAAATGAGTTTTGGAGACCAAGAGATCACACAAACAACGAGTGGCAACAAGTGCCAAAGACTCATCCTCCTCAGACTTTTTCTCTAATAACAAAAAAAAAAGGGTTTAATTCCTCTTGTTCTATTTTTTTTCTTTTTTGAAGAAAGCTTACTGGATACTAGAAAGTTCAAATCCTTCAAGTAAGCCTCATAGTTGGTCAAAAGGGCTTTTTCGTATTCTCTTGTCTTTTTGACTTCTTTAGAGACCTGTACCTCTTCTTCAGCAGTAGTCAATGGACGAATACGATAACCTGGAATAATGTCCTTGTAAACTGCCAATTGAGTAAGCAAACCCAACTTCTTGACAATAGCATTGTTATCATTAGTAATAGATCTAAGCTTCTTGAGTTGATCAATGTTTTCTTCTGGATCACCCTGAATGTCATTGGCAGTAGTAGCCAATTGTTCTTTCTTTTGAAGCAAATACTGCTTCTTGCTCAATTTGACTTCTTCTGGCTCTTCTTCTTCTTCTTCTTCTTCTTCTTCTTCTTCTTCTTCTTCTTGTTCGACTGATAGTTGAATCTCTTCCTCTACAGGTGCATCTTCCATGATCTCGTCTTCGGACTCTGTTTCTGACTCGTTTTCACGTTGACTGATTTTACCACTAGGCAACTTAATGGGCAGTTTTGTATGATAATCTTTACGACTCCACTCGCTAGCTACTTTTCTGGGCTTTGTTTCATAGTCCATTTCTTCGTCTGATGCAGCAGCTTCTTTTTTAGCTGTCCTTTTAGTCTTATCCTTAGGTGCTTGTTCTTCTTCTTCGCTTTCAAACTCGTCCTCTTCTTCAAACTGTTGATTTAACAAAGCCATCTCTTCGTCTGAATCCATTTCTTCAAAGTCATCCAAATCATCATCAGAATTTGCTTCGTCTGAATCCGAGCTATCCAAGCCCTCGGGTTCCTTTTGTTTCTGGACTTTCTTTACCATCTTTTCTTTCTTTTGCTTGGCAGTATTCCTATCCAAACAATGTGTCAGAAAACTCAAAAGAAGGAAGCAGAATAGAAAAAAACGAAAGCTTACTTTGTGATTTCTTTACTGTCCATGCTTGTCAAAAAAGAAGTAAATCCTTTGTTTTCGGCAAAGAATTCGAGATCTTCGTCTGATACATCAACATCTTCATCGTTTTCAGGCACACTAACATATTGAGGTATCTATATAACATATCAATACAAGACAAGGTGGGATCGCAAGATAAATTTCTCTCTCTCTCCCTTACCTTTTGGTCCTTCTTTTTTGTATTGACTATGTTGCCGTCTGTTGCAGTAGCACCATTGCTCTTTTTGTTTTGCTTCTTATGGGCTGCCTTGTTGGCTGCTTTGTTGGCTGTCTTTGAAGCAGTTTTGTTTGAGATCTTTTGCAAAGACTTCTTTGGTGGCATGGTGTTAATAAAAATGGATAATTTTCATTCTTTTATTTATTTTTTTCTTAAAATGAAAAAGTAGTTTATTCGGACTGCTTTGTGACGTTTGTCAAAATTGAACGCAAAAACTCTTTATTATGGTCAGTGCATATTGTACTGGTACAAATGGAGCATATCAGCACTCTTGCCATTATGAGCAAAGTAAGTAAAGCATTTTTCTATGGCGTTTACTCCATGCTACTTGCTTATCATAGGCTCCGTGAAAAATGTATTTCGTACTTTCAATTTTGGCATTGTCAATATTAAATTTTGCTTCAAAGCTGCTTTTACTTTCCTTCCTTCTTTTTTTTTTGCTAAAAAGGATGATAAAAAAAAAACTAGTACAGGTGATGAGTAATACAGCATAATGATTGAAACGAAAAGCTATCTTTAGCTCATTGTATCCTTTGAATCTTCTCTTACAGAATGCATTCACTTGTCTAGTGCTTGTTTTTTAACATGTCTAGGACAAAGTTATGCTCAAAGTATTCTTACTCTATTACTTGAAGCTAATCAGTAATATATCAGTAATATATTAAAAAGTTATCAGTAATATATTAAAAAGTTAAAGGGGCTAAAAAACAGTCACCACCCGCTTAAATTCGAGTTGTAAAAAACAGTCACCGCCCGCTTAAAATTGAATCGTAAAAAACAGTCACTTGAAAACAAAATTCAATCATGCATAAATAATGAGCTTCAAACAGCAACAAATTATGAGCTATAAACCAGCTGGGAGGGGGTTTGGGGGAGGATTGTCCCTCCCCCATGCGCACAGCCAGCACTAATTGGGATCAGTAGACTAAACCTTAGCTAGCTGGGAGGGGGTTCGAGGGGGAGGGTTGTCCCTCCCCCTCACGCGAAGCCAGTATGATCCTCTCAACACTCAGTATACTAGAAAAATCGCAAGAGAATTGAGTAATGAACCTTCTATGAGGTTTGATTGCGGCTAAATGAGATGTGTTTGCTATCATTGTGTTCCTTTCATGTAAATTAGGGAAAGATTTTTTGGCAGTATTAAAATTCAAACTGTGTTATTGTAAGGGTAAGTCAATTTTAAGTTCTTTGCAACCAGAACCACTATAAGTTGCAAATCTTCTCAAGCGAGCACTGGCCCTTCCAAACAGTTTCAAAGTGTATTAGAACATAGATTTACTATTTGTGCTTCACTTCAGTTGCTGCAAGCCTTGATCTTTACTTTGGTATTAATTGATTTGGTTCCTACACTTTCCAAACTTAGGACAGTCCATATCATTCGATTGAATCTGCTATTCCCTTAGATAATTCGAGTCTTAAGTTTAGGTGGATTTTTATTTTTGAAAGCAAGCATGGATTGTTGCTTTTGAAAGACTCACTCATATTTGATCCCATCTGATTTAGCTATGAACCAATTATTAGGATAAGCGCAGCGAAGGGGTTATTTTATACCATAGCGAAGGTTCAAAAAAAATATGGGTGGGGCCCCCACATTGATCTTCTCATCGAATTAGTTGGCCTGCGGCAGCACGAGCATGTTACAAAGCGAAGCGTACTGCACCATAATGAAGGTCAAGAAAATTAACCGAAGCGCAGCGGAGGTGCTAATTTTATTACCGCAATGGAGGTTTAGATTGTAAAATGCTCGTTTCAATTTAAAATGCTTATTAAAGTTTAATCATAATAAGCATATTCATACGCTTAACAAGACTCCCTCTCTTTTCATCACCTTTTTTTTTGTATAATTTCGTTTTAAAAACAAGTTATCAAACGAAACGTAAACTGTTCTTTATTGTTAAAGAGACAATGCTTTATGTTTGAGAAAAGATTAAACACATTAAAACTTTTATAGATGAATAACATGCATATGTAAAATAAACAAATAAATAAACAGAACAAAAGTCTCCCTACCCTTTGTCAATAAGATTCCCCTAAAGCATACAAAGAACAAAACAAAAAATAGATCCATCTTTTTTTTTTCTTTGTTATTTAGTTTAATTTTGTGCCTCTTTCTCTGCTCAACAAGTTGGAGAAAAAAGGGAGATGAAGAAGGCGCTTGCTCTACTGCCTCTCTGTCTTGTTCTCTTTGGCTTGCGTCCAAGTCAGGTTCAAGCCATTGGTCTATCCAGTATATTGTCTATGGAAGATGAAATTTTCAATTTTCCTTTCTTTGGAAAAAACCCGCCAAGATTACTTTTGGACTATATTCAAGGCGTTGTAAGTATACGCTATTGGCCTTGAATAAAGAGACTCTTTTATGTAAAGATTAAACAGCCTGCTAAATGTATATAGCCTACAGTCTCATTTAAATTAGGTCAGATAAAGTTTCCTTACATGAACTCAATCGCCATTATCTAAAAAAGATTTTGATTTGTCTTGTAAAACAGGTACTCCCCCTCAAGAATTTGTAGGCATATTCGATACAGCTTCACCCATCAGTTGGGTCGCCTCGGATCAATGCAATTCGAAAGCTTGCTTGAGTTCTTTCGACAACCAGGCATTTCATGCACGAGACTCTTTCACTAATTTGAGGTTTCCATTTTCTATCGATCTTACGTATTTTGATGGCACACACGTTCGAATCAACCCTGAGCTAGTAAGTAAAAGGGTTGGTTGGTATAGATTGATTGTTGGCTTATAGCTCATGTAATCCATAGGATGTCTTGACATTTGGTGGTTTCTCACTTCCACCTCATCTCATAGGTGAAGCAATTCAGATAGATTATCCCAAAGGCTATCGTCCTCCTGCAAGTAATGTAGAACATCACCTTGTCGTATATTTTGAAAAAAATTGAATAAGTTTTGTATGTAGATGCAAGAATTGGTATGGGAGATTTTGGAAGTATTGATTGGTTAAAGACAAGGCTAAATATAGATAAAACCGCTCTTCCTATACTTTCTCAACTCACCAAAAAAAAGCGTGCAGGTATGACTATTTTTATCAAGAAAAGACATCATGTCTCTTTATACTTATCACTCTGTACACCTATAGTTGGAGATGATCGTTTTTCAACTGGTTATGTATCATCCGGTTCAGAGAACTTTCGAAAACGAAGTCCTTTACGGAATGGACTTTTTGACTCATTTGCTTGGATTTTAGGTTAGTCAACATGTCATTTTTAATTGAAAACTGGTATGATAACCCTATTTTATACATCATAGGTGTGGATGAGTCACTCTATCAAGGCTCTATTTTTGATTTACCCCTCATTCCCATACGTGGCTTACACTCTCCGTTCTGGAATATTCCTATTCTAGGCCTTGGTTTTCGATACAATAATGGAACAGCGGGTAACAAGACTTTTCCTTTTCAGTCAAATGCTTATGGCAAGATCTACTCAAGCAGTCCCATGCTCACGATACCAATGAACATGGCTGATGAAATGAATACCGCACTAGGAGCCACTTACGATGCCAGTCTTAACCTATATACTATTTCTTGTTCTGCTTATCTCACAGCACCTCATCTTGTCTTTCAACTCAAAGGTAGCATTTATGCAGAAATTCCACCAGAGCAATTTATTTACCGCTTGCAGCATTCTACAGAGATTCAAGGGTGCTATACTGCTATCGCAGGAGGTCCAGATGATTCACGCGTCTTTTTGGGCGGACCATTCTTTCGATCCTTCTATTTGGTATACCAATTTAGAAACCTTAAAGTGGGAATTGCAGAAAGCATTGCAAAAGTAGGCAAAGTCTATCGGCAAACCACAGGATAGCTTCTTTACAAACGCATCAGTTTTTTTCTAACTTCTTCATTCTGTATTTCTTCCCATTTTGCTATAACATCATTGAGACTACAAATGTACAAGTAAAAAAGAAGGGGTCTCTGTTTATTAGATTGTTTTGTCAAATGAATACCACTGAAGAAAAAAGCATAAACAGAGAACACCATCGCATTAAAATATTTCGAGAGAGCTTGTTACGCATAAGGCATGCACTTACTAGGCGCCTCTTCATCATATGATGTACAACTAAACATAAGCTTTTATTAAAAACAGGCTTAGAATTAAGTTATGCCTAAGATTACTTTTGTGGTACCCTCTTGAACTATGCATGTAAACAAAAACAAAGACAAAGACATATCTCAAAGAGAAATCGCTCTCTAATATCTTTCATATTTCTTCTTCATCCTTTTTTGTATACTCGAGTGTCTTGATTCTCAAGAAAATGATTCAAGACCCCTCTTTCACTTATTTTCACAGTGGCATCTCTTCAGCAGTGCTCAATGACACATTGTTCCTATTTGGAAGAAGAAGCAACAAGCGATCATTCACCCTAGACATCAAAGATACTGAAAATAAAATCTGGTCTGCCAAGGAAAAAGACATACAATACAATCAGGATAATTCAGCTTTTACTCGATTTTATCATGTCAATTTTACCAGTACCATACCCAAAGAGCCTAGTTTTTTATATCCATATGTTTTTTCGCTTGAAGAATCCCATAGACTACTTGTCTTTACGAGGGATTTCGCCATCAAAAACACAAGTGCAGTCTTGCCCAATACAACATTACCCATCAGTCAACCATTTGATCTATTCCAACTTGTCCCATCATCATCAGACGCCAATGCAACCTTATCTCTTATACTGCCAAAACCAAACACCGTCGTTCCACTCTATAGACAAGAGGCATCGTTCACACTATCGTTGCCCAGTAAACAATATGTTTATCTATTGGGTGGCATGAATGGTATTTCTGTTCAGAATGATTTCTGGCAGTATTCCATTCTGAGTCTTGAATGGACAAAACTTCCTGTTCCACAAACAGTTCGATGTGGGCATACTTCAAGTATGTTGAGGTAAACAAAAGAACACGAATACTGTATACATAATATTGAATCTTTTAATTTTATTTATAGTGATGGACGAATGGTGGTTATTGGAGGTTATCGCTGCCTTAATCCTCCTATAAAGGATAATGAAATGCAAAAAAACACAAGTTTGAGCTTGATTGATATGGGAATCATTGATGTCTTTGACACAAATACTTCCACATGGCAACAACAGAACCAAGTAAAAGGAGATTTACCTAGTCCAAGAATCTTCCATAGTGCTATTGTATCAAGTATGTATTAAAATGATAAACTACATATACATGCTAAATCAACATAATCTAGATGATAAGAATGATGTGCTTATATGTGGAGGTGAGGTCTTTTTTTTTTCTGATATTGTACATAAGGGTTGATTTCAATTCTGTTTCAATGAATAGGCCAAGACCAACAATTGGCTCCATTTCAATCCTATATAGGCAGTCATTTGAAAGACAAAGATCAAATGTCAGCCATTTTGGATACCCAGCATTGGACATGGCGAATACCTTCATCATCCCCTTACCAGCCTTATCCTCAATCGCATGGTATTATATCCGTTATAAACAAGACAAAGATTATTTACGGTTTAGGTATGTCAAATTTATTCTTTTCTTCACTCTTCTCACATATATATAGGCGAGAATTATTATACAAACTTCCATACACTTCATGTATTTGATAAGGAGCGTGAAGTTTGGGAATATCAACCAAATATAACAAGCTTAAATCAAGGCCTACAATTACAGCTTGATCTGAATGGCTCAAGTAGTGTCAAATGGATTATTGTGAGTTGTGTCCTGTCTGGTGTTTTGATTGCTTATGTCATTGGTGTTTGTATAATTGGATTTTATCGATTCAATCTTAAACTTCTTTATGTGTGTGAAGGTGTCAAAAAGCGTTTTTGGAAACCAAGGTAAGAAAAATAGCGAATCAACATCTTTCATGAGCTCTCACACATACTCTGTTGATAGAATAGGGGAGCCCAAATGGGCAGAGGCAACTCGACTTTTACTAAAAACTGTCTTTTTTGGCTTTTTTGCTTATCTGATGTATGTGTTTATTAGGCAAATCATAGATAGCCCAGCTATCGATCAAGTCTTTTTTGTATCCAATGGTCAAGCTACATTGAATGCACCAGGTAGAAAACAAACAGAATCAGACAAAAACACAGCTAAGCGCCATGTCTTTAGATATCAAGTTTTGTTTTCGTGAATGGAAAGAAAAGGATCCGCCTTTTGTTCGATGCTCTACTGACTTTGGTGTCTCCTGCTCTGATTACTTGCAACCATTACCTAAGCAGATCAACCAAGAAGGCACTGAGTTCACCTGCATCCTCTTCCAATCCCCTCCCCACTTTCAATTAGGACAATTTTCATCTGCACTCGAAAGTAATGGTAGTTTTCTAAAGTTCGATTACTATCATAGCATATCTCTTCAAGGACCCCAGGCCCATACACTCGAACTGACAGTCAGTAATCGTTTGGCTCGTCATGAATCAAATCCATCGGAACAGGTCTATCAGCTCAACACACAAGTCATGAATACCATCAGCTATGAACTCATTCGACACGAATCATTAGAGAATACGACATGGAACTGTGTTGGTATAGCACCTTCCTTTATTACCCGTTATCAGATACAAACAACAGCACAATCTGAGCTCTATCCCTTTCAGTATGCATCCTCCTTCTTACAAAGACAACCCTTTGGTTCATTGCATGTCTTACCAAGTCACTATCAGACTAAGGTGGTGCACGAACAAAAATCGTTTGCTATCATCAATGCCATTGGTATTCTCGGTGGTCTCTGTGGTCTCTTGTTTAGCTTACAGACTTGTCTGTTTGGTTATCGTCCACGATCACCCTGGGGTTACCTGCATCGATGGTCCTTTGGTCATTTCCGGTCTTCTCTGATGAATGGACTTCAAACGAATTTCTATACGGCCTCTGGCAAGCATAAAAGTACTCTCTCTTTACCTGTCATCTTGCCGCCTCGATCCAGAAGTAGTCGTGTAGGACAAGACTCTCTCTTCTTTTCAACCAATCAGGAGAACCCACTGGTTCATACCAATATGACAGATGTCCGTATGTCCATGGTAGAAGAAAAAGTACATATCCTTGAGCGACTATTTCAAGCTTATTATATTGATGATGAAGTCTTTCGCTCACTCGATCAAGCACTTCGTCGAGCAGATGAATCGTCCAGCCTACCACTCGTACCACCGTCTGATATATTGTATAGTCCTGTATCGGAAAGACGTACCAAACGGAAAGAACATGGTATTATGTAAAATCAATAGTAATAGTAAAAATGGTTTTTTTTAATCATAAATAATGGTATTTCCTCCCCATCTAATAACTATGTATCGTTACTGCTTCTTCTTCAGTCTGCTGCAATCATAACCATGAGCACGAATATCCTTTCTTGTTTCATGAACATCATCTAGTGTCTGTTCCAAATAAAAAGCCTAGATAGAAATCACGTGATGAACTAACCTTTCCATAATCTTTCTTTTTTTTTACTTACCAAAAATCCCTCTTTTGTTAGCCATCCTTGATCATTGGATCCAAACCGTTGTCCAAACTGTTGTAAAAATGAATGAGGTGGGTGTTGTCCATTTGTTGAGAATACAAAATAATCTAATTCCTCGAAATTCAGACAATTGTCCTTGTCCTTGTCAAATCGATGAAATATCTCGAGCAGGATAGCAATCAATTCAGGCGATAAATTCTCATTCACAAGCAGTGGAACATCTGTGAATTTCCTTTCTTCATTCTGCATACTCTCAATAATCTCCTTTTCAAGCTCTATTATTTCTTTTAGTGGGTGTGCGGGTGTTCATGTGTGTGTTTTTTCACTTACCATTCAACTGTAAAAATGAAGGATCTGCAATACGACCCATATCAAGGATGTCAAGTGCATCTTCAAATCGTTTCATGAAGTATAGAATATAGCTTAGGATAAAATAACATCCAGCATAGATGGGTAAAGTATCTTATTAGCTTGATGGTTAGCATAAGAAATGTATGCCTTATATATACATATATACCTAGTATCCAAAACATCTTGGAGGCTACTTGTGTCAACACAGAGTAATTGATATCATCTTGAAATGTAGTCAAGTGTCGTTGTGCTTCTTTATATTCTCTGTCACATTGGTCCAGCAATGTGTCATGATCCACCTTTTGAAATGAAGTATGCTTCTGAGCGTAATAGGCATGCCAATCAGTAGGTCTTTTGGCAAACTTATCCGCAATATCGCTGGGTAGTTCGAGTCCAGTGGAGGTAATGAATATTTGGTATAGTCGAAAGATATTGCCAAAGTCTTTCAGTGATTTGCTAGATTGGCATGAGTTTCTTTTTTTCTTGTCGGTCATGTATCATTAAGACTCACCTTCTCCAGAAAGTCTCATTATCTATGATAGCATGATAATTGTGTCTCGAGCAAGAGCCGAGAGTAAGGGCGTCTTTTATGTTTGAAAAGTATGCAATTCTAGTAATAATGTTTTCTGATAATTGTTGCATTGAAGGACTCGAAAATAGGTGAAGAAAAAAACACGCTATTACTTTTTAAATAAAACAAAAAATAAAAAGAACTTTTCTGGAATATGCAGAACTGTCATACAGTAATCCCGACGGATAAGTACTTATGTCTCTTCTCAAGCCTATTTGATAGAGAAAGAGAGAGAAGAAGGTGGATCAAAAGGAAAGGAAGGAGGAAACATTCGCTTTTTACCTATGATTTCTGCTTGATCACCCATTACATTGACTGCAATCTATGAATTACACTTTTATATAAGTAATTTGCACCCGAATTATGCCTGTCAAATGATTACATTTGCAGCTTTTTCCTTTATCAAAGCAAACTAAGAAGGGAACCTTATCAAGCGATGTCTTCTAGTAGTCTTCCAACATGGTACAATTTGATTGTATACATTCTCACACAACTAGGCTTTCTTTTTTCTTACCCATTACTCAGTGGGACCAAATGTTTGTAGCTAATATTTATACAGTTACGTTCATTTGTCAATGGTCATAAACTGTCTTCTTTCTCTGGTCAAGGGAAGAAATCAAGTTTATTTTTTCCTGCAGTTCAACTCTCAAGGCGCAATTGTCGCTCTTGGCACTCCAAGTACTCAAACAGATAAAATAGGCAAATTTGTTTGTCAGATGAGCAGTCCATTTATGCTTGATAGGCAACCAATTGCCACAGATGTAGTTAATTGACTTGTTACATCCTGGTAAGCTCTGGTAAGGATTGAATTCAGTTACATGCTCTGAAATATACGTGCTTTTGATGTATGCTTCAGCATATCTATCAAAGCGTTTTGCATCCTTGATATTTGTCATCTTTTCAGCAAGCTTGACCTACTTTTCTTTGGTTCCTTTGTCAAAGAAACTTTGACTTTTGTCCGGCTCTTTCCTGACACTTCTCATCGTGTGCCGAATGTACAGCAACTTGCTTGATTCTAAGAAAGCATTCTTTAGTTTTTTTGTCAAAGCCATACAATTGCCAGTAACAAGCAATGTTCGCAAAGCTGGAAACTTAAATATCATCTCAGATATTACCAGAGATAATCCTGAAATCAAACATCTAACAAGCATTGGTAAAAAGCGATGATATGTTATATAAAGCGTTCAATGGGCCTAGCTAACACATTGAAATCATGATCAGATTTATATTCATTGACTCTCTTCTCATCAATACTTGAAATGGCTATATGACATGACACATGTGATAGCAAGATGGTTGCATAGGCCTTATAATACCAAGGTAGCAGCATCTAACAAAACAAGCAATGATTCTAGAGATTTCATTATAAGAAAAGACTAAATCATTACTTGGATAAAGATAGTTCTGAGACATAATTACAAAGGGCTTGTCTATCGTTATCACCTAATCTAAACTGATCTAAACATCCAACGAAACAAGTGAACAAGTATGAAACAGTTATGCCTGATATATTGAAACACTAATCAAGATTAAAACATATCTTGTCGAGCATAATTATTAACTCTCCAAAATATAAATCAAGTAAACAATATATCTCCACCTTATTCAAGGCCGGGGATGAAATCTGGCTGCAGCCATCTTTCAATTAAGGTGACCAGTCATCTTAGTAGGAAAACTGCTTATACAAACCTAATTATAACAGAGTGATTAATTAAAATCGAGATAGAAACAATATATAAACGCAACACGGACCTGCAGTAGAATTAGTTCTCTCTCTTTCTTTTTAAGGAAAATGAGTTCCTCTCTGAATTGTCTGACAATGCATGTATCGTATAAACCATAGAAAAATTCAGAGATTCCACCTGTCAATTGTATGCTCAATTTACATATCCGGCCCGGAAAGCATAAAATTTCCGGGCCGGACTAATATTTTGTTGGATATATTTTATTTAGTAGTTGCAATTATTTGAAAAGTCTGATATAGGCTTTTGAGGGTAATTATCGGTTTGATAAAAAGTTGCGGAATTGAGTAAGTAAAAGAATCGACGAAAGGAATTAACAACGCCTAAACATGAGAGTAAGAAAAGGACAATGTTAATAACCTCTGTCAATCTTTCTCTTCCTATCAAAGTCATACCTAATAGCAGATAATAGAGATTTGTATGTATTTCACTAATTCACTACTTCTACTACGAATCAAACAATCACACCCAATTTTTAATAAAGAAAAACGACCTCGATTTTATTATAATAAATGTCTAGTTTTTATACTACTTCTAAAGAATTTCTATCTAAATAATGTTGAAATGTAAAAAATAAAGTAAAAATCTAATATCAGTTACGTCTAAAATAAATAAAGTGGGAAAAAGAGTAATTAGCAAGTATGGATCAGAAGTAACAAATGGAAATAGGAATCTAAAATAAATAATATGGAGTGATTTGAAATAGTAACAAGATAAAGTAGATGATTGAAAGGAATTAGACAACAAAAGGAAACAAAAATATCAGGAATGTAAGCAAGACCAAAAGAGATTGAGAGTCAGTCAAGTCGATGGAAAACTAGTAAAAAGGATCTTCAGGGTCTTCAGGGTTCTTCTTACTAACAATTAGTGACGTAGACTGGTATTCCGATTCGAACATTTGCCGGAATTTCACCGGACAACGGTTAAACTTTTTGAGCCGATAAAATCCCTATACTATATCTCATTTTGTCAGTGGTTTCTTGGTGTAGGCAAAAGAGTTTATTTAATAATGACTTGTAAGACTGATCCCTATGGGGCAAGTGTCTAATCATAAGGGCAAGCTAAAATAAGGATTATTCTAACTGGATCAAAAGGAACAAAAAAGTAAACTAGCAGAATAGAAAAAAAGGAAAAAGAAACCAAGAGAGACAATAAAAAATAAATAGAGAGAGAGTAAAAAAGGGAATCAGACTACACTAAGGTAGTTGTAAAGAGTAGAAGTAACAGGAGGAGCAACTTGTTTGTAAAAGACAGGAAGCAACCATTCCAAGAGAGTGAGACCACGGATATCCTGAGAACAGGGACTGAACTCGACATCGGGTAGGCAGATCATGTCCATGTCCAGCATAATTGAGCAGATGGTAGGCCACCAAGTGGACCAACGCAAAAGAGAGACAGAATGACGCTGGTCATTGGGAGAAGGAGCGGAGGGAAGTCGAGGGAGTTGGTTCAGCACAAAATCCAAAGGATTTGTCTGAGCATCAACAGCAACACCAAGACGAGAAGCAACAGAGAGACAAGAGAGCAAATGGTTCCGTGAGGCATGTGGATGACCACAACGACAGGGAACAGGACGAGCAGGTAACCAACCCATCTTCCAACGAAGAAGACGACTACGTTCCCAAACGGACATTGGCAGCACCAGGATGGGATCAACACCCAGCACAGGACGACAAGCACGCAAGAGAACCAGACCATCAGGTTTGGCCAAAAGGCCAGCCAGGTAAGCACGACGATAACGCCTAATGACAGGCTTGGGATCACCACCAGAGGTAGCAATCCACTGCTGCAAGGAAGAGAAGCGAGGCACAGAGGGAGAGACAAAAGAGTGACAGACCAGTTTCCACAGGGAGTTGTTCTTTAACAGCTTTGGCCAACGGAAACGAGGAGAAACAGAGGCAGAGGCAATGTGGGCAAGCAAGACAGCGAGCAAAGTATCAGCAGGAAGCTGTTGCATACGCACCAACATTTTAAACCCCAGAATGGAGACACGCTCCTTCATGCAAGGCAAGTGGGTCAGGTGTTTAAACACCACTGTTGAAGCCTTAGAGTGTCCACCAAAGGCAAGACGAAGACACTGATCTTGAGCACGCTCAATAACCCGAAGGTCACGAACTAAGAGAGAAGAGATAGCAAGACCATATTCTAGCTTGGGCCGGATGAAGGTGGCATACAGCCGAGCAGAGGTCAGACGAGAGAAGCCAGTCGAGTGAACACCCAAAGGTTGAAGACCAGAGCGCATGGCCACCAAGGCAGAACGAGCGTTGCGCTGGACAAGGAGAGTAGCATCCAGTTGAGCTTTGCTATTAAAGGGCAAGCCCAAATAGTCAAAAGACTCGGCAACAGGAAGAGCAGTACCATACAGGCGTAAAGGAGTAGTACGACCAGTATACAGCGGTGGGTTTACCACCACACACTTGGCCGGGTTCCACCGATACCCAAGAGACAGAGAGTGTTCTTCAGCTTCTTCAACAAGCGGGGCATGGTCTCAGCAGTACCGATCAAAACAACATCGTCAGCATAGAGCAGTGAGTTGATCCAGAGGCCATCATACAGACGTTGAGGCATGGATCCAAACACACGAGAGCGAGGCATTGAGATGGACCGCAGGACGGCAGGGAACGAGTTAATGTACACAGAGTACAAGTAGGGAGACAAGATCGAACCTTGCAAGACACCAGTACCAGGCCAGAAAGAAGGAGAACGAGCACCAGAGACCAGTACCTCAACTTGCACATTGTCAAAAAGACAACGCAGCAGGCCAAGAAGAGGATCAGAGACATAAGTCTCAAGAGCACGCCAGACAATGTTACGATCAACACTATCGTATGCTTGCTTAATATCCAAGAAACAAAGGACAGGAGGTTCACCAAAGTGATCATCAGCGTGCTGACGACACAACTCATGCAAAGACAGAGCCTGGTCAAGAGTACCACGATGAGCGCGAAAGCCACCTTGAACGATATCCAGAGGAGGACCAGATTCCAAGAGCTCAGGATACACGCACAACTCCAGCAACTTACGCATGACCGAAGTCAAGCTAATGGGCCGGTAGTTGGCTGCACTCAGAGGATCACCCTTCTTGTAAATGGGCACGACCTGGGCAGTACACCAATCGCGAGGGATTCGAGACCAGAACCAGCAAAGAGAGAAGAGCAAGACCAAGAGAGGAGACAAGTCATCGACAATGGGCAATAGCATCTCGGTTCTCAGATGATCAACACCCGGAGCTTTACGACGAGAGAGCTTCTTCAAGAGAGTGTCAGACACTAACTCGACCGTAAAGGGACAGTCCTTATCAGCAGCAGTAGTAGCACCAACAGGAAGGGAGAAAGACAAGTCAAGACCAAACTGGTTCTGAAGATACCTAGCAGTATCAACCGAGACACAAGGACCAGAAGGCAAAGGGGGAGCAGTAGGCCGGAGAGCAGGCAGGTGATCACCAGCAAAGACAGACCGAAGATGACTTGACATCACCGTAGCAGCAACAGCAGGACCTTCAGGATGCGAGAACCCAGGAGAGGTAGTACGACCACGCCGTAACCGCTTGATGGTGGCAGTAGTGTCAGAGAAAGGACCAGAAGAGAGCTTGTCACAGAACTGCTTCCATGTTTCACGCCTACGACGCTTGAGCTCAGCATTGAACCGGTCACAACAAGAAAGATACGCACGCCACAGAACAGCCTTACCAACGCCGTCAGAAGCTCGTCGCCAAGCTCTTCGGGCGTCCTCACGAGCATCCACAAGAGACTGCAGAGAGCAAGTCCAGAACCAGGTGTTACCAGGAGGTCGTGGCTGTTTGCGACCAACAGACTCATCGAGGCAACGGTGGATGGTATCAGTGAGGCTACTAGCAATAGAATCAACATCAGGGATAACCCTTTCAGTTGGGAGAGTTGCGTGAGTAGAGGTACGACTGCTATGTTGCCCGAAGGCTTGACAAATAGAATACTTAACTTCTGCCAAGAGTGTATTTTTGATAGGTGCGCTATGCAACCTGAAAAGAGACTGATACAGCTCTACACTCTTGTGATCATCCAGACAAGACAGTTTCCATAAAAGACGCGGATGAGCAACTGGAGCAGGAGGTAGAGAAGACAGAGAACAAGACAGAGAGACAGGAACATGGTCAGAACCAAGGCCGGCATCACGGACAACAAGAGAAGGAGCAACCAGATCATCAAAGCTGATAAAGAGATCAATTACGCTACTCCAACTGGAGTGACCAGGCTGAGAGTTAGCCATGCGACTTTGAGAGAACAGAGTTGGAACACCTTTTGCCAAGAGAGAGTTCCAACAGAAAAGACCAGCTTCCTCAACCCATTCGGCCAGACGAGTACCACGAGTGTTACTTCGAGAGTCACCAAGAAGAGGAACACTACGCGCATTCAAATCGCCACAGATGAATGCGTTGGTCTGAGAGGCATGAGTACGAGAAGGGAGAGACATAATGAGAGACATAAACTCATCATCGGACAGAGAAGGAGGGGCATAGACACAATGAATGAGAAAGGTAGAGACTTGACAAGAAAAGACATAAGGAGAGGAAGAAAGGAGAGGAGTAACTGGGTAAGGACAAGTAGGATTGACCAAAAGAGAGATACCCATCTTGCCACGGAAAGAGTCAGCAACAGGTTGACCATAGGTATGATACTGTTGCCAAGAGGTGGGAAAACGAAGAGGAGAGAGTAGCCAAGTCTCGGTGATGAAGATGAGGGAAGAGTCATATAAGTAGTCAGTAACAGTACTAATGGCTTGACGAGCAATACCATTAGCATTCCATATAGTCATAGTAAAGTCATAGGTAGAAGGAGAGGAAGGGGGCATAGGTTCATAAGAAGGCATAGGATTGGTACTCATTAAGAGGATGAGACCGGTTCACCGTCACCGGCCAAGGCAATTTCCATATCAGTAGAGGGAGCAGAGTCAACACCAACTACAGAAGAGAGAGGACCAACTACAGTACCGGCCTGTTCCTTTGACAACCAACCTTGACGGACAAAGTCGTAGGCCACCAGTCTACGCGTTTGTTCACGAACATAGCCAAGAGCACGAAGAAGACGAGCTTGTTGCAGTTCACGAGCCTTGGCAGTGAGAGCATCGGCATCCAGAGAGGCAAAAGCAGGATCAAAGACATTGGATCCAGAGAAAGGATCAAAGTCTGTCAAGACCGGGAGAGAATACTTGTCCATGACCTTGAGAAGATCAGCCTTGTAAGCAGTGTGAATGAGCAAAGCTACAACGTTACGAGCTGGGTAGTGCACATCAAGGACACGGCTGTTATCCAATCCGATAAGTCGCAGCTTATGACGGAAAGCAGAGAGACGGTCCCGATACTTGTTTGGCAAGTAAACATACTCAAAGAGAGGTGAGTCTACTGAAGAGCCAGCCGGAGAAGAAACAAGAAAGATACGAGCAGCGGCCTTACGTTGGCGAGGCGTGATCTTTTTCTTGGGCTTGGCCTGAACAGCCAAAGAGGAAACCGACTTGTTGGACTTACCATAGGCCTCAGCAGGTGTAGGAGCAGCAGCAGCAACATGAGCCCATTTAGACACGGCGGCCGAAGGAGAGACAGAAGGAGCAGGCAAGGAAGAAGGAAGCAAGTCATCATCCATTGCTACATCAACAGACGGGGACAAAGAGAGAGAAGGACCAGACTTGTTCTCAAGTTCCAAGATCTTGGCACGAGCAGCGGCAAGCTCTTTCTTGAGTGCCGAGTTCTCAGCAACAAGAGACTCCAACTGAGAGAGACGCTCTTCATACTTTTCAAACTTGGCCTGAAAAGCAGCAAACCAAGCAGGAGGAGCAGAGGAAGAGGGAGAGGCCGACGAGAGCAAAGAAACATTACTTACCTCTGGCAAAGAATCAGCACCAGAGAGAGAAGGAGCAACAGAGAGACCAAAGTCAAAGACAACGTCTTTGTTCAGCTCAAGTGGAGCAGATGTCGAAGAGATGCTGACGTCATCAACTCGAGATCTCGGCAAGGTACGCGTCATGTCGGCAGGGATCAAAGGCGGCGAAAGTGAACTATGCAAGCGCTTACCGGAGAGACTTGAAACTTTAATAGGTGATGTTTCTAATACAGAGATAGATTCTGACAAAGTTTCAGCTGGTTCTGATGCTAGGTTCTTTGTAGATGAGGCTTCGAAGTCGAGATCTTTAGTTGAAGATGTCGAAATGTCGTGAATCGCGTTGGTGAATGTGCTAGAGTTGTCGGATTGGGACACTTTGGGTACCAAAATGTGCGGACGAGATTGGGGAATAATAATTGACAAAGAAATACGCTGGTTAATAAGGAGGAAGTCGAGCTTTTTTCGAAAACGGAATTTGAATTGAAAAAAAGTGATCAAAAGGAGAAAGAAAGGCGGTTTCTTGGTGTAGGCAAAAGAGTTTATTTAATAATGACTTGTAAGACTGATCCCTATGGGGCAAGTGTCTAATCATAAGGGCAAGCTAAAATAAGGATTATTCTAACTGGATCAAAAGGAACAAAAAAAATAAACTAGCAGAATAGAAAAAAAGGAAAAAGAAACCAAGAGAGACAATAAAAAATAAATAGAGAGAGAGCAAAAAAGGGAATCAGACTACACTAAGGTAGTTGTAAAGAGTAGAAGTAACAGGAGGAGCAACTTGTTTGTAAAAGACAGGAAGCAACCATTCCAAGAGAGTGAGACCACGGATATCCTGAGAACAGGGACTGAACTCGACATCGGGTAGGCAGATCATGTCCATGTCCAGCATAATTGAGCAGATGGTAGGCCACCAAGTGGACCAACGCAAAAGAGAGACAGAATGACGCTGGTCATTGGGAGAAGGAGCGGAGGGAAGTCGAGGGAGTTGGTTCAGCACAAAATCCAAAGGATTTGTCTGAGCATCAACAGCAACACCAAGACGAGAAGCAACAGAGAGACAAGAGAGCAAATGGTTCCGTGAGGCATGTGGATGACCACAACGACAGGGAACAGGACGAGCAGGTAACCAACCCATCTTCCAACGAAGAAGACGACTACGTTCCCAAACGGACATTGGCAGCACCAGGATGGGATCAACACCCAGCACAGGACGACAAGCACGCAAGAGAACCAGACCATCAGGTTTGGCCAAAAGGCCAGCCAGGTAAGCACGACGATAACGCCTAATGACAGGCTTGGGATCACCACCAGAGGTAGCAATCCACTGCTGCAAGGAAGAGAAGCGAGGCACAGAGGGAGAGACAAAAGAGTGACAGACCAGTTTCCACAGGGAGTTGTTCTTTAACAGCTTTGGCCAACGGAAACGAGGAGAAACAGAGGCAGAGGCAATGTGGGCAAGCAAGACAGCGAGCAAAGTATCAGCAGGAAGCTGTTGCATACGCACCAACATTTTAAACCCCAGAATGGAGACACGCTCCTTCATGCAAGGCAAGTGGGTCAGGTGTTTAAACACCACTGTTGAAGCCTTAGAGTGTCCACCAAAGGCAAGACGAAGACACTGATCTTGAGCACGCTCAATAACCCGGAGGTCACGAACCAAGAGAGAAGAGACAGCAAGACCATACTCTAGCTTTGGCCGGATGAAGGTGGCATACAGCCGAGCAGAGGTCAAACGAGAGAAGCCAGTCGAGTGAACACCCAAAGGTTGAAGACCAGAGCGCATGGCCACCAAGGCAGAACGAGCGTTGCGTTGAACAAGGAGAGTAGCATCCAGTTGAGCTTTGCTATTGAAGGGCAAGCCCAAATAGTCAAAAGACTCGGCAACAGGAAGAGCAGTACCATACAGGCGTAAAGGAGTAGTACGACCAGTATACAGCGGCGGGTTCACCACCACACACTTGGCCGGGTTCCACCGATACCCAAGAGACAGAGAGTGTTCTTCAGCTTTCTTCAACAAGCGGGGCATGGTCTCAGCAGTGCCGATCAAGACAACATCGTCAGCATAGAGTAGTGAGTTGATCCAGAGGCCATCATATAGACGTTGAGGCATGGATCCAAACACACGAGAGCGAGGCATTGAGATGGACCGCAGGACGGCAGGGAACGAGTTAATGTACACAGAGTACAAGTAGGGAGACAAGATCGAACCTTGCAAGACACCAGTACCAGGCCAGAAAGAAGGAGAACGAGCACCAGAGACCAGTACCTCAACTTGCACATCGTCAAAAAGACAACGCAGCAAGCCAAGAAGAGGATCAGAGACATAAGTCTCAAGAGCACGCCAGACAATGTTACGATCAACACTATCGTATGCTTGCTTAATATCCAAGAAACAAAGGACAGGAGGTTCACCAAAGTGATCATCAGCGTGCTGACGACACAACTCATGCAAAGACAGAGCCTGGTCAAGAGTACCACGATGAGCGCGAAAGCCACCTTGAACGATATCCAGAGGAGGACCAGATTCCAAGAGCTCAGGATACACGCACAACTCCAGCAACTTACGCATGACCGAAGTCAAGCTAATGGGCCGGTAGTTGGCTGCACTCAGAGGATCACCCTTCTTGTAAATGGGCACGACCTGGGCAGTACACCAATCGCGAGGGATTCGAGACCAGAACCAGCAAAGAGAAAAGAGCAAGACCAAGAGAGGAGACAAGTCATCGACAATGGGCAATAGCATCTCGGTTCTCAGATGATCAACACCCGGAGCTTTACGACGAGAGAGCTTCTTCAAGAGAGTGTCAGACACTAACTCGACCGTAAAGGGACAGTCCTTATCAGCAGCAGTAGTAGCACCAACAGGAAGGGAGAAAGACAAGTCAAGACCAAACTGGTTCTGAAGATACCTAGCAGTATCAACCGAGACACAAGGACCAGAAGGCAAAGGGGGAGCAGTAGGCCGGAGAGCAGGCAGGTGATCACCAGCAAAGACAGACCGAAGATGACTTGACATCACCGTAGCAGCAACAGCAGGACCTTCAGGATGCGAGAACCCAGGAGAGGTAGTACGACCACGCCGTAACCGCTTGATGGTGGCAGTAGTGTCAGAGAAAGGACCAGAAGAGAGCTTGTCACAGAACTGCTTCCATGTTTCACGCCTACGACGCTTGAGCTCAGCATTGAACCGGTCACAACAAGAAAGATACGCACGCCACAGAACAGCCTTACCAACGCCGTCAGAAGCTCGTCGCCAAGCTCTTCGGGCGTCCTCACGAGCATCCACAAGAGACTGCAGAGAGCAAGTCCAGAACCAGGTGTTACCAGGAGGTCGTGGCTGTTTGCGACCAACAGACTCATCGAGGCAACGGTGGATGGTATCAGTGAGGCTACTAGCAATAGAATCAACATCAGGGATAACCCTTTCAGTTGGGAGAGTTGCGTGAGTAGAGGTACGACTGCTATGTTGCCCGAAGGCTTGACAAATAGAATACTTAACTTCTGCCAAGAGTGTATTTTTGATAGGTGCGCTATGCAACCTGAAAAGAGACTGATACAGCTCTACACTCTTGTGATCATCCAGACAAGACAGTTTCCATAAAAGACGCGGATGAGCAACTGGAGCAGGAGGTAGAGAAGACAGAGAACAAGACAGAGAGACAGGAACATGGTCAGAACCAAGGCCGGCATCACGGACAACAAGAGAAGGAGCAACCAGATCATCAAAGCTGATAAAGAGATCAATTACGCTACTCCAACTGGAGTGACCAGGCTGAGAGTTAGCCATGCGACTTTGAGAGAACAGAGTTGGAACACCTTTTGCCAAGAGAGAGTTCCAACAGAAAAGACCAGCTTCCTCAACCCATTCGGCCAGACGAGTACCACGAGTGTTACTTCGAGAGTCACCAAGAAGAGGAACACTACGCGCATTCAAATCGCCACAGATGAATGCGTTGGTCTGAGAGGCATGAGTACGAGAAGGGAGAGACATAATGAGAGACATAAACTCATCATCGGACAGAGAAGGAGGGGCATAGACACAATGAATGAGAAAGGTAGAGACTTGACAAGAAAAGACATAAGGAGAGGAAGAAAGGAGAGGAGTAACTGGGTAAGGACAAGTAGGATTGACCAAAAGAGAGATACCCATCTTGCCACGGAAAGAGTCAGCAACAGGTTGACCATAGGTATGATACTGTTGCCAAGAGGTGGGAAAACGAAGAGGAGAGAGTAGCCAAGTCTCGGTGATGAAGATGAGGGAAGAGTCATATAAGTAGTCAGTAACAGTACTAATGGCTTGACGAGCAATACCATTAGCATTCCATATAGTCATAGTAAAGTCATAGGTAGAAGGAGAGGAAGGGGGCATAGGTTCATAAGAAGGCATAGGATTGGTACTCATTAAGAGGATGAGACCGGTTCACCGTCACCGGCCAAGGCAATTTCCATATCAGTAGAGGGAGCAGAGTCAACACCAACTACAGAAGAGAGAGGACCAACTACAGTACCGGCCTGTTCCTTTGACAACCAACCTTGACGGACAAAGTCGTAGGCCACCAGTCTACGCGTTTGTTCACGAACATAGCCAAGAGCACGAAGAAGACGAGCTTGTTGCAGTTCACGAGCCTTGGCAGTGAGAGCATCGGCATCCAGAGAGGCAAAAGCAGGATCAAAGACATTGGATCCAGAGAAAGGATCAAAGTCTGTCAAGACCGGGAGAGAATACTTGTCCATGACCTTGAGAAGATCAGCCTTGTAAGCAGTGTGAATGAGCAAAGCTACAACGTTACGAGCTGGGTAGTGCACATCAAGGACACGGCTGTTATCCAATCCGATAAGTCGCAGCTTATGACGGAAAGCAGAGAGACGGTCCCGATACTTGTTTGGCAAGTAAACATACTCAAAGAGAGGTGAGTCTACTGAAGAGCCAGCCGGAGAAGAAACAAGAAAGATACGAGCAGCGGCCTTACGTTGGCGAGGCGTGATCTTTTTCTTGGGCTTGGCCTGAACAGCCAAAGAGGAAACCGACTTGTTGGACTTACCATAGGCCTCAGCAGGTGTAGGAGCAGCAGCAGCAACATGAGCCCATTTAGACACGGCGGCCGAAGGAGAGACAGAAGGAGCAGGCAAGGAAGAAGGAAGCAAGTCATCATCCATTGCTACATCAACAGACGGGGACAAAGAGAGAGAAGGACCAGACTTGTTCTCAAGTTCCAAGATCTTGGCACGAGCAGCGGCAAGCTCTTTCTTGAGTGCCGAGTTCTCAGCAACAAGAGACTCCAACTGAGAGAGACGCTCTTCATACTTTTCAAACTTGGCCTGAAAAGCAGCAAACCAAGCAGGAGGAGCAGAGGAAGAGGGAGAGGCCGACGAGAGCAAAGAAACATTACTTACCTCTGGCAAAGAATCAGCACCAGAGAGAGAAGGAGCAACAGAGAGACCAAAGTCAAAGACAACGTCTTTGTTCAGCTCAAGTGGAGCAGATGTCGAAGAGATGCTGACGTCATCAACTCGAGATCTCGGCAAGGTACGCGTCATGTCGGCAGGGATCAAAGGCGGCGAAAGTGAACTATGCAAGCGCTTACCGGAGAGACTTGAAACTTTAATAGGTGATGTTTCTAATACAGAGATAGATTCTGACAAAGTTTCAGCTGGTTCTGATGCTAGGTTCTTTGTAGATGAGGCTTCGAAGTCGAGATCTTTAGTTGAAGATGTCGAAATGTCGTGAATCGCGTTGGTGAATGTGCTAGAGTTGTCGGATTGGGACACTTTGGGTACCAAAATGTGCGGACGAGATTGGGGAATAATAATTGACAAAGAAATACGCTGGTTAATAAGGAGGAAGTCGAGCTTTTTTCGAAAACGGAATTTGAATTAAAAAGAAGTGATCAAAAGGAGAAAGAAAGGCGGTTTCTTGGTGTAGTTGGTTATCACGTCTGCTTAACACGCAGACGGTCGCCAGTTCGAGTCTGGCAGAAATCATTTTTTTTATTGTCCATAATGCCTTCATTTTTCCATTGTTGCAGGACAAAGGATAGTTTTTTGCAGTAACTTGAGAAAGAGAACAAATAGATATAACAGAGCAATCAGGCAGCAAGGTTATAAGTGATGAGCACCAGGTTTTAAGTTGTCCGACTAGAGATATAAGTAAAGTAACGTGCCTTCAGTCTTAAAACGCCGAGAAAATCATCAAACTTTGAAGAGCTTCACAAAAAAAAAACTTTTACAAGCAAAAACAAAATCTGAACTTTTGATGTTGTTTTAAATATGTTTTAGAACATTGTTAAAAGCTTAGAATTTTTTTTTTTTTTTGCCCGCAAAAGTTTTTCTGTGAAGCTCTTCAAAGTTTGTCGGTTCTCGAAAATTTTTGGCAGGGAGGTATGTGAGAAGCCCAAATTTTGAAACAAAGTCTTTACAGGGCCTAAAATTAATTTTCCGATACTTAAAAATACAAACACCGACTAGCCAATTAAAACCTGTTGAAGTTTTGTTTTGTGTTCCTTAATGTGTGTAATAACAATAATTATTTACAGGTATCGTGTCAAGAAATTTGACTTCTTTTTCACTTTTAACAATATCACAATGCCCTTTACAAGTAAAAAAAATCAAGAACTGCTTCTTTGTAAAAGGATAGCAACGGAAGATGGTTAAGGATGGAAAAAAATGAAAAACTCAGTGTTTCAGTTGCTGATGATGTTGATGCTGAAGTTGTCGAGGCTGTTGAAGATTGGCAAGCTTGGGAGGAAGACATCAGCAGCTCTGCTCTGAATGGATTGAAAGATGATGGCTCAAGCATCAGAAAGAGAAAGGGTCCTTACTCTGATTACTCTAGAACAACCAAGTGGCGGCGTAGAGTCGAAGCTAACAAAGTCGATCCTAAATCGACTTTGTTTAACTTCGGCATCACTGTGATCACCGAAACGGCAACTGTGGATGATAGTAAGCAACTGACTCACCCTCAAGAAGAGCTCCTCCTGGTTAATGAGTCAATGGAAGCGTTGCATGAGCAAACCAAGTCTGTAATGAACAAGAAGCACGAGGGAAGCTCATTGGACTCTTACAACGCTTTCAGACTCATCTCGGTTTTCAGATATTTTGAAAACCGTTTGGAGGGGCTGAAGAAGGGTGAAGCTAGCCAGAAGGTTGCTGAATCTCTTTGGCCTAATAACGTCAAGAACTATCGGGCCAAGAGCATAGTTAGCCGGGCCAAGGAATACCTTGAGCATGGTGATCTTTCTAATCACAGCCAAGGTATTCATACCAAGAAAGAGTCGTTCTTGAGCCATAACGACATCAAGTCAAAGGTTCTGGAGTACATCCAGCAGGCTAAGGCTGCCGAGCGTTCTCTTGTGGACATCAAGAGTTACATTGATGAGGAAGTCGTGCCTTCTTGCCTAGATGTTACCGGCTTCGTAGGTATTTCAACCATTAGCAAGTACTTAAATGAGTGGGGATACACCTATGGCAAGCAGAAGAAAGGCATATTTTTTGACAGCCATGAGCGAGAGGATGCTGTGGCATACCAAAAGGAGTGGTCTGCCCGCATGATGGGTTACATGCATAGATCCGAGTTCTACGAAGGCGAAGACCTAGAGAGAATCCTGGAACCTGTGTTGAACGACGGTGAAGAAAAGATTGTCTTTGTGACCCATGACGAGTCGACCTTCTATGCAAATGATGGGAAGGAAGACATCTGGAGTTTGGAGGGTGAATCCTTCATTCGAAAGAAAGGGCCTGGTTCTTCCATCATGGTAAGTGAGTTCCAGTGTCCCTGTCATGGAACGATGAGGATCCAGGGATGGACCTCTCGTAAGCTGTTTAAAGCTGGCGAGAGTAGAGATGGTTGGTGGACTCACAAAGACATGGTTGCCCAACTCAAGGACCATGTCATCGGGTTGTTTGAAAGCTTGCATCCTGAATGCCGAGCTGTATTCCTCTTTGACAACAGCTCAAACCATGGGGCCTACAGCGATGACGCATTGGTTGTAAGCCGGATGACACTCGGTGAGAAACCATGGTCTCTGTCTAAAAAGTATCAGTTCAGAGACACAACTGTCAAGCTCTCGACTGGTCAGCTTCTTCACCAGTCGTTCTTTTATGAGAAGGAGATCTACTCCCATGACTCAAAAGGCCGACCCAAAGTCAAAAAAGTCAGATACTTTACGGGTGAATAACTCTAAATAGCTACAATCACACGACTAACAAACTGCAAATATTAGTTATCAAGAAAATCCTTGAAGAAAGAGGTCAATGGCTCTGCGATCTTTAAGACAAGCAGTGGAAACTTCGGTGTGGGCAAGACTCCCCTGGCGAGAAGGCTATGTGCTGTGCTGCCCACTTCTTGGGTAGCAGACCTGACTTTGTTGCTCAAAGAACTGCTTTGCAACAAGTTGTAGAAGATGCTGACCACATCTTCGAGCTATACCCCAAGTACCATTGCGAATGTAATTGGATTGAAATGTACTGGGGTATGGCTAAAGGAGATGCCCGGCTTAGATGTGATTACACATTCAAGTCGTTAGAAAAAAATATTCCTGCGTTTTGGACAAAGCAGGAAATATTGCTCAGATAAGAAGATATTTCCAGCGCTGTATGAACTGTATCGAAGCATACAGCAAGCAAAAACGCGGGAGAGAAGTGACAGCTGATGTCAAGATGTTCGTTGAGAAGAGATACCTTTCTCACCGAAAGGTTAGAATCCTTAAAGATTTGTAATAAAAAGTTTGAAAATACGTAAATTTGTTCTTGGGTCATGGGTTCGATCCCTCTATAAAACCAAAAAATTAAAGAGGAAAATTTGAAACAATTTTGTTGTATTGGGTCTTTTGTACCTTTGTGACTGACTAACTATTCTGATTACTAATATCTCCTTGACTATAAAATATCCTTAAGAAAATTCAATAATTGCGAGGGCAGTTGGTTTTATGGGGAAGTAAAACAAGTTATTCTTTTTATTTCAATTCATAATAATGGTTTTATATCTTTTCATGTGCTACTAGCTGTTTCAGCATACACTCCTAATTTCGTTGCTTTGTTTGTTGATGCTCTACAAACACCAGAATCTCTTGGCTTGCTCTCCAATTTCAGTCTGTTCGAGAGTGACAAGTCTCCCAGTCACACCCTCACAATTTTTAATTTTCGCCGTTTTAAAACTGAAGGCACGTTATATGACGGTTGAGGTCTTCTTCCAGTGTTCTACCATTGTCCTGTATTTTTACTGTTCCTAAATACAGTTGGATTAGGACTTTAAATTTGGTAAACTTTGATTTGGGCTTTGTGTAATTTCCCCACCTTTTTATTATGAGTAAGCATTTAAGTACTTCTTTTAAGTTATACTGTTTGAGTCTGATTATTTACATGAGTTAATTTCCCATGCTTAATTATGGGTTGTATTTTGGTACAAGTGATTGTCTTCTTATTTAAATTATTGTTCTAATATAATATTATATTCAATATGGTGTAATCACCACAGTTATTAAAAACTGGGTTTTTAAAATAGCGGGACACCTAAGTCGGAACCCACTATGGGGGATGGTAAATAATTCTTTATTATTATGTTAAAATAGAAGGATTTGATTGGCTGATTTAAGAATATAGGTATCTAAAGTTATGTAGTTCACTACACCACGCTTTATGAAGGAAGCATCATCGTATTGTTGATATTGCAAGTACATAATAAAAGAAAACCAAAATGGCCAAAATGATAAATGTAATGTAAGAAAAGGAGTTTCTTTAATCGAAAGCAAAATTAAGCTCTATATTACTTCTACAGTAACACTAAAGTAAACCCGAATACCATTACCCGACGGGTGACTCGACTCGACTTTAGATTTTTGGCAAACCCGACTTTTTGTAAGTCGAGTCAAACTCAACCCGTACCCGACATATTGCGATTCCTAAATTAAATACAGATCTTGTTTTGTGATACCAAACATAATTTATATTGACATTCCTGTTGTATACAACCTAGATTCTACTTCATCTGAGACATTATCTAGATCTAAGCGGATACTTAGTTACACGACCTTTCATTGTTCATAGCCAGATTGACACTTAGCTCAGTCTAAATAAATGATCGGATCACACTTCATTTACATCAGGACACTTGGATCGAAACAATTGCGCCAATGGTAACCTTTGGTCAATGCGCAATTGGTATCAACCTTTATCCAAAGCACCCGATTAGCTATCATCAATTGCACTCAGTCTAAATAAGGATTGCTACTCAGTTATCATGAGAGTATAAATAGAAGGCATATATTTGAAATAAATGCAGATTAAATTCATATCTATCTTTACGCTTTTACTTGTTTTATTTGTGCCTGTTATATTCTCGGATATAACTTTTTTTGATTAATCACCTAAATAGCTACAGTTACCTGACTCCCTTTGTTTCAGATCTAAATTTTTTTTACAATATTCATTTTCTCTGCTTCTACCATGTCTTTCCCTGCTGCATCCATGGCTCTTAATGACATGCATGTGGACTCTTCTGTTGACGCTTCGCTCAACTCGGCTCCTGTTTTCTCTCTCTTGACTGTAGAGATTGGGTAACATGCAAGAATAAAAAGACAAGTGAGTACTTTGATAATCCTTTTATTATGATAAAGAGAGATAGGTTTTCTATCTAATGAATTTACAACGACTATTTATACAAAATGATCTGAGATTGGTTTATCCAATTATTTAAGCCGAGAGTAGAAATGATTGTTGATGAGCAAGCTTTAAAGACTTGCTCTTGTTATAATAAGGGTTACCGTTATTGATGTATGACTATTTTGGAAATGATCTAAGGGATTGATTGGCTTAATCCTGAAGTTGATCTCAGCTGTCATTTATATTTAGGTTTTGAAATATGGTGACTTCCTGAAAAGGGCTTTAGGTTCAGAGTTCTAGATAGAGTTCAACCAAATATTTATCTTGAAATAATACTCTTGACTTTTATCAATGATATAGAGTTGGCTTTATTTAGATGTTAATAAGAGAATAATAAAAGAAAGTAATGTTTAGTTCTTACTTTTTCTAGTTCTGGTAGGATAACACTACGTCCACTCAGTTTGTCCACTCGAAATTTCCCTACAGACACCCCAAAAACATTTTGTCCACTCACCCTTTCAAGTTACGATAGTAATAATCCTTGCTCCCCCCAACTTTTTTGTCCACTCGATGTACAAATTTCTAATAAAGGAAAGAGGGATACTTGTCCACTCAAAAACACCCTTCAGACGCCCTTTTTTTTTGGTCCACTATACTACCCCTTGATCGAAATGATTTCTATTCCTCTACTGTCACCTTCACTATTTCAACTCTGCTGTATTCTCGTGTCAAAGCAACTACTTTAGCATAGGTGCTTGACACGAAAAAGAGAATGCATAACTTATTTTCTCTCGGTCGTAATAATTATATTGTTTGCAAAGAATACACCTGCTTTCATGTTGAACAAGCAGCTCGAAAAGTTGGAAACTTTGTCATTATTTATTTAATAAATATTTTTGACAACGACTGTTAATAAAAAATATTTTCTTTTGTCTATTATAAAAATGAATGAAGAAGTTGCCCCTTATTTGGAATTCTTTAACAGGATTGTAGCAACAGAATACGACAACAAAGAGGATTTACGCGATGATATTCGTCAACTCAGAAAAGAGCACAATGTTATCATGAGCATCAAATCATCCACATCCACTTCTGTCAATTATATTTGTAAGCATGGCGGCGAAAAGCGAGTCAGATCAGACCGAGCAGAAACTACAAATGCCAGAAGAAGTAAGAAGTACTCTTGTGATGTTTTCATCAATTTCAAATACGATAAATATTTCCAAAAATGGGTTGCCGGTCGTCGTCATGGAATTCACAACCATGATATTCCTAATAGCCCAGCAGCTTACAGTATCAACAGAAAGATGTCAGTTGAATCCGAAGAGAAAGTTTTTTCTTATTTTAAATCAGGAATGAATGCTGAGAGCGTATTCTGTCAGATGAAGGGTGACAACATAAAGAATATACTTAAAAAAGACCTTAAAAATCTTCAGTACCGATTTCTCAGTACTGAGCGCAGTAAGATGATGTATGAGTATATTACTAGATTAGAAGAAAGAGATTATGAAGTCTTTTACACCGTGGACAATGATCAGAGAATCGATGCCGTTTTCTTTGCACCAAGATCAGGTATTGACAAAGCAAGATGCATGCCAGAAAATCTCGTGATCGATTCTACCTACAAGATCAATGCTCACAAACTAACCTTTGTGAACATTGTTGGTACAAGTAGTGTAGAAAGCACTAAGCCCAGTACTTTGATGACCTTCGAAGTTGCCGGTGCATTCATCAGCGAAGAAGGCAACACCCAGTATGAATGGGTTCTCAGTTGCTTACAGAAGGCAGTTTGGCCTAATGCTGGTGGTCCTCTCACTGTCACTACAGACAATGAACAAGCATTGAAAAATGCTATTGCAGCTGTGTTTCCTTCTGCACATAACATTCTATGTTATGTACATATGCAGAAGAGATTTGAAGCCAAGCTGATGAATTCCATTACTGAGAAAGACAAAGATAGAAGACACGCTATCAGACAAGAGATCAAGATGAGATTTCAAGCTATTGCTTTAAAGACTATTACGAGGGAGGAAATGAACATAGCTGTGCAATCATTGAAGGACTTTTTTCTTGATCAGCCAGATATTTTTTCTGAAAAAGACAAGGTGAGCAAATGTAAAGAAAGACAAAAAACACGACTCTTATCTAAAATAAATTCTATTAATTAAGGCAAGCATAAAACCACAAGATGATGGTTGTCAATCTCCCATTAACTATGCAAGCGAGGAAGGCAAGAAAAAAGCAATTTTGTTCATTGAAAGGTAAAGTAATCAGCCCTTCAATTGATGCCACTAAACTCTTTTATAGCAAAATGGAAGAGGCTGAAAAGTGGACAGCTTTCCACACCTACAAGCTTCCTCATATGGGAGACCGCTCTTGAAACAGAGTTGAGAGCAGCCATTCATCTTTGAAAAGGTACATCAAGTCATCTTCGGGTACTATTGTTCTCACAACAGAGAAGATTGATCAATGGTATAAAAGAAGAGTAAGTTTAAAACTTTCTTTTGAAATTATGTAGACCTAATTCAGATTTGAATCATTGTTAATAGGAAGATGATATGAATGAAAAAGCAAGCCAAGAAGTACTCTCGTACCGTAGCTTGTACACTCAAGAAGAACATGTGTTCAGATTAATCAGACCACTGTTCCAAAAGTTGTACTCTTTTGCTATCAGCAAGATTTTCAAGGAGTTACTGAAGTTGCGATCAGCTACAACTCCAGTTAGCTATTGCGCGTGTTTGTGTTCGGTCAGATTACAATATGATCTGCCCTGCAAGCACATTTTGAGTATCTATGATAGACAGATACCATTGGATATTGTTGCCAGTCGATAAAGATTTGGTTCTTCCAAGAACGATAATGGTAACTACATCCTGATGTTGTATACAAAAACGTTAGCCTTTCATACAATGGAATAAAAGCCAACCAATGTCTAACTAGATGTAGTTTATTTGGAGGAAGAAAAAGAAGAAAAAAAAGAAAAAAAAAAAAAAAAAGAAAAAGAAGAAAAGAAGAAAAAGAAGAAAAAGAAGAAAAAAGAAGAAAAAGAAGAAAAAGAAGAAAAAGAAGAAAAAGAAGAAAAAAGAAGAAAAAGAAGAAAAAGAAGAAAAAGAAGAAAAAGAAGAAAAAGAAGAAAAAGAAGAAAAAAAAAAAGAAGAAAAAGAAGAAAAAGAAGAAAAAGAAGAAAAAGAAGAAAAAGAAGAAAAAGAAGAGGAAGAGGAAGAATTATGGGAGACTGATGTTGATGAGGGTGATGACTGCACAGTCAATGATGCAACAGGCGATGACTATGAAGTTATCCATAGTGCAGGCAAGGCAAAAAAAGTCAATGTTAATTCAACGGAAAAGGCTTCAATCCTTGCCCTTGCATCTGACCTGGTTGACTTTCATGACTCGCTTGCTACAAAGCAAGACAGAGATAATTTGATTGACTCTGTTCGAAATGCAATGAAAAAGATAGAGTCTAATAGGATTGAAAAGGTTGAGCCTCCAAGAACAAAAATCAGCATTAAAGGGCGACCAAAAATGTAAAACGAAGCAAGATTCATTATGAGCATGTTTTGGAAAAAGAGAAGAAAGATGCCAAGATGGCTAAGAAAGAAGAGAAGATGAAGATAGCTGCTGGCAAATCGATGATCAAGAAGAAAAGTAAGAGCAACGCAGATGAAGTTATAGGTAAAAGCTTGCGGTAAAGTTAATTTAATGACTTACTTACCTTTTTGCTAGCAGTAGCTAAAACAAGTCGAAAGAGAGCAGCTCCTGATGTCAGCTATGGAAAGAATAATTTTGTGTATGACAAATCATTCAGAGCTAACAAGCGTGCGAGAGGCAAAATTACGCAAGCAATCAGCAATGTTCTGAGTAAAGTTATAAACAAATCAGATATCGTAGGATATCTTGATCCTAAACCGGACGGAAACTGTGTATTTCGATCTATTGCTTTTCTTGTTGATTCGAACAATACAAGATACGAAGATGGAGACCAATACCTCTCTGTCAGACGTAAGATGTTGGAAACGTTAGAGAGATACAAGCAAATGTATACAGAACATTTCCCCGCTTTCGATATTAATTGACTGGAACAAACTCTCAGGGAAGGCCTCAGAAAAACTGACATACCAGGATGGTTCTATGGACCTGATTGCGCTCAATTAGCAGCAGACACTTATAACATCCCCGTCTGTATCTATCTCTCATCAGAAGATGAGGATCCTTCTGTAAATCCTGCTTTGACCTATTTACCTTTGAATATGCCAAAAACAAAGTCCAAGCCAGTTGCCATTTACATTCAAAATTCTCTCAATCGGCACTGGTATGCAATCAAGCTTGGCATCAACCAGACAAACTTGCCTACAGTTTATCAGTTTTACTTCAACATTGAAGGAAAGTCGGAAGAATATGAATTGTACTGGAACAAATGGCACCAGTTTCGCCAAAAGCCTAAAAATGATGCACATCCTGTCCCAATTTTAATTGAATAAAATCGAATACTAACTATCAAACGCTAAACAACAATACTTGAAGTGATCATTTTTAAATTTGAGTGGACAAGCACTCCTCTTTCCTTTATTAGAAATTTGTACATCGAGTGGACAAAAAAATTGGGGGGGGGGAGCAAGGATTATTACTATCGTAACTTGAAAGAGTGAGTGAACAAAATGTTTTTGGGGTGTCTGTAGGGAAATTTCGAGTGGACAAACTGAGTGGACGTAGTGTTATCCTTCTGGTAATAACAACTTTTTTAGCGAACCAAAGAAAGAAGAAAAGAGTTACACTTGTGGAATTTATATTTATGTGTAATTGTAAAAATAGTAATGAAATTTTGAAGGGAAATTCAATAGTGGCTTAAAATTCTAATATATTTCATCATCCCCCTTCAATTCTCGAGAAACTTCAATGTTGAACCATCTAGAACGTTGAATTTTTAAATGAGCTCCGTTAATGACACATTTGAGTTTTCTACCTTGTGAATCAATCAAAATAAAAGTATTCTTATGAAATCTTCCTATGACTGTATATGGCTTGTGTTGGTAGCTAGAGTCCAGTTTCTCACATTTCAGTGCTCTGATTCTAAGAACTTGATCACCGATCTCGATACCCTTTCTTGCTTTAATCACTTTCAACACTTTTGCCAACATGCGATCCTCTTGTCTTAAACTACGATCCAGTTAGAAGAACAGCCTTTCCTGACCTATCTTTTTACCCAGCAATTGCAATGGATCCATATCAGGCAACAATGGCGTCGTTCCAAAGAGTGCTTCGTAGGGAGGTATCTTCAGATCTTGATGGATCTTAGTTCGATACGCATACAACATTGGATGTATCAAGGTATCCCAAGTTTTTGTATTGTCATCGGCCGTCTTTTTAATCCCTCTAACCAATGTTCCGTTTAATTTTTCTACTTCGCCATTTGTCTGAGGCTGGTAAGGTGCTATAAAACGGTGTCTCTTATTGACGTATTCCAAAAAGTTCTTGACTTCTTGATTAAAAATATGACCCATTGTTGCATACTGTTGTGAGTGTAAGAATGAAACAAAGAAATCCTTTAGAACTTGTATAGGTTTATTAGAGAAAGATAAGATGTCGTTTATAGCTATGTATTATCTAGGTATTTATATCTTTTAGGTCGGATAAACTGATTCTATCATCTAGAGATGATCAGGGAATCTATTTTAATATCGAGGATACGGAACACTATATCATTGACCATGTCTCAGATAATTAGTCTATTCAGCTCTCAGGTCATAGCTGATCTGAGATGGTAAGATAGAAAAAATTGTTTTTATGAATTCTTTAGCACCATCTTGTCATTTTCATTATCACATCAATTCTGATTCGGTATAGCTGATGGAGATACATTCAAAAAGTTTCGCCCCGAAAATTGACCTTTTTTGTTGTTGTTGTGACTACACCATAAGGAATGTGTTTACAGTGTTAAGAATACCATGGTAGAAAAGAACTCTTTTTTCTCTTTCATCTTATCACAAGCAAAATAATTACAAAATGTTTTCTCCTGAAACCATCTTAGATTCCCGTGAATTCACTGATGAAACTTATGTTCTTTTGAGTCGCATGTACGATGTAATCGTCAACAAGAAACTCTCAAATCGTAAGTCTAGAAAACTAGACCGCTGAGTTCTTTTTTGCAAGCTTCTTGGCATCACAACGCACGCGGCAAAAAAAGCAATTGCCTTATTCAATGGCAATTCGGAACCTTCCGAAAAGAAGACCATGGGTCGTCCTCATCGTCAACTTACGTCAGAATATAGTTCTGCCGTTCAAGATATTATCCAAGAAAACAATTAGATTGGATATCCAAACACTGTAAAATCTACAGCAAAAGCATTGAAAGACTCTTACCAGATTGATGTGTCTCATCAAGTTCTTCTGAGAGATCTTCATGCTCCAAAATTGAGATATAAGAAAGGTGAAAGAAGAAACATAAAACATGATGCTCCACAAAACATCAGTTACCGTTATGTGTATGTCGATCAAAGACTTCAGAACTTGAATGGTAACTGTCAACCAATTATGCCAGAAGTATTCCTTGATGAGTCCTATTGTCACTTGGATCGTCATGCTCAAAAGGCCTGGACTACCGTCAATGGCATTGTGAATGAGGTTGGACGGAAGCCAATGATGATGATCTTTGCTGCCTTCATTGTGTTCAAAAGAGACAGAAGATGCAATGCCAAAGTTATTGAAGACAGTGTAACAGTATGGCCAGTTAATGGGGGTAAGGATGTGAACCCAGATTACCATGGTCACTTCACATCCGAGAAGTTTGAGCAGCTATTTGAGAGATTGTGCTAATCGCTTGCTGAGTATGGTAGCTGTATCATCCATATGGATGGTGCATCCTACCACAAGCGTCGAATCAACCCCGTGCCCACCTCAGCAGATAGAAAAGAAACAATACAGCAGTGGCTCCTAAACAAAGGGTATTTAGAGGTGGATGAGGAGGTTGCCATTCCAAAAATGACCAAAGCAGCTTTTTTGGAAATGATCAAAGGCTTACATATAACGCCAGTATATGCCTGGTATGATATCGCCAGGCAATACAACCACAAGCTGGCGATTACACCACCATATCACTGCGAGTTGCAACCTTTAGAAATGGTATGGTTAATAGTGAAGACACCTATAAGCTTTGATCCAGATTTAAATGAAACTGCCAAAAAACTCAAAGAAAAATTGGACAACAGCTTAAAGAATGTACCAGAAGAAAGTCTTCTTTCGCTTTGGAAAGTTGTGTCAACAAGGCAAAGGAGTACAAAGACGAGTTTTTGAGAAACAATCTCACAATTGAGCCTGAAGAAGAAAAGGATGATGCTGAAATGGCTTCTTCCTGAGTTTAAATTTGTTTATAAAATATCAATATTTTGAAAACCATGTTTTTATAATAGCTTGAGCTAAAGTTGTTCAATTTTAACAAAGCTTACATTAAACGAAATGGCGACTTTTTTCAGAGTGAATGGTATTACTTTCATAAATTTCTGATCACTACGACGTGAGAAAATGAAAGCGGACCTATGGCGAAACATTTTGAATATATCTCTATCAACAGTTTATCCACTTCGATAAGGCCTGAGTCCCAAGAGCCAATTGGTCTATTTGATATATGATTCAATTTGTCTCTCAAGTTAGCATCATATTAGAATCGATCTCTAAAGGATAGATAGATGAAGTAGACATTGATCTATAACAGTTACTCTAATTTTATTCTAGACTTTATGTCCAGATATAGCCTGTATAATGATACTTTGTATCATTTATTTCGTAATCAGTACATAGATTCTAAATGTTCACAACATTACCCTCCACCAGAGTCAATCTATCTTTGATAGTTGTAATCGGCTCTTAAAAGTGAACATTTTGATTCATGCGCATAAAAGTAATTTACTTTTGCTGAACTCTATTATTGACTTGTGACATATGGTATGCAACATTCTTTAATCAGAGTCTAGTATTTTTATGTTATGTGCTGTAAGGAGTTTTTTTCTTTTGTTTTCTTCTCTTATCAATTACAAATTACTTTCTACGACTTTTACTAGCTCTTGTAGAAACAGATGCTGTCTCTCTGCTCTTTGAGGCAGGAGTTGTTCTCTTGTTCGTTCCTGTCATTGTTATTGTACCTTTCTGATTCTTGTTGGATGCGGGAATGTCCTTTACTTTTTCGGCATTTCTTTCTTGCTCCAATAATTTCAGCTTTTCGATTTTGGCCCGGTAACGATCAATAATGGTTGAATCAGTGAAACTAGAGATAGGCTCCCAAGTGTTTGCTCTTTCTCCGAATCCAGCCCATTTAACCAAGAATTCTCTGTTACCTGGCTTGCCTCTATGATCGCGAATATCTTCCACTGTGAAGTATTCATCTGCAATTGCTGATTCATCAATAGTGACTCTTTTTAATTCCGAAGGTACATAGTTGCGATGCAATAATTCATTTTGCTCGTCTTTTAATTCGCATGATCCGCCTTTATTTCTTCTTGTTATAGTATAAAGACCTTCATAGATAGGTGCAAGTTTGCTTGGTCTCTTTTGCAGTCTTACCATAACATGTGTACCCGGTTCAATATCGACCGTCACGTTCTTTGTGTCGAACCTCTTGCTACATTCCTCATTTATCTTCTTTGTTCTTTCAAAGATAGCTGGGAAGACCAACTTCTCCATGTGATCAATGCTCTGTTCGAGATCTTCACGCGTCATCATATCCTTAGGGAGTGGATTATTGTTCTTTTCTTCATAGTCTTTAGGTAAGCCGACTTTACGTGCAAACATTAATAAGAAGGGTGAACTCAACGTCTTGTTTTTCACAGCGTTGTTGATAGAAAGCTGTACTATAGGTAGAAAATGATCCCAGTCTTTTCTATTCGATTTACACATCTTTCTCAGCGTGCTTTCAACTATTTTCACACTAGCTTCAGTACTTCTATTACCTCTAGGATGATAGGGTGTGGAGTATTTGCGATCAATGCCGAGCTTTTGAGATATTGATTCAAGTAATGCATCATGATAAGCTCTGCCATTGTCTGATTGTAATATGCGAGGAAATCCATTATCACCAAAGATCTGCATGAGTGTATTAGCAATGGTATCCGATTGTTGATTCTTAAGTGCTCTGACGATTACATATTTTGTGCAGATGTCAGTCAAGACTAAGATTTCAGTATATCCATTATCAGTGACCGGTAAAGGACCTAGAGAGTCTACAGATACATGATCGAATGGCCTCATTGCAACGATACTTGTCAATGGGTGGTAACCTCTTTTGGATATGTTTTTCTTTTGGCATTCAGGACAAGAGCTTACGATTTCCTTGGCTTCTTGATATATGTTAGTCCAATGGAGTCCTTGAGAGTGTAGTTCACGAACGATGGCATGACTACCGAAATGTCCAAAAGTATGTGTCTCTCGCAAGAGCTTTTCTCTTTCAGTCTCAGGCGGAGTGAAGTAATCAAGTGCATCTTTAGTTTGCTCGAATAGTTTTGTGGTAAGAACATGCAGGTTCTTGTCTCTGCTATATTTCTTTCTACGAACGGCAACTCTCTTGATCTTTGCTACTTGATCTTTTTGTTTTTGACTGCCAGTGCTACCCTCCACCAGTTTGTGATCACTCTGAAAATGTTCAAGAGGTGAATACAAACTACTCAACAAATCTGGCAGTTTGAGGAGAATACCCAGAATATGCACCGCATCAAAATCATAAGTGAAAATTTCTTTGAACCAATTCAACATCATGTGATTACAACCTCGTTGTGTATGCATATAGGTCAATGCTTTATGATCTGTGTGCAAAGTAAATCTGCGTCCCCAAATATATTGATGGAAGCGACGAAAGGCCATCAGAACACCATACAATTCACGACGAGTAACACTCCATCTGCGCTATGAGGATGATAGAGCATTGGATACAAAACTGATGTATTTGTCCCGACCCTTATCATCTCGTTGAAACAACACAGCAGAAATTCCATATTGAGAAGCATCAGAAGCAACGAAGAATTCTTTTGCAAAATCAGGATAGTGAAGCAACATGCTTGAGTGCAATATTTCTTTCAAGGCATTGAAGCTCTTGTCTTGCTCATCAGACCACAATTCTTCTACATTCTTTGCATGGCTTAATCTAGTTAATGGCTCAGCAACAGTAGAGATCATTGGTACGAATTTCCTGAAGTAGTTGATTAGACCCATAAACTGCTGAATGTGTTTCGCTGTCTTGGGCACTAGCCATGATTCAACGTTAGTGAGTTTGGCTTTATCAACCATAATCCCATCTGCATTGATCACAAATCCTAGCATCCTAACTGATTGCTGAAATCATACACATTTCTTTGGATTCAATATCAATTTAGCATTAGTCAATCTGTCTATTACCATTACGACGTCTTTAGCATGTTGTTCGGGTGTTTCACTGGCCACTATACAATCATCAACAAAAGATTGTACGCAATCCACACCCTCAAACAAAATGGCCATGACCTTACAGAATTGCAAAGTCAAGCTCTTCAAACCAAAGCTTCCCTTAATAAGGCAGTATTGCTGTCCATTATGAGAGAATGTTAACTTGTGTGCATCTGGAGAATGTATTTTAAAACGATGGTAAGCGTTAGAGAGATCGAATGTAGAGAATACCTTCTTGCCTCTCAAATTTTCAAATATGTTTCTTACCAGTGGCACTTCAAAGTTATATGTTGGTGGTAGGATCTTATTCAATAGTCTCACATCCAAACATGCACGATGGCTTACAATTTCACCCTGTTTGTTCTTCTTTGGTACGAGTAACAACGGACTGTTAAAGGAAGTATTGACACCACACTTCTCTATTGTTTTTGTTTTAAGCCATTTTTTTATCTGTTCATCTAGAACAGGTCTCAATATATGTGGAATACTGTACTGACGACGATATGCTGTTGCTCCTTCAGGCGTGGGCAACTTTACAATGGATTCCGGAATAGGACAATACGACTCTACTGGTATTTTTTGGTAGTTATCAATGTTATTTTGGATGGATGCCATAAACTATGCAACATCCTTTTGTGATCCAGCAGGTGAGTTATCAGGTTCAGGTATATCAGTAGTCACGATGTTTGCACCTGAAAAGATAGAGTCTTTATCACTAGGATCAGCACTATCGTCTTCAAGATTGTAAGCAACACCTGTAAGTGCAATACCCATCTTACTCATAATGTCCGTACCAAGAAGAATGTCAAAGTCAAAACTATCGTTAAAATCCATGACTTCAAATTGATGTTTGAAGGAAATTCCATTTGTATATGTTGTTGTTAAAGGATCTGTAAGTCCGATGCGAGAAATCTTATTGTCTTTTGATAAGCAATTAATGTAACACACCCAACGATTTTTTTTGGATTTCAAACTCCATTTGTAAAGAGCAAACTTTATTTAGAGAGCAGGCAAAATCGCCTTTTTTAGATCTGACAAAAATTTGGGGGTTTTCGTATCACACCCCCCAGTGAGGAGCGAAAAAATCTTTTTTTGGGCATATGAGCTCCTCATTCTCCCCCCATTAAATGAGCACTCAGATTTCCCTTTTTGGACTAAACGCTTAATAGCAAATAAATGTGGCTTAAAAAAATAATGTTTTATTTCAAAAAGATTTCATTAGTCGCTGCTCCTGCCTAGTGGCAGAGCCGCGTAATGGCTCTCACATCCCTGCTAGGCACTAAGAAATATGGCTACTATACAGGCAGCAGAAACGCTATATACAAGGCAATAGACATAGCCCCAAGCAGAGAAGCAGGAGTAGAAGAAGCAAAGAACGACTAACAGAAAGAGTAGACCCACATACAGTTCTCTAAATGAATAAGTGGTATGTTAGTCAACTTGATAAGTAAACGTGTATATCAGAGGGAATAACTTACCTTTGCAACAAGAAGACCTAGCCTGTAACTTAGCTAGAGCAAGTAAGAGAAGATAGTTAGTAACAGAACTAAAAGGCATCTTTTGTATAGAAATACTTTACCTTAAATCACTTCAGAACATAGCATCAGCAAACATAACCATCAAACTCATCCTTGAAGGATTAAAAGTGAAAGAAAAAAGAAAGTGAGAATAACAGCCAAAAGACACAAAAAATCAGTTCAAAAGTTGTGTCCGGTAGTAGAGATAATTTTTTCTAAGTACTTTTTTCCTTCAAAATTCACCTTACCCCCACATACACTCCTCACTCTCCTCCAATCATTTTACATCCAAGCCTAGCTAACCCCCAGTTTTGTCGCACCCTCTCAATCACTCATCCTCGTTTGTGTTTTTGTAGAACTTGGGATGCCGCATCTGCGCAAAAAGTATCTCCGTTTCTTTCTCAGATTTTTTTGCAGGTTTTTTATTCTCAACAGCCAGTAATGAAGGCTTCTTTGACTTGTGTAATCTTTAGACTTTGATTTTTCTTGTTTTCTTGTGTAATTTTCTGTTATTTTAGACTGAAATCTCAATCTAGCCAATAGCTTTTTAATATTTGGCGGAAGAGCAATAAAAACTACTATAAACGTATGAAAAATCGTTTGGTGTGAACTACTAACATTCTCATTTAATTTATAAATATTTAATTTTTCGAATAGAGAGTTTTTATGAATGAATGTACTAGAACTTCCAGTATCAATCCTGGCTATTGATCTTTGCTTCTCTACGATAACGAATGTATGTGAGTTAAAAGCGTCTTTTAGTCATGCATCATTCAACAAATTCTCGTCTGTATACTTACAGTCAAAGCAATCATTCGTGGCCATCTTTTCAGCGGCATCGTCTGTCTTCCTTAGAAGCAGTGAGAGCAAGGACATTTCTCCTGGCACACTTGTGTCCGGATCGATATGGTTCACCACAATAACGGCAAGGAATAGTTTTGATCTCAGCAGGCTTCTCTTGTCCAACTTGTTTTTGCATCGTAATGGTGTAATAGTTTTCAGTTCCATGTGTAGTGTTGCTACCATGCATATTGCAGAAAAGTTTCTTGTCATTCTTGTTATATGGTTGATTTCTCTCTTGTCTTCTTCTTTGTTCAGCTCTAGGGACGTTACTAGTACCAGCAGTAGTATTCTCGGCAGCTTGGGCATAGGACCTACGACCAGTCGCACCAACAAAGTTAAAACCAGCACCACCAGGCAGCAAAGAAAAGCAGGATTGTATTTGGCAGGATCATCTCCCAAGATGTCTGTAGCTATACTGGCAATAATTCTGCTCTCTTCAGAGCCGCATAGATGGTGGCCTCTCTCACCCCTAATGTGAGTGCAATTTGATACACTTTGATTCCTTGTTTTCTCATTTCAAGTATGATAAGCTTTTCTTCGTCGTTTAAAAACTTTCTGATGGACATTTTATTATAAAAAGAGATGAAAAAAGGTTCTAGAGTATTTTGCATCTCTTACGTGTTTACATCGGGCTTCGAAAAATTCAAAAATTTCTGGGAGCCCACTGTACATATGCTTGCATGGACGGCGTCTATACTCAAAGTTTAAGCAAGAACACGAAGCAACAAGGAAGTCTACGTTTAAAACAACAGTATAAACAGTTTCGCTGTTGTTGAACGAACAAACGTACCAATCTCCTGCTTTTTTATTTGCCACGCTTTCAGGGCGACTGATAATTCTACTGATTTCATCGGCTTAGAATTTCTCTGCCTCCATCTCTTGAACTCTCTGCTCCTTCTTATACTTGCTCATGGCACCGTTGTTCCCCATCACACGGTCATACTCAGACTTGAGAAAATACTCAACCTCTTCCACCAGAACAAAAACAAGCTTGTCTAATCTTCTGTTTCTTGCTCTCCCAAGAAACACAGTTTTCAGTTGGTTATGCCACGCTTCAATGAAAATGTTGGTGAGCATATGAGAGAATTGGTTCTCGTGGAATGCTCTGGACCATACCTTCATCTGTTCATCATTGCACCAGTTTTTCTTGAAATAGTCAACAAAAGCGGCTTGATCAACATAATCTATGAAAAATTGGTTAATCTTTTCATGAAAAGCAGATAACTCATCTTCATAGATGATGTGAGACAAAGCACGACACATTTGTCCACGAAGAACCTTGCTGTCCGCAGCAAGACCAGACAAAGATTTGCAAGTGGTGTCACTCTTTCTTCCCCAAGCCTGCAAAACGTGGAAGACACAAAATTGGATTGTTGCCTCCGGGTATACTACTCGAATAGCATTGACCTCAGCCTTACAACAGTCAATGGTGAATTGCTGAGGTTCCATTAAAACACCTGACTGTTTCAAGAAGCTGAGCCATTGAACGACAGGACCAGTTGAATGATCGTTGGTCAAGAGATAACCAACGGGCCACCCACGGCAAATATCTTCATCGTGAACTAACAGAGTGTACATGATGACAGATGCATTTTCAGAAATGCCGTGAGTAGCATCCAGACAAAAAGAGACAGCATTTTTCATCTTCTGTTGTTGAAGAGGGGACTGAAATCCATGAGCAAACAGAATTGCGTCGTTGCTATAGGCCTGAAGGTTGGCCTCAAACACCAAGAAACCTCTTTCGGGCAGCTTTTCCTTCTTCCAGATCAAGAAGGAGACCATGTGGTCGCTGTCAAATTGGTAGAGCAGCTTATTGACCTATTTAAATTTAACAAAATAATAAGAAAAGATATTAAATAATAGATTCATATAACTAATACCTTAGCGACCATGTTCCAGATGTCATGGTAGTTGACTCTACGTTCAGCATTCTTTCCATAGCGATCCATGTCGCGAAGAAGATCAATTCTGATCTGTCTAGGAGACTTGGAACTATGCTCCAGTTCTTGCTGAATCTTCAACAAATATCTTCTAGAAAGAGGAAGACAACGCAAATCATCAGCACAATCACCGGGTTGATGGTGAGAATGGCCTTCATTACCGGGGACAAACTCAAAGATCTCAGGTGCACGATAGAAGCACTTGATGCTGAGAGAGGCAGAGCATTCAGCTTTCTTACTCTTCTTTTAAATAGGGCGGCTTTCGTTGGAAGAGCGTGAGGTGTAGGAGCCACTGCGATGACAAAGGTATTTTGCCGAGAACTTGAGGCGGAATCCTTTAATTTGAGCTTCTTCAGGGCTCATAACGGCTTTCTTGTTGCCATTGTATAAGATCCATTTTATGGCACAAAGTTTATTCAACTCCAAAAGACATTCCTTCCAATCTTCTTCCCTGACCTTAATGGTGCGGTTCAGCTTAAAAACGCCGGTTAACTCGCTGGGTACAAGAGCTTGATGAATAGTCTCTACCCTACAGTGTAAAGGATGCCGTTGTTAGCAGTGTTCATGTTTGATATACGCGTAAAAAGTACACTAATTGTATTCTTTCCCGGAATGTTAAAAGGTTTTTGAAAGTTTAGTCAAAAGTAAAAGCAGTCTTATTTCGGAAAAACATCATATATGTACTGAAATTTCGAATTAAATATTGTCCGATCACGTGATATAAGAATTCAGTTCCCGACTTGGATCGAGCCTAAGCCAGCTGGGAGGGGGTTCAAGGGGGAGGGTTGTCCCTCCCCCTCACGCGATGCAAGATTGATTCAATTTCTAATAAATGAGCTTGAATTTTGAAAATTAATTATTATTTTTCACCTTTTTTTACTAAAACAGTTTATAACAATAACAATGAATAACCAGTCTACCGAAACTTCTCGCATCTGCTCTGCCTGTCGAAGAGAGCACTCACATCCAAGATTCTCTACCTGTGATTTGTGTCGGGTAAGCAGTTTTTAGCCTCAAGCCAATTAATCGTATTTTAAACTCTTATTTACTAGACACGACGAAACGCCAGATATGCCAACAGGCAACAAAACGAACAGACCAGTAGACGTAGAGGACGATCTGTTCAACTTCCAGCAGGCTTTATTTCTGAGCTCAGTCGCCTTCAGCCTTTTGATCTAGGTTCAATGGACAAGATATGTGTTGACTGTGGTGCTAAGCATTGTGAAGCTGAGTTACTTTTGCAGTGCACCTCTCAAAACAAGTTTTGGATGAGTTGTTGTAAGGCAGGCACTGTAAAAATCGAAGCTCTTCAACAGCCTCCAGCTCTCTTGAAGACTTTATTTGAAGAAGTTAGTACTCGAGGTCGTCACTTCAGGGACAACTTGAGACGATACAACGCAGCATTTGCTTTCACTTCCCTAAGATGTGAAGTTAGTAATGCCAATTTAAGCAATATGCCTTTTCAAATTCAAGGCCAAATGTATCACATTCAAGGACCTCTTTTGGCAGAAAACAACAACGATGCTAAATATGCGCAGCTTTATATTTTTGATCCTCAATATGCAGCATCCATTAGAGCAGCAAACAACAATGATTTGGATGATGGGACTCTAAGGGAACAGTCTTCAATGATCCATGAAAAAAATCCTCATGTTAGATTGTATAAGACTGCACATGAGCTTCTCATGAGTGCTGAGATTAGTGAAACTGAAACTCCTTTTATTCGAATTTGTCCTTCAATGAGAATCGAGTTAGTAGCTGGATCTGATAGACGCACTGAGAATCTTCCTACCTCTGATGAAGTTGCAGGAATCATTCCAAATGAGCATAGTGCTGAAGGATTTAGAGATATTCGCATTTATCTTCGTAGCAGTGAAGGCGTTTATTCTCATACAAATATATCTCAAAACCATGCTTTATATATGCCTCTGCATTATACTCTTTTGTTTCCTATTGGTGATTTGGGCTGGCACTGGGGTTTAAGATTGAATGATGGATCAACTCGCTTAACACAAAGAGCCTATTACCGTTATAGGCTCCACCAGAGGGCAGCTGAATATCCTTTTCTTTTCTTGAGCAAAAGGTTGTTTCAACAGTACTTGGTCGATGTTGGGGCTATTTGTGACCAAAATAAGCTTGATTGGATTAGAAATCATCAATTCAATATAAGAGCTGACCTTTACAACGGTCTTCAAGATGTTCTTATAAATGATGATGTCGATCCTGCCTCTTTGGGAAGACGTTTTATCTTGCCCAGTAGTTATACAGGCGGTCCTCGATTTATGGCTAAGCTGTATCAAGATTCAATGGCAATTGTTAGATATTTCGGCAAACCTTCGTTGTTTATCACCTTTACTGCCAACCCTAGATGGATAGAAATTCAAAGAGAATTACTACCTGGACAAAACGCCTCAGATCGACCTGATTTAGTTGCAAGAGTCTTTGACTTGAAAGTAAAAGCCCTGATAAAAGATCTAAAAGTCAAGCAAATATTCGGACCTTACAAAGGCTTAGTTCGAACTATTGAATATCAAAAACGAGGACTTCCTCATTTGCATCTGCTTTTGTTTTTGGATCACTCACAAAACATAGACACTGTGGAAAAGATTGATCAAATCATCTCAGCTGAATTGCCATGCAAAGAATCTGACCCTGAGCTTTTTGAAATCATCACAAGAAACATGGTACATGGACCTTACGGTGATCTTAATCCAAAGTCTCCTTGTATGGCTAAGGATAGCAATGGTCGTCTCAAATGCACCAAGCGATTTCCTGAAGCTTTTTCTGAAAAAACTGTTTTGAATGAAAACGGATACCCCACATACAAGCGATCAGCAACTGTCCGATCTTCATACACGATACCCGATCCTATGAGATATAGCAGTAGTCGTTTAAGTATTGACAATAGCTGGATTGTGCCTTATAATCCCTACCTCTCAAAGAAGTACAAGGCTCACATAAACGTTGAATGCTGTCAAGGTGTTGCAGCCATCAAATACATTAACAAATATGTATACAAAGGCTCTGATCACACCACTTTGAAAATAAGTGACACAAAAGATGAAATTGAAAAACATCTTCAGGGAAGGTATATTGGCCCTACAGAAGCATTTGGTCGTATTTTTGAATACAAAGTACATGAAGAAGATCCCACTGTCACAACGTTGGCCCTTCATTTACCTAATGAACAACCTGTATACTTTCCTGAGGATGCATCTCCACCTCAAATACAAGAAATCTTAGCTAAGAGCAGCTCAATGCTCATTGCTTATTTCAAGTATTATCAAAGTAACCCAGATAGCGAAAAGTATCTATATCAGGATTTTCCTAAACATCATGTTTGGAAGCAAGACACAAAGAGCTGGGCACTAAGTAAGAAAGGCTTTGCAATTGGTAGAATTCCATATTGTAGTCCTACATGTGGAGAAAGATATTTTTTGAGACTTCTTTTGACAAATGTTGCAGAATCAAAATCCTTTGATGATCTTAAAACAATTAATGGAGTCCATTGCACAACTTTCAAAGAAGCCTGCCTCCAATTGCATTTGATTGAGGATGATCAAGAATTGTCAAAATGCTTTGAAGAAGCAAGTTTGTTTGCTTCTGGTGCTCATTTGCGTAACTTATTTGTTATTGCATTGACTTTCGGTCAGTTAGCAGATCCTCTTTTGTTGTGGACCAAATTTTGCCATCCAATCTGTGATGATCTTGAGCACAGATTGCAGCAGCTATTCCCTGACAACCAGATGTACAGATCGATAGACTATGATCCTTTTTATGAAAGACTGCCCTCTCTCGACTATGGACTACATCTGATTGAGTTAAAATTGAATGGGCTGAGTAAATCTCTTGATGAGTTCAACCTGCCATCATGCAAGCACAATTGGATCTCTGCCATCAACAGTAATAGCAATGAACAGCGCAATGATAACGAATTGATAAGCGAGCAACTAGCTTACAACTCCGAAGAAGAAAATGCTACATATAGCTCAAACTATGCCATGTTCAATTCAGATCAAAAACAAGCTTTTGATACCATAGTTAGTCGATTGCAGTCTCTTGATTCAGCAGTTGATACAAGTTCAGACCCTGCAGAAATTGATACATGCTTCTTTTTGCACGGCCCAGCTGGTACAGGAAAGACATTTGTCTACAACACTTTGAGCAGCTACCTCAGAAGTCAAAGAAAAATTGTATTGTGTGTTGCGTCTTCTGGTATTGCTTCTTTGCTTTTGTCTGGTGGTAGAACATCTCATTTCAGGCTCAAATTACCTATCAAGATCAATGAAACTTCCTCCTGCTACATTCCTAAAAACAGTAAACTGGCTAAGCTGCTTTGTGAGACTTCTTTGCTAATTTGCGATGAAGTGCCTATGCGGAATAAAGGCTGCTTTGAAGCTGTTGATCGCACGCTCAAAGATATTCGAAGCAATAATGCACTTTTTGGTGGCCTTCCAGTTGTTTTGGGTGGTGATTTTGCACAAATACCTCCAGTAATCAGAAATGGTAGTCGTGCTAACATTGTTGAAGCCTCAATTAAGCATTCACACATTTGGCGAAAAACTCAAGTACTTCGTTTGAAGCAGAATATGCGAGTAAGAGGCAGTACTCCAAATGATGTCCACTTCAAAAAATGGCTCTATCTTATAACCTATAATTCTATTATTCAAAATGCAAAGATACCTCTTCCCCAATACATCTCTCAGACTCACTCGCTGGACGAGCTGATTTCTAGAGTGTATCCTCAACAATCTCTTGATCGAATCATTCATAACCCTTCGTCATTGTACCAATCGGCTATACTCACCTTCAAAAATGATACTGTCGGTTTGCTGAATGAAAAGGTACTCGAATTGATGCCTGGTGAATCCGTCACTTTGGCTTCGGCAGATAAAGCCGACTATTCTCAAGAAGAAAATGCCAGCAACGAGGTTTATCGAGTAACTAACGAGTATCTTCAAACGCTGAACCCAGGCAACTTTCCTCCTGCAAAGTTGACCTTGAAAGTAGGCTGTATTGTGATGCTCTTAAGAAACCTCAACCCTCGAAAAGGTCTTTACAATGGTAGCAGATTGGTAGTCAAAGAAATTGGTCAATACATATTGAAAGTCATTGTCCTTAACAACAGTCGATCCAACCAAAAATAAATTGAACTCATTCCTCGAATAGAACTAGCAACCTTAGAAGATGAGTATCCCTTCATATTGTCAAGAAAACAATTTCCTGTCAAACTAAGTTTTGCTATGACTATCAACAAGTCGCAAGGTCAATCACTTTCTAACGTTGGGATTGACCTCCGTACCTCACCATTCATACATGGCCAACTATATGTTGCTTTCTCTCGCTCCACCAACTTACAAGGCATACATGTCTTGCATAAATCTGATCCTTCTAACCAACAAAATCTCATCGATAATATAATCTATCCAGAACTCCTGATCTAATTTACATACTTAACAACAAAATATATCTTATAAAATAAATTATCATCTATAATAATATATATGTGTGCTTCAGAAAGCAGAACTAATTCAGCATCCGAACCGTGAGGCGACGACGACCGTAAAACGAGCGTAGCGAGTAGGCTGGCTAGTTTAAAAAGTACCAGGAAATAGAGAGTTACGTTTTTGGATCTCAACTAGACAGTCATCAGCCTTCTTGTCATCTTGAGCTAGTCTTGCTCTGCTATAGTCAGCGATCACCTTGGCCATCTGACCTCTCAAAGCAGTCAAGCTATCCCCCACAGGGTCTTTTTCTTGAATTATGGAGCCAGCAACCGAACCAGAAACAGAGAAGTCCTCCAACTCGAAGTCATCAGATATGTCCATGTTAGAAGAAGTATCCTTGGGTAGAGCGCCTCCTTGTACATCAGCATTAGTCATTGTTTTCTTGCGTTATTCTTCGTTATCCGACATCTTGTTTTTGAGCAATTAAATGAAAAAATGTTGTGAAGGTAAAGGAAGAAACAAAGAAACCCTTTAGAACTCGTGTTGTATACAGCCTACATTCTACTCCATCTGAGACATTATCTAGATCTAAGCGGGTACCTAGTTACACGACCCTTCATTATTCATAGCCAGATTGACACTTAGCTCAGTCTAAATAAAAGATCGGATCACACTTCATTTACATCAGGACATTTGGATCAAAACAATTGCGCTAATGGTAACCTTTGGTCAATGCGCAATTGGTATCAACCTTTATCCAAAGCACCCGATTAGCTATCATCAATTGCACTCAGTCTAAATAAGGATTGCTACTCAGTTATCATAAAAGTATAAATAGAAGGCAAATATTTGAAATAAACGCAGATCAGATTCATATCTATCTTTTTGGCCGTTAGGTTCTTGTGGTGTTTTTGAAATAGAGAAATAGATAAAATGCGAAGAAGGGACAGATAGAAATACAGTGAGACTGTTTACTATGAATTTGTTCGATCAAAGATGATTACCGATTTTAAATTATTCTAACAACAACTATTTATATGTTTTCTACTTGAGGATTTATGTCATTACAGATTATTTGATAGTACTTATTTAGTGTACTTTTTATGAGATAATGTATTTCATCATTCCTTATTCCGAGTATTAGATTATAGAATGATGTGATGCTTTCTTTTTGATATGATTTAAAGTGAATGTTATTGACTTCATTCATTCTGGATTTAGTAAGGATTTATATTTTATGATGTTATAATATTTCTGACTTATTTGGATATCAAATGTAACCTTATTGTCAGTGTTGAGACTTAAATGTGCTCAGATCACCACAGTTCTAATCACTTCTCTGTTTTCACACTTTACTCAATTTTATTGTGCCTGTTATATTCTCGGATATAACAACTCGTATGGTTTATTAGAGAAAGATAAGATGTCGTTTATAGCTATGTATTATCTAGGTATTTATATCTTTTCGGATAAACTGATTCTATCATCTAGAGATGATCAGAAAATCTATTTTAATATCGAGGATACGGAACTCTATATCATTGACCATGTCTCAGATAATTAGTCTATTCAGCTCTCAGGTCATAGCTGATCTGAGATGGTAAGATAGAAAAAAATTGTTTTAATAAATTCTTTAGCACCATCTTGTCATTTTCATTGTCACATCAATTCTGATTCGGTATAGCTGATATCAATAGTTTATCCACATTGATAAGGCCTGAGTCCCAAGAGCCAATTGGTCTATTTGATATATGATTCAATTTGTCTCTCAAGTTAGCAACATATTAGAATCGATCTCTAAAGGATAGATAGATGAAGTAGACATTGATCTATAACAGTTACTCTAATTTTATTCTAGACTTTATGTCCAGATATAGCCTGTATAATGATACTTTGTATCATTTATTTCGTAATCAGTACATAGATTCTAAATGTTCACAACAGTAGGTGCTTTTTATTTATTTTATTTTATTTTTTTCAACCTTTTCCGAGATCAACTAGCATCTTGCATGCTCATGTAATTTTGAGATGTCGACATGCAGAACTGATGAGCAGCGAGAAAGCTAACATGTGCTCATAAAAGTTAACTTTTTTAACTAAAAGGTTATATATTTCTTACTGGCTATAACTATTCTAGTCAGTTCTTAATATGTAAAAGCAAGTCAGAGCACATGAAATCAATGCTTCATGAAAACAATATTTTTATTGAAATTTTAGGATTGTGTCTTACTTTCTACTGTTAAAGTGTAATTATCTTTTTGACTACATCTCATTCTTTTTAATTAAATAATTGGATTTATTACTATCATAGACAATATTTTATTCCTGGTTGAAGCGTATGATTCAAAGAGAGGAAATAAACCAAATCATAAACATTTACCTTTTTCATAGTGATGGAAAGTCGCTACTCTGATTGGCCGATTTCTAAGAAGGTTTCAGGTTTATTCTCTCTTTACCTACATTAGAATAGCTGACATACTTTAAAAGTAAGTTGACCCCCAAAGTTCCATGTTATTTATAGGGGTGACATTACTCTCTTTCCTTTTTTATCTCTTTTTTTTTCTCGGCTTTTTTCCTCTCCTTTTTTTTTCCTTCACTCTATTGATTGCTACACCCTTTATTTTTCCTGAATCTTGAGAGTATTTCCTTTCCGAGTTAAGGTGTATCATTCAGGTCATGCTACATAATCGCTAACTTATCCATTCTTTTATCTGTCTAGAAAGAGGCTTAATTTTTAGGTTTGTTCACGATCAATTTGGGCAGCTCAAGTCTTCATCATATAGTCACTCATCTTACCATCACAAAGCAGACAATTGCAGTATTTAAACACGCCACCACTAAATCACTTGAAAAAGATTAATAATTACAATATTTTCTAAATTATCAGTGGTGGAGATGATAACTCTAACATAAGATACCTTTTAATCCCGCTTAATATAAAGCAAAGGTAAGCAACTCGATGGCATTATATATGGCTTTATAATCTAACATATTATGAAAATAGATAATGTATTAGTCTCACTGTTAAATGTTTGTTTTATGATGAAGTCCAATAGATTTTTGAAGCAGAGTAAGATATTGTTCCATTTCTACAATTGATTACCTGACACACATATAACCCTTGAAGATAGTATGGAGTCATTATCGTTTCTGATTGAATCAACCTAGACCTACGGATTACACCTTCAGCTTGTGATAACAGTCTTTTATCACTTCAGCTTATTGAAGACAATACTTTCACTCTCTAAATAACAACTTCTAGCCAAATTTACATCTGATTTACTAGAGATCAATCCTATAAATGACAAAATGGAATTAAGAGGTAAAGTTATTAGTAAAATTAGCGGTTTTAGTCAAAGGAAGATGCCATCATTGTCAACATCATTTCCGGTGAAAAAATTAATTCAGGTTACATATCAAAAGCACTTTGGATGATCAAGGGTTCTTTAAACGGTGTCATGGTTTTTGAGAGGTAAACATCTATGAGGTGGATTGCATTATAGCTAGTTGGACTATTTTTTCTCCTTTGGAAAATAAAGACATACGAGCATATTACAAACCGCACCTCCATTGCGGTAATAAAATTAGCACCTCCGCTGCGCTCTGGTTAATTTTCTTGACCTTCACTATGGTACGGTACGCTACGCTTTGTAAGATGCTCGTGCTGCCGCAGGCCAACTAATTCGATGAGAAGATCAATGTGGGGGCCCCACCCATATTTTTTTTGAACCTTCGCTATTGTATAAAATAACCCCTTCGCTGCGCTTTGTGTATTTTAAACCGTCGCTCTGGTAAAAAAAAACATGTGTCCCGGGGCAGTGAGAAAGACTCAAGTTTATCCGAGTATTTGGTTTATAGCTAAATGAGATAGGTTCGATTAGGATCAGATCTGAGGGATTTCTAAAAAGCAATTTTATTGATATGTATAAGAAAGATAAGGACTGTAAGAATAACAATGATGATAGTGATAATTAAAATAAGTGCAGAGGAAGTAAAATTTTTATATGAACACTTCTTTGTATACAACATTTCTTTTATGATTTTTTGCATATTGGGCTGGAATGGAGTTTGATTTGCCAATGAGAATTTTGATAGATTCCTTTTGTCTGACTCGTGATAGAGCAACATATAACTGCCCATGGCTGAAGACTGGTTTTGGTAGATACAATCCAGCTCGATCAAGCGTTTGTCCTTGAGCTTTGTTGATTGTCATAGCAAAAGCAAGTCTTACAGGAAATTGAACCCGTTGAAACTGCATGGCATCAGATGCAGCAGAAAAGAGCTTTATCTTTGGAATGCATACAATAGATACAGCAAATGTACCTGTTTCAATGGTTGCTTCAATCAAGTTTTGCATTAAAGACTTGACAATGAGTCTTGTACCATTGCATAAACCATTTAGTGCATCAAGATTCCTTAAAAGCATAATCGGTGCTCCGACTTTCAATGTAAGCACATGGGGAGGTAAAGAGCCCGATTCGATTGCATTGAGAACTTCCATAGGATACTGCAACGATTGTTGTTGATCCAAAGTCTCATCAGCACTGTAGTAGATGACAGGCTCACTTGGAAGCTTTTCAATCAGCAAATGATTGATCTCTGCAACATGCACATTAATTGGCGTCAGAATAGCAGAGTTGATCAAGTAGGATGCACTGCTTTCAATCCTCATGTTTGGATTGAACAGCTCCGGATAAATAGCAGAGAGAAGATTCAAAAGATCATCTCCAGCTATAAGCATTGAATCATGCAGCTTGACAAAGTCAGTGTCAGTGGCAATAAAGCTTGGATAAACTTGAACTCGAAGAGTTTCTGCTGAGCCATTACCAATATCCAAAAGCATGTTAGCAAATTGTTCAAGTTCATGGGACAAAGAAGGATTATTGCTATTTTGAGCTTGCTGAACACGCATGTGGTGATCTGAGCACATTTAAGTCTCAACAATGACAATAAGGTAACATGTAAACCAAATAAGTCATAAGGATAATAACATCAGACATAATGAAATCAATCCCTGTAAATCCTTACTAAATAAAGCATCTGAAGTAAAGTCAATAAGGTTCTCAATATACAGAATCCGACTCAATCACTCCATAACATCATTCATCTAATTAAGTCATATAAAGACAAGTAAATGATGAGAGTGATGTAATCATATAGACTAAGTACACTAATTTAGTACAAGCTGTAAATAACTGTGACATGTATAAATAGTAGTTGTAGTGATAACTTATGAAACTCTTCTTCCAATCTTAACAAGAAATAAAACACTACAAACATTCTCAAAGTACTTTCTTTGTCTCACTCTATTCTTCTTTAACACGTTTATATCACTACAACCCTAAAACACCACAACGCATGTTAATTGAAGTTTCTTTACAGCAAAGGAAGGCCAAAGAAAAGATCGGTTTATGCATGCATTGACAACATCTGATCTACTGCCTTTAGAAATGACAGGAAGTACTTGACGAAAGTCGCCACCAAAAACCATTAATCTGCCACCAAATGGTACTGATTCTAGCGCATCATTTTGAGCACCAAAAATATCTTTGAATGTACGATCCATTGTCTCAAGAGTAGACTTATTAATCATTGAAGACTCATCCCAAATGATCAGCTTCGTCTTTCTTAATAATTGAGCTTGCTTAGATGATGGTGTGATTTTACACATTGTAGTGGAGGAAGCCTCCAGAGGTATTTTGAACATGGAATGAGCTGTCCTGCCACCTGCCATCAATAATGCAGCTGTGCCACTGGAAGCAACAGCTAAAGCAAAACCATCATGACCAGATCGTACAGCTTTTAAGAGGGTGTTGAAAAGATAGGTTTTACCCGTACCTCCAGGCCCATCAACAAAAAAAAGTTTGGGAAACTCAGTTGAATTACATCCATCTCTTTCAACACATTGCATGATAGATTCGTAAACTTCAAGTTGATCAGAATTAAAATTTGCAACATCTTTAAGATAAGTCGTCTGTCTTGCAATAGCATTCAATTGAAGCTGTTCTTGGATCAAACTGTTAGGATTAGTTTGCCCAGAGTTAGACACAAGTAATTTGAATTGCCCATATGATCGTAGACTTGAGCCATGGTGACTTGTTAAGATACTCTCAATATCTAAAAGTGCACGATCAAAGGCTTCATCGTTGACATTGTTCAATACTGAATCAAATGAAGAATCATTGTGTAGCTGAAGAACATAGTCTTCTAAAAGCTTATCTATGAAATCCAACCATAGCTGATATGGATCAGCAAGATAACAGAACACCAGGATAATGCAAAAAAGCTTGCGAAGAGAAACAGGCGTTTGTGTATGAGCAGCTTCATCTAGACATTGCTTCCATTGGTTATCCGATGCAAGTAAGCCTAACGCTCTAGCAGCAGCTTGAAAAGTAGGATGGCATATGCCATCAATTGTTCTCAAGTGAGCAAAAGAGGTTGCTCCAGAAACATGGTATAACAGCATGCGAAGATGATATAATTCTGATCTTTTGGGAGATACAGAATAAACTCTGCCAATAGTTGCACCGAAACCACGTTGTCTTTTTGCCCATTTTCTTGGCTTTACAGATGTGTGCCAGACATACTGCTCAGGAAAGTTAGGGTACAAAATCGATCTTGCATCAGGATCGTTTTGGTTTGTTTTGAACCAACTGGTCAACGTTGTGTCTTGTTCAGCAGCTTGCATCAATACAGCATTGATGTTTTCATTCTCGCTGAAATACACAGACTGCTCGCCCTCGAGATGAATTGCCAGTCGTTGGTGTGCGGGAAACTCCTTGTGCATAGGGAAAGAGAATAATCTCCAGCAAGCTTCGGGGGCAGAGACATATCGGGCATCGATAAAGGAGCGGACTTCATCATTTTGCTCAACAGACAATGAGGCTCGATCATGACCTTTGTAGACATACTTGTAGACATATTTAATGCTGTTAATTGATGAACATATTTCGACGTTTATATGAGCATCATATTTCGTAGCAAGGTAGAGATTGTGGGGTACAACCCAACGATTGTCAATATTGTACGTATGTCTGTTTATAGTCTTTGCGACTGTGACTCCATTGTTTTTTCTTCTATACACAGGATAGCCACCGTTGATATTAGCAGTTGTCTCATTGGAAAAGGCTTTGGGATAATTTTTAGTACACCCATGCGCATTGTCCATACAAACAGCTTGCGAGTTAATTAAGCCACATGGTCCATGAATCATATGTTTTATCACTGTTTGGTGGGCCAAAGGGAAACGAACTGGATCTGGTATCTCAGCTGATACAATATTATCATACTCCTCCACAGCTAAAGGCTTATCTGAGGAATCAACGATCAACAAAATGTGAGCATGAGGAAGTCCACGTTTCTGAAATTCAATAGTGTAGACAAACCCAACAGCTTTCCCCAAAATATTCTTTTTGGTCAAATCATCAAGTAATTCACGAAGCTTAATGTTGAAAACTCGGCTACAAAGATCGGGTCGATCTGATGCTTTCTGACCAAACAAAAGTTCTCGTTGGATTTCAGGCCATTGAGGATTGCAGGTAAAGGTGATAAAGTAATCAGGCTTTCCGAAACGTCTGACAATACTCAATGCATCTTGATACAATTGCGCCATGTGTCGAGGCCCGCCGATGAAACTGGATGGTAAGATTACCTTTTTGCCTAACCGTTCTCTTTCTTCTTGATTGACTGGTTCCAAACCATCACTTAAATTTACAGCATCTTGCAGACCCTGATACAGTTCACACTTTAAACTGTTTTGATTATAACGAATGTATAAGAGTCTGTTTTGCTCCATCTTAGTATACATATCGACAATGTACTGATGATGTAGATTGCCAAAAAGATGTAACAAATGGTCATCAGATGGTCTGTACATGAGCCTAAAGCTATAGAACTGCATGATTGTCATTTTTTCATTGGACGAAGTGCTTAAACTGGTGATGCTCCAACCAGGTTCTCCAAAGGGAAACAAAAGAACGTAATGTAATGGGCCATAGAATTGGTTTGACTCATTGACTCTTACAATAGAACTGTCTTGGTATTGAATGACAATATCTCGAGAGGTGTTTGCAGCATTATCGTCATTATCACCACCAACAATTATAGCTGCGATGTGAGATCCGTTCGTAGGTCTATTATAGCGTCTACGATCTGGCACACCTTCAGCTCTAAAGACTAACTTCACATTTTCCATAGATGATATGCCTTCATTTTGACCAACATTACTACTGTTACCCTGTTGTTCAGCAGTGATTTGCGTCATGTTTTTGAAGATAGCAATGAAGGGGTTAACTCGATGCATCATATTTTGAATTGCTAACAAAGTTGAACGGTCTACATTTTGTGCAATTGCATATCGATTTTCCAATTCATGCTCAGTATCAAAAATATAGATCTGTGCAAACTTAGGACTCGCATTTCTTGAGGGAATAGCAGATCCAATCAAATGATATGGACTGCCCTGAATTCGAAAAGTGTAGGAGCCATTTCGACTATTAGCTAAGTTCAAATCAAGGTTTACACCAAATGAAGTGAAGCTTAAAGAGCTGTTGTACATTCTAATATTACTTCGAAACTCTTTGGAAGTATCATCATTTCCCTTAAGAAGATTTGCAATTTCTAACGGTGTTGGTTGCAAAGAATTTAAGATTGACTCGCCCTTACAACAACACAACTAAAATACAGGATGAGTCATACTACTACCAGAAGCTCTTTCCTTTATCCACATCAAGGCACCACAATGATTGCAAACACAACTCATTGAACCACAATCAAATCTCATAGAAGGTACAGCACTCAAGTCTCTTGCGATATTCAAAGTGTTTTGAGTGTTCAAAGGGCAAAGTCTACTGGTACTTCTAGAATGTTCTTCCCTTCCGCAGCTGACGCAAACTTCGACAGCAGGGAGTTGCCCATCTACTTCCATATTCTGAAAACGTGGGTTCATTCTGCACCCAGCAAAAGTTCGGCGTGAGTGTCCAGGTTCATTGCAAGCTGAACATACAGCTATATTGTCTTGACGTTGATTCTGTTGAACTTCTTCCATCTGCACATCTTCATCTACTTGATTGCGAGGGTTCATTCGACAAAATCGGTATGTTCTGCGAGAGTGTCCCGGCTCGTTGCATGCTGCACAGAAAATAGTTGATGGATCATTCATATTTTTGTTATATGTATCTGTCAAAGTTTCAATAGTCAAATAACAGTATAGGAAACTAAAAGTCCAAAGCCAAGTTACTTACTAATTGGAGATAAAAAGAAGAAAAAAGTAATTTTAGAACAGCAGTAGAACACGCATCAATTTTAAATGATTTAAAAGTTAGTGACTGTTCTTTACAAACTGTATTTTAACGAATGAATAGTGATGGCTTCGCGTGAGGGGGAGGGACGACCCTCCCCCTTGAACCCCTTCCCAGCTGGTCTAGGCTCATTCTACCGTTCCTGACTATAATGGCTTCGCGTTGTTATAGGCCAAGAAATCGCAATGATAGAAATCAGAGAATTAATCAGACTAAAGATAATGTTTTATTTACTTCAAAATTGATGTGCTATTTATACTTTTCATGAAGATGATATTTCAACTGAGATTGTAAAACTTTTCTAGAGGCTTGTAGATGATTATGATAATAACAACGAATCGGATGAGAGATGAATGATGACAATCTTGTAAAGAAGAATTACTAAAATAGAATGATTGGCCATCTGTACCTTAAACCCAGTAACTGGTAAATTATTGGCAAGATGTCAGTCCTGACCTTGAATGAAGGTTTATCCGAATTGAATGTCAAATGAAACAAGCTGAAGTCGAATTAGAGAATGGTTGTGGATTCATGAGTGGCTAAATACTTGATCCGTACTGTATGAATACAACACTGATGACTGTAAAGGATGGATTAGACATTCCCTAACTTTTTATGCCAGCTGTATCCGTGAAGAAGAGATGCTGTAAATAAATTCAATTATAAAAAGAAGTTGCTTTTGTTGCATTTGACTACTGTCTTGATTTTATTTATTGAAAGACTATAACATACCTTAACAAAATCATCAGTACCTAAAAACGTAATTTATGGTGCACATATCCGAAATCGATTTGGCCAAAAAACGAATTTTTTGGGCCAATTGTCGAATTCTAAGTTAAAAACCAGTACGTAACCTGGAAAGCAATCTCACTCAATTTACAGCCTATTCAACTCAGAAAAATAAATGCAAGTCATTTCGAAAAAAATGGCGAAAATCGAATTTGTAATAAAATGGTTGAAAAAGGTTGTAAATACAAAATCGTCAAGTTATGAAAGATTTTGTAAGGAATCACAACGTCCAATTTTACAAATATAAAGTACATTGATTCAAGAGTCATCCTAGAAAGTTTTATCCACAATGAGCGCAATTTCGTAAAGAAAATAAGATAATTAAACTAAGCAGTAAAAAATTATCAGTCTCACCACCGTCTCACTCACATAAAAAAATGTGGATAAGACGGCAGAAAAATTCAATTGATTGTAGTGAACTTTACGCTAAAGAAGACATTCCTGACATTAAAAAATTTACAACTGAAACTTTTACCCTTTTGAGTCGAATGGACTGTTGTATACAGCCTACATTCTACCCTATCTGAGTTATAATACAGACCTAAACGTGCTCACGGCTCTACAGTTATAACTGGCTATAGCTTAATTGTCATCTAAACTCAGTCTAAAATAAAAGATCGGATCACACTTCATTTGTATCAAGTACACTTGGATTGAAGCACAAATAGTGGATTATGGTTTATACACAAGAGGTACTCACTCTTTATCCATTACACCAAAAATAAGCTATTATCCATGTCACTCAGTTAAATTAAGGATTGTTACTCAGTCATCGTAAAAAGTATAAATACTAGGCACATATTTGAAATAAACGCGGATCAGATTCATATCTATCTTTTTTTGCCATTCTGTTTCTAATCGACTTTATTTGTCTTCACCTTTTGTTATATTTTGTGCCTGTTATATTCTTGGAATATAACATGGTCGATGTCATCCTTAATAAGAAACTCAATCAACACAAGATCGCGAAGCTTAAGCTCCGCCAAGCTCTAACTAAGCTCCTTAACATTACTGGCTAAGCTGCTCAGAAAGCGATTAGTATATATCGTGAGTGTTTGGAACCTTCCGAAAAAAAACGTATGGGTCGTCCTCCTCGTCAATTGGAGCCGGAATATATTTTTGCCGTAAAGAAAATAATTGACAAAAACAACAAGGAAGGACGAGTATCTACAGTCAAAAGTCCTACAGCAGCACTCGAAGAGCAGAAAAACATTGTAGTGAGCTATGATGTTCTCTTGAAGAACTTACACGCTTTGAAATTAACTTACAAAAAGGGTGAAAGGAGGAACATTCTTCATGACAGCCCTGCCAACATTAAATACAGATATAGGTATTCAAATGAACGATTGAAGAACCAAAATGGCAATATGCAGCTAGTCCAACCTGAAGTATTTCTTGATGAATTATACTGCCACTTGGATCACCATGCGACAAAGACTTGGGCACCAGCAAGAGGCGTGGTCAATGAGAGGGACAGAAAACCGATGATAGTCATGTTTGCTGCTTTCGTAGTTTTTAAATCAGAAAGGAAGCTACGTGCAAACATGATTGAAGACAGTATTCAGGTGTGGCCAGCAAAGAATGGCAAAAAGCTGAACTTAGATTACCATGGAAACTTTACTTCGGAAATTTTTGAAGACATCTTCGAAAGACTTTGTCAATCCTTGGTTCCTTATGGTAGTTGCATCATCCATATGGATGGTGCATCTTACCATAAGCGTACAAACAACCCCTTTCCAAAAACTGGATCAAAAAGAAAGGAAAACGGGGAATGGATCATCGATAACGGCCACTTGCAAGAGCAAGATGCAACACCCAAAAAAAACAAAAGAGCTCCTCAAGATGGTAAAGGAGTTGTATATAAAGTCTCTATACACAACGTACGAGATTGCAGCCAAGTACAACCACAGAATCCTGATCACGTCTCCCTACCACTGTGAGCTTCAATCAATTGAAAAGGTATGGTCAATGGTAAAAAACCTAATTGCCTATGACCCTGACCTGAATGAGACTTCCCTCAGAAACATCGACGAAGAATCGTTGATATCGGTTTGGAAGGCTACAACGAACATAGCAAGACAGTATTCGAAGGAGTTTGATGGTAGTTGTGCAGTTTTAGAATCAGTTGAAGATAAAGATGATTAAAAAACATACTTCTTTCTGAGTTTTAAAGTGGTTTTTTTTATCAAAATCGATGAAATCTACTTTTTAAGCTTCCTCAAATTATAATGATCAGAAAGAAGCAAGATCTATCCCAAAAAAAAATCGCAACTTTTTTCTGATCGAATGGTACTACCTTTGCAAAAAGCTGATGATTACAGCGCAATAAATTAAAAACGGAGCGGGGTAAAACTTTCGACATATATCTCTAGTAGGTGTCCCAAACTTTAAATAACTAATCTCATTTAAGAGGAAATTTAAATAACAGCAATTATCTCTATCAGATTTATAATGAAGGTGTCCATTATGTTTCCAGAAGTATTCAAAATTTGTTATAAAGACTATTAACTACTTTTTGAGATTGTTAGTAGCTTTATTAAAACTCCAGAGAGAGAAGAAGGATTTATAATATTCGTTTAACTGCTACAGGGATAATAGTTGAGGACTTCTAATTAGAAGATTCGTAATACATCCGGTGAACACCTCTTGTGGAGGTTGAAGGGATATTTGAATTTAAGACAATCAAAAGATTAGGACCGTTCTATAACATTTATGCTATATATGGGTTCCTCTTTAGACTGACTTCTAGCTATGATGTCCTTTTTTGTAACAGGAATGTGGCATCGGGTGTATCCAGATAGATTGGCATGGTTGGCTTTGATTTTAATACCTTTTGGGATGATAAGAAGCAGTACAGTGCCTCCAGTCTTAAATCTTATAAACTTTAATTTCTTTTCAAATTTTCTATCATTTAAACTCCCGCTCTATTATTAAAAATCCGATAGTAATTTCCAAAATTTGTGTTTTTATTGGGTGATTTCATTGTCCACTTTCACTTTTCTATGTGATAGGTATCTTTTGTAAACAAATTTCTCTAATTCTAGAGAAATCTTTCGGCCATCACTACACTCACTGTATGCTTCAATGTAATCCATACAATTCTGGAAATACTTTCTAATATGAGCTGTATTGCCAGCGGTATCCAGAAAGGTCGACACATTGGCTTCAAGCAATTTGAAGGTGTAATCACACTTCAAACGGGCTTCTCGCTTGGCATATGACCAATAGTACTCTATCCAGTTACATTCGCAATGATACTTTGGATGAAGCTCAAAGATGTGACCAGCATCTTCGACAGTTTCTTGCAGTGCGGTTTTTTGAGCCTTGAAGTCTGGGCAACTTTCAAGATAGTGCCTTGCACAACACATAGATTGAGCACAAGCTGGCTTGCCACAATCCAGCTTCCAGGCTTTGCCTTGCAAATCACGCCCAAACCACTGGCTTCTTTCTTCCAAGATTTTTTTTATTCCTATGATTTAACAAGTCAGACTGAGTGCGTAAAATGCCTAAAGCAATTACCTTTGAGGAATCTTTTCTTTAATACGACTGGTCGATTCTTCTTATCCAACGTGTGGATCTCTTTGTCACAGTAAAATGACTGAATCAGCGTATCGCCGTTAGCCAAAGTAACTAAAGTATCTTTGAACTGATACTTTAGCTTGTCACTCCATTCTTTTTCATTACGTGTCATTCTAGACGCAACCAAAGCATCATCAGCAAATGCACCATGATTGGAACTGTTGTCAAATAGGAAGACAGCAGTACAATCAGGATGCAAACTTTCGAAAAGCCCTATGGCATCCTCCTTGAGCTGTTTTACCATATGTGCGGAAGTCCACCACCACGGCGTAGAGGGTGTATATAGTGACTCAAAAAATTGTGAAATAACCTTGCGAAATATTTGTTTTTTTCATATGCGGTTTCAAAGGAAAATGGGCAGAAACACAGTGAGAACCGATGCAGAAACACAAGAATTGGGCCATGGGTAAAGTATTATACGAGCTTACTTTGAATAGGAGTGCTTTATAGTCGAATCATATCTAGCTTAGGTCTCAGAGGGGAGGTATAGTGACAAATGGCCTCTAGAGTATATAGTTATGATGATTTAACAAGTTTTAGAAGTATAAGCAATAAATGGGCTAATTGTATCGCTTTAATTTTTGGATGAGCTTGGCATATGATTGGATTATATAGGTATTATGGGCAAATCAAGCTTGTTTAATTTTATTAATCTAAGTCAAATAAATGCTATATATGGGTTCTTCTTTAGGCTGATTTGTAGCTTAGATGTCCTTTTTTGTAACAGGGATGCTGCATCGGGTGTACTCAGATTGATTGGCATGCTTGGCTTTGATAAAGGTACCTTTTGGGATCATAAGAAGCAGTATAGGATACAGAAATGAGTTAATTTTCATGACTACAGCCTTCAGTAAGCACATTAATCGCTTTGCAGTAGCTGCGCTTGAAAAAAATACAGCCTTAACCGAGAGTGATTTTTTTTCGTAATTATTTTTTTCTTGACAGCCAACTTGAAGCAACATGCAAGTTCGTGAGCAACACCAAGTGGGAGATCACTTGTTAACAGTATACACAAGAGTCAGAAACAATAAAGGAATAAAGCATAAAGCATAGAAAGTCTAGAAAAACAAAAAACCAAAGATGAGACGCGATCCTTTACACATGTACTTTGTCATGAGCTTATTGATTCCTGTGGTGTTTGGGGGTTGTAGCGATATAAAAGAAAAAATAAAGATAATACTTTGAGAATGTTTGTAGTGTTTTATTTCTTGTTAAGATTGGAAGAAGAGTTTCAAAAGTTATCACTACAACTATTATTTATACATGTCATAGTCATTTAAAGCTTGTACTAAATTAGTGTACTTAGTCTATATGATTACATCACTATCATCATTTACTTGTCTTTATATGACTTAATTAGATGAATGTGTAGTGAACTACATAACTATAGATACCTATATTCTTAAATCAGCCAATCAAATCCTTCTATTTCAATATAATAATAATTGTTCTTTATGCTTCCAATTTTGAGTCTAACATTGCAAGGCTATCCAAGTTAGTGTTCTCGCCACAATTTAGATGCGTACTTTGAACTATCATAGATTCTGGATATCGACATCGAAGGAATCATGTTAAGATGCGATCAACAATAATCTAGATATTATAAATCATTCTAGCTTTCGAAAAGTATAAATAGGAGATAATTTAGGAATAAAATTAGATCAGATTCACTTTACTTTTGTATTGGAATAAACCCCATTTAAATCTACTTGTGTTTTTTTTTAGCTGCCAAACAGTACATTTTTTTTGGATTTAAATCACTATGACTATTCCTACTCAATCCCCATCCAATACCTCTGCCAATCAAGATACCATGTCAGATACGGAAGCCTCTACCACCGTATTGCCACCAATCTCTGCTGGTCCTGAGGGCCTTGACCATATGGAGATCGATGATCATCCAGGCAAGCGCACCGACTCTCTGGGCACTGCCATCGAAATATTACTAGCCAAGAGGGATCTGCTCACAAACATGGTAATCAAGGGAACTGACGGTGATGATGTGGATGCACTGGTAAGAGAAGTTGATTTGAACAACAAGAGAGTTGATGCGTTGCGTTCATGTGCTACCCCTGCAAATAAAGAAGGTTGTGCTGGTGTTTGGCTTACAAAAAAAGATATTCCCAGTTCCAGCTGAAGGCACAGAGTGCTAATCGCTTTCCTGGTGAAAAGACGTTCAGCACGGTTGAACGGCTCATGCGGATTTTTTGAAAAGGCTATGGACTCCACCGACAATGATGTGGAGCTGGTCTGGAGAAAGTATATCCCTTTGGCTTTGTCTTAGGACTTTGACGCTTGGTTGCGGAACGATCTGTTGTTGTGTGGCTCTTGGGAGGCTGCCAAGGCCGCCTTTGTCAAGACTTTTGGGAGCTCTTTGCTCCGTTTGGAGTCCCGTAGCGCCATTATGACTATGCGCATAAGAGGTAATGAAACGGTAAGCGAGTATGGTTTGCGTTTTGGTCGGGCGGTTGCTGATGCGGGCTATGACCGTATGGATAGCATCTTGGGCGACGTGTTTTTGTGTGGGTTCCCGGAGAGCTGGCAAGTCCAGATCAACACTGTTCTTGCCTCCATCCACCATGGTGAAACTGCTTGGTCTTTCCAAGACATCGCTGCTGCTGTCCAAAGTGTCTTTGGAGACAGACGGCCTGGTGGTGCTTTTGGTGCTGGTACTTCGTCGTCCCGTTGGGCGCCCTCGGAAGCAAGTGGTTCTGGTTCTGGTTCTGGTTCTGTAGCTGGCCCTTCCAAGAGAAGACGGACTGGTGATGGCGGTCGCTCCTCTGGTCGCTCTGGCTCCTCTGGTCGCTCTAGCTCCTCTGGCTCTGGACGTCGCTTCTTCTGCTCGAAGCATGCAATACGGCGTATAGGAGTTTTAAAAATATTGGAGTGAGCTTTTTCTGATTGAGGTCAATATTCAGCTTTTATAGACATGGTTCTTTTGGCATTTGAAATGACTAAAGTAATTGATTTTTTTGTTAAAATGTAATCTAGAGACTTGAGGGAGGTTAGTTTTTTAATTTGAAGCTGATTTGAAGAGATGAGTTGACCTCGGTTTTTTTAACATGTCAAAGGCCATAAAATAAATAAAAAGACTAAGAGAAATAATCTGTGAGAAAGAGATTTGGCTGAAAAGGGAAAAAAATAGCAGTGAAAATGAAGAGATAATCAAATGGGGGGATCGATTTCAGATTTCATGCAAAAAATATGTACAAAAATGGTAAACGGGGGGGATCGGGCAAGTGAGGTGAAACAGTCTGGGTAAGAAATAAAGATGTATGTAAATTTAATTTAAAGGTAAAGAAGAGGTATTTGGAAGGTAATCCTAAAGTAAACTCAGATAAATGACGAAATAAAGATAGTAGGCTGAAAGAGAGGAAAAAGAAGTATAAGCCATTAAATTCATAAAGCCAAAGGCTAAAGAGCCAATTTTTAATTTTTTGTGTAATCATAACAAGGAGTGGAAAGCTAAAGAAGTGTAAAAAGAGGCAAGAAAATAAAACAACAAGGTTGAGAGAAGGTGTTTGTTATTCAGACTTTTAATTTTTAAGATAGTAGTCCAGGAAAGTTACCCTCATGACTGAATGTCGATCTTGAGATCTCTCATCACCATCACTGAAGCAACATGAGCACATAAAAAAGGACCCGTTATTGCTGTAAGTGTCTATAAGGCAAACAATATTTGGTAAAATGAATAACAGAGATTCTAAGAGTTAAATAAATAAAAAAACTGCTATCATCTCTGTATAAAGTGAAATTGTACAGGATGAACTAATTAAAGTTGCCATTCATGGGTATAACTTAAGCATAGACAAGATGGAGAAGTCAGATGTAGGTGTGAGACTAGGAGTGATAGCCTCAAGAAAAGTCTGAAAACAAAGAAAGGCAAATTTGCAAACTGAAAGGTAGTCAAAAGAAAAAAGATAATAAAAAGAGAGAGACAACTACATTTCCTACCAAATCGCTATTTTATCTTTTGCTAATAACTCTCCCTTAATAAGGATGAAATGTTTTATTATCTCTTTTAAGAACTGTTGGTCTTAAACATTGGAATCCAAACTTGAGACTAAGCAAATCAACTGTATAGACAAACAACTTTAAATGCTTTGAAATTGATATCGGGCTTAATAGTGATATTGAATGCCTAGTTGAGAAGACATAAAAGAAGAACAGAAGAATCAATTGTAGACTCTATATGAGTGATCCATTCCCTTTCTTTTATCAAGACAATTGGTTGTTATACATGTTTATTGAAATGAGTATATTATCAACAATCATCAACATTTTCGGTCAATGCTAGCAACAATTCAAGAACTGCTTTTCAGTAGATCCATCACAATCAGTAATATATTAAAAAGATAAGGTGTCCTAAAAAACAGTCACCACCCGCTTAAATTCGAGTTGTAAAAAACAGTCACCGCCCGCTTAAAATTGAATTGTAAAAAACAGTCACTTAGAACAAAATTCACTTACATAGATAATGAGCTTCAAACAGCAACAAATTATGAGCTATAAACCAGCTGGGAGGGGGTTTGGGGGAGGGTTGTCCCTCCCCTATGCGCACAGCCAGCACTAATTAGGATCAGTACACTAAGCCTTAACTAGCTGGGAGGGGGTTTAAGGGGAGGGTCGTCCCTCCCCCTCACGCGTGTTGTATTCATATTGTACGGATCAAGTATTTAGCCACTTATGAATCCACAACCATTCTCTAATTCGACTTCAGCTTGTTTCATTTGACATTCAATTCGGATAAACCTTCATTCAAGGCCAGGACTGACATCTTGCCAATAATTTACCAGTTACTGGGTTTAAGGTACAGATGGCCAATCATTCTATTTTAGTAATTCTTCTTTACAAGATTGTCATCATTCATCTCTCATCCGATTCGTTGTTATTATCATAATCATCTACAAGCCTCTAGAAAAGTTTTACAATCTCAGTTGAAATATCATCTTCATGAAAAGTATAAATAACACATCAATTTTGAAGTAAATAAAACATTATCTTTAGTCTGATTAATTCTCTGATTTCTATCATTGTGATTTCTTGGCCTATAACAATCAGAAGTAATTAGAGAAGCAGATTCTCTAACTCTCTGAAGCAGCTCATCAAGATGCCGCAATTGGTGCTTCTTGACATTTTGCTTCAGCTTGGAGAAGAGTTGTTCAATAGAATTTAAGAAAGGAGACTATGGTGGAAGCTTTAGAGGATGGTATTCTGCATCAGTCAGCTTATTCATAGTGCTTGTGCTATGTATAGGAGCATTGTCTAAGATCACATAATACTCATTTATACCTCGTTGATTCATGTGCTTGATTAAGACGTTGATGAAATCCTCGAACTACTCTGAGCTTGTTGTATCTCGATTACAGTGGCAAGCTGAGGTCTCTAGACCAACGTGGCTCATTACGGCAAAGACAGTGAGGTTTCGTTCCTCGGAAGAAGTGTCCTCCTTTATTTATGCAGGAGCACCACGCTTTGTTCTGGCTCGGGTGCGGTTGATATGCAAGTTGAACACAGTTTCATCGACGAAAATGCAATTTTTCAAATACCATACTTGTTGCTCTTCGTTGATCTTTGTACAGTATTCAGGTCGCTTGTCTCGAACCTCCTGGGAGCCTCTTCTAAAAGGGTATATCTGGGCCTTTTTCAAAGTGAAGTCGAGCTTATCGATCATGAATCTGGGAATTGCTGAGGTGCTAAGTGGTCTGGGAAAATCCTCTGGAAATGCATCCTTAAGTTGAAGACTTATGTCTCTAAGAGTGATCTCTGCTCGGTCTTCCAAAAGGCTTTCGATGAAGATGCTGTGTCTTTCTTTGATGGTTGGAGGTGCAATTCTTTCTCGAAACTTTAAAGCTGGCATCCTCCAGTCATCAGTTTCTTCGCAACGCTTGATATAGTCGCTCATGGTAGAAGTTGAGAAACCAATGGCCTTAGCTGCTTAAGGGACGTTCTTTCCACTTGCAAGATAATGCGAAACGAACAACTTCCAGATTTCTTCTGTCATTTTTTGTATGGACCTCTCTTGGTGACACGTTGAGCTACTGGTACTTGAGATGCTATAAGTTGTGAGGAGCAAATTCAGAAAAATGGAAATCATCAAGGTACTACTCAAGGTTTTCAGAAGTCAAAGCAACGGGTGCAACAGTGTTAACAGAGTAATAAGTTTCTTGGCTCATCTTTTCAAAAATGTATTTAACGGATCAAAATCAAGACGCTTAAATGTGTTCCTTTATATATAATGAAGAGATCCGTAATACGTCTATTCAGGAACCAATAAAAGCTTATTTGACTAAGTGTGTTTCGGCAACACCTTACGCAGCAACATCATAATTTCAATTTGTGTAGACACTTCAAAGGTCATAAAACGTATGTCTCTCTTTATTTGCATTTTTATTTTGATCAGAGACCTATAATTTACCTTAACGAAATTAACGGTACATAAAAACAAAATTTATGGTGCACATTTCCGAAATCTATTTGGTCAAAAAACCAAATCATTGCGCGCAGTCTCCAAAATCAATTTGGCTAAAAAACGAAATATTTGGGTCAATTCAGGAATTCTAAGTTAAAAACCAGTATATCTTGTCGTTGTTTAAATGCGAGAGGTTATATTTTCAATAAAATTGAAGATGTACCTTTTCATTCACCTCAATATCGCTTTTTTTGATATCAAAATGATCAGAAAAGCAAGAAGTAATAGGTAAACAATCTTTCATAAAGTAATAGTAGCTATTGACCATTTTCATTTTTTACCGAAAAACAGTGTATTTGTCCTAATTATACCTTTAATATGACGTGTCCATTTTGAGAGGTTTTTTGCGACTTTTTTTTGGTTGATTCTTAATGAGGGTTTTTTTTTACAATTTTTTTCAAGCACTGAAACTTATCTATTGCGAGGTGTGATATTCACGGTACAAATGATAACAATAATAAATCAATCAGACCCAAAAGAAAGTTGTCCTTATTCAATATATATTTTCTAGCTCTATTTATACTAATGATGGATCCCGCATCCTAACTGAGTGTTTACCTTACGTTGGATCACAACGTACTTTCTGTTTATTTGTATAAGAACGTATCTCACCGTTAATCAATATGTCCATATATGTTAACGACGTGATGGCTAATCTGACCTTATAATTTGTTATTGTTCCTAAAAAGGACAATGTATACAACACGAGGAATTAACTGGTTTCTAATGAAGGTTTTTTTGCAGCTTTTTTCTGACACTAATTTTATGTTTTCTGAAGGAAACAAAATTGACTATCCGATATCTGCTTAAGGTTTTTTGCAACTTTTCGTTTATTTTATGATATAGGATCATTTATACTTTTTTAAATGAGTTTTTTTTTTGCAACTTTTTTTTCTGATGTCAAATCAGTCTTACCAGCAGTAACCTGGCAATCGAATACAGTAGAAAGAAAATGTATAAAGCAAAATTTCTGACATTAAACAATATGGATTATTCAACTTGGCGCTATTTCACTTGTTTGTTTCTCTAAGTTTTACTTCTTTTCTTTTTTTTCTTCTTTCATTTTTTTTATACTTTGACTTGAAAAAAATATCTCGTTCTTTATGTTAATATTATCACATCACACATTACTTTTGTTTTGCATGTTATTTAAATGTATTTCAACGAGAGGTTTGTAGTTTACTTTATGGTTTTTTAATTTAGTTGACTAACTTATTTCTTTTATACCAGACTATTCCGCCAAGTGATTGATCATTAATATTTCTACAGTTACTATTAATAAAAAAAAAACCTTTTTTTTATCTTTATATCTAACTAGCTCTATTGATTCTTAAAGTAGTTTCGTGCAAGTAACATCCCTATACAGTCAGACCTCGATTTTGTCATACGATGGGTGGAGGCATATTCTATGACAAAATCAAATTATGACAAAATAAAATTATGTAACTGTATAAATTTAGCAGTCACATAGTGTTCCTGAATCATAAATTCAAAATTAGTTTACATCTTCGTCATATATAATAAACTTATAACATTTAAATGTGTATGCATAATTCATCAAACAATACACCTCTTGCTCTGGTCAATGATCAGCAAGCATCCGGAAAGATCAATCGTGCAGCTTTCAATCAGAAACAGCGCTTGGATATTTGTCTCGAGGCCGCTTATGGACCCAAAAAAACTCAAGAACAGATGTGTCATTGGGCAAAGCGCCAATTCAACATGGATAGCTTGCCTAGCCAAAGCACCATCAGCAAAATTATCAAGAAATCAAAAGAGCTGTCTGAAATGTCAGACAAGGAATTGAGCGCTAGCAGCAGCAAGAAAGCTCACTACCCTGAATTGGAAGAGGAGCTAAGCAAGCTTATTGTTCGAATGAGCAATGAAAATGTTGCGATCAATAAGCACAGGGTGCTTGCATATGCAACTCACCTGGTCAACTCCAGACCAGAGCTCACTGCTGGCAAAGCGAAGCCCCTCTTCTCCAATGGATGGATTAGTAACTTCATGAAGCGTCATGATCTCAAATCAAGACAGATGAATGGCGAGGCCGGATCTGTCCAGATTGATGCTGAGTCTGTTGCTACTCAAGCTGAGAAGTTGAAGAAGGAGATGGAGAAGCACGAGTTGAAGGACATTCTCAACTTTGATGAAACAGGATTGTTTTATTGTGCTTCTCCTACTAGCACCATTGCTGACCACAATGTTTCTGGCATCAAGTTCGACAAGACCAGAATGACAATTGGTCTTCTTTATATTGCTGATGGCAGCATCAAGTATGATGCTCTCATCATTGACAAGCACGAAAAGCCAAGATGCTTCAACCGCAAAACAGGTAGGCTTTTTATCCAGTATGACATCTAGAAACGCATATCTAATTCTTAATTTTAGCGGCTGAACTTGGCTTTCCGCATTACTACTTCAATTTGAAGAGTTGGATGACAAAAAGCATCTACAAGTCCTACTTTCGTGCTCTTAACAGGAAGATGATCAGAGAAAATAGAAATATTTTCATCTTGGTTGACAACGCTCCTGTGCATGAAAAGGACATGGAGATGTCAAACATCAAGTTTGGCTTTTTACCAGCTAACACCACGTCGCATTTACAACCATTGGATGCTGGTATCATAGCCAACTTTAAGCATCAGTACAAGACAGTTCAGTACAGACATGCTGCCTTCAAGTCCTTGGCTGTTCTCAAGAAGAAGGAGAGAGATTCGGCTTTTGGCTTGGAGCAGGCCGAAAAAGAGGCAAGCGCAGCCATGAAAAAGATTCACGAAGTAAATCAACTTCAGGCTATGAAGTGGGTGAGAATTGCTTGGGAAAAGGTAACTCAAAGTACCATTTCCAACTGTTGGAAGCACGTTGGAATTCTTCCCGCCGCTGCCGCCGGTCAAGATGTCGGCACATTCGAGCCCGTCCTAGAGGGCTGTAATGATGTGCTTGCCGAAAGTGGTTTGGCCACCACTTTCGATGATTTTTATTATGACTCCTTCTATGAGAATGATGGCATTTTTGAAGTTTAAGAGGCCAACACAGCAGATGAAGTAGTTGATGCATCAACAAAAAGAAAGCGTCAGATGGAGCATCTGCAAGAGCTCTTGGAGACATATGAGGCATCGGATGATGAGGAGTTTAGCATGATGATTACCATGTCAAATGTCTTCAAGAAGCTCAAAAGACGAGAGCAAGAATCTCTTACAGTACAAAGTACAATTACAGATTTTTTCTCAAAATAAATCCGATTTTTTTCTATTTTTCTGAATTTTAAATACGAAATAGCCAATAATATTTTTTTAAAAATCAAGATTTTGTTATACGGTTTCTGTAAATTTTATGACTATGACAAAATCAAAATTCAGTCATATTTACATACTACCGAGAGTTGGTAGAGCCAAATCCTATGACAAAATCGAGGTTATGACAAAATCGAGGTCTGACTGTACATTGTTTTCTTTCAAATGAGCCAACAATTGGTAAGTGAATTCATTATGTTTTTTCTTACAAGTCTTCTAACACATTGATTTCTAAAGCTTTTACCCCTCTGCTTTCTCTATTTTGCTTTGTTTTACGGTCTGATATTTTTGGTCAAAAATACATTTGTGAACCTTTTCTAGAGAATTTGTCTAAAAAGTAACCCCGTAATGATAGCCTGGTGAAGGTAAGCGCAAGGGTGGAAATCCATGGCATCCCGTGCCAATTCCGCTCTTCTTAGTCATATCTAGGCCAGTAAAATGGTCGTTTTTAGTAGTAAAAGATGTATATATGTATATATATATATCATTATAACAAATTTCGGATACCTCTGGAAACATAATGGACACCTTTTATTTAAAATCCGATAGAGAAAATTGCTGTTATTTTAAATGTCCTCTTAAATAAGATCAATTATTTGAAGTTTGGGACACCTATTAATAATTCTGTTTTTTAAAATAATTTAAGATTTGCATTACTCATTAAATAGCATCTTCCACTACCAAAACTAATGATACTGCTATAATTTCTTGTACAGTCAGAACGAAAAAAAAAAATTTTAAATTCCGACAAGGTCATCATGAGGGATGAGGACCATTTTACTTGTTGTTCAGTCAATACTTCTTAGTTAACCGAGCTTTCTTTTTTCAGATCATACACTTTTAAATGTCTGATTAATAAAATTATAAAAAAAATTGGGGCAAAAGATGTGTTTTATTTTTCGATTGCTTGCCTAAGAGTCAATTGAGCCTCCTTTGGCAGCAATCACTTTTTTCATGCGTGATGGCATGCTTGAAACAGTTTTGTGGAGGTATTCGACAGTGATACTGTTCCAAGCATCCACCAGCATCTCCTCATTGCTTTTCTGGCCTTTAAACCTGGACCAGTCTTAATGGAAGTGTCGCTTCATTTCACTCCAGACGTTCTCAATGGGGTTGAGATCAGGAGATTGAGCAGGCCACTCTATTTTCTCAACCCCATTGAGATCCCTCCACTCCTTGGCAGCTTTGGCTGTGTGGATGCTGGCGTTATCTTCCATCAAGACCGATCCGGGATTGCTCTGGAGAAAGCCCAGAAGAACAGGCTTGTAGACCAGGTCTACGAAATCTTGGCTTGTTCTTCTGTCTTTTGACAGGAACACCAACTCGGACTTGTTGCGACCACATATGGCCCCCCAAACCATGATGCTGATTCGGCCACTCTTGAAAGAAGGCTTCAGGCAGTCCTTGTCGTATTTTTCCTGCGGCAATCTCCAGACTTTTTTTTGCAAGATATCCTTGCCAATTTCCACGCTGGACTCATCTGTCCAGACGACTTGCTTCCATTGCTCTATTGTCCAGTTTTGGTGAGCTTTGGCAAATTTAAGCCTCTTCTCCATATGTGCTTCCTTTAGAAAAGGCTTCTTTGCCGCAACTCTCTGGTTGTAACCCAAACCATGCAACTCCTTTGCAATGGTTTAGGTGTGCACCTTTACTGGCAGCTCTTGCTGCAAAGAAGCAAGCGTAACAGATCTGTCCTTTTGGATGGCTCTCTTTAGGACTCTCTTGCTACGTTCGTCAAGAGATTTGGGTCTTCCAGAGCCCCCAGCTCTTTCAACAGTACCTCTGGCTTGAAATCTCTTGATGGTCCTGTTAACAGTGATTGGGTTAATTCCAAGTTCTTGGGCAATTTCGATCTGTGGTTGGTTTCTTTGCCAACGATCAACGATGATAGCTTTGAGTTCAGTGGATAATTGCGGCATATTGTGAGTTTTAAGGAATTTTATCAAGAAAGAGAGGTAGAATGATGGGAATGTAAGACGTGTCATACATTTACCCTTCTTTTACGGAGTCTAAAAAAATTATCTTTTTTTTTCGTTCTGACTGTAGGATGATTATGGGCTATATAAGCTTTGTAGTAGATCCTCTTTTAAGAGATTTTGTATACTTAATCTTGCTGCAGACTGCCAAACACTCTATTAAGTAAAGAAACTTGATCTAGTGTAGAGTGTAATTTCAGATGAGATCAAAGGCTAATAGATAGCACAAGTACATAAGTAGATGAGTTTGTTTATTCATATAAGTCTTTAAAAAATAGCCATGAGGCTATTCAAAAATATTATTGCAGTTTTTGTCCAAGTGACTCAAACTCTTCTTGGTTACTTGTCTTCTGTTTTCAGCTATGCGGACTGCATCTGCAACGATTATACCATTAGAAGCTGCATAATTCTTTATGGTCTTCATGATTCTGTTTCTCCTCATGTACAACGTCTTCTGCCCATTTCTTGTGTACCATCCCTTTTGGCCGACATTCATAGTCTCAACCGATGGAAGGCCTCCTAGCCCTTCAGTCCACTCTCTATACAACTCTTCCAAAGAGTGAAGAGTGACACTAAGAGAGAAAGAGCTGGGACTTGCTGAAGGTGTTCACTACAGCGCAAGAAAATTTAATTTGTGGTAGTTTGGCCCAAACGATAAGTTTTGGAGAGCAGATTTGATGGATTTAGTAAATAAACGATTCGATTTTTTTAGTTCATTGTACTCTTACATGTTCAAGGTTGTTTAGTTAAAAGTTTGAAGCAGATTGGAAAGGTTGACCAAGTGCGTGCTATTTTCATCCATTGAATTTCTTTAAAATAAATTTTAAGTGCCAAAAAAAATATCAGACAAGCTGCTTTTAAGCAGAAATATTAAAAAACAAAAGAAAAAAAAAGTCATGCATGAGTGCGAGCTAAAATGGGGGACAAACAATGAGTACTTCATGCAAAAAGCATGCTAATTAGGAAGTTGGGGGCCAGGCTATTTTGGGAGAATCGTTTTAGGCAAAAGAACTAAATACCATTATATTACATTGTTAAATGTGTTTAGCTCTTTATAGACAAAAATTACCATTCTTTCTACAGTAAAAATTGCTCTTTATGCAAATCCAAGACATTTCCCATTTCAGTACAATTTTAGCTTGAATCTGTCAATGAAATCATACTTTCTTCCCATCACTGTCATATTTTTCATATATACTGGCTATTTTTTTTCAATCCCCCATTTTCTTTTTTCTCTCTTTTTCATTTAATCCACAGTAAATGGTAAGCACTTCTATCTCTGCTTTATTTTTTTCTATAATCCATCAACATCACTGACTCTTTTATTTCACAATAGTTACATGTATATCACCTTATCATAACAACATCCTAACACCTCGACTACGCTTCTCTTCTCGTTTATTTGCAGCTTCGATCTTCTCATTAGTATGCATTTGCTTGTCTTCAACTTTATATACACTCATACAACCACTTATCATGGATTCTAGTAGACAATCCCTTATTCATCTCACCCTCTTCTGTGCTATTTTTACCGCCTCATCCATGACTTTTTTATCCATGCTGTCTGCTTTATACCATGTTGCTCAAACTTATACTTCTTTGACTGAAACCTGAATACCATGTCTATCTATGCTGCCTATCAGGATCGATGCCTCTGCTCAAATATTTCTTGCCCGAATTCCTTCGATTTCCTTATTTGTCTGTTCAAATGCTATTGTGCACATTGCATTCACTAAATTTCTCTATTCGTAGTCATCGACATGAAACCTCTTCGTAACCAGATATTCAACTGCTTATTGTATTTCCATCCTATGTCTGATCTGTTCATGTCTGTCTTCTTTCTTGTGTGCTCATTTGGTCTGCCTGTTCCGTCATTATCACTGATCATTATCCAAGCTTCAAGAAATACTTTTCCTCTTTTCTATACCGTTGTTTAAGTACTGGGTCTCTTCCCATATCGCCATCTCTCTATCTCATCTTCAAGAAATGCTTTTTATCCGCCTATTCTCCTTCCACTACTATGGCTTGTGTTTTTAAAGCTTGCCGAATCTCTATTTGATTGAACTTGGAGTTCTTTCCAACTTTACTGCTTGTGCTTTTCTTTTTTTAGTGTCTTCATGTTGTTGCTCATGCTTACATGTGCGCTCCATCTCAGAAGAGGTTGCCTCATCTCTTTGAATCTTTTTCGCGACAAGTGAAATAACGCCTCCAGATTATTTTGACTCTGCTATCTTACCAAATGAATTTCTCTTTATCGAATATTTTCTTCTGACTGTTGCTCTCACTGTTGGCTGGACTCATGAGGTACCTAATCGCATATAACGGAATCAACATGCTCATGACAAACTACATGTGTAAAGGATCGCGTCTCATCTTTATTTTTTTCTTTTTTTTTAGACTTTCTATGCTATTTACTTTCTCCCTCTATTGTTTCTGACTCTTGTGTATACTGGTTACTAGTGATCTCTCAGCTGGTGTTGCTCATGACCTTGTATGTTGCTTCAAGATGGCTGTCAAGAAAAAATAATAAGCACGAAAAAAATAATCTCGGTTAAGGCTGTATATTTTTTCAAGCGCAGTTACTGCAAAGCGATTAATGTGCTTACTGAAGGCTCTAGTCATGGAAATTAACTCATTTCTGCTTCCTATACTGCTTCCCATGATCCCAAAAGGTACCTTTGTCAAAGCCAAGCATGCCAATTTATCTGGATACACCCGATGCAGCATTCCCATTACAAAAAAGGACATCTGAGCTACAAATCAGCCTGAAGAAGAATTCATATATAGCATTTATTTGACTTAGATTAATAAAATTAAAAAAGCCTAATTTGCCTACAATTATAAAAAAGACGCAATGTAACGAACATGATTGGCCTGTAATACTAGATGATCCAGTAGTATTCAAGCTTACTTAAAGGAATACTGACAAACCATTAGTCAATTTATTATTTATCCACATAGAACATGATCATTTAAACCTCTTTAATGTTTGCATTTTCATTTGATGCTGAAGCTCCACTTCAATTATCCAAGCGATCATCATTGGCCTTCAAAGCGGTATACTAATGTTTTTAAGCAGTCAAAAAATGGGCCAATCTACCAAAATTGGGCTAAATGCATTTTAGCCCATTCGATTTGTTAGTAGACCGATTGGGCTGATGGCCCAATTTTTGGGCCATCAGCCCACCCGCTTGAGCCGTAGTGGTTTGCTGATCCAAGCTACTTTCAATCGTGGCCATGTCTTCTTCGGTTCTTGGTTGAAAGGAAGGCATATTTCTTACCGTTGTCTGAGGAGTTTCAGATCCTTCTAGCCAAGAAATGTTGATTTTCAGTGGGGCCCTACCGGTAGAGATGTCGGACATGTTCAACAAAAGGCGGTTCACCAGGTGGACAACTTGCTGATTAGACTGTTGGACACTCTCTTCAATGTTTGTGAGTCTTCGTTCAACTACTGGAATGACACGCTGGAGTAGGATGTTCTCAGGGTGTTCTTCTTCATGGGCTTTGAGTAGCAGCTCTCTAAAATAAGGATATAGTTAAACTTTTCAATTGATGATTTCATGTCTCTAGATCAATTGACAAACCGTTTGAATTCCAAGTATTCGGGATGACGGAACAAAAGATTTTTCCACAATGAATGTGCTGGATACAGAATCTTGTAGAAACGTGATTTTTAATGTCATCATAAGTTGAAGAAAGCCTTCTGCGGAAACTGTTTGTCTTGCTGTACCATCATGAAGCTTTGAGAGCCAGTGACTTGCTTCAGGAAACACCATTGCTTGAAGATTTTCTGAAGGAGTGATGGTGGCGCGGGGGAGAAAGATAGTACCTCGTTCGGTAAACCCAGCCAAGCTACGCATGATGCCACGAGGCAAGTTGGTGAGATAAGCACCATTCATTAAGCTGTTGTTCCATCTTCCCATTCTTCGATTATCTGATTCCTCAACATCTTGCATATCAGTCATTCGAGCAGCAGCACCTCGACTAACATGCGTTTTCTCTGAAGAAGTGATGTTGCATGCTTTGAATGCTTTATCGATGGCTGCACAATGACTGTGGTAAGTCCATTGCTCCTTGGGGTCAGCTTTGTGCTTCAAGAGTTGAATGTCAAACCAGTCAGAAGAGTTTTCAAAACGAGGAAAAGGCTCATTTTCAACATGGAATCTTCCAAAAAAGTAAACACCAAGCATCATAAATGGACAGATTTCAACCCGAACATTACGAATTCATGCTCCATTCTCCATTCTTCCGAACTTGTTGGTCTTGCCTTGTCTCATTACCAAAATCAAAGCAGGGCATTTTTGAGAGCCTTCGCCTTCAAGATCGAGAACTTGCAAATTGGGCAATTGGGCTTGGCGAGCAGACTCACCACGAAGGAGACAAAAGTGAGACAAAAGGAACGAAAAAGAGTTGCGCAAATCCTTGATGGTGTCTTGCTGAAAGTAATAACCAACAACAGAAGCCAATTGATCAGTGGTGGTGTAGACATCCATGATTGAGCCAACACCTCGATCCTCGTAGTTCAACTTCTTGGTTTGCTCTTCTTTTCTTCTGACTCTTTGAAGCAATGCAGCAAAAGTACTTCTTGGGTTGGGGTTTGCAGTAATCTTCATCATTTGCTGCGAACGGTACAAATGCATAATGGCGGCACCATACAAGCACAAAGTGGAGTATCCGATCTTGGGCAATGGAAGCTCTTCGGCAATATCATATCTCTTTCTACGGCTTGTTCTGTTTACAACCTTTAAAGCATTAAAAGATTAGTCTAACGAACAAGACATATTTCGATTACTTACAGCATCATCCAAGAAGTAATGAGCTTTTTCGCCTGTAACAATGTAGCGCAATTGAGCAGGCTCATGGGCAAACTTAATGTCACACCACTCTTCAAATTCTTTAATCTTGGGGTCATAGACATTCTTAGTATTCTGGGGACGTGCAGTGATATTGTCTTGATTGGTCTTATCAATGGACTGTCTCATAGCTAACTCGGCTTGAATACGAGCAGAATGGCTTTGTGCGGCAGTATTTTCTGATGAGTGCATGGTTTTTGAAGTAATGATATAAAAAGTACAAAGTAAAATTTATCTTTTTCCTAAAGCCATTGTCCAGCTTGACTCTTTATATACTTCTTTTTATTAAGTATGATTTGTAATCGATTGTTCTAATATATTCTGAACTCAAATGATTTGTAAGTAGATAGATTAAGACATTATCTTGAGAATAATAGAGAAACTGACATATATTTGGTAAGAGTATTGATAAATCTATAGAAAAGTTACCTATATAAAGTTCCAACTATCAAAACATATATTGCTGAAATTTGAGAAAAAATAGTTGCAGTCACGTGACCCTCGCCGTTTTGAATAAGCAATAATTGTGGAAACTCATGGAAAAGAAATAAATAGCCATCCTCGCTTAACTATCCTTCTTTTTGCTTTTTTTTTTATACTTTGTTATTAGACAAATTTTTGAGTTTGCAAATTTAGATCATTGGTATGCCTGCTGAAGTTCGATTTTGCTCTAGGTGTGGTCAACAAAAGACATTTTCAAATTCCAAATACAAGACGTGTGATGAATGCAGAGTAAGTTTAGATAATATACGTACATACAACGTCATGTTGACTAAATTGCCTGATCAATATTAAGGAACGTAATTGGAATTCAATAAGAGCCATCAGAATCAGTATTAGATCAGAAAACGAAGTCGATGACTCTCGAAGAAGAGGACGTAAGAAGCAATTACCAGCAGCTTACACTTCTCAACTTCATCGCATGAAGCCATTCGAGTTAGGAAGAATGGATAGAATTTGCCGTCACTGCAAAGCCAAGCATTGGTTAGCCGAGTTGCCCTCTGACTGCAAGAAAGGCGAAGAGTTTTGGAATTCATGCTGCAGAGATGGAAGGGTCCAACTTGAGTTTATTAAGAGACCGCCTGAGTATTTACAGCATCTCTTAACAGACACAGGAGCTGAAGGAACTGAGTATCGCGAGAATGTTCGACAATACAACTCTGCTCTTGTATTTACTTCGGTTCGTTCTGAACAATTGAACCTTAAAGATACAGTTGGAGGTTCAACCTATTTCATGCCATTTCAGATTCAAGGTGGTCTATATCATGTTCAGGTTCCATTAGTGAATGAATCAGTCAGCGATTCAAAGTATGCGCAACTGTATATTTATGACCCTTTATTTGCTGCACAATTGAGAAAGTTCCAGAACAGCAACCTCAGTCAATCTATTTTAGAGGGACTGACGGCTGTCATTCATGAATGCAACCCATATGTTGCCATGTACAAGTCTGCATATGAGCATCTGAGTAATGCTGATTCGAATCAGGATGTAGTTAGTGTCTCTGACAATTGCACGCTTCAATTAATTGCTGGTTCAGACCGTAGAACTGAGAACTTGCCTACTTCAGATGAAGTTGCTGCAATTATTCCCGATAGCAATGATTATAGTTGGCCTGAAAGAGACATTCGTATTTCTTTGCGAGAAGATGGTGGTTACACGAGAAACTCTCAGAATCATTCATTGTACATGCCTCTCCATTATGTTCTGTTGTTTCCCATGGGCGACCTTGAATGGAATTGGAGTCTGAGAACTGAGACTGCAGAAGGAAAGGAAACAAGACTGCATCAAAGAGTCTACTATCGCTTTCGCCTTCACATACGGCCAACTGAAATTGAATTTCCTACTCTCTTTCTGTCGCAACGGCTTTTTCAGCAGTATGTTGTTGGTTGTTGGGCAATCTGTGACCAAAACAAACTAGACTGGATTAAGCAGCACCAAGATGAGATAAGAGCCGACTACTACAAAAGTGTTGAAGATGCACTCATTCGTGAAGATATCGACAGGAACTCAATTGGTCGTCGCGTAATACTCCCAAGCAGTTACTTAAATGGCCCACGCTTTATGGCAAAGTCGTATCAGAATGCTATGGCAATCGTTCGATACTTTGGAAAACCTTCTCTTTTTATTACTTTCACAGCTAACCCACGTTGGAAGGAAATCACTGACGAATTACTTCCTGGACAAACAGCAAGAGATCGACCTGATTTGGTGGCCCGAGTATTCCATATAAAGATAAAAGAATTTTTACATGAAATTAAATACAAAAACATCTTTGGTAAATACAAGGGTTTAGTGAGAACCATCGAGTACCAGAAAAGAGGATTGCCCCATCTTCATCTTTTGGTGTTCTTAGATAAAAAAGATCAACCTGAAACTAGCAATCAAGTTGATAACATCATAAGTGCATGTATCCCTTCAAAAGAAGAGGACAAAGAACTCTATGATGTAGTGACTTCTTGCATGATTCATGGTCCATGTTGGAAAGATATCAACCCCAAAGCGTCATGTCTGACCAGGAACAAGGATGGCGAGCTGGTGTGTTCAAAGAAGTATCCCAAGGAGTTCAACGACGTAACAAAGATGTTGCCCAACGGATATCCTTCCTACAAACGTACACAAACAAGCAATGACGCTCATCGCTATTCTTTCCGTCACCTTACAAGGAAGAACGAGGTTTTTGAAGCAACAAATGAATGGGTTGTGCCCTACAGTTCCTATTTACTCAAAAGATATAAAGTCCACATCAATGTTGAGTGCTGCGCATCAATAGATGCAATCAAATACATAAACAAGTATACTTATAAAGGCCAAGACCGTACTACATTAAAAATAAGTAACAGCAATAACGAGGTAGAAAAATATCTTCAGGCACGATACATAGGGCCTTCAGAAGCTGTATGGCGCCTTTTTGAATTGCCTATTCATGAAGAAGATCCAACGGTTGTTCTTTTACCTGTCCATTTGCCAGACAAACAGACTGTTTACTTCGATCCTCAAGCCAGTGATAATGAGATCAGAGAAAAACTGAATAATAGCAAGACAATGTTGATGGCATGGTTCGAATACAACCAGCAAAATGAAGATGGTCGATGCTATCTCTATCAAGAGTTCCCTGAACATTTTATTTTCAATAACTAAGACAAGACTTGGAAGCCAAGACAAAAAGGATTTGCAATCGGTCGAATGCTTTACATTAGTCCTGTGTGTGGCGAAGCGTATTATCTTAGACTACTCTTAGCAACCAGAAAGGGAATGTGCTCTTTTGATCAACTAAGAACGGTGGATGGTGAATTATGCTCAACTTTTGAGGAGGCCTGTTTGCAACTCCACCTTATCGAGGCTGACGATAGGTGGTCTAACTGTTTCAGAGAAGCTGCTCTCTTTACTACAGGGTCAAGCCTGCGATCTCTTTTTGTCATTGCTTTAGTATATGATCAACTATCTCAGCCAAGCTCAATTTGGAACAAATTCTGCTACGAAATATGTGATGACTTGGACCATAAGCTCCATCAGCTTTTGCCCAATCAAATCAATTATCTGTATAGCGAAACTGCAAAATTTCATTTGGGTGAGCCAGCCTTAGACTATGGTCTGTTTTTGATTAATAAAGAACTTGAAGCTTTGAACATGTCATTGCAAGACTTTGCTGATATGCCTTCTTTTTGTTACAACCGGCAAGCTGCTCTTCAGAGTCCAAATGGTTCTTCGAATTCATTTTTGCAAGCTAATGAACAACTCAGTTTAGAAGAAGCAAGGAATTCTTTTGAATTAAACTATCAAAGACTCAATCAAGGACAGAAAAATGCCATAGACTGCATCATTGGCTTTATAGATAGTACTGAGCTTAGCTTGGGTGACAAAGAATGTGTCTTTATCCAAGGTCCAGCTGGAACTGGCAAGACATTCCTTTACAATACCCTTCACTATTATGTACGTTCTAAAGATAAAATAACGGCCTGTGTTGCCTCTTCCGGTATTGCTTCGCTTCTGTTACCAAATGGCATGACTTCTCACTATCTGTTTAAGATACCTCTTTCTCTTAATCCTCATTCATCATCTCTTCCCAACAAGAATAGCGAAATTGCAAATTTTTTAAGGAAGGTTGATATAATAATTTGGGATGAGGTTCCCATGCAGAATAAATTGTGTTTTGAAGTAGTAGACAGAGCTTTACGTGATATTCGGGATTGTCCTGATAGACTGTTTGGTGGCATTCTGGTGGTCTTGGGCGGTGATTTTGCTCAGATACCCCCTGTAGTAAAAAATGGCTCGCACTCTTTAACCGTAGATGCTTCGATCTCAAACTCATATATATGGTCAAAATGTCACGTATTAAAACTCACAGAAAACATGCGAATCCAAAACTGGAGTAATCAAGAATCTCAACTGTTTTTGGAATGGTTGACCTAATTGTCGACAGATTCATACTTTCAAAACATGATGATTCAAATCCCCAAATACATTTATCGACCACATGATTTGATGAGCATGGTTTCAAGGATTTGTCCTTCTCAACTCCTCTCTCAGGCCATTCAAAATCCTACAGTATTTGCAAAAGCTGCAATCCTTACAACACACAACTATACTGTAGATCAAGTCAATCAAATTGTGTTAGATCGACTACCCGGCTCTTCTTATGTGTTTAACTCGGCGGATACAGCGGATGTGAGCAACACAGATGACTGTGGAGAGGCCTTTCAAGTATCCCAAGAATACATGAGATCTTTAAACCCAGGAAATTCTCCTCCATCCAAGTTGAAGCTGAAAGTAGGTGCCGTCGTGATGCTACTCCGAAATCTCAACCAAAAAAAGGGACTATGCAATGGGACGCGGTTAATTGTACGCGAAATAAAACAGCATGTATTAGTCACTTCAATACTGCAACCGTCTAGCAATTTTTCTCCTGAGTATCACCTGATACCCAGAATCAAATAATCAACACTGGAAGGCGAGCTACCCTTCATTTTAACAAGAAAGCAGTTTCCAATTCGTTTGTGTTTTGCCATGACCATAAACAAGGCTCAAGGACAGTCACTTCAAAACGTTGGAATTGACCTAAGGTATGAAGCGTTTGCCCACGGTCAGCTTTATGTAGCCTTTTCGCGAGCAACAAGTTGGAAGAACATCACAGTGTTATTTAGTGAAGATAATGAAGAAGAGACAACAAGAAACATTGTATATCCTGAACTCTTAATAGACTAAATAAATCGCTCAATTATTAATCTACAAAGTGATACTAATGCATCGTTCATCATTGCTATCAGTTCAAATACGTATGACATACTTAGCTTTCTACTTCTCTCATCGGATTAGCAAGGCTGCGGCAGCACGAGCATGTTACAAAACGCAGCGTACCGACCCGAAGTGGGGGTCAACAAAGTTAACCGTAGCGCAGCGAAGGTGCTAATTTTGTTAACGAACGTAGGTTCGGTTTGTAATATGCTAGTTACTATATACTTTTCTTGTCTAACAATTTGTATAAATTGACAAGGTGCAAGCTGTATGTTCAAAGGCTATGTAGATTGTTCAATTTATGATCTGCTTATGCTATAAATTCTTAATGCTTATGTAAGAATTCAAACACATTTCAAGCTTATATCCAATGATATGCTAGGAATCTGGATTTCAATTATTTTATTCTAGACACCTTTTAGCTGGGAAACCTGGACAGTGTCCCCGCTTAATTTTTTAACATAACCTTTCAATATTTCAAATAAAAAGCCCAATTAAAAAGCATTTAAAAAAGCGCAAAAATCTATTTTAAGCATATAAAGTGAAAAAAGTAAAGAATTAGTACTACCTAAAGCTAAAGAAGCATCCAAATAAAGATATCATCGTTAGAAAGATGAGCAAATAGCAAAAGGAAAGGAAGCGTCTCATAAATGTAAATTGTAACGTGGAACAAGGTTAAAGAAAAAAAGTATGTCCCGAGGGATGTATAAACTAAAATCAAACATCCGTTTAAGGATAGTCAGCCAAAGGTTTGTCTTTAAGAAGGGCGAATCATTAAAAAGTATGAGACGGTAGCTTGTATATGACACACACTATGGATGAGACGGTGATGAGACCGTCTCACCTATGTCTGACCGACATCTCATACTCGCCACATTGATTGGAGTGGTATTACGCACAGAAATTTTCCTAGTACTCAATTATTTTCTGATTTCTTTTCGCTGCTTTGAATCCGACCCTATATTTTCTATTAGATATTTTACTCATTTGACAGCTCCTCTTGATCTCTTATTACACAACAACCTTATTAGAATCATTCTCTGACTCTCTATATCATAATGAATAGAACTTTTAGACATGTATTAATAATCCTACATGATGACTCAATAACTTGACTATTTTAATTATTAGTTTGCAAGTCCAACATGACTTCTTTTAGAAATCCTCTATTTCCTGGTAACTTAAGGATTCAATATCCGTCTGCGTGACTCGATTTCCTCTCTTCCTTTTATTTTTATTTATTTTTTACAGACCTAGGCTTTATACATTATTTTTCATAAAAACCTATTACTTTCTAGTTACCAAAAATGTCATCAGTTATTACTTCTGCAATCGAAACCGTATTCAATCTTGAAAACATTAGCACTGCTTTTAGTGCCTCCGAAGTTAACGGTGTTAGAGCTTTTAACCAAACAATTAAAGTTGACGCCTCTGTTTGGGAAGAATGTCTTGAGAAAATCGAGCAGGAATGTTCAGTCAAGTGGAACGTTTACAACAAGCAAAAGAAAAGAAGAGTTAAGGATTCCGAAACTGTTGAGAATTCAGCCAAGAAGACTCGCGCTAAGCGTGTTATATTTGCTCAATCATATGAGTGTCATCGTGCAGGCAAATATGAATCAACAGCCAAAGTAGATGGTCGCTTGATTCAAAAGAAGTCCAAGAAGTGCGGCTGTCCTGCTCAACTGAAGGTTGTCTGCTACACTAAGACGCCTTCCTTCTACTTCTTCCAGCCCGTCAACTCGCATGCCAACCACACCCCTGGTGACAGAGCCGAAGACTTGCGCACCTTGCCTCTTGCCTTTCCCATCATTAATGAAATTGAGCAGCAGCTTATGAACTCGTCTAAGCTTCCTAGACAAGTTAGGATCGATCTTCTTCGCAAGTTAGATTGTCAAGAGTCCAGACTGCATGGTAGAAGCATTTCCTACCATGATGTATGGAACCAGTTGAAGAAGGTAAGTAATAAAAACTGCATTGGCCGCTATATTCTGACAGTTTGCCCCTTTATTTTAGATCAACAAAAAGTTATTTTTGTTCCACGATGATGACATGTCTTCTCTCAGCATCTGGTTAAATGAGATTCTTCCTGCTAAAGGCTATGTGATCTTTCACGGAGATCTTGCATCATACTCGGATGATAGCACTCTCTTTGCGTACGGCTTTTCTTCCCCTGCACAACAGTCAACTATCAAGGAATGTCATACCTTCTGTTTGGATGCCACTTATGGCATTTCAAGAAGAGTCAATGACATCTTGTATAGCATTGTTGTGCGTGATGAATTGATCGATCGTGGTCATCCTGTTGCCTACATGATTACCAATGATCATACATTGGGTCCTGTCACTCAGTGGTTGAGGCACTTGAAAGACAATGGTTTGATGGTTGATCCTAAGCAAATAACCATCGATTGTAGTGATGCTGAAACTACAGATATCAAGAACGTCTTTCCTGGTTGTGAGATTCAGTACTGTCTGTTTCATGTTTCGCAGGCATGGAGCAGACAGCTGAATCTCAAGGTGAAGTATGGTGAAAGACCTGCAGACAACCGTGTCATGAGAGGTGAAATGATGACTGAGCTGAAGTCGCTGTTGTTTGAAGAAGATTTGGATGAGTTTCATCGCAAGATTGAGGCTTTTTTTTATGAATATTCAAACTTTCCTGAGTTTCTTGATTATTTTGAGAAAGAGTGGTGCAGTGAGGAGAAGTTCAAGATTTGGAGTCGTGCGTATCATCCTCTTGAGTTCAGCCATATGCTTACCAACAACTACATTGAGTCCTGGCACAACCAGCTCAAAACTGTGTATTTGTTGAGAAGCAGAAACAAGAGATTGGATCGATTGGTCTATGTTTTAACAGAAGAAGTCGAGTACGATCTTGAGAAGGAGAAGATCAGAATTTTCCAAAACACAGGTGCAATAACTCGTGGTCAAAGAGAAAGAAGAAGAGTTGAGTTGGAAGCTGAGAAAATTCCAGAAGAAATGAGAAGCAGAATGGTTACATTCTTTGAAGAAGAAGTTGAAGTAGAAAGTGATGCTGAGGTAGAAAAGTTTTATATGATTCAATCATTTAATTCTGAGGATGTGCTGTACACTGCTTCAATTGATAACGACCAAGTTATCAGAAGCTGTACATGCTACTATTTCCAAAAAAAAACAAAAGGCTCTGTAAACATTTGCACTTGTTGAGGCTTCATATTCCTCACTTGAGCTTCCCTCAACCTACAACAATCAACATCTTTTCTAATGATGCTCCTATCGTTGAACAAAATCACGATAGTGCTGCTGAAGAACTCTCACAAATTCAATACGAACTTTCCCAAGCAAGTAGCATCATATCAACTTTGTACCATAACCGAAACGATCTGCTCAAGCCTAAAACTCTACAACACTTGAAGAAGCAAAACTTCTAAAAAGCAACATGCAAAAATCCATGAATGCTTGTAAAGCATTCATGGATAAATACAACAGCCTCACTAGAATGAACACACAAAGACAATAGTCGTTTTTTTTTCAATAAATAATATAACATTTTTTTCTTCAAAAACACTTAGCAATTATTTTGTTCAGAATCTTAAGCCATTTTTCTAAACAACAGAATTTTGCAAGCCACAAACGGTGTTTAAATTTTTTAAGTTACCAGGAGATATAATCGTTCCTTCTTTTAGAGTAGTATATAAACTCTTTAATCTTCTCTTATTTACTTTACGCTTGGTTGTAGTTTGACATATTCACTACCTAAATCCACATATTGTTATTAGTTCCCTTGATATTTATTACATATCATTCACCACGGCTTAAAAGATGTTGAGTTTACACTATTTTTTGTCAGAATCTGACACGAAAACCTTGAAATTTAATTAAGGCGGTTTAAGGTTTTTTGGAGTAATCTACCATGTTTTTTGTCAGAATCTGACATTTTTTTGTTGAGAGGCAAAACCCTTTTGCGGATTTTTTTAAATAGGAGTTGTTTATAGTCGAATCATATTTAACTTAGGTCTCGAAGTGGAGTTATAGTGACAAATTGCCTTCAGCGTATAAAGCGATAGTAATTTAACATGTTCTACATGTATAAACAATAAATGAGCAAATGGCATTGCTTTGATTTTGGATAAGCTTGGCATACGATTGGATTATTTAGGTATTATGGGCAAATCAAGCTTGTTTATTTTTATTGATTAGAATCAAATATATGCTATATATGGGTTCTTCTTTAGGCTGATTTGTAGCTCAGATGTCCTTTTTTGTAACAGGGATGCTGCATCGGGTGTACTCAGATTGATTGGCATGCTTGGCTTTGATACAGGTACCTTTTGGAACCATGAGAAGCAGTATAGAAAGCAGAAATGAGTTAATTTCCATGACTAGAGCCTTCAATAAGCTTTGCAATAGCTGCGCTTGAAAAAATATACAGCCTTAATCGAGAGTAATTTTTTCAAAATTAATTTTTTCTTGACAGCCATCTTGAAGCAACATGCAAGGTCATGAGCAACACCAACTGAGAGATCACTAGTCACCAGTATACACAAGAGTCAGAAACAATAGAGGAAGAAAGTGAATAGCAAAGAAAATCTAAAAAACGAAAAAATAAAGATGAGACGCGATCCTTTACACCTGTACTTTGTCATCAGCATGTTGTGTCCTTTAGTTGTGATTAGGTACCTCATGGCTCCAGCCAGCGCTGAGAGCAACAGTCAGACGTGAACAATTGATAAAAAAGGAATTCACTTGTAAGATAGCAAGTAAAAATAGTCTGGAAGCGGTATTTCACTTGTCACGAAAGAGATTCAAAGCGATGAGCAACTCATCTGAGATGGAGCACCCATGTAAGCATGAGCAAAGGCAGAAGACACAAAAAGAAGAAAAACACAAGCAGTAAAGTTGGAAGGAACCCCAATTCAATCAAAAGAGATTCGGCAACCTTCAAAAGCACAGACCATAGTAGTGGAAGGAGAATAGGCGGATAAAGAGCATTTCTTGAAGATGAGGTAGAGAGATGGCGACATGAGAAGAGACCAAGTATCCTGAACGACGGTATATCTGAGAGGAAAGTGTTTCTTGAAGCTTGGATATGATAGTGACAATGATGGAACAGGCAGACACAAAACACACAAGAAAGACAATAGACATGAATAATCAGCATAGGATGGAAGCATGGTAGGCATTGATATACGATTGTCAAAGGGTTTCAAGACAATGACTACAAACAGAGCAAGTTAGTGAATGCAATGTATACAAAAGCATTTGAACACATAAATGGAGAAATCGAAGGACCTTGACAAGAGTAACTTGAAAAAGACGCATCAATCCAAATAGGCAGCCCTTTAAAGATGGTATCAGAAAAATCAAAAAGGATAAGTTTGAGCAGATGGTATAGAGCAGGCAGTTTGGATAAAAAAGTCATGATGATTGGCAGAAAGCAATACAGAAGAGTGTACATGGATAAAAGGATTGTCTATCAAAGTCAATGATGAGTATCTACACTAATATATGAAATTGGATAATAAACAGATTATACAGATGGGATTGGAAGAACAAAAAAAACAAAGAAAAAAGCGTAGTCGAGTTTTAGATGTTGTCATATAAGGGATATACATGTAGCTATTGTGAAATAAAAGAGTTAGTGATGTTGATGGATTATATGATATTGTAAAAAAAAAAAAATAAAAGTCTTACCTTTTGCTGTGCATTTAATGAAAAAAAAAAGAGAAAAAGAAAATGCGGGATTAAAAAAAATGGCTATATATATGAGAAATATGGCAATGATGGAGAAAGTATGATTCATTGATAGATTCAAGTTAAAATCATACTGAAAAGAAATGTCTTGATTTGCATAAACAAATTTATTAGTCATTAATTAAAGGAACTCTTTAATAAAAGGTTCGAAAGAGGTCTTCAGAAGACATTGTGCAAACAAAGTGTAACCCAAACTTGCAGCAGACCGAAGATGGATATGATAAACAATTCACTAATGAGAGTAAATGCTTAGTATAAGTTATTATCACCATTCCACTGTAAAGTGTTGCTTATTGTGATTTAAAAGAAAGGTTGTTAGACAAGATTAAAAGTTGAAAACGAAAAAAGTTATTTAACTGACAGTTAAATGATTGAACACCAACTTAACACTTTTGTATTGACTTGAATGATGGATAATAATACACACGGCGTATAGTTTTAAAAATATTGGAGTGACTTTTTCTGATTGAGGTCAATTCACTTATAGGCATGGCTGTATTGACTTTGAAATGATTAAAGTAATGGATTTTTTGTTGAAATGTAATATAGAGACTTAAGGAGGTTAGTTTTTGAATTTGAAGCTGATCTGAAGAGATGACTTGATCTCGGTTTTTTTTACATGTCAAAGGCCATAAAATAATAAAAAGACTAAGAAAAATAATCTGTGAGAAAAGATTTGGCTGAAAAGGGAAAAAAATAGCAGTGAAAATGAAGAGATAATCAAATGGGGGATCAATTTCAGATTTTATGCAAAAATATGTACAAAAATGGTAAATGGGGGGATAGGCTAAAAGAGGTGAAACAGTCTGGTAAAAGTAAAGATGTATGCAAATTTAATTTAAAGGTAAAGAAGAGGTATTTGGAAGGAATCCTAAAGTAAACTCAGATATATGACAAAATAAAGATATCAAGCTGAAAGAGATGATAAAGAAGCATAAGCCATTAAATTTATAAAGCCAAAGGCCAAAGAGCTAATTTTTAATTTTTGTGTAATCATAACAAGGTGTAGAAAGCTAAAGAAGTGTAAAAAGGTGAAAAATAAAATAGCATGGTTAGAGAAAGTTTGCCATTCATACTTTTGAATTTTAAGACAGTAGTACAAGAAAGTTACGATCATGACTGAATGTCGATCTTGAGATCTCTCATCACCATCACTGAAGCAACATGAGCACATGGAGAAGGACTCGTTGTTGCTGTAAGTGTCTTTAAGTTAAATAATGACTGGCAAAATGAATAACAGACATTCCAGCAGTTAGGTAAAATAAAAAACTGCACTCATCTTTGTATAAAGTGAGATGATGTAGTTTGGGCTGAATCAAATCGCATTGTATGAGAATAAGCAGTGCTCAGAAAACCTGAAAAGATAGATGCTGGTGTAAGATTATGAGCAACAACTTAAAGAGAAGTATAAAGGAGAAAAGAAACAAATACTACTTTGAAGCAAGTGAAAAAAGAAAGAAAAGTAATGATGATTCCTACCTAATCGCTATTTTTTTTTCAACTAATGACTCTCACTAAATAAGGATGGAATGTTTATAATCTCTTTTAAGAACTGTTGGTCTTGAACATTGGAAGTCAACTTTGAGACTAGGCAAATTAACAGTGTAGACAAACAACTTTAAAAGCTTTGAAATTGATATTGGACTGAATGATGAATCAGAATGCCTGGTTGAGAAGTCATAAAAGAGGAACAGAAGGATCAATTGTAGGCTTTAGAAGAGGGATCCATTCACTTCTTTTATCAAGACAATTGGTTGTTGTACATGTTTATCGAAATGAGTATATCATCAACAATCATCACCATTTTCGCAATGCTAGCAATAATCCAAGATTCGCTTTCCAGTTGATCCATCATAATACGTTTTTATTTCCAAAGATAAAAAAATAGTCCAACTAGCTTCAATGCAATCCCCTCATAGATGCTTACCTTTCAAAAAATGATACCTTTTAAAGAACCTTTGATCATCCAAAGTGCGTTTGATATGTAACTTGAATTGATTCTTTCACCAGAAATGATGTTGACAATGATGGCATCTTTCTTTGAATAAACTGCCAACTTTTACTTATAACTTTACCTCTTAATTCCATTTTGTCATTCATAGGATTGATCTCTAGTAAATCAGATGTAAATTCGGCTAGGTATTGTTGTTTGGAGAGTGAAAGTAGTCTCTTCAATGAGTTGAAGAAATAAAAGACTGTTATCACAAGCTGAAGGTGCAATCCGAATGTTTAGGTTGATTCAATCAGAAATAGTAATGACTCCATACTATCTTAAAGGTTATATGTGAGTCAGGTAATCAATTGTAGAATTGAACAATACCTTACCATGCTTCAAAAATCCATTGGGCTTCATCATAAACAATCATCTAACAGTGTGACTAATACATATCTATTTTCATAAAATGTTAGATTATAAAGCCATATGTAATACCATCGAGTTGCTTACCTTTGCTTTATATTAGACGCGACTAAAAAGATTCTCATGTTAATGTAAGCATCTCCATCACTGATAATTTGAAAAAGTGTAATTATTGATCTTTTTCAAGTGGTTTAGTGGGCGTGTTTAAAAACTGCAATTGTCTGCTTTGTGATGGTAAGATGAGTACTGTATGATAAAGACTTGAGCTGCCCAAATTGATCGTGAACAAACCTAAAAAACAAGCCTCTTTCTAGACAGATAAAGAACGGATAAGTTAGCAATCAGTAGCATGGCCTGAATAATACACCTTAACTTGGAAAGGAAACACTCCGAGATTCAGGAAAAATAAAGGGTTAGTATTCAATAGAGTGAAGGAAAAAAAAAGTGAGAAAAAAAGAGATAAAAAAAGGAAAGAGAATAATGTCACCCCCTAAATAACACGGAACTTTGGGGGTGAATTTGCTTTTAAAGTATGTCAGCTATCCTAATGTAGGTAAAGAGAGAATAAGCCTGGAACCTTCTTTAAATCGGCCAATCAGAGTAGCGAATTTCCATCACTATGAAAAAGGATTGGGTTTACATCCTCTCTTTGCATCATACGCTTCAATCAAAAATAAAATAGTGTTTAAAATAGTGATGAACTCAATTATTTAATTATAAGAAGGAGATGCAGTCAAAAAGATAATTACAGTTGAATAGTAGAAAAAAGACACAATCCTTAGATTTTGAATAAAAATATCATTTTCATGAAGCATTGATTTCATGTGCTCTGACTTGCTTTTCATATTAAGAACTGACTAGAATAGTTATAATAGTAAGAAATATATAACTCTTAAGTTAAAAAGCTAACTTCTATGAGCACATGTTAGCTTTCTCGCTGCTCATCAGTTCTGCATGTCGACATCTCAAACTTATATAGCATGCAAGTTGGTAGGTCACCTCGCAAAAGGTTGAAAAAAATAAAATAAAATAGATAAAAAGCACCTACAAATACCTTGAAAGTGATTGCTTAGTTAACAAAAGTTAAAAATCTGGAATATGGTTGACCAGTTTCTTAAAAGATACTTAAAAAAGGTATACCTTTAAATCAAAGAGATAGATATATGATGATGAATGTATGCTCAAGACAACATACAATAAAATAACAATTCAATGATATTAAACTGCTTATGAAAAATTATTTGATTTCGAGTAAAAGTTACTACAAGCTCTCATAATGAAATATACAAATGCTCCTGGTTCTGATTATGATTTATAAAAACTGTTATCCCAAACCATCTAAATTTCCTATTTACTTCTCTATACAATTATATTTGAAGTAAAGTTGACAACCTTACAAAGTAGCACAGTACCATTTAAAGTATTTTTACCACTTACAATAATGCCAAATCATGAACAAACTGCTTGTGTGGTGATTTCACCATATGATAATAGATAGATACTGAAAATGATATCAAATAAAAGAATTGCTTATTAAAAACGAATACACTCAACTAATGAGCTCAAATATGTAAAGAGGAAAGCTAATATACACATAAAACAAAGTAAGCAGTAAATGCTTACTCAGAAGAAAAAAGCGAGAAAATTACACAAGTTCCAAATCAAGCCATCCCAGAATTTAAAGTCCTAATTCAACTGTATTCAGGAACGGTAAAAATACAGGACAATGGTAGAACACTGGAAGAAGACCTCAACCGTCATATAAAGATTATTTTCCTTATATTTATGAGAATAAGGAATTAGTAAAATCCATTCACATTCGAGTAGACACAGACTTTAGAAATTGTATAAAAAGACCATGTAATTTTAGTTTAGAACATTATTCCACTTTTTAAGAATAAAGAGTTTATCAAAGACTTTCTTGTTTTTCCTTTATTCTCTCACA